>CM069453.1:36378570-37043570 GCA_035610835.1 Ophiura sarsii | reverse complement strand
GAAATTTTAGCCAAATTGAACCCAGTTTCTAATACACCTATCAGTTGTAAGACGCACTATACGACCCCCGGGAGTGGTGCGTCACTTTACCGAGGTGCATCAACTTCTCATGTACCATGACGCACCCTGTGTCAAAAAAACGACGGACCATTGCCATCCAAATAAGCACCCTCAGTCAATTTTTGGACGCACCATTGGTGGATTCTGACGGACCATGACGACGCACCCCGTCGTCAGATATCGTTGACTAAACTGGATAAAACACGATGACTACTGAAAATGAAACTACCTTTGATTCACGGGGGATGTGCCCTTATTCGATGTTGTCAACTCTGGCCCTCGAATAATTATATAGACCCCGGACCGGGACCGGGATGGACGGAACCAAGAGGAGAGAGAACTTTTATATGCACAATAATGTCTGACTGGTCTAAAATGCATAAAATATTTAACTGATTATCATAAACGTCAGGATGAGGATGAAACAATTTCGAGAACATTTCCCACTCTGCTTCGACCCGTTCAGTGGCGTAACCAGGAGGTGGGGTGTGAGTGGGGGTGGGGGTGTGGGAAGGGGGCATCCTTCATCCCTTGTTATACATGTAGGCTTGCGCCTATTTACAATAAACGGGAGGTAAGTAGAAAATTGGGTTCTTGAAAGTGTATTTTAACCAAATTGGGTTCTCGAAAGTGTATTTAAACATTTGAACTTCGGATTTAAAATGACACCTTCTATAAACCATCACAGAATTTAAGGGGGCATTTAAAAATACCAAAAAAAATTCTGATTTAATCAATACCACCCATATATTTCGAGAAAAGGCACCCCAAAAGGCGGCACATACACATATACCGCTATTGTGATAAGTCCCCTGGGGCTCCCCCCACCCCCCACCCCCACCATGATGCCCCCCCCCCCCCAAAATGAAATTACAAACTCGATGTTAACCTTTGTATACTAAAACAAATAGTCAGATATGCCCCCCCCCCCTGATGACCCCCACATGCGATGCCTTAAATGTAATTAAATTTGCATGGACAACACGGATTACGGGTGCTTCCCCCGGTAGTATAGTCTCGGGCCAAGACTACTGTATACTCCATCCATCGGCTCGTAGGACGATAGCAAGCGCCTGCGCGGAGCAATTGGCGATGATCGAGTGATTTCAGGCATTTTAGAACATGCGGTATAAAATAAGTGATGTTTGCGGTATTAAAGTGGAGCCTGGTTGGCGGTATCAATGAGTTATGTGGTATAGTAGGCCTATAGCGTATATTTAAAGGTCGTATTCTGTTGTTCGTAAACAGATGTACACTGTGACGCACCCATGTAAAGTGACGGACCTTTACGCACCCTCCGTCATTTTTTTGACGGACCAAAGGCTGCCACTGACGTACCCTCCGTCAAGAATTATTGGTAAACGACGCACCCACGACGCACCTCTCCCGGGGGTCGTATAGTGCGTCTTACAACTGATAGGTGTATAAATTGTATTTTAAATGTGAAAACGGTGTCGCTGCAAGCTAGGTTTGGATTCAATGTAAAGAGCAATAAATTGATGATCGTGAAAGGTTATTAATTTAAAGCTTTTAATAAGACAGGGGTCAGGGCCACGGGAAATATACCTTATTTTTTTCAGTAATGACAAAAAAATCTTCTTCAGAAAAAGGCATTTTCAAGCAGAAACGTCCCTGCAAACATGACTTTAGCATGTCAAAATAAAAATAAAAATCCCCTAGTCACATGGCGTAGAACCACATTTAAATGCCTTAATGTTGTCATTGTATAAGGCTGACATTTTGGCATATTGAATTGCACGAGATCGACATCCTCTTTTCAAGGGAAAACAAAATCTCTTCGTATACAATAGACTCACTCAATGTTGGCATCTGACTGAAAACAGCCTTGATGATTCACGCAACGCATAGCATTTCGGAATGTAACCATTCTTAAACATGGAACCACAATAGAAACTGCAATCATTTGCGTTCAGGTATTACAGCTCTAGCGCACGTAATACTTATTTAAGCAATTAGAGATTTAACAGCACCTGCAAGAAGCTTATAACCTAATCAATAAATCCCAATGTTTCAAAAGCTAATCGCTTCAATATATTAATTTTAAAAGAAGTATGGGGATCAGCAACGGGCAAAAATCTTCATACTAAAATACATCTTTGATCAACGACTTCGACTAAAACGTTAATCCGGCGTAGCATAGTGGTCACGATGTAGGGCTCCCACGCATGAATACCAGGTTCGAATCCTCAACAAACCATAAACTGTTTTTTATAAAAAAATAATGCTCATAGCCAGATGCGGAGGCTGGCGATATATTATATTAAACCAAAAGAAACACTGTTTATTTTTATTTTGTAGTATTATGGGATGAACGTTTAGGCTGCTGTCGGTTTTGGCCTAACTATCATAACCAAACAGACCCAGACCCAATATTAGTCCAACTCTATGTGTGTTATAGTCATTTTACGTTATTCATAGGATAAATAATCAACTAAATATGCACATAATTATCATATCTGAAACTCTTAAACACAATCAATCAATCAATCAATCAATCAATCAATCAATCAATCAATCAATCAATCAATCAATCAATCAATCAATCAATCAATCAATCAATCAATCAATCAATCAATCAATCAATCAATCAATCAATCAATTAATTAGAACCAGGCATGAGAATAGAGTTATTACAAAAATAGCAGGAAATTGGGGAAAATTCCTGACAGAGCGCGTGAAATTTGGTAAAAAAAGGCCCGAAACAGGCTGAAATTACAAGAAACTGCGTAAAATTTGACTACAAAAAAGCAGGAATTCCTGCTTTTTCATGAAAATGCTCATACATATATAACTAACCCAACTTCTTAAAAAAATTATGGCAATGATGACTAGCTCCTCATATAAAAGGACGGAATCTAGAACAAATTAAAGATAAATTTACAGAAAAAATGATTTAAAAATCAATTTGACTTGGATGGGTCTCGAACTCACGCCTTGGCTTTAATAACCATACGTCTGTATTTCAAGTCTGGTGCTCTACCAATTGAGCTAATCTGTACGACACAACAGACAGGGATTTAGTATGCAATAAGTTCTACAGTGGATTGGCTCTTGACAATAAAATAATACTTTAGCGACTTAGGACGTTTTTGCACTTTGTCGATTTGATTTGATCTCGAAACACTCGACATACATGTATTATCACAAGATGGCGCTGTGATCATTTGTATTTTCCAGGGTTTTCAAGGTTTTGAAAGAGTGCCTAATGCTGATAATTTACGGTATATCATAATTGTTTTCATCATAATCGTTGTTTCTCAAGTCTGCGTTGCGTCAACACATACCCGGACCGCGAACCGTCTCGGTATCGGTAGGGAGGATAATGACAATTAAGGCCCTACACAAAATATTAATCGGGCATCATCGTTGTAGCCCCCTGAGTAAAAGTCAGTTTTACCCTGGACACAGCGTCCTAGCCTCGCGGTACCGCCTTAACCCCCTGGGCATCTAATATTGTTTATGGTTGAATAATTACAAGACACGCATTGTAATAACCAATTAAAATACAGCTTCTCAAATATTTCACTCCACTCTTTATCAGGGATACAATTATTCTAACAATGTATCTGATTGGTGCAATAAATGATATATCTATCTTTCTGACCAATCGGCAGGTAGTTCTCAGGGGGTGAAGCAATCAGTTCCAGCGTTAATAGGTAGGAAAAAGCCAAATAACAAAAACAACCAAACGGATTTTCCTTCTCATGACTTTGACCATGGACAGCATTACAACATATTCACGATACTAACTTAATGATGGACTGCATTTACCGATGCGCATAAGGGGAAGTGACCCTTATTTATACACCTGGCTATCAACCAACAAACAGACAAACAAACAAACAAAAACAACGTGAGTTGTTTTATTTTGTACTTAAGGCCAAATGAAAAAATTCAAACTTTTTTGTGCGAGTGTTTCAGAGTGAGAGATGTTTGTAACAGCTTTGCCTCTTTCTTTTAAGTATTTTAAGCACGTTCTGTGGTGACCAACCCCTTAGAACCATGAAATTTAAAAATGCCTCCTCCTCTTCAAAGTGTTTAAAAGAAGAAAACAAGAAGAGTCTAAAAAAGACAAACAGCGCTCAGAAGGGGTGTACATTTAAGGATGAAGAAAATGTTAAATGTTTAAAAATTTACTTCAGAATTCAAGATGAACATTAAAATTGCCATTATTGTTGTTTCTACTAACAAAAACACAGCAAAACTTGATTAAAAACAATATCATCGCTATTTATTGAAAAACGCCCTCTATGTAAATATGGTTCGCGTTATGTATCACGCGTACTGCAGGGGGATACTGTCGGACGTAAAATGCTCGTTGCGGCTCTACGAACATTTTTGAATCGACGTTTTCTTGTACAAAGAGGGCTGAATTTTCTTAATCCTTATAGGTGTAAGTTCATACATGTAATACAATTATAAAAATATACTAATCCCAGTTTTTATCATAATTGATGGCGCAGCCTCCAACACATAATAATAATAATGAAAACTTATAAAGCGCCGGTATCCGCCATAAATGGCGCTCATGGCGCTTATGCATTTACAAACAAGTTATACAGTCAATAGAGCACAAAACATATCAGATGACTACAAAAAGATTATTTAGTAAAAGCCACTTTAAATAAGTGGGTTTTTAAGTTCTTTTTGAAACTGTTTATATTGCTGTTTAATCTGATGACAGAAGGTAAATTGTTCCATATTCTTGCCGCTGCAATCCCAAAGGCTCTGTTGCCCCACTGCGTTTTTGTACGATTTAATGTTAAAAGACCTTGCTCTGACGAACGATGAGCACGCCCAGGAGTGTATGTTTGAACAGAGTCAGCAAGATATACGGGTGCTTTACCAAGCTGTATTTTGTAGATGAGTAAAGAGTATTTGAAGACAATGCGTTGCTCCACAGGTAGCCAATGTAAATCAGCTAAGACAGGGGAGATGTGGTCAAATTTCCGAGTAAGTGTGATCAGTCTAGCTGCCATATTTTGTAACCGTTGAAGACGAGATAATAAGAAATCAGAAATACCAAATAAGAGAGAGTTGCAGGAGTCAATCCTAGACATTATGAGAGCATTTACAATGCTTTTCGCTGCATCACATGTAAGATGTTTCCGGACACGTCCAATGTTTCTTATTGACGCACATACACCCCGTGACACAGTAGACACTTGTTTCTCCATTGTTAAACCGCTGTCAAACATCACTCCAAGGTTGCGGACATCTAGAGAAGGTACAATGTTTTCCGAGCCAACTCTTATGGAAGGAATGTTGACTTTTGCCTTTTGGTAATTCGAAGCGATGATAATGAATTCAGTTTTGGAATCATTTAGTTTAAGAAAGTTGGCATTCATCCAAGCGCGTATTTCATCAATACAGCTCTCCATTTTCTGAATTGCTTCATCGACATCGGCTTGTATGGGTTTGACAGACTTGTATATTTGTGTATCATCTGCATAAAGGTGATATGGTAGCTTATGATTGCGTATAATGTTTCCAAGAGGCTTAGTATATAGGGGAAACAGCGCTGGTCCAATGCATGATCCTTGTGGTAAACCATATTCAAGGGGAGCAGCATCAGAGATGGCATTATTAATGCACACGGCTTGAGACCTACCAGTAAAATAGGACTTAAACCAGTCAAGTGCCACACCATCAACACCAATAGTGTTTTGCAAACAGGTCAGCAGCTTTTCATGGTCAATAGTGTCAAATGCAGCAGATAGATCAAGCAGCACAAGTAGGGTTATCTTACCATTGTCCATTTCTTGTAATATATCACTCTGTACTTTGAGTAGTGCTGTCTCCATGCATTCCACAGCACAATATGCAGACTGGTTGATTTCATGTAGGTTGTATCGTTGAATAAAAGGCAGTAATCGCGCTAAAACAACTCGTTCAAGAGTTTTCCCCAAGAAAGACAGGTTGGATACTGGACGATAATTCTTTAAAATATTTGGATCCAGGTTCTGTTTTTTCAGGAGTGGGCGAATATGTGCATTCTTCAGAATATCTGGGAAAACACCCGAGTGAAGCGATTTGTTAACAATTTTTGTTATCACAGGCACTATTACATCTGCACATTTCTTAAGCAAAGATGTGGGGATGGGATCCATCTCTTAGTGCCCCTTTATGAGAAGTGAAAGGTGTTACCAGTCACACCTTGCAACATGTATGTTAATGGTGTTCCGATATCTGGCCCGGTTTTCAATTTGATGTTTTCTATAATACATGACTAGTTTAGTTTAGTTTTATTTCCAAGTACATGAGGCCATCGGCCCAAATACACAAAATATTGCCACAATTGGCATGATTTACTAAGAGTCATCCTTAACATATTTGTAATTCACAGTTTGAGTTGGATAACTCCAATAGTTCTTATCATAGAAGCATCAGGTGTCATGAAATATGTCCATTGAGTACACAAACTGACCGTTACCATGATGGTTTTGGTTTCTCACTGAATCGGGCCTCTGTTTTTTGGTGTATCCTTGACCTTTCATGTGAAATAGAAAACATCAAGTTGAAAATCGGGCAAGCAATCAGAACGTCTACCTTTAACCACCTTTATCAATAAATCGCTGCATTTTGGGCTATAACGCATAAATGGAACATATCAAACATTTCAAACATTTTCAGAGAAATGAGAAAAATATGGAGTTTCTTCTGATATCAAAATATGTTGATGGGTAAAAAAGGGTGATCCGAACATCCACCTTAACAGACCTATCACATCAAAGTCATGTAACGTTTTTCACTGAACTGCTTCATTTGTTTTGCCATGCTGCTGAGATGCCCGGGTGACCAAATTAGAGGTCCATGAATCTTCTTCAACATGTTCAACATTTTCATGCTATTGTAGTTGTTGATTTTTATTGTTATTATTATTAATTATTATTTTTATGTTTGTTTGGGGGGCTTACTTTTAAATAAGGTAATTACTTAAATTGATGAGTTTAATGAAATTGCTTATAAATATTGCTGAAGTTGATTGAAATAATTCAAATTAATTAATGTATGTATTAATGTATTAATGTATTAATGTATTAATGTATTAATGTATTAATGTATTAATGTATTAATGTATTAATGTATTAATGTATTAATGTATTAATGTATTAATGTATTAATGTATTAATGTATTAATGTATTAATGTATTAATGTATTAATGTATTAATGTATTAATGTATTAATGTATTAATGTATTAATGTATTAATGTATTAATGTATTAATGTATTAATGTATTAATGTATTAATGTATACATGTATACATGTATACATGTATACATGTATACATGTATACATGTATACATGTATACATGTATACATGTATACATGTATACATGTATACATGTATACATGTATACATGTATACATGTATACATGTATACATGTATACATGTATTAATGTATTAATGTATTAATGTATTAATGTATTAATGTATTAATGTATTAATGTATTAATGTATTAATGTATTAATGTATTAATGTATTAATGTATTAATGTATTAATGTATTAATGTATTAATGTATTAATGTATTAATGTATTAATGTATTAATGTATTAATGTATTAATGTATTAATGTATTAATGTATTAATGTATTAATGTATTAATGTATTAATGTATTAATGTATTAATGTATTAATGTATTAATGTATTAATGTATTAATGTATTAATTTATTAATATATTAATATATTAATTTATTAACTTATACACTTATACACTTATTAACTTATTAACTTATTAACTTATTAACTTATTAACTTATTAACTTATTAACTAATTAGCTTATTAACTTATTAGCTTATTAACTTATTAACTTATTAACTTAAAACTTATTAACTATTTATTATTTATTACTTAATTTTTAAAGTTAATTAATAATATGATTTTATACATACAGTCCATGAATTTATGAATTAATTAATTCATACATTAGTATTAATTAATTTCATTCAAGAACTATTTTAATAATTAATAAACTTAATGATTAATACATTTATTATTTAGTTGATTTATAATTAATATGAATAAATACATTCATTTCATGAATTTATGCATTTATACAGCTGGAAAACCTGCTGCAGTTCTGTACTTTGAATGTAATGGTTCCATGAAAATACATTTTATATTGCATTTTGTACACACCCTATACGGTAGTTCACTGGTGACTAGCCATACACAACGTGTATGTCTGTCACTATGCCAGTTGACCTATTAACCGTATTCGAGTTTACTTTGTGTAGTGTGTTTGACCAAGGAGTTATCATATTAAATAACTATAACAACTCCTTGGTTTGACAGTACACTATACAGACATTGTATACTGTTTTCGATATTAATATCCATGGGAGTATGAGTATTGTTCAGATGTGTATAGCATATTGACTGCAAAGAAAGAAAGTTCTAATGCAAACTGCTAAATAATGTGGGCTAAGTATCATAGATAATAGTGTTCCATCCATTTTACTTGTAGGATAAGGAGGAATAAGGACAGTATAGTTTTAACTGGATACACGGATATACAATCCCAAAATTAAAAGTTGATGATTGATGATGGACTTGATGATATAAAGGTACTAATACATAGTGAATACTTTGGCCTAGTGCAGTCTAGGGATGCCTGTAAAAAGTCCCAGCTGTGCATATATATTATATACCAAAATCAGCCATGTCTACTGATGTGATTGGGTGACAGGGTTGTGTTATAAGAGTTCATTGACAAAAGGTGAACCAACCGAAACCAAGTTTATGTGGACGTTTGGCTGGCTTAATCTCACACTGTACTTGGATAGCGCAGTTCATATCAGGGATTCAGTGACCTTGCTAGAAATTAAGTTGATCTCTGCACTGAGCGTAATGGACATATACCAGTACAGGCTTCAGAAATGATTACAGTACAGCGCCCAAAGGCGCTGAAAAAGAGCCTCCTCCTTCCTTTTTTTGAAAACGTCGGGATGCTAAACATGTTTGTGTTTTTCTACTTTGCCTAATCCAGTTTTAGAATGGACTGTGCGTACGCCTAGACGGTACCGTCCATGGCGTACGTGAGCTTCCACATGATTCTACTGTCTAAGGGGTATTGACCAACACGTACAATTGACAGGTTATTGATCAACTATTATAATTGACACTGCATGTGAGATGCATGGCAACTCACCTGGTGTTCAGTCTCTCTTAATCATGTTAATCGCAAAGTTTGAGTTTAAATAATCAAATAAAGTGGTCACAAACATTGGTACACTTTAAAGGCGAACGCAGGTATTTAAAACACAATAGTATGACCGCGGCGCGAACCTCATTTGGCACAAGCATACATCAAAAATGCGCAGCAGACATCGGCTGATGCGCACGGTTGCCCCGCCTCCAAAAAGCACCGATACCCCTCGCAAAAGTTTGGGCAAACTCCACGAAGGGGAAATAGTTTATACATTGGTCAAAGGTCAAAAACGATATGGTTCAGTTGAAAAGTACCTACAATTCTTCGTATGATTGCAAGGAACAAAAATACTAATCATATCAAATTCATCCTAGAATTCTTTTAAGAAGATAACACAAAAGTCTTCCATATTCCTTACTGCGCTTAATGGTACGGTCTAAAACAATACCTTTATTTTACAGATATTTTGTATACGGTTCAATGCATTCTTTTGGTAAACAAGTCTTCATTCGTTCGTTCAGTACGTGCAATAAGTCCGTCAGGGAAGTATTGGAACGCGTGATAAGCTGACAGTGAATACAAATCAATTTCATTAAAGAATCTAGTCTGGTCTGTTTAATATTTTAAAGACAAGGTCGTTTGCCAGCGAAGATATTTTCAAAATAACAACTATAATTCTTCCTACATAATTATACAGGTGAAAATGTCGAAATCCTCCAATTAATGTCAATATATTTTCCCTGTCTTATAGCGTAATGCCATTAAAATGAAGGTGTTGAGTAGGAATTTCAAATTTACACCGGAAACCCCTAAGGGAGTGTTCATAAATACTTTGGTGGGGCGGGCTGGATAATTATAGGGGGGCCCAAAAAGTGTTGATACTCTGGAAAGGGGGTCAAAAAAGTGTTTGAAAACCCCAACAGAGGGGGATCAAAAAAGTGTAAAACACTTAGTAGTTTCCAACATTTTCTGGGGGCGAATGTCAATAGCAAAAACATATTTAAAGCTAGGATATATAATTGGAGGAAGCATCCTAATTGGTTTCAAAAACAGAGATCAGTGCATAAATATGTGAAGTTATTCAGGGGATTAAAGACCATGGCACTAAACCAAAGATACCTGCAATTGAAGTGGGAGTTCTGATTCACTCTAGATTCTACAACCTGCCCTCCTAGATGTGATGCGCCCATCAAAAAATATATATATATATGATACATGGTCCAAAATAAATCCCATAAAAGATATCATATCTATGTTCTCTGAACTTGATAACAATGAACGGAGACAAGAATGTTTCAGGTGCAGGCAGTAATACAGGCGGGGTCAAAAAAATGTGTGGCATGGCGAGAGGGGGGTCAAAAAAGTTGGTGGCATGGCGAGAAGGGGGGTTTAAAAAATGGTTGACCCCCCTAAAAATTAATTATCCAGCCCACCCCCCCCCCCCGTATTTATGAACGGTTCAAAAACTCCTTTGAGCCCCCCCCCCCCCCCCCCCCACCCCCCTCCTCCCCTAAAGACACCTCGAACGCCAGGAAAGAATATTTTTTATAAAGGGCGCTCTCACACCTACCAGCACAACCAGCAATACCTTGATGAAAGGCTAGATATGTCGCGGGCCACAACACATCATCGACTGAACACACCCACTGATCACTAATACACCCGGATCCGGGTGCAGCTCGCATGAGTGTACTGTCAAAATACCAAAAACTGTCCCGCCCGAAATTGTAACTAGAGGGAAAAACAAAATCCTTGATAAGTTGGAACAGGTGGATATTACAATGGGGCTGTGTCGTACCCCGCGCCGTACATAGAGATTTATTTTTTGAATTATTGACCAAAAAGTGCCAAAAACGTGATTTTCATGATTTTTGCGATTTTGGCACTTTTTAGTCAATGATTCAAAAAATAAATCAGATATTCAAAACAAAAACAAAAAATCCTAAAGAATATCATTAGGATCATAATAAAACTAGAATGACAAAATTTGACAAATATATTTTTAGTTATCTTTACAAAATCTAAAATGGGTCAAAAACCATGTTTTTATCATTTTCTCCAAAATGGTCAATTTCATGTTCATGGTTTGATTCATTGAACCCTTTTCTGCAAGAAGTAACGGCAGTTTTACGGCGGCTATACTTGAGGGTTTACCCCCCCCCCCCCCCCCCCCCCTTAACAAAGACTACGATATACATGTATCATGCATATGACCGATACTAGTAGTGCACTATGTTCTGTAGTGGACTAGTAGTGGTACAGACATAGGTCAAGCAATCAGTAGTATTTGTCTTAGGGAGCGTCGAGGCTATGTACGACCTCGCCTGCAATAAAGGCTAGTCTAGCGACCATTATTCATTATTGCTGATGGTCTACTACTCGATCTTAATCTAAGTACGTAAAAGGATCTTTGCTGCAATGACTTACAGCAAGTCTACCTCCATCACACTATGAGATGTCTCTTTCATTTGCACTTTTCCAATAGAATCCTATGCAGTGTCTGTCACTGGGACGCCCAAGTCTCTACACATTGGAATGCAACGAGTGCAACAGAGCATAAATTACCAAATATTGAATTATAAATATAGTGCCTCCTGAGTGTTGTACAACTTTCAATCCTAAGTATGTGTATCATATATAATCAAAATAGCATTGTTTTAAAGTTCTCTGTGTTGTCTTTGTATGATTATCAGCATTGTTACATTTCTTATTAAACCTGATTTCGGATTGGCCAATACTTGATTATCCATACACGCTAATCCAACCAGCTACTGGCTTCTTGCTTTTATGGCCTTGACTATTTAGACTTACTACATGCCTTTATGGTGGTACCTGTATATGCAGGCTTGCATGTCAGCACACGGTCACCTAAAGTAACATACACTATTATGCTTAAAACCCTTGACTGCACACTGCTGAATGGCATTTCAAGTCTTGTAGCGCGGATTTCAAAACATGGGTCCCTTAGCGTGAGCATGTCCTTGAAGATTGCTTCTATTGTTTGCGTGCATGGCTGGACAAATATTAATAGACTTTTGCCAAGTCTGTGCACAGTTGTACAGTAATATGAAATACATTGGTTATTGTAAGAAAAGTTGCAAAATTAATTATATTCTAAAGTTTAGATTAATAGTACAGTAAAAAAACACAAATGAAATTGAGAAATGTGGCTTGACCATTTCAATTAGCATAATTTAAAGATTGATTTGAAACCTTACATAACTTAATTGGGCACACAAAAAGTGTTTCAAAATTATTCCATTTAACGCCTAATTAATTGATTAATTACGCGCATAGATTAATTACACAGCAAACATGTTAACGAATGACTTGACAGATTTGTGTGGCTAACCATTAACATCTTTCTCTGTGATTATAGTGTTTATTGTACGTTTAATTCATGAGAAAAATACAAAAACACCATTTGTGTTTTTTAAAAATATACCAAATGTTTTGGAAAATAATATTTCAAATACTAAAGGTATATTATCTGCTCATACCATTGTTTTGAGCCCATCTTTACCTTTAATTTTATACCTTGCAAGTCTGGTTTGGATACATAGTACTACTTAATTCAAACGAGTATGGTCATTAATTAAGCTTAATTAAGACAGATTTTGGCTTTTTTTTTAAATTTTTAAAAGTAAAGATAAATGATAACTTTTTCTCAGACAGAATTGTTGACAATGATGGGAACTTCATATCCTGTGAATGTGGTGTTAATGGCATGTATAGTTTTTGCTGGAAATTACAAAAAGCAAATTGTTAATGTATTTCTTTATGCTAATTATATGCAAATAAGGTCAAACTATTTTGTTCTCTATGACATTAAATCACCAAGTTGTATTCTATAATATAATACTTTCTCCTTGTCTTACATGTGTTACTTTTTGAATTAGAGCGTAATGTCAATAACATGCACTTTTGGTAACTCATGCTCTGTTGCGCTGTACTCATCAGAAATATTTATCTTTGCATTGATTTGGGATCAATCCACATATTACTAGGCATAGCACACATAACATTCAAATGATTGAGACATGTACAAAATTGGTGTCAAATGAAAGATTGCAATGAAAGTTTTATTTTCCAAAAAGAATTATGACAATCGGTCAATGCATTTTGTTGTGAAATACTCCGAAAATGGCCGGAAACCTGCCAAAAACAGTAACAATGCCCAAATATAGAATTTATCAGGATTTAGAGAACTCAATTTGTTAATAATGTAACATTCAAAACACCATTTACACATATTTCTTAACAATTGAATATCTATATACCATATTAAATTAAAAATTATGGTAAAATTATATTGCATTAAGCTAAAATAACCTAGTGAAATTGGTCATTTTGACCAATTTTACTGACCGCAATCAAAAAAGTGACTAAGTCCAGCTAAATAATATGCGTAAATGTTATAAATCCAGATGTGAATGGTGTATTGCAATCAAACTTGGTATACTGGCTAACTGTACTATGATACCCAATCTTTTAAACTATAATTTAGTTTCATAAGCTCATTAAATATGCAAATTAGCTAATTATCTATTCAAGTCATTAATATGCAAATTTGCAATGTCCGACTATTTTTTTCCCATCATAAAAGTGATCGGTAATATATAGATATAACATGTATACCCAAATTAATTGACAAATATTGATGGATTTATAAAATTAAACAAGCTTTTCAATTTCTTAAATACCCATATTTAAATTCTCAGTCTTTTCCACAAATTGTTCACTCAAAGGATGCAAAATCTGAGCATATCACTACATGGATTGAAGTGTTTAGTACAATATCTCAGGTTAGGTTTATTTAAATCGGCCCAATAATATTAAAGTTTAGAGCAAATTTATAAATTTGGTAAAAACAGTCCTAACTAAAAAACCTGATGATAAGTATTTATACCTAAATCAAGGTTATATAGTGTAAGGTCATGACAACCATATATGGCAAGCTCACTGCCCTATAGGGAGTGCACAATGTGAGGATAATTAATTTTATATTGGTGTTTTTCAAAGTGGAGCTGCATACATTACATGAAGAGATTTTTGTTGCATAAGGTCTTACATACCACTCCTACATGTTACCCATTTTTCATTATTAATTAATCAAAATATTGTATGGCTGTCTTCATGACTTCATGGATTAGTGCATCCATGCACGCCAACAATACAAGCTACATTCCACATCGTGAATAGCCATCCATTCAATAATGCAAAATGAGTAACAGGTAGAAGTGGATGTAGGCCCTTTTGCAACACAGCTCTTCATATGTTGTTGTTCACTGGTATAATGTTCCCAGTGGCAGACTCTGTGTGTGTGCATTGCGCTATGCCTAATATTACTTTTGTGAGTTTGCTTTTGCGCCATATTCGTGTTTGTAATAACGTAGGCATCTTGGTCGGAATTCGTCATCGGAATACAAAGGCGTGTACCCAAAATACTTCTTAGCCTCTTCTGCGCGGACGATCGGCAGTCGGTACATACAACAAATCGCCATTTTGCTTAGCGGCAGTCTCAATATGTAAATCGGTCGCAATAGATAGCACACCCATTCACACACTGAAGCTGCTAGAGTGAGAAACCAAAAGGGCACATGATACTTGGACATTTTTGCAGAGGCACATTTCTGAACGAAGGGTTCGATAAAACGGTTGTAGGATTGCAGTGGGGTTGCGTCTCCGACACCGACAGCGTGACCGGCGGGATCTGTTAGGTGTTTCGAGGCTTTCCCGACGGTTACCTTTCCGGTTTCGCGTAGACGTTTGATGGCCTTCACAAATGCCCACGCAACGTTACCGGCATACGCGGTTTGGAATCGTGGTGAATCGTCCCCTATGCGTGTAAAAGTAGACCCTTTAATGTTTCTCAGACCATTCAGAACCAATCCGACGTCGCCTTCGCCATACATTGCCACTAGTCGTAAAACACATGTTCGAATCTTCTGACCGTTAACCAAAGGTCGACCATTTGCTTCAAGAATTAGATGTTCGGCCTGTCGCTTAGAGTTTCCATAAGCCCCAAGTTTGTTTTGGGCACTTGTACTGCTAGTATACAGAATGTACTTCACGTTGTTGGCCAAGCAAATCTGAATGATATTATCCGTCCCTGAAAAGAAAAACATAAACACTATTTCAACAACGGTGTCTGTATGCACGTACAATGCCGCAACAATTGCATTGGTGTCAACAAAACGGAATCAAATTAATCCACAACTACAGCGCTTATTCAAAGTGATATCAGGGATTACACAATGTGAATAATGTCACTGTTTTATGTCGCGGGTACAAAATAAAGACATACACGAAACATTTCTATTTATTTCTAATCTATTTGGCCATCACCATGATCACGAGATAGTAACGAACTGCGTATTCTACTAAAATTGTAGCACATAACGCGCGCGCCTAATCGAGGCGCTTGTGTATACACACGAGCGTTGAAAGACGGAAAATACATACGCGTGCGTAAAAGCTGTGCCTGTCAAGTTACGTCACTGTCCAGAGGAAGACAAATAGAGTAAAGAAATAGTCAGAAATAACAAAAACCAAAAGCAGATGCAGTAACACCGTAATAATACGTTGTAACCAACC
Organism: Ophiura sarsii; assembly: GCA_035610835.1. Lineage (NCBI taxonomy): Eukaryota > Metazoa > Echinodermata > Ophiuroidea > Amphilepidida > Ophiuridae > Ophiura > Ophiura sarsii. The sequence continues at coordinate 37,027,731 of CM069453.1, read as the reverse complement.
CTGACCCTAACCGCATCAGCTTCAGGCCAAAACATCGTCAGTCCGAAAATAAAATACACTATTTTAGTCCTACGGTTAGTCACAAACCATACCTTGAACATTTATACGATGTAATCTTTCCATGTCAGGATTTGTATAAGTGTCAATTATGGACGCATTATGTATCATCACCGTGACGCCATCGCACGCATTCTGTAAGTCATCCATGTTGCAGATATCCCCTTGATACTGTCGTAAAGGCACCGTTACATCAGTACCTTTAAAGATAACAAAAGCATAGATTAAGATGTCAAGACAGATATGGTAGTTATAATTCATCGATGAAGTATTCCCCAACCATCGACATACCTGGGAATCCTTTGGCTTTAAGGTGTCAATGCAGCTATGATTTATAATTCGTCTAAGACATATATCCCGACCATAGACATATACCCGGGAATCCTTCAAGTTTATCATGCCTAAAACCTTTGTTTTACTAACGTATCTGCGTCATAAAACTGGTTCGAAACCGCCGATTATTTTTCATAATTCGAGGTTAATTTCAGTCACTTTTGTATGGCAAACGACAACTGGGAAGACATATTCTGTTGTTGGACAGTTAACGCACTTCGATCAATTTTCCAATGTGGTGCCAATTGAGTACGGCATTTACATTAATCAATAGTTCAAATCAATGCATTTGAAATGTGGTGCTGGCGCAAGATGCTAAAGATCACTTGGTACATGAAGAGAACCAATGCAAGTGTTATTCAGGAGGTTGGTGTGAAGACAAGGCTACTTGGACTTATGAACTCCCAAACATTCTCTTATTTCGGTCACATTACCAGACGCCAAGGAAACTGTTTAGAGAAGGTGATAATGCAGGGCAAGAGTGAGGGTGCACGCAGACCAGGCCGGCTGAATTCAAGATGGTTTGACAAAATAAAAAATCTGGTATGGCAACCTACTTCTATCATATATCGATTGGCTGCTGACCGACGGAAATGGCGTGTCATCATGAAATTCACGAGCTGTCAGTCATGACAGGAAATGTACCAACCAACCAATAGTTTATATCTGCGCCTGCCTGGAGGTGTGATGGTGGTATATACCTGTTATCGACGTATCCAATGGAAATTGAAAAGTGATGCTCATAATTGATTCAGCCATTCCTATTGGGCTTCTTCGCCAGACCATTGTTGATATCCAATTTAGTGTTTCAGAACGGCTTTAAAAATAGATTTATATTGTATTGCGATATACTCATTCTTTTACTCCGCCGAATGCCCCACCCCAGCAATGGCTGACAGTGAGGCATACAAATGCAAGAGGGAAGTGTACATTTTGTCCTATCAGGTTTTTGACTGTACTTGTATCGTCTGATACTGGAACACCCAGTATCGTTCGATACTGGTACAGAGTAAGCATTCCAGTATCGGACGATACTGGCACATATAAAATGTTCCAGTGTCGGGAGATATTGGAACATAATTATGTTCTAATGTCACCCGATATTGGAACAAATCACTAAAGGTACATGTGGCCCACAGTATCGCACGATACTGGAACACAATTTGTGACGCGATCAAGAGGAATGAGTCGGATGTCGACCCTGGTCGAAAATGAGTTTTTAATAAAGTTTTAAAGAAGACACCAAGAGCTTTCAGAAACTGAAAACCCCATGTCGATACGACGTTTTGTTCCAAAGTTATGTCAAATTGTATACATGAATTTCCATCAAAACTTATGTAAGCCGCCATTTTGAATTGGCCATATCTCAATTTGGGATTCCCCGACATCCGACTCATTCCTCTTGATCGCGTCACATTTGGTGTTCCAGTATCGGACGATACTGGAACAATAAAACGATACTGGCATATTTCACGCGCCAGGATCGTTCGATACTGGTACCTTAACTAGGCCTACAGTTTTTCCAATGCAAGAAAATGGATTTGTGATATACAACAGAGTAAAAATTGGATGAAAAACAAACATATGGTAAATACCAAATTAAAAAAAATAACATTATCAATCAATTGTTAATAGCGTTCATACCGTCAAGTCCATAAAACCATTTTAGTGGCTGGGTATCGAAAACTCTCACTTGCTGGACGGGAAATTCCCTCTGCTCCAACACATGTTTCACGATATGCTGACCTAGGAAACCGGCACCGCCCGTCACTAAGACCACTTCGCCGTGACTTTCAGCCGGTTCGAAATTGAAATGTTTCGGGGATTTACTTAGTTTCCGAGTTTCAATCGCCCACGGACCACCAGATTTTACAGTTCTGGGATCAGTGGACATGGTGGAGGCTGACCTACAGCTGCTGGTAAAATAGCACGCTCCTGTAGATTGAATTATCGATAGTTTCTTAATAATGACTCGAACTCGAACGTGTGGTATCATATGTTTAAGATGGTAAAACATAGTACAGATTTGTGTATTACTATTCAATTCAAGCACAAATTGACCATGTAGGTACACCGATAAACAAGATTAGATAAACAAGATCTTTTAAAAATAGTCCGGTTGAAGACTTTGGACTTCAATTGACCCGGGAAATCGAGTAAACACACTAAAGCTACATATTTATATCCAATAACAAAATATGGACTATATATTGTATGAATTTTCGTTCATGCAATGTCCTTCTGAATTCTTGAGGAAATTATTTCATGGATTATATATATAGTATGTAAATTAACTACAATCTACGACATGACATTCAATCAAACTGTGTACCGTTATTCAGTCATGCAATCTTTGTTTTAAATCTCAATTTTGCTGATGAAGACTGAAAGGTGCTGAACCTTACACCGCATGGCCCAAAATGTCATATCTGCATGTCGTTTCTGTAAGACAAATTCATGCTTTGACTGAGCGATACCTTTTTTTCTATTGATTTTTATTTTTGAAACTTGCAACACATTAAGACATTTTACAGATACAGAAAAGTACAAAAATACAGAGAAATACAAATGCATATAATACGCTTAATAAAAATATGTATCCCAATGCGACAAATGGTGATATACAATCATAAAATGTATCCAAATGTGAAAAAACGGTGGTATACAATCGCTCTAATGTGTATCCACATTAATATTACGAGACCAACATTGTAAAATCCATCGGTATCGGAAAACATGGTATTACTTTAGATGGTTTGGGAGTATGTCCCATTTCTGTATGAATATCAAGTTTAGACCTTCTTTGTGCGCACTCATACTCAATTTTTATCGTATCTTTAATCATATTTTTAAAGGCATGAATTGATGGATTTGACTTTTGACATCGGCTGATATATACATTATATGTCTTCTGGCAATGAGTAATATCTGATTGATAGTAATGCGGTGGGAAATCTGTTTGTCATATACACCGTATAATTTGTTAAAAATAGATAATGTTGGTATAAATTTGAATAAAGCTTGACTGAGCGATACTGAGCGATCTTCAAATAGAGCAAATAAGTATGCGACATTTAAACTAACCTCCTACCTGATATACCTTAACCAAATAGAAATATCAGCCCCATGAAATTTGTCACTACTTTACACACTGTATCTCTTAATCTCAGCTGTGCATTTATGGGTAAATGATGATTGAAACCCGTTACATTTTAGTTTTCTGTTTTAGTATGATAAGATATAAGGGTATGATTTAAATACTGGTAACAGAAAACAATAGATGAATTCTAAACTTGATATGTTATATAATCAAGTATATGGTTGGAAGCAATTATAAACCATAATTTATTGCTATATAATGCATTTTGACTATAACTGCTGCTTATCAGTGACAATGTCGTGCCGCAGTGATCCCTCATGCTAGTACATTATATGTTAAACATTTCAGTCACTTCAGATAGTCAATTGTAAAAAATCATTCATCATTTAATGGGAGACCTCCATTTAGTCCTTTATTCTGAACAATATTGCTTTTTGCAGTGATCCATAGGAGATAAACTTGATGTTTGGCTGTGCGTATTTCATATTTAGTTCCATAAATATTTAGTTTTTGATAAAGATATATCTGAAATATTCAAATGGCTATAGTCTATTTGACTGTTAGGTACGTCTTGTTCCTTAAAACATATACTTGTCTCTCGATCTTCATCGTGCAGAATTTTGTAATCTTCTTAGCCGTCTTCTTACACCTTGCTTTACTTTTCTTCTTATGTTTGCAGTCTGTCTCTCTCTCTCTCTCTCTCTCAAGGGAACAACTGCCCTATCTGTGCATTTATATATACACACAGACATTTCTCCAAGTTTGACATTTGTATTTTGCATATCTTGATAATTATGTCTCTTGTCTTACTCTATTTATTTATTTATTCAATCCTTTTTCACTTGATAAATACTGGTTTATCCAGTCGAAACGTCGACCAATTTCTCTTTTTATCTGATCATCATCCCTCTTTTACCTCTCCTGCTCACTATATCACGTTGAGACTTGCAGTATTGCCTTTTTTATTTCCCTTAAAATTGGCCAAATGATTAGCACTAAGGGACGGCATCCAGATTCATACGGATTGAAAAACGTTCGACGCATTGACAAAACGCACTGACAATGACAGTATACGTACAAATATAAAATACGTACAGTATACGTATTTTAGATTTGACACCTTGGAAATCATATTGATACATAATCATATGCCAAAACACTCAGGGGACGGCACAAGCTAAAACTATAAATATTGGATATCCTACAATCTTAAACTATAAATATTGGATATCCTACATTCTTAAACTACTTTGTCAGTGTTGCGATTTATTCCGTTGCCTTAAAATGCGTCAAATATGCAAAATACAGCAATAAATGAAATGCGTGATATATGCATTTTAAGGTAGAGGATGGGGTGGGCTGTCCGTACTAGGGATTTGTTCATTGTGTTCGATGACCATCGCTAAACACATTTCCCGAAACATCGAATTGACACACGGGGAAGTAAGCAAACAAACGGTGAGAAGTGGCCTATTGTTATCCGATAATTGGTTTGCTTTACTATTGACCAATTACCATGATTACACGCGGACAATATACTATATCGATCGATCAATTCCTATAAGTGGGCAATAACGACGAAGCAAACATTATTTTTCGTATTGGCGGGTCATTATCTAACTGCATTCCGTTCATCTACACAAAACTGTCCGTTTATCCCATTGCGTTTACCCTGCCTCTCCGTTCGACGGTTTTCAATCCATACCAATCTGGATGCCATCCCTTATGTGTTTTATGAAAGCGGAGGGGGTGTTGTCCTTTTCCTTCGTACTATAACTAATCGAACTGTCACTGGATGAATGTATAGCTGCGAATCAAAGCTGCAATCATGGAAATCCAATACGGCTGGCTTAGATGTTACCAAACATATTAGTTAGGCGATTTCCGTAGCTACGCCACTGAAATGAGAAGTGAATACATTCGTTTTAGAATGTAATCAAGAACTGTGGGGAAATGCCATGTATTCAAGAATTGATTGACTTGCCCTATGTGTATGCTCAACTATTTGGACCTCTGGAAATGACGACATCTAAGAAACTCGTAGGCTTTTTTCACTTCAATAACGATATATCCTCATACGTACGTTGTTTTAAGGGAGTACTTCCTTTTTAATTTCGTGTACTCTTAGACACTAACGTGAGTAAATAATTATGACCTCATACACTTACGGGAGTGCACACACCCCTACAGGTAATCACCGCCAAACGAGGACATTAATGTGGTACTATCCAAACGAGGACACACCAACCTAGACACACACCGGCAAACCGAGGACAAAATGGCGATTACATTTTTTTTAAATGTGTATCATACCGCCAACACAGTGCACTGTCCAACAGAGGTACGGTATGTCAGGGGTATCACATGCGAGGACCGCATTTGGATAGCGTTTTTACGCGGTTTGCATCATTTTGGACATTAGGAAACCGAGATCCGTCCTCAGTAGCAGGTATGTCCACGATTGGATGGTGTGTATTCAAACTTAGGTCCGTGATTGACGGTGATTACCTACGTCACCTTACACACTTACGGAAATGCACATCACTTACACACTTACGGGAGCGTATGGTGGCGTAGCCAGGGTCACTTGCAGGGGGGGGGGAGGCAAAGGGTATTTTTTCCCGGTGAAAACCATTTCGACCCGATTTGCCGTCGAGTAAAAAAATGACAAGGGGTAGAGGCGTTTCGTCCCCATACCGGCGTGAAGAATTGCAATTTTCAAGCTATTTTGCCTGCCCTCCTTCTCCTTTATGTCCCTTTTCTTTCCCTTTTCTCTCCCTTTTTGTCTCCTCTTCTCCCTTTCTTTCCCTTCCTTTCCTTTCCCAATTTTCCCGGTCAATCCCCCCTGGCTACGCTACTGAGCGCACCCCTAATTATACACTTTTAAGTGTGAAATATATACAAGAATAATAAATGTTGCATTACTTTTTTCCAATTTCCTCTTGGTTTGTTTTGCAACATGCATTAGGAAAAACGGAAAACGAATATAGTGACTGAACTTCTTAACATTAAGGGGGTCTAGGTTGATTTGCACTAACTTTGGAAACAAATTTTCTCAATGTTACCGTGGACCTACCGCTAAGTGTTATATATCAAATTAAAGCTTAGGTCAAGACATTTCTGAAAATGTGTGTTATTTTGATCTGGTTGCCATGGTTACCATGCAAGGCCTCTGTTTGGCTAAACACGGGAACAAAGATAATTAGAAAACGTTGCATAATGTTGCATATATACCATACTTGGGTAGATAGTGTATCAGTATAGTGCGCATGACATCATGAAGCCGGATGTCTTATATAATACGGTTGCCATGGCAATCGTGAACCGACCAATCAGGTAATTTTGTATCGTAATTCAAATTTGAAAACATATATTAAAAATCAGGCTTCATGATGTCATGCCCCTTGTGTCCGAATCCCATGGTTATATGACGTTTCGTTTTTTAGTTACGTTTGTTCCCATATTGCAAGTTTGCGTGTTTTATAGTTTTAAGATATCGTGCAAAACGTATTGAAAAATATTAAAATTGGCGAGAAAAATTTGGGATAAAAATAAATGTTCAATTACGGAAGAGTATGAATTTAGACGCATTTTATGCTATTGTGGATGAAAACGGCAATCATATTGTTTTTAAAGATAAATGGCTTAAAAATAGCCGGGTGAGAAAAATAAAGAAATACAAAAGAAATTACGTTGACCTTGAAATGTTGATGATTTATGATGTGCAATTAATTATTTTAACATTGTTAAAAATAAATTTGATGAAATGTTACAATTATTTGATCAAAAAAGAATTAAAACTGAAAATGCTTAAAATCGCAGGGTGAGTGTTTTCTACATAATTATACAAAACACCACCGATTTTTTGAGACACCCGAAACTCAATTGACCATAACGTCAGAACCAACATTTTAATTTACCTCAAACAAAAAGCATTTTAAAGCAGAAGCTAATATCTCATTCATTTTTGTCCAAAAGCACTGAATTTAATTATCTGACCAACCTAGACCGCCCCCCCCCCTAATAAATGTATAAAATGACCATTAACCTACTTTTGTGTTTGTCCAAAAGAGTTTGAATGATCTAATCTCCTCAAATAGTTCAGAAATTGTTTTTCAATCGCCAATTACATATCGACGGAAAGCGGGGGTGTTCCTCTTTCCGACAATACCACATTCATTATAGCAATCACTTGTTGTAGTGTGAAACACTGTCATGAATTATCAGGTCCTATATTCTAGCTGGAGATTCATATAGGCCAAATAGGCACACATCAGCCTCATTTATCTACCCTTAGTACCCACTTTTGGCATGTTGGGAATGCTTACAGCCATAGATCATGCTTTAAATTGTAATAACATCTTCAAAAAGTGTTACGTATTCCAATTATATTTTACGATATGATCATTTAAACAGCGCCACTCCTATTTTCAGCCCAAACGCTCGCCTTCTGACCGCCTCCGAGAAAGTGAATTCATCCACGTGATTATTTTTTTGTAAAATCGAAATCGACATTTTGCAATATCCTGAGCAAAGATCAAGAGATTATCTTTCATAACATGCTACCCTCACGCCAAACTGATTCCCACCGGACCCCAATTGATCACGAAATCGTGTTTTGTTTTTGCCGGAACTAACTACCATTACACGAAATGAGGAGTGATTTAGTGTTGTGCGCCCTAAACCGTACGTGAGTTTTTACGGCACACTCAGTATATAGTTGTATTTCACCTGATTGTTATAGAAATAGGATTTAGAAAATGTTACATGTAGCCATAAGGCTGAGTTCACATAGGAGTATACTATTCAGGTATTTCATAGTATCGGGTCACATAAGAGGGCACTATTCGAAAAGGCCGTATACCGGCGTATAGTATAGTATAGTATAGTATAGTATAGTATAGTATAGTATAGTATAGTATAGTATAATATAGTATATTATTAGTATAGTATAGTATAGTATAGTATAGTATAGTATAGTATAGTATAGTATAGTATAGTATAGTATAGTATAGTATAGTATAGTATAGTATAGTATAGTATAGTATAGTATAGTATAGTACAGGGTGTATCAAAAAAATTAGGACACTTTTTCATGACAGTGTAATACTTGTTATAATCATTGGACCATGACCAATTTAGTCTCAATGTAAAGCCCAATTAATTATTATGATATCCTGAAGATATGAGATCAATCCGATGAACAATAAGAACACTAGCATAATTTGCGTAAACCATGTCATTTACTGGTTTGTACAATGGGATTTACATGTATAGACCAGTAAATAACATGGTTTACGTTTCAATACGTTTCAATAATTATAAACATAGAAAATAATCTATGAAGTCAATAGCAAAGATTAGTTTGGTAATCCATTATTCTGGCACAAATCAATACTGGCTAAATAGGCCTAATCCACAAATCAGATGCATGCATATTCTGTGCAAATTAAAACAGTTCTCGAACCCACTGTAGATGGTTCATTAGCATGATAAGAAGTAGAATTGGCATTAATAGTGTGCACGTTCATGTTAATCTACTGTTACTGTGTGAATGACCATTGTACATACTACAAAATAGATTGCCTTGCCTAATAGGTCACAATTTTCTTAATGAATAATGGATTTTTCTCATCTTTTCAGGATTTTATCTTTATCAGTTGTTCTTTACATTAAAATAAAAATTGGTCATGCTTCAGTGATTTAACAAGGATTTAAACCATCATCAAAAAGTGTCCTAATTTTTTTGATACACCCTGTATAGTATAGTATAGTATAGTATAGTGTAGTGGGAATCGTGCGCGTTCGATTTTCGTGCAGTGTAGACCGTCCTGTTTGGATGTGGCAGCTGCAATTCGTGTGTACAAGCATTCTGAATTTCCCCTATCACGATTTAGAAACAGTTTATTGCGTAGAATAGGGTAAGTTAGAAAAAATAGGACTCCTTTGCAATTTAATAGCACATGCCTTCATATGTAAATGTTATACTATCAACCAAATGATATATATGATATGCAGACCATACATTCTCTTGGTGATAGAACAACTCTCAAATGTACAGGTTTCCTTAATAAAATATACACAAAAATAAGTCATGAAAATAACTTTGGATTTGGAATTTAAAACTCGTCGTCTTAACTTATCCTCCATTTCTGAAGTGTCCGTTTGATCGGCGCCAAAAGAAGTAGGGCGCGGCGCGTACTATCCTATGTGAACTCAGCCTAAAAGGCTAAGTGGTGTTATTGCTATAGCACCAGTAGTTCTGTTCCCACCGTCCACAAACTGGAACAACAGCGCCCTCACATAGCATATATGATTCATTCTGCATAACTTGTACGTGGCAACCAGTAATACTACGGAGGTATTTCACTTGCTGGGCTGCGATTACAGCTAATACTACAAACAAACTTTCTCGGTGGTGTTACGTTGAGAAATTTCACTATTTCCGACATATCTTATAAGCATTATAGTAACCACCTAAGTAGAGAGGAAGACTAGGCAAGAAATCGGATTCAACAGCAGGTTTGTCTCTTCTCAGGTTATAGTATATAAGTAGTTTAGTCAATAGCTATGTGCTAGGCTTGCCTTTCGGTTTCAGTAGGGGTCAATCCTCCCCCGCTATTATAGTACCAGAGGAGTTAGAATATTACCATGTTTAGGTCCACCTGACGGTCGTTACAACAATGTCACGATGGACATGCAGCGCATGGTCTTATTCGGTTCATCCCTTTTTTGCTTGGCACTCTGCCTCAGGATTCGTCGCATATTATAATAATACCATTTTCTACCAATACAGTGGTGTATAGACAATTAGACATACTTCTTCCGAATTATGGGTTCAATTGCAGGCACATCTATAAAATAAATTATTGAGAAATCTCTCTTTACCAATATCTGCTAATAGTACTCTGCTTCGTAGACATAACTTCGTGCCACCTCTGACCGGGCGCCACAGGCCTTTGTTGGTATTTCTGCGCTATACAAGAGCCTATTATTTTATTAGTATTATTATTTTTAAGTGAAGTCAAGTTCAATTTGTAGTTACCAAGGGTTATATTTACATGGTCCACCAATTAATCTCTTTACCTAAAATAGCACAACTAGCTCGAGAGTCCTATACCTCCTGTCATAGCATTGATGATAATAATATAGCATAAACATAACTATACCTGGCATATATACTTTAAATGCTGATATTTCAGTATTGAAAACATCGTCAAGGATCCGCATGCTACACATCAGTATGGCTTTTCAGTTTATACTGGATAACTCGGAACAGATATTTCCCCATACAGCTAGCTATACAATGTATGCCCCGGGGACTCAAGGAAGTTTTTGATTTGATTTTTTGAATTTTGTGAGTGATGTTACTATTAATCAAATGCATGTAAAAGTATACATTTTTGGAAAGGAAATAGATCTGAGAATCCAAATTTGGCGTCATTTTTTGACTCACATTTTTTGAACAAAGCTAATAACAATATTATTGATTAAAAAATGCCAAAATCGCTTGATTATGCTCCGGGGGGTTCTCACATTGACATGGTATACGTATATGTGCCTACCTTTTGGGGTGCCTTTTCGCAAAAAATTGGTATAGCGATGGGGTGGTTTTCATCACACACCAAAGCGCCCAATTGGCATAAATTGGGTGTATTTTGAGGCATTCTTGGTAAAAAGCGCCCAATTTGTGCAAAATTGGGTGCTTTTCTAACAAAATTGGTATATTGATGGGTGGGAAATTGGCCAAAAAATAGGTATAGAGAAAGTCACATTTTCGAAGTCCGGGAGGCACATCCACGTACGATTTTGGCGAAAGAACTGTCTGCCCAATGTCATTTGATAGTTACTTTTACCAAATTGTGCACACGTTTACCAGCAGGCAAAAGTACATGCAATCATGTTCTATACCACGGTAAGAATCCATTTTCTTGTCACCACGGAATTATAGACTTGCCCCAGTCTCTCTTGTTAATGTCTCCGTTCTGTTAATAATAATTATAAGCAGAATTTACATAGCGCATAACATCAGAACAGTGCAGTCACTAGGCGCTTTCCAATGGGAAAATGGTACAAAAAGATAAAAAGCATTATACAAAATAGCAATATACATATAAAAACAAAACAAAATATCGACTGTGGAAAAGCCAGTAGGCTTACAATATATCACATTTTAAAAATGTCATTGTTAAAAAGATATGTCTTCAAAATGTTGACAGTCTTGATATTTAACGAAAGCTTGTTCCAAAAACGCGATGTCCGTAGTGTTCCTGGGAGGAATGAGCGGATCTAAGCAATCTAGATGGTGAATGGCGAAGTAAGAGTTCTGTAATGTAAATTGGCGCCTGATCATTGAGAGCTTTGTATGTTAGAAGCGCGATCTTAAAAATAACCCTGTCATTAATATTAAGCCAATGCAGATTGCGGAGAACAGGTATGATATGCTGGTGGTCAAAACGATTCATTTTCGTTACGAGTCTTGCAGCAGCGTTTTGGATCAGCTGCAGCCTCCCAAGGTCGCGAGAAGGAAGTCCACAGAGCAAGCTATTGCAACAGTCCAAACGAGACGTCACAAATGCATGAACAAGACGCTCGGTTGAATCTGTTTTTAAGGTTTAATATCTAGTAGGCCTATGCCATATAATACCAGTCATATAAGGTCACCATGCCGTAGAGCACGTGTGGTCCAGTGGATCAGAAGCAAGTCTCACGATCATAGGTTTGTGAGTTCGAGCCCCACTGCGGTCAACGTGTTTGTATCCTTGGGCAAGGTACTTAGTCTCAATTGTCTCGTGGTTCGGAAAGTCACGTAAAGCCGGTGGTCCCGTGTATTCAGACGCTTCACCCTGAACACGTTAAATAGTCACAGACCTTATCGTTAAGAGTAGGGGATCATCCCCGGCCTGTTACTTGTGCATTTAAGGTAGTCACAGTCGTTGTACTGATAGGACCCTGCGCCATAATAGGCTGCAACCGTGGTTCTGACTATCCTAGGAATACAATTGTAAGCGCTTTGAGATGGATGTATGTAAAAAGCGCTATATAAATGCCGTGTATTATTATTATTATTATTATAGCCCATATTTCAAAAATGTCAAAATTATTGAATTTCTTCACCATATTTATAGTCACCATGTAAAATGCATTAAAATAAGTACAAACATGCCTAGTTATATAAGGTCACCATGCCATAGCTCATATTTCAAAAATGTCAAAATTATTGAATTTCTTCACCATATTTATAGTCACCATGTAAAATGCATTAAAATAAGTACAAACATGCCTAGTTATAAGTTCAGTATTTCTTGAGAAATTGGGAAATATAATAGCCACGTGGAAAGTGTTATTATCTGCTTGGAACATGTGGAGGTCGTATTCAAAATGTGCCAAAATCACCACTATTTGCGCTCACAAAAGCAATTACCTCTCTATATTCTAAAGCAAGTGGCTGAGCACTGTACCAAGTAATTGTTACAAATTTGGTATCATTGAAAAGATGAACACATTAGCATTTCCAATGTGCAACACGAGCATATATCGTAATACACAGATAATATATAGGCGAGGGAAAACAATGTCCGTCGTGTAAATGGCATTGATGTTGCATGGTGGGTTTCTTTAAATAATGCTCATTCGTTGGCGCTAAAATAGAAACAAAATGTATTATAACCTGATGTGAAGTCGTTCAAAGTCATCATTTCATCAACGGATCTAAAAAGTTACCATTTATTTCATTTTTGTTTATGCCTCTCTCTTTTTGATGTCGTTCGTCAATCGAGCTCTACAAGGTTTTCCAATACCAATTGATTATTCAGCTGAGTTGAACTTATTTTGTCATATTTATATAGGCGTAATATATAAACAAATACAAATGGATATCGCATACATTCAAAGAAAATGTCACCTGATTCGAATGTCTGATCGCAAAGAACAAAGGCTATCATTGTAAAGAGGAGGTTTCTATCAAGAAACAATTCGTGGATAAGAAAAAGAGATATAAAGAAATATAAACACAATCTTCTTTCCCTATTGCGCCTCAAATACATGTTTCTGATACATGGACTGCAGTAGGTTCTATTTATAATGTGTCCAAAGACCCTCCTCCTGTTGTATTTAGCCTATGTTTGATGTATTCTACATTTCATTCGTATTATTTCAGGCTCTTATCATGGCTGACAACAAGAATAATAAGGCACCACTCCGTGTCTTCCTATGGGGAATCCCACGAACTCTGTCGACCGTATTCGAGAAATGTATAAGTCACGTACCAGGGATACAAATCATTAATGAGACCTACGGGTATGCTCAGTATTTTGGACCTGATTCCGAATTGCTGAAACACAAGGATCATGTAATGGCAGCTAAAGAAGCTATGGCGTTGGGAGAATCTCTGCGGATGCCAACTAAGCCCGGGTGGTTTCACGAAAGCGTGTGTACTTATAAATGGGTAAAAGATACATTGGAGGCAGAATATCCAGGCAAATCTATCATTTTTTCGAAAGATATGAGCCAGTCTGTCAATCTGGAAATGATGCCCCGTGGTTTTCGTCACACATTTATCATACGTCACCCTCACAAAGTCTTCCCTTCCTGGAAAGAGATGACCCGCAAGATACTACAGGCAGATCCCAAGACCTTCAGATTCCAAGACCAGCCAGAGCCACTTTGCCCCAAAAGATATGGTTATGGAGAGCAGTATGACTTGATGCAGTATATCAAACAACATGGCGAGCCTAATCCTGTGATAATAGATGCTGATGATTTGCAAAGTAACCCTGCGTCCATCTTGCGTCAGTATTGCCAGGAAGTGGGGATACCATTCAGTGAAAGTCTTCTCCAGTGGCCAGCGGGAATTGACGTATGTGATGACTGGATCATTAATTCTACATTCATGGCAGTCAACAAGACCAGTGCTGGGGGGTTTTATGACGCAGCTTTCAACTCCACTTGTTTCCTACCGCCATCTAAGATCCCGTCTCGGGAAGATCTGTCGGATGATTTGCTTCCAATGGTGGATGCGTCCATGCCATTTTATGAGAAACTCTACGAAATGAGAATCAGGCCATAGAGAGATGTGTCAATCAATTGCCACCTTGAGTGTGTATACGTTAGCGCAGTAGAATCATGCACGCGATAATATTTTGCTAACACTGCGGTACGATCTGATGTCACTGCGTAGTGGTAGATAAATGGAGATTGACTGATTGAATGGAGAGTCTGATATTGATTTACTATCGATATCTTACTTCATGACCTTTACTTTAACCTACTTTTATTGGATTTATTTTATTATTTTTCAGTATTATTATTAAAAGCAATACGTAGCAGCTCTTCACTTCAATAGCGATATACAACGTATCCCAAAAAAATGGGTCCAAAAACTGCAGAGCTTATAACTTGAAAGGTTGGAAACGTACCTGCCTTTAAACCAAACCTTATTGGTGAAATTGTCAGACCAATCGAATGACAACTTTCCTAAAAATCTGAAATACAAAACTTTCAATAGAGCGTGGTCAGCAGACCCCGTGTTTGCAATTTAACAATAAATCACCCATGCTGTAAATCACCTAGGCTGTTTACAAGTTTTCCCTGCATGGCGCTAATTCTCCGAAATAACTTATATTTGGTAAAACTAGGTCAAATTACAGGTATTGGATGAATTTGAAACGTGTCTCAAGTCCGAAACGTCCGAAAAGTCGTCAGTCCAAATTTGACGGGTACGGGTACGAAGACGGGTACGGCCTACGGGAACGGGTACGGCCTACGAGTTGGGGTTGGGGTTGGTGTTAGGGTTAAGATTGGGGTTAGGGTTAGGGTTGGTGTTGGGGTTGGAGTTGGGGTTGGTGTTGGGGTTGGAGTTGGGGTTGGGGTTGGGTTCGTGTTCGAGTTCGAATTACAGCTACAGTTCGAGTTCAGGGTTAGTCAGGGATTCAGGTTAAGGTTGGGGTTAGCATGGTTAGTCAGACGTGCTTTTCATTTTTGGACTGACGACGGGCTTTTTATATTCATACTGGCGACGTTTCGGACTATATATTTTGCTTGTCTTAAGCATGCGCATATCGGATACGAGACGACAAAAAACATATCGTCGAAAAGATTGTACCCTAACAAGTCACAACCATACCTTGAACATGTATACCATGTAATCTTTCCATGTCAGGATTTGCATAAAGTGTCTGATTCATAATTCGTCTAAGACATATTTCCCGACCATCGACTTACCCGGGAATTCTTAAGGTTTATAATGTTTAAAACCTTTGTTTTCCAAACGTATCTGCGTCATAAATCTGGTTCGAAACCACCGATTGTTTTCATAATTTCAGTCACTTTTGTATGGCAATCGACAACTAGGGAAGACATCTGTTGTTGGACAGTTAACGCCTTTCGATAAATTTTCCAATGTAACTGCTAATTGAGTACGGCATTTACATTAATTAATAGTTCATATCTACGCCTGTCTGTGTGTGTGATGGTGGTATTTGTTATACACCTAGCACATACAGTTCCTGACCAGGTGCTTTGAAGTTAGCTAATCAAAATAGATAATCGGTACCAAAATCTGAGATAAACATTAAATAAGAAAATTCCTTCTCCGTAGATTGATACCGCATTCAACAAAATCGAATGGATACTTTTAAAGTGATGGCGATTTCAATGATCGCGCATAACAACAGCAAAGTTGCACTAGGTATAGGAAATAATTGATTTGTGTGTGATTACTGTCATATCTGTATGCTATCTGAACGAGCCCCCTACAATCATGTTCAAAACTGTTGGGACACTTCCTGCCTGTGAAACGGTGGTCCCTCTTCCTAAACTCAATGTTGGTCAATCGCCCAGCAACGGGTTGTGTTATATATATATCAGCCCCAACATTGGTTGGGGGAGGGGGAGGGGTGGCAACTTTACATAAACTAGTTTTGACTATCATACTTTTAACTGACAGCTTTTTACTCATTTTGGAAGATATTTCATGCGAGCGTGTATAGTGAGTGTCCGTACAGGTTTTGAACAAGATTGTATTAAAGCATTGAGAAAAAATGTATTAAATTCATATAAGTCCTTGTAACTGCATTAAAAATGTTCCAAATTATCTCATATTTGGCAATATTAGAGAGCGATAATGTACGATTAGTATCGTTTATTTAAACAAAATGGATTATAGTCTATCCATCTGAGAGCGATCTTTGGTGCTCGGATGGGCAGGGGACAGTCAGTATGCAGCCACGCGAAAAGTCGTTCCTTTTCTAACCCAGCAAAGCGACCCGGAAGTACTCACCCGTAGCGTTACGGCTTCGCAATCATAGTTGACCTCGTAATAGCACGATGTAAATTAGCTCTTTTCATGATTATAATCACACATTTCAAACACATTTGCCATGAAATTGTATAATAAAAAGGCATATTATGCAAATAATATTATCAAATGTTATCTGTGAACTTCATGACATGTTGTATTTTCGGTGCAAATTATTGCAATCAGACAAACCCGAATTCAAGAAAAACTTGACGAAACTAAAGCCAAATCCACCGTAAAAAAGTCACTTCTGAAGAATCAGGCATCAATTTTATCCATCGTATCATAATATTCATAGTCTTTTGTAACTAGAAACATGCTTACAATTTTATAAAATTATTTAGTCCGGTCAAGTGAATGCTTATAATATAGCTCCTCGAATCTTGTCTCGATCTAAATTCATTTCGTAGCGTCGATGGGTTGTTGATCAAGTGTTAAAAATCTCACGTTTATATTCAGAATCGCTTGATAGCACAGATGGTAGAGGGTTCGCTTGGGGAGCGGGAGGTCCGGGGTTCGAAATCGACCCTTCTGCGCTGCTCAATAACATATGATATTTTTTTTACAGAAAGGCTATTCTGGTCAAAATGAATAAACATTTCACAATTTCATCACACAAAATGCATGAATTCGGACGTTTTCATTGGAAAAACAGTATTTTTTTTCAAAAATTTCAATAATGAATTCAAACGCGGACATGAAAATGAAGCGCGGGCGTGTTACGGGAAACTTAAAATCAAGTTGGCGAGGCCTAACGGGGGATCGTAAGTTTCGTTTTCTGACCGAAAATCGGTAAAAATTAAACTCGGTTTTTCTTATCAAAAAAGAAGTCGGGCATCAATGTTTTTGATATGAAATTAAAGCTTAAGATTCCGTTAGTACGGAAATTGCTCTTAAAATATCGTACGAATTTTAGTCCGGTCAAGTGAATAGTTACAAGAAGCAAAGTCACGAAAGTTGTTAAATTCTAAAATTAGCGGTAAAATCACTGTTTGTGGACCAAATATGTCAGATTTGGCATCATATTATAGAGAAAATTACGAACAATCCACCTACTTCGCCATCATGGCTGCCAGCTAACCCTACCTCAATTAATTCAGGGAAAACAAACTTCTCGTAAGGTTTAGCGCAAGGTTGACATCCTGAAATCGATCTTTGCGCGGGTTAGAAATCGGCAAGGTCACGCATTGAAAGCGGCCTGTTGCGTACTGACTGGGGAGATGAGTAAAAATAAGATGTGCTGTCTTCTGGCGTATATTTGCTAGTTGTCGAAGGATCCCATTTTATTCCAACCTCCGGTCGAACCTCATCTATAATGTGAATTGAAACAACTAAGCTGCCTTATGCAAACACACACAACACTGTTCCAATGCATATTGCAGCTACGTATAGTGTACGTATAGTGTACCATTCAAAGAGAGACAAATATCGAACCATTTGCGCATTATCTGAAATCAAAAGGCTTTGAAATCCGGGCCTATAGTAAGATAAAATGGTTGTAAAATGATATGAATCTCCGTATCCCTATGTTCTGTCTGCATGTCCGAATCAATCAGATTTCCTTGTTAAGTATAGAAAGAAACAAATACGCTTACAATGATATGGTAATATTGAAAGGTATGATTTTCATATTCAAACAAATATTATACAATTTGAACGTTGACAAACTAAATAAAGTTTATTTTCTGACTTATAAAATGAAAGGTTGTCTTCATCGGGGTCTATCACTCTACATGTACCTGTTCATAGAGGCCTGTAGTACAGTAGAGCTTAAAATGGCACCAAATAAGACCATTAAAGATGAGATGCAGCCAGTGCTTGCCAAATTAAATTGAAAGCATTTTTTGAAATGAAGAAATTGGGAAGGGAAAGCTACCTGTCTTTGCAACGTCAATTAAACTGACTCTCATGGCACAACTTGGATTATGATGATAAAAGTAGGTGGATAACATAATTATTTTTTATTGTGGCCGTTTTTCACTCTACTGATTCCATCGATATTTTTGTCCGAAAATAGCCTCCTCTCCCAGTCAATGGAACGGCTGAGTCACGTGGTTGGAAGATCGGTCTCAGATGGATAGACTTTTTTTTATTTTATAGTAATGTCTTCAATTTAAAGGGCCATTGTCTAAATTACGCACCTAAATGGTACTTTTAATAAAGAATTATTTTTAAGATATAGGTAAAACAATTAAGTAAACTAAAGATTGTGTTATAACAAACTTTTAACGTACTATCAGAAGTTTGATGGGCCTGATTAGGGTTGTGGTGAAGGGTAAAGGATGGGGTATGGTGGGGGAGTGTTGGGGGTGACCGTTTATTTCGGATTAAAATACTCTTAATTGAAGCATGTTAATTGAGACGCCATAATAATTAAGATACATATTCGTATCCTTGTCGTCTGATGATTGCGTTAAGCATGAAACTCAGAGTACGACTCCCTTTCTCGGAAGGTCTAAACTTTGAATTTTTATATAGCTCATCCTTTATTGGATTTGAGCACTGTTATTCGAAAGATAGTCTGACCATGAAATCGATTCGATATTCATGAATTTATACTTTATGTTATGCTCCTGACTTTTTATCAGTTGAGCACTATTAAGCTATCCTCGAAGCTTTTAGACCGGTCCTGAGAAATGGTCTGGCTGGCTTACGGGCTGGAGAAGTGTGACACACTTTTAGTGATTAAACACCATTGAAAGTGTATGCATACTAATCTAGTCCATAGCCAACCAGTCACACAATCAGTATCCTTGTCGTCTGATGATTGCGTTAAGCATGAAACTCAGAGTAACGACTCCCTTTCTCGGAAGGTCTAAACTTTGAATTTTTATTCGTATTTGTATATAGGTAGATGTCAACAAACACAAAGTATCCATTGGACAGCGTATACATTACCTATAAACCGCATGTTATTATTATACATATTATACCCATTCGTAAGATCCGGAAAAATGAAATCAACTTTAGAATGAAAAGTTACAAACATTTCCACACAAAAAATACAACAACAAAAATCTATCGAGATTCGAACGTATTTTAAGACAGGAAACAAACCACTGAGCTAACAGGGAATTCAGTTTTTTGAAGAGGCGTTTTGCTTATTAACTCTAGCACCGTATTGATCAACCACGGTCAACCCATCAATTTCAATAGAACCCTATGTACGGTCTACCAGAATGAATAGAAAGGAAGTACTGATCATCCTTTGAGATATTATTGGTAGACCGTGTTTATTCGTATTGAATTCGCAAAAATGATTATTCTTTTGAACAGTATGAAATGTTAATCGTGGTAGACCGATAATGATAAGTGTATTTCCGCACTTAAACATCTCAGAAAAAACATTAGTTTAACAAGATAAATGGTTATACCCTATCTCCTTAAACTATAGTTGATTCATAAACTCTGGCGCATCGGTATCAATTTTGGACCTCGTCCATTGGGCGTTAGAGGAACCCATTTTGACCAATGATAAAACAGCGGTACTTTTATAGATGTTATTTATATCATGATTATTTGCGCTCCATAATCAAATGCTATTCATGATAGTGTGGCTTAATGAATAGGGCTGATCATATAGCTTTACAATCACGACAACCAAAAACTTAATCCAGCAGCTTCAAATGTGTTATCTCTTTGGAAGCGGTTACCACAATAAAAACAAATCGACCATCATCGATCGTATACAGGTTTCCTATTCATAATTTAGTGGATACTTTTTATTATTTTTCGTTTTTTATTATGCACGTGGAATAAAGGAAACATTAAAATGAAAATAACAGTTCTACGTATTTATTTGCGAGAAAAAACCGGACAATAATTCAATAATCATTTTTTTATATACCTAGGTACAAAACCATTTGTCCTAATTAAATGGAAAAACAGTTATATCAACCAAGATACGGATTACAAACGTTACTTTAAGTATTTCTGGCTATGAGACCACCTGAATACCGTTATCAATTTATCTGAATAACATTACATTTCTTTATCGTTATGCCGAAAATCCAACCGCAAGTTTCCTGTCACTAGGTACATAGTGGTGACTACATCACAGTAGTACATGCACACGAAGACACGGTATTAACCTTGCATATTACGATTAAATTCGAGTGCCTCCCCCTCTTTTGCTTCTGTTACCTCTTTACTGAAATGGTAAATCGCTAAAATCGGCCAATGTCTGCGAATCGACTATAGTACAACATATTGCCCCACTAGTGTTGTGGTTTCAACTGACACCGCAGACTCTATCCATGGGTTCGAATCTCAGTGCGGCAGTTTAGTTACATTTTGAAATTTTACTTCAAATGTTTAAAAAAATTAAGATTTGAAAAAAATGAGTTGATCAGGTTAGTACAACATGGGTTTTTTTCGTGGCCTTGGCGCACGCCCCCCCCCCCCCCCCCCCCCCCCAACTTTGATGCTTTCCACTTTGGTGTTTGAAACACCCGCCCTGTAAATTAGATACTTTGAAACTATGACACTTTATCAAAATAAAGGTTATTTATGTATTTAATTAAATATGTATATGTAATTAGACTATGATGTTCAACTCGAAATGTTACAGAAGCAATGTTCTTCATTTCTTAAAAAGAATTGTTAGAAGCGAAGCTACCGTTTTCAAGATATAGCAATTTTTGTATTTTTATAGCTCACTTTTCCACTCCCATAACGCTAACCCCCGAGGCAACTTTTACAAAGATTTTTTTTCGCGGCCAAATAGCGAGGGGGAAAAGTGCCCCCACTCCCCCGGGACTCGAACCCCGGACCTCTGGGTTCAGAGACAGACGATCTACCGGTAGGCCACGGGAGCAATGCATGCATGGCGGAGTATATTCCGCCGTGCATATACCTTGGGCCATTATTTCATCGAAAAACTGCCGAGCCGGGTGACACAAGCACACCGCATCGTAGTGATTCGTAGGACTCAAGAGTGTAAGGGTTAATCAGATCAAAATTAGAAAAAAATGAAAAAAGAAAAAAAGTGAAAAAAATCGCTCCATAACCCTAACCCCCGAGGCAACTTTTACAAAGAATTTTTTTTCGCGGCCAAATAGCGAGGGGAAAAAGTGCCCCCACTCCCCCGGGACTCGAACCCCGGACCTCTGGGTTCAGAGACAGACGATCTACCGGTAGACTCGAACCCCGGACCTCTGGGTTCAGAGACAGACGATCTACTGGTAGGCCACGGGGGGAATGCATGCATGGCGGAGTATATTCCGCCGTGCATATACCTTGGGGCCATTATTTCATCGAAAAACTGCCGAGCCGGGTGACACAAGCACACCGCATCGTGGTGATTCGTAGGACTCAAGAGTGTTAGGGTTAATACAATCATGTTCGAAACTGTTGGGACACTTCCTGCATGTCCTGTGAAACGGTGGTCCCTCTTCCTAAACTCAATGTTGGTCAATATAAAAGCATCGCCTAGCAACGGGCTGTGCTATATATATCAGCCCCAGCATTGGATGGGGGAGGGGGAGGGGTGGCAACTTTACATAAACTAGTTTTGACTATCATACTTTTAACTGACAGCTTTTTACTCATTTTGGAAGATATTTCATGCGCACGTGTATAGTGTTCCAACAGGTTTTGAACAAGATGGTATGTATCTGGATGAATGGATCTGGAGTGATAACCGCAATTTGCGGGATAAAGGGTCTGACTAGCTGTGAATAATAAAAGTGCTTGAGTCTTTACACACATTTTCAGTGCGTAAATCACACACAAATCAATGATTTCCTATACCTAGTGCAACTTTGCTGTTGTTATACGCGGTCATTGAAATCGCCATAACTTTAATGATTGGAACCTAAGATGGCAGCTACATTTTAAAATGGCGTCCATACATTACAAATTTAATGTTTAAAAGCATTGAACAATATTTGATTAGTGTTAATAGTGTACTAGTGTGATACAAATATAATACGAATACACTCTATTGATAAAAATGTATGTGGTCGGCAAAATTTAAAATGGCTGCCACTTGTATATATCAATGATACATTTTATATAAAGAGTAATTCTTGACAAAAGGAATATTGTGGTCGATGTGATATAATTGATAGAAGATATTTGAAGATGGTAATTATCCAATATGGCCGCCAAAGAAGAAATCATTGGTCGGTGATGCAAACTTGCTATAAAAAACGCATTATTTTGTGCCGATATTTTAGGGATATTTGTGGTTCATCCACTCACCCCTACGCAAAATAAATGCAAACAGTTATCAATTACCTGGCAGTCATCAGGTCTAAGCAATTTCTGCCTGTTTCGATACAATGAGATAGAACTAAGACAGCAACCTTATTCTTGATTTCTCACTATTTGGCACATTTACATTTACAAATGCCAGTGCATTCATGATTTATAAGGCCCGCAGGTGCATATTGAACAATTCCATCCGCATACACATTCTACACCCACGGTGCATTTTATTAACTCTCTGCATGTATCTGACACCTTGGGGATAGTTGACCAAACCGGACTCCAACACCGTTTGTCTGTTTCCATCCAAAACTTCCTGGAGTAGGTACGTGTTGTCTCGTTCGATTACTTGTAGCCCAAACCAATTTGATTTATGTCCCGCTTTGAATGTTGAAGAGGTAAGTGCATCCCGCATTAAAAATGAACTTTGTTGGTAATGTCTGCTGTCTGTTGTCTGTTGTCTATTGAAAAGGCATGATGGAGTGTCCCAACAGCTAAACGCGACTCGGTCGGAGCAAATGTCGTAGGCGCGATAAAATCAGCTAAATTACCAACATCCAACATTAACCGGAAGCAGCGTGACGCTTTAAAGAATCTCGCCAAAACAAGGACATTCTTATTATTGGTGCTGATAAAGGCAAAGGCACTGTAATATTGGACAAAGAAGATTATGAAACCAAATTACAGGCCCTTCTTGATGATGAGAAAACGTACGAAAAACTTGATAAAGATCCGACCCCCAAATACAAACGGAAGCTAGTGGGGATGCTCTCGAAGCTTAAGAAAGAGGACAAAATTACTGAAGCACAATATAAATACCTCTACCCTACTACGGAAAATGTGCCTCGTGTTTACGCAACTCCTAAAATTCACAAACCAAATGTACCACTCCGCCCTATCATGCCTATTGTGGATTACACAGGTTCAATCGGACACGATCACTGTCGGACATCCTTGCCCCGCTTGTTGGTAACACGGCTCAACATGTTAAAAACTCGCAGCATCTAGCGGACGAAGTCTCTGAAATTTTAATCGAGGAAGACGAGAATTTAATTTATCATGATGTCATATCGCTGTTTATGAACGTCCCCATTCCAAAAGCGCTGGAAATCGTACGCAGCCGTCTTAATGAAGACTCAACACACACAAAACATTCGGTTGATGACATCATGGAACTAAGTGAGGTTATTCTTACGACCACTATGCAATCACGCGGCCAAATTTATTAACAGAAATATGGAACAGCGATGGGTAGCCCGGTGTCACCGATGAAAAAGTTAACAATTATTTTTACTTTTTGAAAAAAGCCCAAATCTGTCTTAATTAAGCTTAATTAATGACCAAACTCGTGGCAATTATAAGTATTACTATGTATCCAAACCAGACTTGCAAGGTACCAAATTAAAGGTAAAGATGGGCTCAAAACAATGGTCTAAGCAGATAATAAAATATTCCTTTAGTATTTAAAATATTTTCCTCCAAACATTTGGTATATTTTTTTTTTTAAATGGTGTTTTTGTATTGTTCACATGAATTAAACATGTAATAAACACTATAATCACAGAGAAAGATGTTTATGGTTAGCCACACAAATCTGTCAAGCCATTCGTTAACATGTTTGCTGTGTAATTAATTTATACGCGTAATTAATAAATTAATTAGGCGTTAAATGGAATAATTTTGAACCACTTTTTGTATGCCCAATTAAGTTATGTAAGGTTTAAAATTCATCCTTAAAGCGGTCAAGCCACATTTCTCAATTTCGTTTGTCTTTTTCTGTGATATTAATCAAAACTTTAGATACATTCACTTCGCAACTTTTCTTACAATAACAATGTATTTCATACAACTTTACAACTGTGCACAGACTTGACAAAAGTCTATTAATATTTGTCCAGCCATGCACGCAAACAATAGCAGCAATCTTCAAGGACATGCTCACGCTAAGGGACCAATGCTTTGAAATCCGCGCTACAAGAAATGCCATTCAGCAGTGTGCAGTGAGCAGTCAAGGGTTTTAAGCATAATTGTGTATGTTACTTTAGGTAGGGGTGTGCTGACATGCAAGCCTGTATATACAGGTACCACCATAAGGCCTGTAGTAAGTCTAAATAGTCAAGGCCATAAAAGCCAGTAGCCAGTAGCTGGTTGGATTAGCGTGTATGGATAATCAAGTATTGACCAATCCGAAATGAGGTTTAATAAGAAATGTAACAATGCTGATAATCATACAAAGACAACACAGAGAACTTTAAAACAAAGCTATTTTTATTATATATGATACACATACTAAGGATTGAAATGTTCATGGTTGTACAACACTCAGGAGGCACTATATTTATAATTCAATATTTGGTAATTTATGCTCTGTTGCAATGTATGTCTATGGTCATGTGTTTTAAGCTCGCCTCCTTTCGCGTTACACACGGATTTTGGCTTTAGCGACATGCTTTTAACTTTACACATTTATATTTGCTTGTATACCCCTCTGAGGTAGTAAAAGGATACATTTTCTGAAGGGAAATTGCATGAGGAAACCGAATATGCCATTAAAATTATAGTACGTTCAAGAACTAAAATGGTATGATCGGAAATGTTCGGGAAAATATCAGAGTTTTTTAATTTTTAATTTGAGATCCATATATTTTTTATACCTACCCCTATCATTATTTACTTTACATATTTGAATTCCTCATGAAATTACCCATTAGATGATATATAATTGTCAAAGTTACTACGTCGGTATGGTAATTATACCGGCTAGTGAATATCTCCAAATTTTATTTCATATATTTTTAGAATTTTCAGAAATATTTGTTTAAGGATGAACCCTTCCTTGATATAAACTGCATTTCTGAATTCCTCTAGTTACAAGCTTTCCAGAAATGTATACTTTTGCTATCATAGGTTGAAAACTTTTTCTGTTATAGTCATTTTTATAAATCCGGTAAATTGAGGCTGATTATTCATGTTGACTGTGTAGCGAATAGGAAGAAAGCTGATGATCATGGTCTTATCCATAATTAATTAGTTGTTACCAATTAATAGTTGACAAGTCTGTTGAACCCACAAGTGGTAGACTATGGACATTAAATACAGCGCCTCCAAGTGACAGTATTTAACTTTTGAACTAATCATCCATGACTGAATTTTCCAACCAGCAGTAGGCCAATAATAAAATATTGTTTTGTTGTCCTCGACATTCCCATCTATTTTACGTCAGTTCTAAAACCTCGTAACCTTATTCATAGTCAAATTACCCGCTCATGCTTAACCGATGAACATATACCCTGAGACGATATACCTGTGTTGCGCCGGATCATTGACATACCGATAGACAAATGTGCAATGAAGGCATTCATGTGTAGTAGCGTGTGATTATGCTATTAAGTTGACGTGAGTTCAAACGCCAATTATTAGCCGTTGATGGGCAGAGTGTCGATTAGGAAATGTGTTGAAATTCATTTGTTGTTGTATTATTTTGTTTTTTATTGACATTATTTTTCACCGGCCTATGGTGAGCGTGTGAACTCACTAAAAATGATTTAGATATGACCAAATATAAGGACTGACCGGGGACAACTAAATCATTTATATTTTGGGACTTACGGGAGCATTGATATTAGACGATTTATAGAATCAATTTCAATAAGTAAGCTATCAAAACATTCCTTGATGTATAAATTAGTATTATGGACGAAATCATTCTCTTTAATGCACAAATTACAGAGAAATCTTGAAATGAAAGTTGCAAACATTTTTAATTTTTGTTGGATTTTTGCATTTTTTTGGCGACACGTTAATTTTCACTCATCTGTATCGATCTGCTATGTTGCAGGGGAATGGCATTTGGCTCTCATCTCATCCATAATAGAGGTTTGACTAATATTCATTACATCCATACCATTAAATAACAACTTTGATATGTCAATTTTCTAATATATTGACTCCCAATAGTTAGCTTTAGACAATTGACATCAGAGCAAGCGACCATTGATGTTTAGCTGTGGTTCGATTCCTATTGTTCAGCTGGTCGCTAGTGGGCGCTGCATTTGATGTCCGTTATATGCTTGCGGTAGCACTTGTGCATTAACAAGACAAGAAGGCAATTATAATCCAAGATATGCAGGCAGTAGAACAAACCATGTCAATAATGTTTCAACGTGTGATTTTTTTAAATAATGCTCGGTCGTTGGCGCTAAAATAGAAACCAAATATATTATAATCTGCTGCAAAGTCGTTCAATAGTATACAAATATTGAATGCCCGACAGTACAGACTATATCAAGAGGTCTATTTTGTAATGAAATAACCAAAATTGGACCGAGTGATATAGTGTTACTATTGCACAAGCAAACAGCATTCAATATGTGTTTTATGTCATGATATCCCCGGGATGGGAACGGGATCACACCTTTGGAAGTGAAAACCCCAACTAAATCACCGGGGACCAGCCGGGAATCATCCACACGTCGGCCCGTCTTCCCACCCATTGATAAACTCACGACCCTCAGATACTCGTCCGCGCAGTATACCGCGCTCATAGGCTCGGTTGATTACGTCATCGAAAACTGTCCACATGCGCTTTTTCAGATGCGCTTTTTCAGATGCGCTTTTTTAGCCTATGTTTGATGTATTCTATATATATTTCATTCGTATAATTTCAGGCTCTTATCATGGCTGACAACGAAAATAATAAGGCGCCACTGCGTGTCTTCCTATGGGGAATCCCACGAACTCTGTCGACCGTATTCGAGAAATGTATAAGTCAAGTACCTGGGATACAAATCATTAATGAGCCCCACGTGTTTGCTCAGTATTTTGGACCAGATTCCGAAATTTGGAAAATCAAGGATCACGCACTGGCAACCCCAACTAAAGAAGCAATGGGGATGGGAGAAGCTCTACGGATGCCAACTAAGCCCGGGTGGTTTCACGAAAGCTTGTATACATATAAATGGGTAAAAGAAACATTGGAGGCAGAATATACAGGAAAATCTATAATTTTTTCGAAAGATATGAGCCCGTCTGCCAATCTGGAAATGATGGCCCGTGGTTTTCGTCACACATTTATCATACGTCACCCTCACAAAGTCTTCCCTTCATGGAAAGAGGTTAATCGTAATTTTCTTCAGGCAGATCCTGAGACCTTCAGATTCCAAGACCAGCCAACACCCTTTTGCCCCCAAAAATATGGTTATGGAGAGCAGTATGACTTGGTGCAGTATGTCCAACAACATGGCGAGCCTAATCCCGTGATAATAGATGCTGATGATTTACAGAGTAACCCTGCGTCCATCTTGCGTCAGTATTGCCAGGAATTGGGGATACCATTCAGTGAAAGTCTTCTCCAGTGGCCAGCGGGAATTGACGTATGTGATGACTGGATCATTAATTCTACTTTCATGGCAATCAACAAGACCAGTACTGGGGGGTTTTATGACGCAGCTTTCAACTCCACCTGTTTTTTACCGCCATCTAAGATCCCGTCTCGGGAAGATCTATCGGAAGATGTGCTGCCATTGGTGGATGCGTCAATGCCATATTATGAGAAACTGTACGAAATGAGAATCAAGCCATAGAGGGATGTGTCAATCAATTGCCACCTTGATTCCTGAGAGATACGTCCCGTTAATAACAATCAAAAGTGACACATTGACGTTGTATATACAGGGTGTCCCAAAAGTCTATGCACGTTTTTGAAGAGTCATATCTCATAAAATATAAATCATATGGTATAAATTTAACCATATTTTGATAGACGAGATTTGGGAAATTAATTTGATACCAAACACAACCCTATTAGTGAACCCACAACATTATAAAACTGGTTGAAAGTCATTGGCCGTGTGCAAGACCAACCCACACATTGTTGCTAAAGGTGCGCATAAATTAACGGTATGAAAGCAACGTTGCGCATTAGTCACAGTTCACTGCTTACCTTGCAATATTAATGTTATTTAATACCAAACTCGGTCACTCACAACATAAATAAGCGTAGTAGACAACATTGCACAGCAAAAGTCTTCCTTCAAGATGGTTTACATCATAGATAAACGAATACAAATTGTATGGTTCAACGCTGAAACACATTCAGTTCAACTTACTCAACAAAAGTTCAGAAAACATTTCAAAGTGAAACGCGCACCAGGAAGAATATCCATTCTGAAGTTGGTGGATACATTTTTGAACACAGGAACATATTCTTAATGGGTAAAACAACCTTCGCTGAGGCCTTCAAGCAGCATTAAAATAATCCGCTAAGTTTAAATGTTAACATGTTTGACAGCTGTGTGATGTGTGTGTTCACTTTTCTGTTACGTTATTCAATTGTTTAGGTCTGTGTTTTTGCATTAGCACACGTCTCTGTATACATGGAAAACATTTAAATTAGATTTCAATATAGAAACGAAAATTATGTGTGATATAGTTTGTTATTATAATGATATCACTGTAATGTAAAATTTTAAATATTACAATTGGCGGATCACTTTCCGTGTAACCAACTCTACCCGTATGTTTGTTAATCTCAATAGGTATGGATTTATGAACTTTATTCCCCCGAAGTATAAAATTACATTTTTGCAGTAATACATATTTTACTTCTAGGGTGGCATTACAAACAGATGTTACTCCAATGTTTGGTATCAAAATTATTTCCCACATCTCCTCTTTCTAAATATGTATTCATATTTTCAATACGACTTATAAGTTGTGAAATACAAAGCTTCAAAGTCGTGCATAGACTTTTGGGACACCCTGTATATGAAAAAAATACAAAAAGTTCTTGAAATCACCCAGAAGTGAAGAAGTCAGAAACTGTTTTTTGTTATGTGACCCTTCAGACATCTTTAAAAAGTCACTGTGCAAAGTCACACATTTCTCCCACTATTTATGACTTGTCCACAGACCGCCATTGTAGAGCTCCCCAGATTGACCGCCATTGGTTGATCCTCAGATTGCCTCAGATTGCGTTATTCCCAAAACAGCAATAAATAGTTTAAAGTGTTGACAGAAAGGGGTCAAAGGTCATTACAAACAAGCTTGGTAACAATAATCTTGTAGGTAACATGGGTGTACACAGGTTGACCTCTAATGACCCCTACATGACCTTTGACTCCTTTCTGTCAACACTTTTAACTATTTATTGCTGTTTTGGGAATAACGCAATCTGAGGATCAATCAATTGCGGTCAATCTGAGGAGCTCTGCAATGGCGGTCTGTGGACAGGTAATAAATAGTGGGAGAGATTTGTGACTTTGCACAGTGACTTTTTAAAGATGTCTGAAGGGTCGCATAACAAAAACAAGTTTCTGGCTCCTTCACTTCTGGGTGATTTCAAGAACTTTTTGATACCACTCGTATATATATAGCGCACTTGCTAATACTGAAATGCATTCAGACGTCATGGGGGTTTTAACAAGACTTAGCCCAAAAATAATTCGCGACTTTTTAATTTTCAGATTACAACCGTGAATGCTTCAACTTTTGATAAAACAAAAACTAAGACCTATAGCGAAAATCCGGCCAAAATATTTGAAGCTGCAATCCGAGATTTTTAGGGACCAAAGCACCCCTGCACGCTGGCCCGCGGAAGCTTGTGGTGGTGTGTACCCTTGAGATTACGATGAGGATGTTAACAAATTGTGTTCAATCGTATTAAATCAAAGGAATCCTTGTTTGTTGAATGTTAGAATTATGTCATGGAGAATTCGCCATTAGTGGAGCGGGGACGGCTCTATAGCCCGACGAGTCAATAATCCGATGTCTCTATAGTAAGAAGGTTCTATAGTACAACGCATGTCAATTCACAGTTGCTAGTCCGAATAAAGGGTTCTCTATAACGAAGGCTCTCTATTACGAAAATAAAAAAGGTTCTTAAGTCCGACGGTTCTATAGTCCGAAAATGAAATGGGTTCTATAATCCGAATTTGTTTAAATGGTAAAAAGGGTTCTCTAGTCCGAAAATAGAAAAGGTTCTATAGTACGAATATTAAAAAAGTTCTTTAATCCAAATATTCTGAAAGGTTCTTGTACGAAAACTGGTAAAGGGTTCTCTAATTCGAAAGTTAAAAAGGGTTCTCTAGTCCGAAAAGATTTCGCTGTTCTTCCGAATCAGAAAAAATATTTTATAATCCGAAATTTGAGATAACATACATAAGAATAAGAATCTTAACTCCAAAGCCTTCTTCATTTCGAGCTAAAGAGGGTGAAATTTACCAAAGGGGCAGATGGTGTGAGGGACATAATTGGTCACAATGTGCAAAAAGTATTACTTACCTCAGTGTTTGAAATTGGATGGGAACAAATGTAAATTCTATGCGAATCTGTGCCAATACCTGAAAAACGAAGAAGGAACGCTTGAGCAATATATGTACATCTTTTTACGAGGGGCATTCAATAAGTTCTACCTCGTACCTCATAACTTTGTTATTACATAAGCCACAATTGTAAATTGATCTGAGTAGTGATTTGTACTCTTCCGGAGAACCAAACTTTACTTTAGTGTGACGGAAACAGACTAACAACAGCAAAATATCGCCTAAGTGCTATTAATTTGGCCAATTCTAATAGACAAAACCTCTGTCAATTATAACCGTTCTAAATATCAGATATCCCTTTGACAGACTATAAACAATAAGGGTGACTGATCGCTTAGGGAAAAATATGCTCTCTGATCATAGCCAGAACCACCAGGACAACCATTAAGTTTACCCCTCCCCTATTATAGAGAACCCTGCAAAAGTCATATTTGATTTAAGAGATCTTCAAGTATTAGAGGGTTACAGAACCCTTTTTAATCAAATGTGTGCTCATTCAAGCATTACAACACCTGCGTAGTTGTAGCCCCGTTCTAGTGTTACTGTGCACACGTACATTATGTGTGCCAAAACTCGTTTCGATGGAGTAACTCATTTTAAAAATATCAGGCATAATCTAAAGGGGAACTTATTTTTTCTGAACTGTGTATAGCCTGGTCCATTTTATCCTCGAAAACTTGCACGCCGGGTGGAACATAGAGATTGGCTCGTTGAATTCAGTTGGATTTAGCAGGGTTAGGGTTATAGTACTTCCATTTTAATGTTGTGTACTCTTAGACACTAACGGAAGTATATACGACCTTAACGGGAGTGCACATCACCACCTTACACACTTACGAGTGCACCCCTACCAAAGTGTTAAATATATGCAAGAATAATAAATGTTGCATTACTTATTCCAATTTCCTCTTTGTTCGTTTTGCCAACATGCACTGGGAAATATTGTGACTGAACCTCATAAAATTAATAAATGTATAAAATGACCTTTAACCTACATGTGTGTTTGTCAAAGGTCCGCTTCCTGTTATCTGTACTACATCTCCGTGCTTTCAGTCCACAGTCCACCCGGCATCTCCTTCCATTGTATAGTCAGTCACTACGAGACTGATCCAGTCAAATACCGGTGTAAAAAAAATTGAAAGTCCTAGCTTCCATAGACTCAAACGGAATACGCGGTGAATTTGTAAACGAAGCTGAAATACAACTGTACTGAGTGTTCGGTAAAAAAATATTTGACGGTTGTCTTGGTCATTTGATTATTTGCGTAGAGGTAAGCTTGATAAATATTATCATGATGTGCAGACTTTATAAGTAACTGCATTTCTATTAATACTCATATATAAAGTTGTAGATGTCTAATGCCATCAACCACGCCTAAACATTATGATTCAGGATACCATAAACATGATAAAGCTGCAGTTAGCTTGCGTACAAAGACGCTCAAAACTTGACATGCAAATAAAGACATTGTTCCAAACCAACTGAAGTCAATTTAATTTTCAGTACAATCTCTTTAAACATGTTACGCCTTCTGATACATGATGATGAAAGAAGTGTATATCATCACCGGGGTGTGTATTAGTACTCTGTATTTTTGTATGATATAAACTCCTCAATCGCCAATTTTTCTGATATTTCATGATAATTATATTCATATTGTGTTACATATCGACGAAAAGCGCGGGTATTCCTTTTCCCGACAATACCAATTACCACAGCTAATAGCAATCACTTGTTGTATTGTGAAACGCTGTCATGAATTCCCGGGGGGCACTCACCTTTTTTTTTGGTAGGGGTGTGCCGCTCAGGGTCTCAAAAAGGGGTGGGGGGGGGGGGCTTGGGAACTGAACTGAGAGAATTTCATGACAAAAAATAGGGTCTTAAGGAACTGATATTCTCGACAAAGTAGTTCAAATTAGATTAGTTACGTTTAAGAGTTTGACACTCGAACTTTTCAAAAATTCGAGTTACGTTTGTAAATATTTCAGGAAGTGGCGTAATTTGCTCCAAATAGGACAAAATTGTTAAGAAGCAAACATCATTCAATAAGAAAGTAATGCCTTTAGTTTGGATCAAAGCAAACAACATTAGCCGACTTAACACGTCTAATAGCTATCTACTAATAGCACACGAATATGCCTTTCGAAGGTCAAAACTTCCGTTTTCTGGTTCAAATAACAACAGTGAATTTCAAGCAACCGTCTTTTTCATTATGAGAACTAATGTCAAGCGTTTAAAAAGCGTGTCTACTTAATTAAAATTATAAAAACGTGTTCAAAATAGGACAGAATAGTTAAGAAGCACGTTACGTTTGTAAATGTTTATGGAAGTGAAACGGTGTAACAGGAGGGCCCAGAAATTAATCTAGTGGGCAGTTCCGTAATTAGGTAACCCAAATTGAAAAAAAAATTGAAAATCGTCGAAATAACCTAATTTATGTATCATATCAAAGGTTATGGGTTGTAGTTTCATGATATGATTTGGAATTTGACCTAACATTCTCGGTTTGGCTGATTTTGAGGTTGTTGCGGACGTACAGGGCATTTTTGCCCTGTTGCGTGCTCAGAACCATTAGTCTAATCAGCCATGGCAGCAAAGTCATGCTCAAAGTCCTACTGAACAGACTGAGACCACAGGCGGAAGAAATCATAGCTGAAGAGCAGGCCGGTTTCAGAAGTGGAAGAAGCACAATGGAGCAAATATTCAACCTGCGAGTTTTGTGCGAGAAATATAACCAACATCAGCAAGACATCTTCCATGTGTTTATTGACTTTAAAAAGGTCTTTGACCGTGTGTGGCACAAAGCACTGTGGGCCACGATGAAGCTTTACAACATGGGCCAAAAGCTCATTCAAACCATCGAGCAACTGTACAGCAAAGCCAGCAGCGCAGTACTTGCACAAGGTAAAGTTGGTAAATGGTTCCACACCTCAGTTGGTTCCGACAAGGCTGCCTATTATCCCCTACCTTATTCAATATCTTCTTAGAAAGAATAATGACTGATGCACTAACAGACCACAATGGAACAGTCAGCATAGGAGGGAGAAACATCACCAATCTGAGGTTTGCGGACGACATCGACGGACTGGCAGGTAGCGAAGAAGAGCTGGTGAGTTTGGTTGACCAACTGGACAAAACACCGACCAGATACGGCATGGAAATAAGTGCAGAGAAAACCAAGCTCATGAGTAACAAAGACGAAGTGATAACAACACCAATCATAGTCAATGGCCAAAGACTACAGACAGTTAAGAAGTTCAAATACCTTGGGGCCATCATCAGCGATGAAGGTTCCAAACCAGAAATCCTTTCACGAATCGCACTTACAACAGCTGCCTTGGCGAAGTTACAACCCATTTGGAGAGATAAAAACATCACTCTCGGCACCAAACTAAGGCTTCTGCATGCCCTTGTGCTCTCCATCTTCTTGTATGCATGCGAGTCATGGACTCTGACGGCAGAACTACAGAGAAAGACACATGAAGAGCTATACAAACCTGCTGGCCACCATGAAAAAGCGAAAACTAAAATGGTATGGCCATGTAACCAGATCAAGTGGCCTCTCCAAGACCATCCTGCAGGGCACCGTAGAGGGGAAGCGAAGAAGAGGTCGCCAGAGGAAAAGTTGGAGGGACAACATCACAGAATGGACTGGGAAAGCTTTCGCAGAAACCCAAGCATTAGCACATGACCGAGTCAGATGGAAGGAGGTGGTAAAGACATCCGTCATGCAGTGCCCCTACGACCCTGGAGGGTTATGGGAGCGGTAAGACGGTAAGATCGCGCCATGGAAGTGCAATTATTTCAATGAATGAACTAAGGCAAGTACTACAAATTGATACAAAATGAACATGTGTTATGTATCATATAAAATAGTTACTTAAAATGACCAAATCTTTAAGAATTATGCTTTTTTGGATTAAATTTGGTACCTTCTGTTGCGGACGTACACTTCCCAAAAGCTGCTACTTTTAACCACTCCGTTCAATACTTTAGCAATGTTGGAAACCAATGAAGTAAGTATTTTTCTAAAGCTGATGATTCATACTTAATGTTTAAACCTTATTTTGTTTAATACATGGTCTCTTGAAGTGTTGCGGACGTACATCTGTGAATTATTTCACTGATGTACGTCCGCAACACTAATATGTACGTCCGCAACGGATAAACATCAGTCAATTTTAACTTAAAGATAAAGGTTCTGATAATTTTCTCTGCTTGTTTTCTTTAGGTTTGTCCCTCTTACAAACAAAACAATATTAGTTTTCATTACAGACCTGAACACTTCAGAGAACTTTTGATAGGAATACAGGTGTACTGAAAAATCACCTTTTCTGCGTACGTCCGCAACGGAGGGGTTTCACACCATATCTCATTAACCAAAAATGGTACAGCAAAGGAATTTTCAGGTTATGATATGATATGATATGATTTTATTGGCACAAAATCGCGACCCGAAGGCCGAATTACATTGTACAAGAAAGCAAGGAATACATATAAAACAATTCAATACACAAATAGCCAACTTACTTGGCAGGAACATGGCAAACAACAAGAGACAAGGCCAAAGACAGGATATGCGAGCATGATGCAGAAAGACGGAGCACGCAAACCAAATTATGGGAGTTGACTGTTGATCAGCTTCACATAATAAGGAATGGGGCTTTCAGCATATCTGTTTGTGCGAGCACGAGGCTGGGTGAGTTTCTCAATTGTCTACCATGAATCTGACCTCTGCATGCAGGGAGCAACCTTTTAGTCCTACTGCATTCAGCTAGTGACTGAGCAAACTTCAGAGAATGTTGCTACCTCCGGACAGACAAATAATCAAAGTTACATACATCTAAAGCATTATCATAGGAAATAAAACTAGGACTAAGGATAATTCTTAAAGCTCTCTTTTGGACTCTCTCAAGTTTTAGAGCTAGTTTAGATGTGAGGGCACAATGCCAGATGACATCAGAATATTCAAGCAGAGGGCGAATGTACCCCCTGTACACCGTCACTAACTCGGATGTATGAAAACCAAAACGTTTAAGAGATCGCAACATAAAAGGTCTTTTGTTGGCATTCTTGCACATGTGGTCAATTTGTGTGTCCCATTTCAGATCCTCCTGTAACCAATGCCCAAAATGTTGGCAGAGCTAGCAAAAGAAAGCTGCGATGGACCAATTTTCAGGATGGGGAGGGGGATCTTGCATGAAACACATCTGCATGGCTTGGCATTTGGCAGAGTTGAGTTTGAGTTGATTAGTAACAGACCAATCCAGAAAGCCATCAAGATCAACTTGCAAGTTGCTATCAGGGCCACTGGATTTGGATGTCTTAACTACCTTGAGCACGGTATATACTTCCCATGGTTTTAGTTCAGGGGCTACATGTTTGACAGGCAAATAGGCAGGGAGAGCAGACATATTTATACTCCTACTAGAGATACTTGAAACCCAGGTGTTAACAATCAAGCAACTGGTATACTTTAGATTTTGCAAGCCCTCAAAGTGTGTCAAATGTACGTCCGCGTATAAAGAAATGAGTGCTTATACTGTTAAGACTAACAGGAGTGATATTTACTCGAAACTCGAAACTCGATACTCGAAACTCGAAACACGATACTCGAAAGTCGAAAGTCGAAAGTCGAAAGTCGAAAGTCGAAACTCGAAACTCGAAACTCGAAATTCTAACAAAATATTACTCAATTATTTGATATGCTACGGTGCATACAATGTACATGTTCGTCTAGACGCGCCTCTTTTCAAATGCTTATTAACCCTAACACTCTTGAGTACTCCAAATTACTACGATGTGGTATGCTGGTTCCACCCGGCACGGCAGTTTTTCGATGAAATAATGACCCCAGGCTATATACTTGGCGAAGTATACTGAACCAAGCATAGTTAACCCCCCCCCCCCCCCCCCCCCCCCCCCCCCCCCCCCCCGTGGCCCAGTCGATTGCGGGGTTCGAGCCCCGGGGCCGTGAAGGCCCTTTCTCCCCTCTCTTATTAGCCGCGAAAAAAATATTGTTTGGAAACTGTGCCTCGGGGGTTAGGGTTAAGTGACGTGACTGTAAACCAACGCTGTAGACGTACACAGCTTAGAAATAGGCATGGGGTGTGATTGTGCATGCAGATACACAACGTAGACAGCGCGTGCAAGAATGGAAGCAATGTAGGAGGTCTGGTAATGCGAAAATTGTACAAACTCCGTGTTCTTGACTCACTCACGGTCATTTTAGAACATAAACATGGGTTTTCATAATGTTCATATTATTAAGTGGTAAATAAGTGCTTCGAAAAGTACATAATTTCGGAGTTTTTTCAGTGATAAAATACCATCTGATGCTCAATTACTTTTTTTAATTTGAATTCGGAAGTTATTACAACAAGCCCTCTTCTTCAAAATGATACCAAGCACGGCCTAATTGGATAAAGAAATATGGTATGAATCGAAAAATCAAAACACCTATTTTTTATAAAGATGCCGCGAAAGTGTCGGTAAGTTCCTGTGTGCAGGAAAACATAACAAGCCACTTTATGCCTGCTTGACTACTGACTGCAAGTGGCTGAGCACTGAAACAAGTGATTGCTACAAATTTGATATCATTGAAAAGATGTACACATTGGCTTTCAAATGTGCAACAAGAACATGCATCGAAATACACAGATAAAATAAAGGCGAGGGAAAACAATGTCCGTTGTGTAACCGGCAATGCCCGCGGCAATGATGTTGCAAGGTTTTTGTTTTTTTAATAATGATCAGTCGTTGGCGCTAAAATAGAAACAAAATGTATTACAATCTGATGCAAAGTCGTTCAACGGATCTAAAAAGTAACAAACGACTCTCTCTTATTGATGTCGTCCGTCAATCGAGCTCTAAGGATTTCCAATAAAAAAATGACTTACATATTCAACTTATTTGAACTTATTTTGTCCAATATAGGCGTAATACGTAAACAAATAAAATGTCTGTCAGCAAATTGGTATCGCATACATTCAAAGAAAATATCACCTGATTCAAGAATAAACACAATCTTCTTTCCCTATTGCGCCTCAAATACATGCCTCGGATATGTGGACTGCGGTATGTTCTCCTCCTGTTATATAGCCTGTATCTGATATACCGTATTCTATATTTCTTTCGTATTATTTCAGGCTCTCATTATGGCTGACAACGAGAATAATAAGGCACCACTTCGTGTCTTCCTATGGGGAATCCCACGAACTCTGTCGACCGTATTCGAGAAATGTATAAGTCACGTACCAGGGATACAAATCATTAATGAGGCCTACGGGTATGCTCAGTATTTTGGACCAGATTCCGAAATGTTGAAGCACAAGGATCACGCCAACGCAAAGGCAACCAACGAAGCTATGGCGATGGGAGATGCTCTAGGTATGTCAGACAAGCCCGGATGGTTTCACGAAAGCGTGTGTACATACAAATGGGTGAAAGATACATTGGAGGCAGAATATCCAGGCAAATCTATAATTTTTTCGAAAGATATGAGCCAGTCTGCCAATCTGGAAATGATGGCCCGTGGTTTTCGTCACACATTTATCATACGTCACCCTCACAAAGTCTTCCCTTCATGGAAAGAGATTAATCGTAAGTTTCTTCAGGCAGATCCTGAGACCTTCAGATTCCAAGACCAGCCAGCACCCTTTTGCCCCCAAAAATTTGGTTATGGAGAGCAGTATGACTTGGTGCAGTATATCCAACAACATGGCGAGCCAAATCCCGTGATAATAGATGCTGATGATTTACAGAGTAACCCTGCGTCCATCTTGCGTCAGTATTGCCAGGAAGTGGGGATACCATTCAGTGAAAGTCTTCTCCAGTGGCCAGCGGGAATTGACGTATGTGATGACTGGATCATCAATTCTACTTTCATGGCAGTCAACAAGACCAGTGCTGGGGGGTTTTATGACGCAGCTTTCAACTCCACCTGTTTTTTACCGCCATCTAAGATCCCGTCTCGGGAAGATCTATCTGAAGATGTGCTTCCATTGGTGGATGCGTCAATGCCATATTTTGAGAAACTGTACGAAATGAGAATCAAGCCATAGAGGGATACGTCCCGTTAATAACAATCAAAATTGACACATTGACGTTGTATATATATCAGCGCACTTGCTAATACTGAAATGCATTCAGACGTCATTGCACAGTGGAAGGTAAATGGGGTTTTAACAACAAGACTTCGCCCAAAAATAATTCGCGACTTTTTAATTTTCAGATTACAATCGTGAATGCTTCAACTTTTAATAAAACATAAACTAAGACCTATGGCGAAAATCTAGCCAAAATATTTGAAGCTGCAATCCGAGATTCGAGGGGTGCACGCTGTACGCTGGCCCGCGGAAGCTTATGGTGGTGTGTACCTTTAAGAATTACGATGAGGATGTTAATACATCGTGTTTAATCGTATTAAATCAAAGGAATCCTTGTTTGTTGAATGTTAGAATTATGCCATGGGGAATTCGCCAGTTAGTGGAGCGGGAACGACTCTATAGTCCGACGAGTCAATAACCCGACGTCTCTATAGTACGAAGGTTCTATAGTACAACGCATGTCAATTCACAATTGCTAGTCCGAATAAAGGGTTCCCTATAACGAAGGCTCTCTATTACGAAAATAAAAAAGGTTCTAAAGTCCGACGGTTCTATACTCCGAAAATGAAATGGGTTCTATAATCCGAATTTGTTTAAATCGTAAAAAAGGTTCTCTAGTCCGAAAAAAGAAAAGGTTCTATAGTACAAATATTCAAAAAGTTCTTTAATCCAAATATTCTGGAAGGTTCTAATCCGAAAACTAGTAAAGGGTTCTCTAATTCGAAAGTTAAAAAGGGTTCTCTAGTCCGAATTTTAATAAGATTCCATAGTTCGAATTTTCAAAAGGGTTCTCTAGTCCGAAAAGATTTCACTGTTCTTTAATCCGAATCCGAAGAAAAAATATTCTATAATCCGAAATTTCAGATAACATAAAGCCTTCTTGATTTCGAGCTAAAGAGTGTGAAATCTACCATAGGGGCAGATGGTGTGAGGGACACAATTGGTCGAAATGTGCAAAAAGTATTACTTACCTCAGTGTTTGTAATTGGAAAAGGAAAAAGAGAAATATCTAACATAAGATGGGGAAAATGTGAATTCTATGCGAATCTGTGCCAATAACTGAAAAACGAAGAAGGAACGATTGAGCATTATATGTAAATCTGTTTACGAGGGGCATTCAATAAGTTCTACCTCGTACCTCATAATTTTGTTATTATATAAGCCACAATTGCAAATTGATCTGAGTAGTGGTTTGTACTCTTCTGGTGAACCAAACTTTACTTTAGTGTGATGGAAACAGACTAACAACAGCAAAATATCGTCTAAGTGCTATTAATTTGGCCAATTCTAATAGAAAAAAAAACGTTTGTCAAATATAACCGTTCTAAATGTCAGATATCCCTTTGAAAGACTATAAACAATAAGGGTGACTGATCGCTTAGGGAAAAATATGCTCTCTGATCATAGCCAGAACCACCAGGACAACCATTTAGTTTATCCCTCCCCTATAGAGAACCCTGCAAAAGTCATATTTGATTTAAAGGAAGGGTCCCGCAAGCATAATATTGAGCATTATTTGTTAGAAAAATAATTATCGAGCCGAAATTACGTAATTAAAACACCATACTAGTCACAAAATTGAATAAAAACTGCCATCACTCAACATCAAATTTTTTAAAATTCGAGTTGATCGAAGTGTCGATGACGTCATTGGTATCGGTGATTAAATTTGCGCCTGTGCATTGTATAACTATGACATCATCGACACTGGGACTTTCGATCGCCGCGAATTTTAAAAGGTGCATGTTGAGAGCTTGCGGTTTGTATTTGTTTTTGTCATAAGTGTGGTGTTTTGTTCTATATAATTACAAAAGTTGGGCTCGATAGTTATTTTTCTAACATATATATAATGCACACTTTTATGCTTGCGGGACACCTCCTTTAAGAGATCTTCAATATAGAG
The DNA here is from genome assembly GCA_035610835.1 of Ophiura sarsii. Lineage (NCBI taxonomy): Eukaryota > Metazoa > Echinodermata > Ophiuroidea > Amphilepidida > Ophiuridae > Ophiura > Ophiura sarsii. The sequence goes on along the minus strand of CM069453.1, from coordinate 36,986,402 downwards.
AGTTGCAATGAACTGTGCCTCCAATATGGATGCCACGGAACAATATGATTTGGTCAGTTCAGATCACTTGGAGCGGGAAATTTAATTGTCAATCCGAATACGTGACTAGCCCGACCTCCATAATGGCTGCCCGATCCATTGTTATACCGTTCCGGTTGGTTCATTGCATACCCTCTATACAGGGCTAAATAGCATGAATGGAGGGATTAGAGGGACTACAGAACCTTTTTTTAATCAATGTGTGCTCATTCAAGCATTACAACACCTGCGTAGTTGTAGCCCCGTACTAGTGTACATTGCACACGTACATTACGAGCGTGTTTCTGCTGGGACACTGCAAAAAGTTAGCACTGCAAAAAGTTTCAATCGGTCAGTTTTTAATCCCCCCGGTTTCTACTCGCGAAAAGTTACCGCTAAGTTTGTCGATCCTAGTCGATGGGCCACGACATGTGACCTTTTGTAATCCCAAACAATGCCACCGCACCTGAAAAAGATTGCTTTACAATAATGTGTATAACCCATCGTGACACGGTTCACGGCGCAAACCGCTATGAATCACCTTTCTTCTGTTTCTGCTGGGTTTATTGCCGATTATTGCCGGATTATTGCTGGTTCCAAACCTGCTTTGTGAAGGTTTTTGGGATTACCAAAAATACCGATTATTGCCCGGTTCTGTCTGTTTCTACTGGGAAAACTTAGCGTTTATTAGCGGTAACTTGCCCAGCAGAAACACGCTCTACGTGTGCCAAAACTCGTTTCGATGGAGTGACTCATTTTAAAAATATCAGGCATAATCTAAAGGCCCTGTCACACCATAGCGTATGGCCTGCGGGATGGCCTGAACGTGGCCTGAACGTATGCCGACGTATTCAAAAAAATAGCTCGAAAATTGTCAAAGTCCAAGAACGTCCAAGAACGTCCAACTTACCAACGAATTGCGTAGGAAAAGTCGACATCGGTGATGTAATAGACGTATCCATAGCGTATCTATAGCGTATTGAACGTATACATAGCGTATGACTTACGTATTGATAGCGTATCACTAACTTATAACAAACTTATGACAGCGTATCATACCGTATGCGAGCGTATGACCAACGTGTGATTAAGGCATTCGTAGCGCATGTCTGCCGTGTTCGACGTATCCTCAGCGTATCCTCGGCGTACAACGAACACGTGACTTATGCCGCTGCAGAAATTGAGTTTCGTACACGGCGGGACAAGTGTTGCCAGTTCAAGTAAACGCAGCCTAGTTGATAACTATTAAAATATCTAGAAGGATAAATCTATAGGTCCAACCTATTGTGACGTGATTTTAGGGAAAATACTCGCATGGCGGAGAGGGGATCAAAACACACAGAATGAATATAACGGATATAGCTTCCAAGTTATTTATATATACATTTTATTAATTCATCATAAATAGTTCACTTACTCATATTATAAACGAACACAGCACCCAGCATCTAGACTATCCTAAAGAAATGACATGACACGCATCAATCGTGAGCTTCTGTAATTCAGAGCTCACCAGTCCTGTTGTGTGAATAGAAAACTATATGGCCTAAACTTATGAGGTGTTGTCAGCGTGGCACGAAGACTTGAATTGGTCAGAGATATTGGCGCGTAGACCGAATGGGATTCAGAATACGGAAGTACGGTGTTGCCATTTCAAGTCAATCATGGCCTGAATTCTAGATATGAAAATACCTAATAGAATTAATAATAATATTAATAATATCAATATAAATTTAGCGTCACAACATACGCCCTTCCTAACAAAATTGACACCTGACAATTTAACTTAAAGAATGCTGGGTGAAATATTTATAAAAGAAACTGATATCTTTATCATATATAGAAACGAATTATTTATTTCGTCACAAAATTTAACATGTGCTTTATCCATGTTTCCGTCTGCCAAATTGACGGCATCTAATATCAGGTTGTATAATTTTAACTCTCAGAGAATGTTATTTTATTTTTAAACGAGTGGCCTTAAATATAAATTTATTATTAATCTTCTGCGACGCCAAACCTGTGGAAACCTGCGACCGTATTAACCCGGAATTCACGTGAAAAATTCCAAGTGATTACGCTCACACGGTAAAGAGGGATTTTTTGTTGTTGAACAAACACGCATACGGGATATCCCTTAAATGGCCTAACACAAACACACACACTCTCATACATAATCCTCTGATTAACGTGTGCGGTCTAAAGGTTTCATCAAAAGTTGAAGCGCATAAGAATTGGAAAATTTCCTTCCAATTTCGATGTTTCATACGGAAACATATTTTTCTTATTTCAAAGAAATCACGTTTTTGTGACCCTTTAAAATTAAATAGTCATCAATGGTGACTATATATTATGTGTACACAACAAGACAATACAGGACAGACAAAACAAGACAAAGGTAGCACTACTGAAATATTTAGTAATTTACATTAAACTTTCTTTTGTTTGCGTCTATTCATGTGAGACTAATGTTGCCAGAAAACCTCACAACATATGCCTCTTCCGAAAAGATACAAATAAATATAACACTTATTTGATCATACTGCATTTCCGCATTTTTGCTCAACTATATAAATTCAAACTTTCTACATGAAGAATATCATTGTGTGCAATTCTTTGCAACAATCATTTCTATATACAAATTAACGAAAGTGAACACACACTTTCAGGCAATGTTGCCCAAATTACAAATTGCTCTCATTCAACAATTTTATCAAAATAACACATTTTGTGTCATAAGAATTGTAATACTCATATCATGACATATCTCAGCCTACGGACTATAAATTTTATTCATATACTTCCTCTGTGTTCTCTATACTTGTACACTTTTAATTTATTTGCTGTTTCAGACTCTGTTCCTGCAATGATTCTTGCCCGCTGGCTTTACATCTTGCCAGTAATTTTGACTGGGTTAGCTTTCAGAGATTCTAAAGCGGCCGCGTTTAGGTTAGTCTCTGGTTCCCAAGTATTTCTTGAATTTGGGAAGCCCTGCCATTTTATCAAATACTCAAGACGTTTATTTTTAAAACGTCCCCTGAGAATACGCTCTATCACATATTCTGGAGTTTCATCTTGAATAGGAGGCAAACCTGGAATAATTGGAATCTGATTCTTGTCAGACTCGTGGGTAGCCAAAAGTTGTTCAAATATATCATCAGGACAATCGTCTAGAACTAATCCTGGAATTGGATCTCTATTTTCAGGATCCACAGGGGGAGTATCATTGCTTGGACGGACAAATCTATTATATGCAAATTTCATACGGTTAACATGTACAGTAGATGTTACCAATTTGTTGTTTTCAAGATTTCGCACCTTGAAATTTACAGGACCAGTCTGTTCGACTAGTAGAAAGGGTCCCGCCCAGAACTTTGAGAGTTTACGTGACAATCCTTGTTGCAATGCAGGTATATAAATCCAAACTGAATCACCAACTTGATATGGAACATCTTGCGCACGATCATCAAAACGCTCTTTCATTTTGGCTTGATTACGTTCAGCATGACGTTTTGAAATGTCCCTAAATACTTCGAGTTGTGATACCAGATTGTGAATGTGCTCACGAAGTGTCTTATCTGGATATTTGCATTGTGCTAGGAGTGTAACATCTATCGGAAGTCTTGCCTCTCTACCATACAACAAGAAGAAGGGACTAAATCCGACTGAATTTTCAGCGGGAGTTGTTCTATAGGCAAATTGTATAGCTGTTATGTACTTATCCCAATCGCTTTGGTATTCATTGACATAATGTGAAATGGTATCCAGAATTACTGCATTAAAACGTTCCTGAATTGCATTGCATTGTGGATGATATGAACTTGTATTCAGTTTGTGAGTGCGCATAATACGACAAACTTCCAATACAATCTTGGAGAGGAAATTTTGACCTCTGTCGCTCAACAAGGTTTGAGGACAACCATGTTCACAAATTACATAATCAAAGAATGCGCGAGCAATGGTTGACGCATCAGTAACTTTCAATGGTACCAAAATTGGCCATCTAGTACAATGATCTGAAAAACAGAGTACATAGCGATTACCTGAAGTGGTAATAGGTAAAGGACCTAAAATGTCAACACTTACTCGTTCGAAAGCGCCTGGCACTTTCATAGTTACCATTGGGGCTAGTACTTTATGTCTATGAGTTTTTCGTTGAGAGCAAGAAATACATGAACGGACCCAGTTGTCTACGTCACGATACATGCATTTCCAAAAGTAACGTTGACGGATTCTATTGTAGGTTCGCTGAAATCCAAAATGTGCGGCTAACACGTGATCATGACAGTTATTTAGAACTGTATCAATTAATTGCACGGGTATATACAAACGATGGACATTTCTTTCAGGCATGTGCCCTTTAGCAGGAGTATGCCAAATGTGATACAACAACCCTTCGTGTGCATAGTACTGATCAGCCTGTAAAACTACATTCCTAGCCTTAACAGCATTATCTGGCAATTCATCGTTTTCCAGATATTGCAACATTGATCCCGCAAATATATCCGTCAACAAAACTTGTTTGAATTTGTCTAAGTTGAGCTCATTTGGAAAGTTTGGAATATTTGGCTTGACTGAATCTTTGTCATTCTCAACACGTTTCCCTTTTTGAAATCGAAGATTTCTAACCACGTTTACTGTAGGACGAGAGTTCACATCATTACTAGGATTTTGTATGATGTCGCTCACCATCTCGTCTAATCCCGACTTTACCCAGGCTACCTTATTAACTTCTACAGCATCAGTGACTTTGGAATGAGAATGATTGCAATCAGTACAAATATCCATTCTGTCATAATCTATTCTACTTAATGCATCAGCGTTACCATTATGGCGTCCACGAATGTGAATTACATCAAACTTATATGACTGCAGTTTAAGTGCCCATCGCGCTAATCGACTTCCGGTATTTTTGTTTATACCAAAGAGCCATTTCAAAGCGCAATGATCAGTTACAACAGTGAATTTGATACTATGTTGCAAATATGGAGCATATTTCTTGATTCCCTCGACAACTGCCAAAGCTTCAATTTCTGTAACAGTGTAATTTCTTTCCGCATCATGTAATGCTCTTCCACCATAGGATATCACACGTTCTTTGCCATCCTGCTTTTGGGCCAAAATAAAACCTAAACCAGTACGACTAGCATCGGTTTGCAATATGAATTCTGTGCCATCGAAATTTGGATATGCTAGAATTGGTGGCTCTAACAATTTTCGTTTGAGCGTTTTGAATGCTTCTTGACAACTTTGATCCCAAACAAAAGATACATCTTTTCTAGTTAAATTGGTTAGTGGTTCAGCAATTTTGCAAAAGTCCTTTATGAACTTTCGATAATATCCCACAAATCCAAGAAAAGATTTGACTTCGGTTACTTTGGCAGGAGTTGGATAATCTTGGACAATTTTCAATTTTGCTGGATCTGTTGCTACACCATCTTTGTTCACTACGTGACCTAAATATTTGACCTCAGTTTGACCAAAAGTACATTTCTTAGGTTGTAATTTTAGACCAGCTGCGCGCAACCTATCGAAAACTTGCCTTAAATGGTCCATGTGTTCGGAGAAAGAACTACTGAATATAATTATGTCATCTAAGTAACAGAGAACGAATTTCCAATTCAAACCTCTCAAAACTTCTTGCATAGCTCGTTGGAAAGTGGCTGGGGCGTTATGTAAACCAAATGGCATTCTTTGGAATTCATATAGACCATCTTGAGTGATGAATGCAGTTTTAGATTTGGAACTTTCTTCCAAGCCTATTTGCCAATATCCAGCCGCAAGATCAAGAGTTGTAATGAAATTTGGTTTGGCTGCACCTAAACTATCTAAAGCATCGTTTATGTTAGGTAACGGAAAGTTATCGCGTGCGCAAATCTTATTCAAGGCTCTAAAATCAATTGCAAATCTATAAGTATTTGGGTCACCAGCTTTAGGTGTCATGCATACTGGAAAGGACCAAGGACTTGCCGACTCCTTTATAATGTCTTGTTCTAACATTTCGTGGACTTGTCTACGTACTTCGGCTTGAATGTGAGGAGCTTGCCTATACGGTCTAGATCTAATAGGAGGGTGATCACCAGTGTTAATAGCATGTTTAACACGGGAGTAATTACCAGTAGGACCCCCTTTTACTTGAAATATATCAATATATTCAGTGAGTAAACCATTGATTTCAGATGCTTCAGTACCTGACATGTGATCAGTATTTAAATTCACTTTTGAAAGGACTTCCTTTACTGAATCTTGTTTACTGTTTACATCGCTAGCTACTGCGGATGCTTGCCTTATATTAACATTGTTAACATTGTTTTTCTCAAGATCGGGGAAGGAGTGAATCCTATGCGGGTCAACGAGAGAAAAAATGCCCAATTTAGTACGAGTGTACAAAGTTATTGGTTCATCAGTAGTATTCATAACTAATAAATGAATACAGTTATTCTGTACACTAGAAGCAGTATTCGCGATCAATACACCTAATGCAGAGACACGCCTACCTCCATGAGAGAGACCAATTGTATTGAATGGCAATTTATTTGACAGTCTTGCGCACACAACAGACTGAGTGTGAGCAGGAATTTCCTGTTTCTCAATGACAAGTATTTTACTCTCCTTAGCAAGTCTTAGTGTACGAGATTCACAATCTATTCTTGCGCAGTGCCTGTTTAAAAACTGAGACCCAAGTATGATACGTGTACTTAAGTTACGAGCAATATTCATAGGTACAGGAAATTGAGTGCCATTGACAGATATGGACAAAACTATGAATCCAGTAATTTCCAAACTACTACCATTTGCTGCGCGTGCTTCAGCTACACGTGATTTTTCTATAGAAAAACGCAAATTGGAAAGATTAGCATGAAACCAATCGTGATCAATAATGTTGACAGAAGCACCTGTATCAATCAAACATTGAACAGGGTTACCATTAACAAATGCTGCTATGGTATTCAACGTAGACAAATTAATCTCAATATGCGCTTGTGAAAAACTGGAATTCGATTTTTGTCCAAATGTCTGTCTGTTCAAATCAAGAGGTACACGGTTTGCATTGCCATTTCGGTATACACCTCTTACATGTTCAAATCTTTGAAACCTTAACCCATCTACATGTCGTGGAACATGTTTCTTTTTCTGTCTAGCAGATGGGTTTATTAGTTTAAAGGATTCCTATTTACGTCAAATTTGGCATAGCATTTTCTCCACCCATGTCCCACACGACCACACCTATTGCATACTAATTTTCTGTACGATCTATAGGGGGCCTGTGACTGCCTTGGTTGATTCCAAGTTTGACTAGGTTGATGCCTAGGTTGAGAGGAACTACTTATACTATCTGAATTGTAAGTACGATCTAACGGGGAAGAAAAAGAGACATGTTTGTCGTGTTCTAATTTCTCCATTCTGGTGGCTATATTAGACACGACTCCCGTCAGTGTGTCCAGAACAGAATTAATGCTATTTACCTGGGGCTCAGTATTTTGTGATTGTGCAGGTGCGAATAGCGAGTCATTTGCCGTTTGCTGTACTGAAATTCCCAATCTCGCGGCGTCTAGTGCTTGTTTAAATGATTCAGGTTCTTTTGAAAACACAAACGCTCTGACAGAAGGCAAAAGACCACGAACAAAAATAGATAATTTTTCTGCTTCAGATTTACCAACCTGCTTGCACCATCTTATTATTTCACAAGCATAGTCGTCAAGTGTTTCTGATGTCAATTGCTTACGCGACAACAGCTTAGATTCGACGCTCCATTTCCAAGATGAACCTTCGAAATTACTTTTAAGTAAATCTTTAATCTTGGCTATGGTATCCTTATCTGTATCAGGAATTGAATCCAAATAGACGCGAGCATTTCCATACACTTTTGTTTGTAAGGCAAGTATAGATTTTGGCGCGGTGTAATCTCTCAGCTCAGCATACGTCTCAAATCTACTAATGAAGTTATCTACGTCATCATCTGGATTACCAGAATATTTAATATCGCAATTATGCATATCATATTTAGCCATATTTGCTACGTCAAGTTCAACCTCCTCTATACTATTAAGTGATATAACAGACTTACTATCACTATCACTATCGCTATCGCTCATTGCCTTTTTAACAATCTATGTCAAAATCACCCGCTAATTCCAAAGAGAATTCGGAATTTAATCAACAACAAATTTTTTTAGTCAATCTCAAGTTCAAGATCAAAATTCAAGTTCAAATTCAATCAAAATTTGAAAAATCTGAACATGAACCAAGTTTATTAATTATTAAACTTGATTAAGATTATCAATTAAAATTTATTGATTATGATTGATGATTAAATTTAATTAATAGACTAACAATGAACTTAATTGATGAAGTTTAAATTCACCAATGAGAAAAAAATTAAAAGCTCAATGAAATCCAAGTCAACAATTTAAAGTTGACATCAAATTAAATGAATAAAGTCCCAAGTTACAGCTGAATATATAAAATATTTATTCAATTGCAGTGCAGTGTATCAATATTATGTATCTTGATTTAGAAATCAGTCCATTCAAAAATAAACAAGATTTATTTCATCCGAAGAAATTGTCTGTCTGAAACGCACCTGTCCAGTAGAAGAGCTTATAAAATCTTCACAATAGAATTTTACCGCGCTCGAGAATTTCAATCTCGGATTAAAATTTTTTATCAATGGATATCAGACCGTGGTCATGCACTTTTGAACCAGATTATCAGAGACTTGCAAATCGGAACAATTACATGTATATAAAAGACTTTATCGACTTGCCACGTTGAACATGTAGAATGCGCCCATTATTGCCAGCGTAAATAAGACCTAATTATTGATAGGCCATACTACATGTATTTCGTGTATACTATTTTAAACACAATTTTAATAGACCTTTCTGGGTCTATAAAACAAATTTCAATAGACATATAATTAAATTTCAGCAGTGCATACCAACAAAATGCTACCTGAATTCAAACCCTCTCACCACGCTGAGTTATAGTCGTCGACACTGGATGCGATGAACAACAAAATACATATACAACTTTGTAGCTACAGTCCTAATTATTCAAAATGAAGGGGGCTGGTAAATTGACCGGAATAATAAACATTGACATAAAAATATCAAAACGAACGAATTCTCCACCAGATATTGTGACGTGATTTTAGGGAAAATACTCGCATGGCGGAGAGGGGATCAAAACACACAGAATGAATATAACGGATATAGCTTCCAAGTTATTTATATATACATTTTATTAATTCATCATAAATAGTTCACTTACTCATATTATAAACGAACACAGCACCCAGCATCTAGACTATCCTAAAGAAATGACATGACACGCATCAATCGTGAGCTTCTGTAATTCAGAGCTCACCAGTCCTGTTGTGTGAATAGAAAACTATATGGCCTAAACTTATGAGGTGTTGTCAGCGTGGCACGAAGACTTGAATTGGTCAGAGATATTGGCGCGTAGACCGAATGGGATTCAGAATACGGAAGTACGGTGTTGCCATTTCAAGTCAATCATGGCCTGAATTCTAGATATGAAAATACCTAATAGAATTAATAATAATATTAATAATATCAATATAAATTTAGCGTCACAACAAACCTATAACTTACGAGTAACGTACCTCGAACGTATGTCAACGTATGTCTAACGTATGTCTAACGTATGTCATCGTATGTAAACGTATGTCTAACGTACAACGAACTTATCAGGAACTTATGCAGAACGTATTAAGCACACGTTGAGTACGTCCAAGAAATTTTGAACATGCTCTATAAATTTTCGCGGGCTCGACGTGTTCCAAATTTTCACAGTGTATTACAGCGTGCTCTTAACGTAAACGACGTATCCCCAACTTACCCCTAACTTATGTCAGCGTACATCAATGTACACCAACGTACACCAACGTATTTTTCGATATTTCGCATACGTTGGCATACGTTCAGGCGATACGCCATGGTGTGACAGGGCCTTAAAGGGGAACTTATTTATGTTAAACTGTGTATATAGCCTGGGTTCTAATTTATCCTCGAAAACTTGCACTGCACGCCGGGTGGAACATAGAGATTGGCTTGTTGAATTCAGTTGGATTTAGCAGGGTTAGGGTTATAGGAGTACATGTACTTTCATTTTAATTTCGTGTACTCTTAGACACTAACGGGAGTATATACGACCTTAACGGGAGTGCACATCACCACCTTACACACTTACGGGAGCGCACCCCTACTTATACACTTTTTAAGTATTAAATATATGCAAGAATAATAAATGTTGCATTGCTTATTCCAATTTCCTCTTTGTTCGTTTTGCCAACATGCATTAGGAAATATTGTGACTGAACCTCTTAAAATGAATAAATATATAAAATGACCTTTAACCTACATTTGTGTTTGTCAAAGGTCCGCTCCCTGTTATCCGTACTACATCTCTGTGGTTTCAGTCCACAGTCCACCCGGCACCTCCTTCCATTGTATAGTCACTACGACACTGATCCGGTCAAATACCGGTGTCAAAAAATTGAAGGTCCTAGCTTCCATAGACTCAAACGGAATATGCGGTGAATTTGTAAACGAAGCTGAAATACAACTGTACTGAGTGTTCGGTCAAAAATATTTGACGGTTGTCTTGGTCATTTGATTAATTGCGTAGAGGTAAGCTTGATAAATATCATCATGATGTACAGACTTTATAAGTCACTGCATTTCTATTAATACTCATATATAAAGTTGTAGATGTCTAAAGCCGTCAATCAATGCCTTAACATTATGATTCAGGATACCATAAACATGATCAAGCTGCAACTAGCTTTCGTACAAAGACGCTCAAAACTTGACATGCAAATCAGCTATTGTTCCAAACCAACTGAAGTCAATTTCACTTTCAGTACGATCTCTTTAAACATGTTACGCCTTCTGATACATATGATAAAAGAAGTGTATATCATTCATCACAGGGGTGTGTATTAGTACTCTGTATTTTTGTATGATCTAAACTCCTCAAAAAGACTCTTTTTTCAATCGCCAATTTTTCTGATATTTCATGATATACCGTATTCATATTGCGTGCTCTAGCTGGAGATTCTCAACCCTATCTAAAACGTACGTGTGTTTTTACTGCACACTTACAGCTGTGTTATAAAAAATAGCATTTAGCACGTGTTCACACTTTCCACGCGGCAGGCGACTGCAGAGACGACAGTTCCAAAATGTCAATAAATATTTTTAAAATGTCAACATTATTGAATTTAATTGTGAGATAGGCTTTTACGACGGGTATTCATAATATAAGTTAAAAGTTTAACGGGTTCGCCGTCGGACAAGTTTTAATCTGTCAGCTTTCGTCAGGATTAGCTCTGACTTCTTCAGGACCAAATTATTATAATATTAAACAAAACATAGAGATTGCCACTTCTCTTGTTATCATCATTTGGGCTGCCCCTTGCCCGATGATTTGAGAGTAGGTGCCCTTTCCTACTTGTGAAAGAATTGGTGGCTCTGAAAAGAGCCGTAGTTGCCACTGGCTTACTATATATAAATTGGGTGCTAAATTTTTTTGATTCTAAAAGAACCTCCAAAGGACTGCCCCTTGACCAATGGAAATAACGTAGAGACTGCCCCTTGTCTACTACAGACTACAATAAGTTTAATGCACAGTAGCGCGGTCACTGGCAAGGGACAGCCCAAATGATGATAATAAGAGAAGTGGCAAGCTCTATGTTTTGTTTAATATTATAATAATTTGGTCCTGAAGAACTCAGAGCTAATCCTGACGAAATCTTGACAGATTACAACTTGTCCGACACTAACGATCTTTACCATATATTTAAGGTTGAATTAGATATGTATACCTCCACCCCCCCCCCCACCCCACCCCCCCCCCTACCCCCACCCCCCCCCCCCTACCCCCACCCCCCCCCCCCCCCCCACTCTCCGTATGGCACGTGGTCTAAAATGTTCTAAAATGTAATTCAAAATACATCTCCGATTCTAAGACTCGTCCCCCGCCCCTTGTCACAACTCTGGCACGGAAATCTAAGTCCAAGTGCAGCCATTTTATTCATATGGCAGCCCTTTTGGAATATTTATTATCCTAGATTCTTGATATGGGCAAATAGTGACTAAAACAATTGTTTTAACCATGTAGGAAGCTTTTTAATAATAGCATTATAAGTGTTATACCTGAATTAATTAATCGCCATGGCAGCCATTTTAAATAGTTGGCGGCCATCTTGGATTTTTCAAAATGCTCAATGTTTCAGAGATGGCATCACGCAGTTTCTGAATCTGCAGGTCTCAAAGATATAGAAACAACAAAAACATTTGGTGTGGACGGTAATTTTGGGTTTTCGACTCAGGCCCCAGACTAAAACGGGTCCTACGACCATTTAAATGACAATAACTCCACTCCGCAACATCGTATCTCATCAATCGAGGTGTCAAAATACGCAGAACAAAATCATGCACTAGCTTATGTGCTTCGATTAATCCATTAATCGGCCTATGAATTATTGGATCATTTTTAAGTGTCTCGATACTTTTTGTGATAAGTTTAATTATAAATAAATAAAATATCTCGGTCAGCAAATGGCTATCGCATACATTCAAAGAAAATGTCACCTGATTCGGATGTCTGATTGCAAAGAAAAATTGACTAACATTGTAAGGAGGAGTTTTCTATCAAGAAACAATTCGTGGATTAGAAAAAGATATATTAAGTATGTTCTATATATCTGTATATCCGATATTAAGGCCCTCCTCCTGTTGTATATAGCCTACGGTATATTTGATGTATCTTCATTCGTATTATTTCAGGCGCTTTATTATGGCTGACAACGAGAATAATAATGCACCACTTCGTGTCTTCCTATGGGGAGTCCCACGAACTCTGTCGACCGTATTCGAGAAATGTATAAGTCACGTACCAGGGATACAAATCATTAATGAGGCCTACGGGTATGCTCAGTATTTTGGACCAGATTCCGAAATGTGGAAGAACCAGGATCACACATCAAAGGCAACCAAAGAAGTTATGGCGATGGGAGATGCTCTAGGTATGTCATACAAGCCCGGATGGTTTCACGAAAGCGTGTGTACATATAAATGGGTGAAAGATACATTGGAGGCAGAATATCCAGGCAAATCTATAATTTTTTCGAAAGATATGAGCCAGTCTGCCAATCTGGAAATGATGGCCCGTGGTTTTCGTCACACATTTATCATACGTCACCCTCACAAAGTCTTCCCATCCTGGAAAGAGATTACCCGCAAGATACTACAGGCAGATCCCAAGACCTTCAGATTCCAAGACCAGCCAGAGCCACTTTGCCCCAAGAGATATGGTTATGGAGAGCAGCATGACTTGGTGCAGTATATCCAACAACATGGCGAGCCTAATCCCGTGATAATAGATGCTGATGATTTACAGAGTAACCCTGCGTCCATCTTGCGTCAGTATTGCCAGGAAGTGGGGATACCATTCAGTGAAAGTCTTCTCCAGTGGCCAGCGGGAATTGACGTATGTGATGACTGGATCATTAATTCTACTTTCATGGCAGTCAACAAGACCAGTGCTGGGGGGTTTTATGACGCAGCTTTCAACTCCACTTGTTTCCTACCGCCATCTAAGATCCCGTCTAGGGAAGATCTGTCGGATGATTTGCTTCCAATGGTGGATGCGTCCATGCCATTTTATGAGAAACTCTACGAAATGAGAATCAGGCCATAGAGAGATGTGTCAATCAATTGCCACCTTGAGTGTGTATACGTTAGCGCAGTAGAATCATGCACGCGATAATATTTTGCTAACACTGCGGTACGATCTGATGTCACTGCGTAGTGGTAGATAAATGGAGATTGACTGATTGAATGGAGAGTCTGATATTGATTTACTATCGATATCTTACTTCATGACCTTTACTTTAACCTACTTTTATTGGATTTATTTTATTATTTTTTAGTATTATTATTAAAAGCAATACGTAGCAGCTCTTCACTTCAATAGCGATATACAACGTATCCCAAAAAAATGGGTCCAAAAACTGCAGAGCTTATAACTTGAAAGGTTGGAAACGTACCTGACTTTAAACCAAACCTTATTGGTGAAATTGTCAGACCAATCGAATGACAACTTTCCTAAAAATCTGAAATACAAAACTTTCAATAGAGCGTGGTCAGCAGACCCCGTGTTTGCAATTTAACAATAAATCACCCATGCTGTAAATCACCTAGGCTGTTTACAAGTTTTCCCTGCATGGCGCTAATTCTCCGAAATAACTTATATTTGGTAAAATTAGGTCAAATTACAGGTATTGGATGAATTTGAAACGTGTCTCAAGTCCGAAACGTCCGAAAAGTCGTCAGTCCAAATTTGACGGGTACGGGTACGAAGACGGGTACGGCCTACGGGAACGGGTACGGCCTACGAGTTGGGGTTGGGGTTGGTGTTAGGGTTAAGATTGGGGATTGGGTTAGGGTTGGGGTTGGGGTTGGAGTTGGGGTTGGTGTTGGGGTTGGAATTGGGGTTGGGGTTGGGTTCGTGTTCGAGTTCGAAATACAGCTACAGTTCGAGTTCAAGGTTAGTCAGGGATTCAGGTTAAGGTTGGGGTTAGCATGGTTAGTCAGACGTGCTTTTCATTTTTGGACTGACGACGGGCTTTTTATATTCATACTGGCGACGTTTCGGACTATATATTTTGCTTGTCTTAAGCATGCGCATATCGGATACGAGACGACAAAAAACATATCGTCGAAAAGATTGTACCCTAACAAGTCACAACCATACCTTGAACATGTATACCATGTAATCTTTCCATGTCAGGATTTGCATAAAGTGTCTGATTCATAATTCGTCTAAGACATATTTCCCGACCATCGACTTACCCGGGAATTCTTCAGGTTTATAATGTTTAAAACCTTTGTTTTCCAAACGTATCTGCGTCATAAATCTGGTTCGAAACCACCGATTGTTTTCATAATTTCAGTCACTTTTGTATGGCAATCGACAACTAGGGAAGACATCTGTTGTTGGACAGTTAACGCCTTTCGATAAATTTTCCAATGTAACTGCTAATTGAGTACGGCATTTACATTAATTAATAGTTCATATCTACGCCTGTCTGTGTGTGTGATGGTGGTATTTGTTATACACCTAGCACATACAGTTCCTGACCAGGTGCTTTGAAGTTAGCTAAATCAAAATAGATAATCGGTACCAAAATCTGAGATAAACATTAAATAAGAAAATTCCTTCTCCGTAGATTGATACCGCATTCAACAAAATCGAATGGATACTTTTAAAGTGATGGCGATTTCAATGATCGCGCATAACAACAGCAAAGTTGCACTAGGTATAGGAAATAATTGATTTGTGTGTGATTACTGTCATATCTGTATGCTATCTGAACGAGCCCCCTACAATCATGTTCAAAACTGTTGGGACACTTCCTGCCTGTGAAACGGTGGTCCCTCTTCCTAAACTCAATGTTGGTCAATCGCCCAGCAACGGGCTGTGTTATATATATATATCAGCCCCAACATTGGTTGGGGGAGGGGGAGGGGTGGCAACTTTACATAAACTAGTTTTGACTATCATACTTTTAACTGACAGCTTTTTACTCATTTTGGAAGATATTTCATGCGAGCGTGTATAGTGAGTGTCCGTACAGGTTTTGAACAAGATTGTATTAAAGCATTGAGAAAAAATGTATTAAATTCATATAAGTCCTTGTAACTGCATTAAAAATGTTCCAAATTATCTCATATTTGGCAATATTAGAGAGCGATAATGTACGATTAGTATCGTTTATTTAAAAAAAATGGATTATAGTCTATCCATCTGAGAGCGATCTTTGGTGCTCGGATGGGCAGGGGACAGTCAGTATGCAGCCACGCGAAAAGTCGTTCCTTTTCTAACCCAGCAAAGCGACCCGGAAGTACTCACCCGTAGCGTTACGGCTTCGCAATCATAGTTGACCTCGTAATAGCACGATGTAAATTAGCTCTTTTCATGATTATAATCACACATTTCAAACACATTTGCCATGAAATTGTATAATAAAAAGGCATATTATGCAAATAATATTATCAAATGTTATCTGTGAACTTCATGACATGTTGTATTTTCGGTGCAAATTATTGCAATCAGACAAACCCGAATTCAAGAAAAACTTGACGAAACTAAAGCCAAATCCACCGTAAAAAAGTCACTTCTGAAGAATCAGGCATCAATTTTATCCATCGTATCATAATATTCATAGTCTTTTGTAACTAGAAACATGCTTACAATTTTATAAAATTATTTAGTCCGGTCAAGTGAATGCTTATAATATAGCTCCTCGAATCTTGTCTCGATCTAAATTCATTTCGTAGCGTCGATGGGTTGTTGATCAAGTGTTAAAAATCTCACGTTTATATTCAGAATCGCTTGATAGCACAGATGGTAGAGGGTTCGCTTGGGGAGCGGGAGGTCCGGGGTTCGAAATCGACCCTTCTGCGCTGCTCAATAACATATGATTTTTTTTTTACAGAAAGGCTATTCTGGTCAAAATGAATAAACATTTCACAATTTCATCACACAAAATGCATGAATTCGGACGTTTTCATTAGAAAAACGGTATTTTTTTTCAAAAATTTCAATAATGAATTCAAACGCGGACATGAAAATGAAGCGCGGGCGTGTTACGGGAAACTTAAAATCAAGTTGGCGAGGCCTAACGGGGGATCGTAAGTTTCGTTTTCTGACCGAAAATCGGTAAAAATTAAACTCGGTTTTTCTTATCAAAAAAGAAGTCGGGCATCAATGTTTTTGATATGAAATTAAAGCTTAAGATTCCGTTAGTACGGAAATTGCTCTTAAAATATCGTACGAATTTTAGTCCGGTCAAGTGAATAGTTACAAGAAGCAAAGTCACGAAAGTTGTTAAATTCTAAAATTAGCGGTAAAATCACTGTTTGTGGACCAAATATGTCAGATTTGGCATCATATTATAGAGAAAATTACGAACAATCCACCTACTTCGCCATCATGGCTGCCAGCTAACCCTACCTCAATTAATTCAGGGAAAACAAACTTCTCGTAAGGTTTAGCGCAAGGTTGACATCCCGAAATCGATCTTTGCGCGGGTTAGAAATCGGCAAGGTCACGCATTGAAAGCGGCCTGTTGCGTACTGACTGGGGAGATGAGTAAAAATAAGATGTGCTGTCTTCTGGCGTATATTTGCTAGTTGTCGAAGGATCCCATTTTATTCCAACCTCCGGTCGAACCTCATCTATAATGTGAATTGAAACAACTAAGCTGCCTTATGCAAACACACACAACACTGTTCCAATGCATATTATTCTCATCACACACATGCACATAGCAGCTACGTATAGTGTACCATTCAAAGAGAGACAAATATCGAACCATTTGCGCATTATCTGAAATCAAAAGGCTTTGAAATCGTCACCTGTGATTTCGGCCTATGAATATAATCACAAAGCTGGAAAAGATCGAAAATGATGGACTTTGAACATTTACCATAATCGTCACCTGTGATTTCGGCATATGAATAGAATCACAAAGCTGAAAAAGATCGAAAGTGATGGACTTTTTAACATTTAGCATATTGTAGGAGGCCACATTTAATTTTTATTTGCTATCTTGTAATGTTTCCAATAATGTATATTTTTGCTCGGATTGGCCGGGCCTATAGTAAGATAAAATGGTTGTAAAATGATATGAATCTCCGTATCCCTATGTTCTGTCTGCATGTCCGAATCAATCAGATTTCCTTGTTAAGTATAGAAAGAAACAAATACGCTTACAATGATATGGTAATATTGAAAGGTATGATTTTCATATTCAAACAAATATTATACAATTTGAACGTTGACAAACTAAATAAAGTTTATTTTCTGACTTATAAAATGAAAGGTTGTCTTCATCGGGGTCTATCACTCTACATGTACCTGTTCATAGAGGCCTGTAGTACAGTAGAGCTTAAAATGGCACCAAATAAGACCATTAAAGATGAGATGCAGCCAGTGCTTGCCAAATTAAATTGAAAGCATTTTTTGAAATGAAGAAATTGGGAAGGGAAAGCTACCTGTCTTTGCAACGTCAATTAAACTGACTCTCATGGCACAACTTGGATTATGATGATAAAAGTAGGTGGATAACATAATTGTTTTTTATTGTGGCCGTTTTTCACTCTACTGATTCCATCGATATTTTTGTCAGAAAATAGCCTCCTCTCCCAGTCAATGGAACGGCTGAGTCACGTGGTTGGAAGATCGGTCTCAGATGGATAGACTTTTTTTTATTTTATAGTAATGTCTTCAATTTAAAGGGCCATTGTCTGAATTACGCACCTAAATGGTACTTTTAATAAAGAATTATTTTTAAGATATAGGTAAAACAATTAAGTAAACTAAAGATTGTGTTATAACAAACTTTTAACGTACTATCAGAAGTTTGATGGGCCTGATTGGGGTTGTGGTGAAGGGTAAAGGATGGGGTATGGTGGGGGAGTGTTGGGGGTGACCGTTTATTTCGGATTAAAATACTCTTAATTGAAGCATGTTAATTGAGACGCCATAATAATTAAGATACATATTCGTATCCTTGTCGTCTGATGATTGCGTTAAGCATGAAACTCAGAGTACGACTCCCTTTCTCGGAAGGTCTAAACTTTGAATTTTTATATAGCTCATCCTTTATTGGATTTGAGCACTGTTATTCAAAAGATAGTCTGACCATGAAATCGATTCGATATTCATGACTTTATACTTTATGTTATGCTCCTGACTTTTTATCAGTTGAGCACTATTAAGCTATCCTCGAAGCTTTTAGACCGGTCCTGAGAAATGGTCTGGCTGGCTTACGGGCTGGAGAAGTGTGACACACTTTTAGTGATTAAACACCATTGAAAGTGTATGCATACTAATCTAGTCCATAGCCAACCAGTCACACAATCAGTATCCTTGTCGTCTGATGATTGCGTTAAGCATGAAACTCAGAGTAACGACTCCCTTTCTCGGAAGGTCTAAACTTTGAATTTTTATTCGTATTTGTATATAGGTAGATGTCAACAAACACAAAGTATCCATTGGACAGCGTATACATTATCTATCAACCGCATGTTATTATTATACATATTATACCCATTCGTAAGATCCGGAAAAATGAAATCAACTTTAGAATGAAAAGTTACAAACATTTCCACACAAAAAATACAACAACAAAAATCTATCGAGATTCGAACGTATTTTAAGACAGGAAACAAACCACTGAGCTAACAGGGAATTCAGTTTTTTGAAGAGGCGTTTTGCTTATTAACTCTAGCACCGTATTGATCAACCACGGTCAACCCATCAATTACAATAGAACACTATGTATGGTCTACCAGAATGAATAGAAAGGAAGTACTGATCATCCTTTGAGATATTATTGGTAGACCGTGTTTATTCGTATTGAATTCGCAAAAATGATTATTCTTTTGAACAGTATGAAATGTTAATCGTGGTAGACCGATAATGATAAGTGTATTTCCGCACTTAAACATCTCAGGAAAAACATTAGTTTAACAAGATAAATGGTTATACCCTATCTCCTTAAACTATAGTTGATTCATAAACTCTGGCGCATCGGTATCGATTTTGGACCTCGTCCATTGGGCGTTAGAGGAACCCATTTTGACCAATGATGAAACAGCGGTACTTTTATAGATGTTATTATCATGATTATTTGCGCTCCATAATCAAATGCTATTCATGATAGTGTGGCTTAATGAATAGGGCTGATCATATAGCTTTACAATCACGACAACCAAAAACGTAATCCAGCAGCTTCAAATGTGCTATCTCTTTGGAAGCGGTTACCACAATAAAAACAAATCAACCATCATCGATCGTATACAGGTTTCCTATTCATAATTTAGTGGATACTTTTTATTATTTTTCGTTTTTATTATGCACGTGGAATAAAGGAAACATTAAAATGAAAATAACAGTTCTACGTATTTATTTGCGAGAAAAAACCGGACAATAATTCAATAATCATTTTTTTATATACCTAGGTACAAAACCATTTGTCCTAATTAAATGGAAAAACAAGATACGGATTACAAACGTTACTTTAAGTATTTCTGGCTATGAGACCACCTGAATACCGTTATCAATTTATCTGAATAACAATACATTTCTTTATCGTTATGCCGAAAATCCAACCGCAAGTTTCCTGTCACTAGGTACATAGTGGTGACTACATCACAGTAGTACATGCACACGAAGACACGGTATTAACCTTGCATATTACGATTAAATTCGAGTGCCTCCCCCTCTTTTGCTTCTGTTACCTCTTTACTGAAATGGTAAATCGCTAAAATCGGCCAATGTCTGCGAATCGACTATAGTACAACATATTGCCCCACTAGTGTTGTGGTTTCAACTGACACCGCAGACTCTATCCATGGGTTCGAATCTCAGTGCGGCAGTTTAGTTACATTTTAAATTTTACTTCAAATGTTTTAAAAAATTAAGATTGGAAAAAAATGAGTTGATCAGGTTAGTACAACATGGGTTTTTTCGTCGCCTTGGCGCACGCCCCCCCCCCCCCCCCCCCCCCCCCCACTTTGATGCTTTCCACTTTGGTGTTTGAAACACCCGCCGCTGTAAATTAGATACTTTGAAACTATGACAATTTATCAAAATAAAGGTTATTTATGTATTTAATTATATATGTATATGTAATTAGACTATGATGTTCAACTCGAAATGTTACAGAAGCAATGTTCTTCATTTCTTAAAAAGAATTGTTAGAAGCGAAGCTACCGTTTTCAAGATATAGCAATTTTTGTATTTTTTATAGCACACTTTTCCACTCCCATAACCCTAACCCCCGAGGCAACTTTTACAAAGATTTTTTTTCGCGGCCAAATAGCGAGGGGGAAAAGTGCCCCCACTCCCCCGGGACTCGAACCCCGGACCTCTGGGTTCAGGGACAGACGATCTACCGGTAGGCAACGGGGGGAATGCATGCATGGCGGAGTATATTCCGCCGTGCATATACCTTGGGGCCATTATTTCATCGAAAAACTGCCGAGCCTGGTGACACAAGCACACCAACCGCATCGTAGTAATTCGTAGTACTCAAGAGTGTAAGGGTTAATCAGATCAAAATTAGAAAAAAATGAAAAAAGAAAAAAAAGTGAAAAAAATCGCTCCATAACCCTAACCCCCGAGGCAACTTTTACAAAGAATTTTTTTTCGCGGCCAAATAGCGAGGGGAAAAAGTGCCCCCACTCCCCCGGGACTCGAACCCCGGACCTCTGGGTTCAGAGACAGACGATCTACCGGTAGGCCACGGGGGGAATGCATGCATGGCGGAGTATATTCCGCCGTGCATATACCTTGGGGCCATTATTTCATCGAAAAACTGCCGAGCCGGGTGACACAAGCACACCGCATCGTAGTGATTCGTAGGACTCGGAGTGTTAGGGTTAATACAATCATGTTCGAAACTGTTGGGACACTTCCTGCATGTCATGTGAAACGGTGGTCCCTCTTCCTAAACTCAATGTTGGTCAATATAAAAGCATCGCCTAGCAACGGGCTGTGCTATATATATCAGCCCCAGCATTGGATGGGGAGGGGGGGAGGGGTGGCAACTTTACATAAACTAGTTTTGACTATCATTAACTATTTTAACTGACAGCTTTTTACTCATTTTGGAAGATATTTCATGCTCACGTGTATAGTGTTCCAACAGGTTTTGAACAAGATGGTATGTATCTGGATGAATGGATCTGGAGTGATAACCGCAATTTGCGGGATAAAGGGTCTGACTAGCTGTGAATAATAAAAGTGTTTGAGTCTTTACACACATTTTCAGTGCGTAAATCACACACAAATCAATGATTTCCTATACCTAGTGCAACTTTGCTGTTGTTATACGCGGTCATTGAAATCGCCATAACTTTAATGATTGGAACCTAAGATGGCAGCTACATTTTAAAATGGCGTCCATACATTACAAATTTAATGTTTAAAAGCATTGAACAATATTTGATTAGTGTTAATAGTGTACTAGTGTGATACAAATATAATACGAATACACTCTATTGATAAAAATTACAATGTGGTCGGCAAAATTCAAAATGGCTGCCACTTGTATATATCAATGATACATTTTATATAAAGAGTAATTCTTGACAAAAGGAATGTTGCGGTCGATGTGATATAATTGATAGAAGATATTTGAAGATGGTAATTATCCAATATGGCCGCCAAAGAAGAAATCATTGGTCGGTGATGCAAACTTGCTATAAAAAACGCATTATTTTGTGCCGATATTTTAGGGATATTTGTGGTTCATCCACTCACCCCTACGCAAAATAAATGCAAACAGTTATCAATTACCTGGCAGTCATCAGGTCTAAGCAATTTCTGCCTGTTTCGATACAATGAGATAGAACTAAGACAGCAACCTTATTCTTGATTTCTCACTATTTGGCACATTTACATTTACAAATGCCAGTGCATTCATGATTTATAAGACCCGCAGGTGCATATTGAACAATTCCATCCGCATACACATTCTACACCCACGGTGCATTTTATTAACTCTCTGCATGTATCTGACACCTTGGGGATAGTTGACCAAACCGGACTCCAACACCGTTTGTCTGTTTCCATCCAAAACTTCCTGGAGTAGGTACGTGTTGTCTCGTTCGATTACTTGTAGCCCAAACCAATTTGATTTATGTCCCGCTTTAAATGTTGAAGAGGTAAGTGCATCCCGCATTAAAAATGAACTTTGTTGGTAATGTCTGCTGTCTGTTGTCTGTTGTCTATTGAAAAGGCATGATGGAGTGTCCCAACAGCTAAACGCGACTCGGTCGGAGCAAATGTCGTAGGCGCGATAAAATCAGCTAAATTACCAACATCCAACATTAACCGGAAGCAGCGTGACGCTTTAAAGAATCTCGCCAAAAACAAGGACATTCTTATTATTGGTGCTGATAAAGGCAAAGGCACTGTAATATTGGACAAAGAAGATTATGAAACCAAATTACAGGCCCTTCTTGATGATGAGAAAACGTACGAAAAACTTGATAAAGATCCGACCCCCAAATACAAACGGAAGCTAGTGGGGATGCTCTCGAAGCTTAAGAAAGAGGACAAAATTACTGAAGCACAATATAAATACCTCTACCCTACTACGGAAAATGTGCCTCGTGTTTACGCAACTCCTAAAATTCACAAACCAAATGTACCACTCCGCCCTATCATGCCTATTGTGGATTACACAGGTTCAATCGGACACGATCACTGTCGGACATCCTTGCCCCGCTTGTTGGTAACACGGCTCAACATGTTAAAAACTCGCAGCATCTAGCGGACGAAGTCTCTGAAATTTTAATCGAGGAAGACGAGAATTTAATTTATCATGATGTCATATCGCTGTTTACGAACGTCCCTATTCCAAAAGCGCTGGAAATCGTACGTCCGCAGCCGTCTTAATGAAGACTCAACACACACACAACATTCGGTTGATGACATCATGGAACGAAGTGAGGTTATTCTTACGACCACTATGCAATCACGCGGCCAAATTTATAAACAGAAATATGGAACAGCGATGGGTAGCCCGGTGTCACCGATGAAAAAGTTAACAATTATTTTTACTTTTTGAAAAAAGCCCAAATCTGTCTTAATTAAGCTTAATTAATGACCAAACTCGTGGCAATTATAAGTATTATTATGTATCCAAACCAGACTTGCAAGGTATCAAATTAAAGGTGAAGGTGGGCTCAAAACAATGGTCTAAGCAGATAATAAAATATTCCTTTAGTATTTAAAATATTTTCCTCCAAACATTTGGTATATTTTAAAAAAAATGGTGTTTTTGTATTGTTCACATGAATTAAACATGTAATAAACACTATAATCACAGAGAAAGATGTTTATGGTTAGCCACACAAATCTGTCAAGCCATTTGTTAACATTTGTCCAGCCATGCACGCAAACAATAGCAGCAATCTTCAAGGACATGCTCACGCTAAGGGACCAATGCTTTGAAATCCGCGCTACAAGAAATGCCATTCAGCAGTGTGCAGTGAGCAGTCAAGGGTTTTAAGCATAATGGTGTATGTTACTTTAGGTAACCGTGTGCTGACATGCAAGCCTGTATATACAGGTACCACCATAAGGCCTGTAGTAAGTCTAAATAGTCAAGGCCATAAAAGCCAGTAGCCAGTAGCTGGTTGGATTAGCGTGTATGGATAATCAAGTATTGACCAATCCGAAATGAGGTTTAATAAGAAATGTAACAATGCTGATAATCATACAAAGACAACACAGAGAACTTTAAAACAAAGCTATTTTTATTATATATGATACACATACTAAGGATTGAAATGTTCATGGTTGTACAACACTCAGGAGGCACTATATTTATTATAATTCAATATTTGGTCATTTATGCTCTGTTGCACTGTATGTCTATAGGTTAATATAGAATGTTGTTATTGTTTTTGTTATAGATTATAGAACATAATGAGTATGAACGGGCGGGGGTCACAAAAAAGAAGGTTCTTAAAAGGGGCGATCAATATTTTTGGGGTGGTCAAAAAAGATATCCATGGCTCAATTGTTCCAACCCCACCCCCATCAAAGTATTTATGAACTCCCCCCTAAGGAAAAACGGACAACTAATATTGTGACTGACCCTTTTAAAATTAATAAATGTATATATAAAATGACTTTTAACCTACTTTTGTGTTTGTTAAAGGTCCACTATTTGTTATCCGAACTACACCTCTCCGTGGTTTCAGTCCACAGTCCATCTGACACCTCCTTCCATTGTTTAGTAAACTGTGACACTTATTCCCCTACAGAATAAGCTGCGACTTTGTAACCGAAGCTATACTGGGTATGCAGTAAAACACACGTATACAGTTTATACAAGGCTAGTAATCTCCCGCTATAATAGGACCTTATAATTTATGATAGCGGTTTTGGCGGTTTTGACGGTTTTCTTGGTCATTTGATTGATGGCGTAGAGGTAAGCGTGATAAATATTATCATGATGTAGCCTATGCCTATTGATAAAATGTTCAACTAAATAGACAGTGATATAGGCTTTACATGACACAGATATTATATTACGCCTTCCTTCGGTCTAATCAATTGGCGTTAGCCTCCGCTGGGGGCACACTACCAGAGTTAAAAGTGTAAACATACTCCTCATTACCCATCATGCAATATACTTCCTACTTAGTTTTCTGCGTACGGGGTGCCTACCGCAACAAAAGTTATAGTGTAAAAAGGTAAAGGTAAAACAGGTATATCATAACCGTAGTTTAAGCTTTATTTTTCACTATTGACTAATAACATGTCGAACATTAATAGGAACTTGGTAAGTCCAAATAGTCCTTCTCAGGACTCGGTAAGAGCAGTTATAACGACCGATAAACCACTCGCGACACACGCGGTTGGAATTGAAAATGAAGGGAGTGGAATTCCACAACCTGTCTTCATAACTCAGGATACGGTTCAACCTGAGCTGATGGTAGGTATGAGATTGTACAATCATCACACCATCCGATAGGGAGTCACGATGGAGATCATGACAACGACAAGACCTCTCGTATGCCTCTTGAAACGTCACGCCTGTCCGAAAGGAGCCGTGATTGTTATGATATCAGAGATGAGCCATGCCTTCCTAATAAAAGGAGCCATGACAGTTACAGACACAGTGAGGTAGACTCTGCACGCCTTTCCGAAAGGAGCCGTGAGGACAGTAGACATAGGGAATCGCGTTCCCGCAAACCTCACACTTTATCTCATTATTATCGCGAACAGGATCATGAGGATGCACGCCTCCCACCTCGGGGCCGTGAATACGATCATCGCAATCGTAAATCTCAAGATAGATACCATCACGAATCGGATAATGATTCGCGGGATTACGGGTATGATAACCGATCCGGTAGATCGCGTCATCGATCCCCTCCACCAGCGAGATACAGGAATCACAGTCCCAAACCAGATCACGGTTTTTCTGAACACCAGATGCATACTCTGGAAGACATGCAAAACCGACAAGCAAGCATGATACAGCAGTCCTTCAACGACATACTACAACAGATACAGACAACGGGAAAGCGTCCCCGTCCCCCAAGTGAGTCCGACAGTGACTCAGGGTCTGAGGTTGCGTCTAACCCTTCACCTGCTAGAAAAAAGACTCACAATGAAGAATCTGACCATTCTAAGGATGACGCTATGTCAGTTCACGCAGGCGACATGCATGATCTGGATGACACGGCAGAAAAAGCCAAAGAAATGAGCACGCCACAAGAGACGTGCCACAACCAGATGAAACTGGTAACAATACCGCGATCAAACCGGCGTTGATAAATCCACACCAGGTGCCCAAAGGGGCATTGTTTGACGAGACGGTATTGACATGGTGGGGAGACCAGCGTACCCACGTTCTTGTAGAACAAAAAAAGGAAGAACTTCTGGGTGACTTGAAACCAGATCCATCGGTAGCGAAGTATTTCAAAGCACCTAACCTTCCACAATCAGTGAGAGAAAATATGAAAAAAGGCAGGATGTCTGCCTGGAAGGACGATAATTCCATCTGGTCGATACAGGAAGATTTCCTGAAAGCTTCAATCCCGCTTATTAAAGCCATAGAAAAGAATCAAGAGACTGGTAAACAGGATGACCTCTTGACCACCACGGGTAGCCTATTAGGCTCTGCCATTCAACGTTTATCCGTCTTCCGACAACGTCACTCAGAAACGTTCATCAAGGATGGATACTTGCGTAGTGTGACGCCATCTTTGTCATGCCTATACGGCGACGAATGGACTCAGAAAGTGGAGGAAGAAGAGAAGATCAATAAGGTGACCCAAAAGGTAGTGAAGACCTACAATAAGGACTATTCCTACAAGAAATACGACAACCAGGGTCAGAAAAAAGGCAAAACCTTTAATAATTCTTTTCGCTCCAACAAATATCAGAAAAATAGGACGCAACGAAAGAATAAGTCATCCTACCAACCAGAGCCTTATAATGCCTCTGGACATGCCTCGGGATATGCCTCAACAAACAAGGGATTCAACATCCCCAAACCATACCCTAACTCCAATGACAAGTTTCAACATAAGAACACAAAGCCATATGCTCCAAAAAACTAGGCAAAGTCTTACCGACCCCGATATCGGAACGCATCGATCCGATACACAGTTACGAGGAACAATATGCTGGTCGCATAAGGTTTTTTCTCCCAGCATGGACAGAGCTTACGTCGGATCCATGGATCCTTCAAAACGTAACTGGGTATCGGATCGAATTTCTAAAGATACCAAATCAAATGGTGATCCCAAAACAAATATCAATGTCTCAAATTCAACATACAGCATGCACACAGGAAGTGCAGAAGATGATAACAAAAGGTGCAGTAAAAAAAGTCAGATCATGTCCGGGACAATTCGTCTCGACCATCTTTATTGTCAGAAAGAAATCCGGGGGTTACCGCCCAGTGATAAATTTAAAGATACTGAACAAATTTATCCACACTCGCCATTTCAAGATGGAATCCATACAAAGCGTAAAAGACCTACTTCAGGTCCAAGATTACATGACATCCATAGATCTAAAAGACGCCTACTTCATGATCCCGATCCACCCAGCAGACAGGAAATATCTAAGATTCCAATGGGACGGGGAACTGCTAGAATTCCAGGTACTCCCCTTCGGCCTAACCACAGCTCCCCGATTATTCACAAAAATGTTGAAGCCTGTGGTAGCCCATTTACGGCAGAAAGCCATGCGGGTGGTGATATACTTGGACGACCTAATACTTCTTGCAGTCTCCCACAAAGAGGGACTGAGTCAAACAAACTACATTCTAGAATTGTTTGCAAAATTAGGCCTAGTAGTGAACTGGGAAAAATCTCAGATAGTGCCCACGCAACAGATAACATTTCTGGGACACATAGTCGACACTCAAAAAATGACTCTGTCTCTTCCACAAGAGAAGGTGAGTGGTATAAAACAGTCATGTCACCAGTTAGTAAAAAAAGGGGCAGTCGTGATAGCCAAGAAACTGGCCAGCGTAATCGGGAAAATGACGGCTTCAGCGGAGGATGTCGTCCCAGCGCCAATTGTTTTTCCGCGCCCTTCAGACCGACCTGATAAAATCAGTACACAAGGATCAAACATACGCGTCGACAGTCCAACTATCAACATCCAGTCTAGAAGAGCTGACATGGTGGATAGAGTGTCTCGAACACTGGAATGGGAAGCCAATTTCAAACCCACCCCCCAAACTGACTATAATCTCAGATGCATCCATGATGGGATGGGGTGCTCACTGTCTCGGGAAGAGAGCAGGGGGACGTTGGTCGATAACAGAACAGCTTCAACATATCAACTACCTGGAGCTTCTGGCAGCTTATCTGGCACTGAAAAGCTTCGCCAAACACGAACATCATTGTCATATACTCCTGAAGTTAGACAACACCACAGCGTTGGCATATATAAGGCACAAAGGCGGTACACACACAGAGAGCCTGTCAAAATTAGCAATTCAACTGTGGCAGTGGTGCCTGAAAAGATCCATCACAATAACTGCTTACCATATACCAGGAGTAGACAATCAGATAGCGGATTACCAATCACGCGTGTTCAACGACAGGATCGAGTGGACACTCGACCCCCAGGTCTTCACTCATATATGCAGGCGGATGAATGTACACCCGACCATAGACCTGTTCGCAACCCGGGCAAACAACCAGGTCCGGAGATACGTATCCTGGAAACCAGATCCGGGAGCAGAAGCAGTGGATGCATTCTCCATAACATGGATGAACGAACTCGGGTATGCGTTTCCGCCCTTCTGTCTCTTGGGCCAGACCCTGAAAAAGATACAGGCGGAGAAAGCCGAAGCATTGGTGATAGCGCCAACCTGGCCTACACAAGCATGGTATCCACTACTTCTGCATTTAGCCATAGCTTCTCCGGTACTTCTACCGCCCAATCACAATCTCCTTATCCAGACACACTCGGGCGAAGTACACCCTCTGATTCCAACGTTACATCTAGCGGCATGGAGTGTCTCAGGGGCCGATTCAGAGCAAAGGGTCTATCGGAACAAGTTACTCAGGTCATGCGAGTTGAATGAGCTTTGAATCGCTCTGTGTCTATGCCGGCCAGTTTCAATATGGCCAGAATCCATCGGCTCACCGTTGATGAAACTACTTTTTTATGAGGTTTCATGTAGCTAATAAGCAACTGCGATTCCGTTCCTCTGAGTAATTTAGTCTTTTTCACATACTCAGAGACTGCCTTAACCGGGCATACCGAACGCTAGGTGTCTACCGATCTGCTATTTCACAATATCACACATACATAGGAGGTAGGCCTATTGGTGAGCAAGCTGATATCATCAGACTGATGAAAGGATTTTTCAATAGAAACCCTCCTAGACCCAGATACACATGGACCTGGGACGTTGAACCAGTTTTAAAATTTCTCATCTCCTTACCTTCATGGGAAGGCCTGCCCTTAAAAATGATGACCCTAAAACTTGTGTTAATTCTAGCATTAGTCACAGCAGGGAGGACATCCTCACTGGTCCACATAGACTTGAATCAGCTGTCCTATTCTGGAAGTGTGATTCGTTTCGTACCATCAAAAATGCAAAAACAGACCAGACCTAATTTTGCATTGAAATGCGTTGAGATCGAAGCCTTTGAGGATACTCGCATATGCCCGGTTAAGGCAGTCTCTGAGTATGTGAAAAAGACTAAATTACTCAGAGGTAGGGGTGGCCACAAGTGACATATTAGCCACTGCAGGTTGGTCATCCGACTCTACCTTCTCAAAATTCTACCATAGAACTTCTGCCAATTCGAAGTTGGCAAAAGCTCTTCTTTCTACAGCTTCAAAATCGCCAATTGATTAGACCGAAGGAAGGCGTAATATAATTTAAGATTATGCAAAGGTACTTACCTGCAGTATAATCTGGATTATATTAGCCTTCCGTAGGGAGAATCAATTTCCCACCCAGGCATCCTGGTAGGACTATTACCCTATGCCCATGATTCTCCCTACAAAAAATGGGGTCGGTAGACGCCCATAAAATTTCTTGGCCCTACTATGATGGTGGGCCTACATGTATATATGTTACAATTCATAGTTGTGTTCACAGTTCAGTAGAATTTGTTAGACACAACAACCTTGCTTACAATTTATTGTTGTTGTTTGTTTGTTTTTTAAAAATAAAAAAATAATCATTTATACCCACTAGTTATTTCTTTTAAAGAGGAAGTATATTGCATGATGGGTAATGAGGAGTATGTTTACACTTTTAACTCTGGTAGTGCGCCCCCAGCGGAGGCTAACGCCAATTGATTCTCCCTACGGAAGGCTAATATAATCCAGATTATACTGCAGGTAAGTACCTTTGCATAATCTTAAATTATAAGTCACTTCATTACCATTAATACTCATTCATACGGTATTATAAAGTTGTAGATGTCTAAAGCCATCAATCAATACCTTAAAGTTATGATTATGTACGGAAGAGATTTAGTGCCAGGCGGTTAGGGTTATGAACGCACGAACTCACAATATAAACTCGTGCCAACAATGCCGAGTTCGTGAGTTCGTGACTTGTACACTTTAAAAATTAAGAAATAGTAAAGAAATGTTGGCTCCAAGCCACGAACTCATGAAACTCCTAATTTTTTCACTTTTCGCGACTTGGTTAGTTTTAGATAACAAACCCAACCGCCTCTTTTCCTGGAAATATCCTGAGTTCGTGAGTGAATATCCGGGTCATTTTTCTGTTCATTGTGTGTAATTATGATACATGAGTATGCAGAGGAAATGTTTATGAGTGCAATGGTAAGAATATGTTCAAGAGGTGAAAGATGAAAAGTTCCATTCAACGAAACAAGGTTGAGTTGAATGGAACATTCCATCTTACACTGAATGAAAATATTCTTACCATTGCACGAATGAAAAACATTAATTATCTGTTTTATATAACACCTTCGGTAGGTTATTTGTCATAAAAAAAGCGGAAACTGGCAGGCCTACGCTACAGAGTAGGCCTTGGCTTTTTTGATTTAATATTGATCATTTTAATTAGGCCTAACCCTCGCCTAGAAGCTTGCGTTCTCATATACAATAGTTGTCTCATGTACAGCATTAACAAGACAAGAAGGCAATTATAATCCAAGATATGCAGGCAGTAGAACAAACCATGTCAATGATGTTTTAAGGTGTGATTTTTTTAAATAATGCTCGGTCATTGGCGCTAAAATAGAAACCAAATGTATTATAATCTGCTGCAAAGTCGTTCAATAGTATACAAATATTGAATGCCCGACAGCACAAACTATATCAAGATGAAATAATCAAAATTGGACCGAGTGATATAGTGTTACTATTGCACAAGCAAACGGCATTCAATATGTGTTTTATGTCATGATATCACCGGGATGGGAACGGGATCACACCTTTGGAACCCTTTTTGGGTCGTTGTCGAGTTCCTTCTGGACGATCATTTTATACATACATACATACAAGTGAAAACCCCAACTAAATCGCCGGGAACCAGCCGGGAATCCTCCACACGTCGGTCCATCTTCCCACCCATTGATAAACACACGACCCTCAGATACTCGTCCGCGCAGTATACCGCGCTCATAGGCTCGGTTGATTACGTCATCGAAAACTGTCCACACATGCGCTTTTTCAGATGCGCTTTTTTAGCCTATGACGGTTTGATGTATTCTATATTTCATTCGTATAATTTCAGGCTCTTATCATGGCTGACAACGAGAATAATAAGGCGCCACTGCGTGTCTTCCTATGGGGAATCCCACGAACTCTGTCGACCGTATTCGAGAAATGTATAAGTCAAGTACATGGGATACAAATCATTAATGAGCCCCACGTGTTTGCTCAGTATTTTGGACCAGATTCCGAAATTTGGAAAATCAAGGATCACGCACTGGCAACCCCAACTAAAGAAGCAATGGGGATGGGAGAAGCTCTACGGATGCCAACTAAGCCCGGGTGGTTTCACGAAAGCTTGTATACATATAAATGGGTAAAAGAAACATTGGAGGCAGAATATCCAGGAAAATCTATAATTTTTTCGAAAGATATGAGCCCGTCTGCCAATCTGGAAATGATGGCCCGTGGTTTTCGTCACACATTTATCATACGTCACCCTCACAAAGTCTTCCCTTCATGGAAAGAGGTTAATCGTAATTTTCTTCAGGTAGATCCTGAGACCTTCATATTCCAAGACCAGCCAGCACCCTTTTGCCCTAAAAAATATGGTTATGGAGAGCAGTATGACTTGGTGCAGTATGTCCAACAACATGGCGAGCCTAATCCCGTGATAATAGATGCTGATGATTTACAGAGTAACCCTGCGTCCATCTTGCGTCAGTATTGCCAGGAAGTGGGGATACCATTCAGTGAAAGTCTTCTCCAGTGGCCAGCGGGAATTGACGTATGTGATGACTGGATCATCAATTCTACTTTCATGGCAATCAACAAGACCAGTACTGGGGGGTTTTATGACGCAGCTTTCAACTCCACCTGTTTTTTACCGCCATCTAAGATCCCGTCTCGGGAAGATCTATCTGAAGATGTGCTGCCATTGGTGGATGCGTCAATGCCATATTATGAGAAACTGTACGAAATGAGAATCAAGCCATAGAGGGATGTGTCAATCAATTGCCACCTTGATTCGTGAGGGATACGTCCCGTTAATAACAATCAAAATTGACACATTGACGTTGTATATCTACGAGGGGGTATCAAAAAGTTTTTGAAATCACCCAGAAGTGAAGAAGTCAGAAACTTTTTTGTTTGTTATGTGACCCTTCAGACATCTTTAAAAAGTTACTGTGCAAAGTCACACATTTCTCCCACTATTTATGACCTGTCCACAGACCGCCATTGTAGAGCTCCCCAGATTGACCGCCATTGATTGATCCTCAGATTGCCTCAGATTGCATTATTCCCAAAACAGCAGTAAATAGTTTAAAGTGTTGACAGAAAAGGGTCAAAGGTCATTACAAACAAGCTTGGTAACAATAATATTGTAGGTAACATGGGTGTACACAGGTTGACCTCTAATGACCCCTACATGACCTTTGACTCCTTTCTGTCAACACTTTTAACTATTTATTGCTGTTTTGGGAATAACGCAATCTGAGGATCAATCAATTGCGGTCAATCTGAGGAGCTCTGCAATGGCGGTCTGTGGACAGGTAATAAATAGTGGGAGAGATTTGTGACTTTGCACAGTGACTTTTTAAAGATGTCTGAAGGGTCACATAACAAAAACAAGTTTCTGGCTCCTTCACTTCTGGGTGATTTCAAGAACTTTTTAATCTGTGCCAATAACTTAAAAACGAAGAAGGAACGATTGAGCATTATATATAAATCTTTTAACGAGGGGCATTCAATAAGTTCTACCTCGTGCCTCATAACTTTGTTATATAAGCCACAATTGTAAATTGATCTAAGTAGTGGTTTGTACTCTTCTGGAGAACCAAACTTTACTTTAGTGTGACCGAAACAGACTAACAACAGCAAAATATCGCCTACGTGCTATTAATTTGGCCAATTCTAATAGACAATTATAACCGTTCTAAATGTCAGATATCCTTTTAACAGACTTTGTATACGCCATCGAAATCAGGAACAGAGAATATATCTCTGGTATTATCTGCCCACTGGGCAGATTTATTATATAACACAATTCTCCTTGGTTCATATGAATAAACAGTTTAGAGTGAAAGTCATTCAGTCTATAAATCCAGTGATGATTGAAGGGATGATTCCACACCCACCCCTCTGCGGGATTTTAAATGATCAACGCAGACGGATCCAAATTGTCCAATAGATATCCATGTCCTTTCCCTTTTCTTTTGGTTGGGGTTGATGGTGGTTACAGTCATATAAACAATAAGGGTGACTGATCGCTTAAGAAAAAATATGCTCTCTGATCATAGCCAGAACCATCAGGACAACCATTAAGTTTACCCCTCCCCTGTAGAGAACCCTGCAAAAGTCATATTTGATTTAAGAGATCTTCAAGGATTAGAGGGATTACAGAACCCTTTTTTAATCAAATGTGTGCTCATTCAAGCATTACAACACCTGCGTAGTTGTAACCCCGTTCTAGTGTTGCTGTGCACACGTACATTATGTGTGCCAAACTCGTTTCGATGGAGTAACTCATTTTAAAAATATCAGGCATAATCTAAAGGGGAACTTATTTTTGTTGAACTGTGTATATAGCCTGGGTCCATTTTATCCTCGAAAACTTGCACGCCGGGTGGAACATAGAGATTGGCTCGTTGAATTCAGTTGGTTTTAGCAGGGTTATAGGAGTACTTCCATTTTAATTTCGTGTACTCTTAGACACTAACGGGGTATATATGACCTTAACGGGAGTGCACATGACCACCTTACACACTTACGAGAGCGCACCCCTTAAACACTTTTTAAGTGTTAAATATAATGCAAGAATAATAAATGTTGCATTACTTATTCCAATTTCCTCTTTGTTCGTTTTGCCAACATGCATTAGGAAATATTGTGACTGAACCTCTTAAAATTAATAAATGTATAAAATGACCTTTAACCTACATTTGTGTTTGTCAACGGTCCGCTTCCTGTTATCTGTACTACATCTCCGTGGTTTCAGTCCACAGTCCACCCGGCATCTCCTTCCATTGTATAGTCACTACGACACTGATCCAGTCAAATACCGGTGTAAAAACAATTGAAAGTCCTAGCTTCCATAGACTCAAACGGAATACGCGGTGACTTTGCAAACGAAGCTGAAATACAACTGTACTAACAATATTTGACGGTTATCTTGGTCATTTAATTAATTGCGTAGAGGTAAGCTTGATCAATATTATCATGTACAGACTTTATAAGTCACTGCATTTCTATTAATTGTTCCAAACCAACAGAAGTCAATTTCACTTTCAGTACGATCTCTTTAAACATGTTACGCATTCTGATACATTATGATGAAAGAAGTGTATATCATCACAGGGTGTGTATTAGTACTCTGTATTTTTGTATGATATAAACTCCTCAATCGCCAATTTTTCTGATATTTCATGATAATTATATTCATATTGTGTTACATATCGACGGAAAGCGGGGGTATTCCTTTTCCCGACAATACCAAATACCACAGCTATAGCAATCACTTGTTGTATTGTGAAACGCTGTCATGAATTCCCGTGGGGGGGGGGGCACTCAACGTGGTCTTTTTTGGTAGGGGTGTGCCGCTCAGGGTCTCAAAAAGGGGGCTTGGGAACTGAACTGAGAGAATTTTATGACGAAAAATAGGGTCTTAAGAACTGATTTTCTCGAATAAGTAGGTCAAATTAGTTTAGTTACGTTTGAATGTTTGAGAGTTTGAAACTCGAACTTTTCAAAAATTCGAGTTACGTTTGTAAATATTTAAGTAAGTGGCGTAATTTGCTCCAAATTTAACAAAATTGTTAAGAAGCAAACATCATTCAATAAAAAGTACCTTTAGTTTAGATCAAAGCGAACAACATTAGCTGACTGAACACGTCTAATAGCTACCTAATAGCACACGAATATGCCTTTCGAATGTCAAAACTTCCGTTTCTTGGTTCAAAATAACAACAGTGAATTTCAAGCAACCGTCTTTTTCATTATGAGAACTAATGTCAAGCGTTTGAAAAGCGTGTCTACTTAATTAAGATTTTAAAACGTGTTCAAAATAGGACAGAATAGTTAAGAAGCACGTTACGTTTGTAAATGTTTATGAAAGTGAAACGGTGTAACAGGAGGGCCCAGAAATTAATCTAGTATAAATAAATGAGTGATTATACTGTTAAGACTAACAGGAGTGATATTTACTCGAAACTCGAAACTCGATACTCGAAACCCGATACTCGAAACTAGAAACTTGATACTCGATACTCGAAAGTCGAAAGTCAAAACTCAAAACTCAAAACTCAAAACTCAAAACTCAAAACTCGAAACTCGAAATTCTAACAAAATATTACTCAATTGTTTGATATGCTACGGTGCATACAATGTACATGTCGTCTAGACGCGCCTCTTTTCAAATGCTTATTAACCCTAACACTCTTGAGTACTCCAAATTACTACGATGCGGTATGCTGGTTGCACCCGGCGCGGCAGTTTTTCGATGAAATAATGGTCCCAGGCTATATACTTGGCAAAGTATACTGAGCCAAGCATGGTTGACCCCTGTGGCCCAGTGGTAAGTCGTTTGCCTCTTAACCCAGAGGTCCGGGGTTCGAGCCAAGGTGCCGTGAGGGCCCTTTCTCCCCCCCTCTTTTTGGCCGCGAAAACATATTGTTTGGAATATGTGCCTCGGGGGTTAGGGTTAAGTGACGTGACTGTAAACCAACGCTGTATACGTACACAGCTTGGAAATAGGGATGGGGTGTGTTTGTGCATGCAGAGACACAAAGTAGACAGCGCGTGCAAGAATGGAAGCAATGTAGGGGGACTGGTAATGCGAAAATTGTATAAACTCCGTCTTCTTGACTCACTCACGGTCATTTTAGAACAAACACATGGGTTTCATAATGTTCATATTGTTAAGTGCCTGCTACACTACTTGCCATCAATCTGCAATGAAAATTTATTGATAAATAAGTGCTTCGAAAAGTACATAATTTCGGAGTTTTTTCAGTAATAAAATACCATCTGATGCTAAATTACTTTTTTGAATTTGAATTCTGATGTTATTAAAACAGGCCCTCTTCTTCAAAATGATACCAAGCACGGCCTAATTGGATAAAGAAATATGGTATGAATCGAAAAATCAAAACACCTATTTTTTATAAAAATGCCGCGAAAGTGTCGGTAAGTTCCTGTGTGCAGGAAAACATAACCATGATAACAAGCCACTTTCTGCGTGCTTGACTAGACTGCAAGTGGCTGAGCACTGAAACAAGTGATACAAATTTGATATCATTGAAAAGATGAACACATTGACTTGAAATACACAGATAAAATAAAGGCGAGGGAAAACAATGTCCGTCGTGTAACCAGCAATGATGTTGCAAGGTGTGTTTTTTTAATAATGCTCAGTCGTTGGCGCTAAAATAGAAACAAAATGTATTACAATCTGATGCAAAGTCGTTCAACGGATCTAAAAAGTTACCATTTTTTTTGTTAACGACTCTCTCTTATTGATGTCGTCCGTCAATCGAGCTCTAAGGATTTCCAATAAAAAATGACTTATATATTCAACTGATTTGAACTTATTTAGTCCAATATAGGCGTAATATATAAACAAATAAAATGTCTTTGTCAGCAAATGGGTATCGCATACATTCAAAGAAAA
The DNA here is from genome assembly GCA_035610835.1 of Ophiura sarsii. Lineage (NCBI taxonomy): Eukaryota > Metazoa > Echinodermata > Ophiuroidea > Amphilepidida > Ophiuridae > Ophiura > Ophiura sarsii. Next base: position 36,948,973 of record CM069453.1, on the reverse strand, counting down.
TATCAATTGATTCAAGAATTAACACAATCTTCTTTCCCTATTCATGCTAATGTGCCTCAAATACATGCCTCGGATACCGTATATGGACTGCGGTATGTTCTCCTCCGGTTATATAGCCTATATCTAATATATTTTATATCTTGATTCATATTATTTCAGGCTCTCATTATGGCTGACAACGAGAATTTTAATGCACCACTCCGTGTCTTCCTATGGGGAATCCCACGAACTCTGTCGACCGTATTCGAGAAATGTATAAGTCACGTACCAGGGATACAAATCATTAATGAGGCCTACTCGTACGCTCATTATTTTGGACCAGATTCCAAAATGTGGAAGCACCAGGATCACGCCAACGCAAAGGCAACCAAAGAAGCTATGGCGATGGGAGATTCTCTAGGTGTGCCAAACAACCCCGGGTGGTTTCACGAAAGCGTGTGTACATACAAATGGGTAAAAGATACATTGGAGGCAGAATATCCTGGAAAATCTATAATTTTTTCGAAAGATATGAGCCAGTCTGCCAATCTGGAAATTATGGCCCGTGGTTTTCGTCACACATTTATCATACGTCACCCTCACAAAGTATTCCCTTCCTGGAAAGAGATTAATCGTAAGTTTCTTCAGGCAGATCCTGAGACCTTCAGATTCCAAGACCAGCCAGCACCCTTTTGCCCCCAAAAATATGGTTATGGAGAGCAGTATGACTTGGTGCAGTATATCCAACAACATGGCGAGCCTTATCCCGTGATAATAGATGCTGATGATTTACAGAGTAACCCTGCGTCCATCTTGCGTCAGTATTGCCAGGAAGTGGGGATACCATTCAGTGAAAGTCTTCTCCAGTGGCCAGCGGGAATTGACGTATGTGATGACTGGATCATCAATTCTACTTTCATGGCAGTCAACAAGACCAGTGCTGGGGGGTTTTATGACGCAGCTTTCAACTCCACCTGTTTTTTACCGCCATCTAAGATCCCGTCTCGGGAAGATCTATCTGAAGATGTGCTTCCATTGGTGGATGCGTCAATGCCATATTATGAGAAACTGTACGAAATGAGAATCAAGCCATAGAGGAATACGTCCCGTTAATAACAATCAAAATTGACACATTGACGTTGTATATATATTAGCGCACTTGCTAATACTGAAATGCATTCAGACGTCATTGCGCAGTGGAAGGTAAATGGGGTTTTAACAACAAGACTTCGCCCAAAAATAATTCGCGACTTTTTAATTTTCAGATTACAATCGTGAATGCTTCCACTTTTAATAAAACAAAAAATAAGACCTATGGCGAAAATCCAGCCAAAATATTTGAAGCTGCAATCCAAGATTCGAGGATTGCACGCTGTACGCTGGCCCGCGGAAGCTTATGGTGGTGTGAACCCTTAGGATTACGATGAGGATGTTAATAAATTGTGTTAAATCGTATTAAATCAAAGGAATCCTTGTTTGTTGAATGTTAGAATTATGTCATGGAGAATTCGCCAGTTAGTGGAGCGGGGACGGCTCTATAAGTCCGACGAGTCAATAATTCGATGTTTCTATAATACGAAGGTTCTATAGTACAACGCATGTCAATTCACAATTGCTAGTCCGAATAAAGGGTACCCTATAACGAAAGCTCTCTATTACGAAAATAAAAAAGGTTCTAAAGTCCGACGGTTCTATAGTCCGAAAATGAAATGGGTTCTATAATCCGAATTTGTTTAAATGGTAAAAAAGGTTCTCTAGTCCGAAAGTAGAAAAGGTAGAAATATATAGTACGAATATTAAAAAAGTTCTTTAATCCAAATATTCTGAAAGGTTCTAGTACGAAAACTGGTAAAGGGTTCTCTAATTCGAAAGTTAAAAAGGGTTCTCTAGTCCGAAAAGATTTCGCTGTTCTTTAATCCGAATCAGAAAAAATATTCTATAATCCGAAATTTGAGATAACATATATACATAAGAATAAGAATCTTAACTCCAAAGCCTTCTTCATTTCGAGCTAAAGAGGGTGAAATTTACCATAGGGGCAGATGGTGTGAGGGACACAATTGGTCCAAATGTGCAAACAGTATTACTTACCTCAGTGTTTGTAATTGGAAAAGGAAAAAGAAAAATATCCAACATAAGATCGGAACAAATGTGAATTCTATGCGAATCTGTGCCAATACCTGAAAAACGAAGAAGGAACGCTTGAGCATTATATGTACATCTTTTTACGAGGGGCATTCAATAAGTTCTACCTCGTACCTCATAACTTTGTTATTACATAAGCCAGATCTGAGTAGTGATTTGTACTCTTACGGAGAACCAAACTTTACTTTACTTTAGTGTGACGGAAACAGACTAACAACAGCAAAATATCGCCTAAGTGCTATTAATTTGGCCAATTCTAATAGACAAAGCGTCTGTCAAGTATAACCGTTCTAAATGTCAGATACCCCTTTGACAGACTATAAACAATGAGGGTGGCTGATCGATTAGGAAAAAATATGCTCTCTGATCATAGCCAGAACCACCAGGACAACCATTAATTTTACCCCTCCCCTATTATAGAGAACCCTGCAAAAGTCATATTTGATATACAGGACTAAATGGCATGAATGGAGGGATTCGAGGGATTACAGAACCCTTTTTTAATCCATGTGTGCTCATTCAAGCATTACAACACCTGCGTAGTTGTAGCCCCGTTCTAGTGTTGCTATGCACACGTACATATACGGCCGAGTGCACCAATGACGGGTAACTTAATAGGGAGGTAAGCTACCTCCCTAGTAGTTATGCTCTAACTGTAGCATAACTTACTAACGATGTAATTCTTAGAGCATAACTGGCGAGTAACAGCAGAATAGCAACTAGCGAGGTAAATATCCACATTAATCAGCATCGTCCCCTAACAAAATTAATTGGCGCATATGCCAAGTGTTAACCTATAGTTTACTGTAAAATTCTGGCGTGAATGGTCCTCCGTAATATTAAAAACGTGTCGTCACTCGCTAGGTCATAGGTGAGTGTAAATCAAGAATCACGTGGAGTCGGCCTGCGATCCGGAAAAAAATGATGCCATTTTATGGCCAAAAAATTCGAAGTTTGTTTATCGCTTTTTCAAAAATAAGGACTAACATGACATTACAAACATATTTTGGGCGAGGGGCACATACAAACATTGCACCAAAAAGCACAATTTTAATGACAAACACAAGCACCCGATGAATACAATTATATACAATGATAACACATCTCTTAACACAAATACTTCCGTGGCGTGGGCACCTTGTCCTTCGCTTGTTAACCGCGGAACCCCGGTTCGATTCCCAGACCACGCACGGCACGATATGCTTTTTTTATTTCGTTCTTCTAGTTGAAACTTGTCTTTATCAGTTTTTAATTAATAAAAACAATAATAAGTTTATGTATTTAGTCATTATTTAAGATCCTTGGACAATTAGTACATTTTGGTCAAAATATGACCCAAAGTCGGTGCGATTAGTGTTTGAATGGGCAAAAGGAGTTGATCTAAATTTTGACTTTAAAAAATCACCAAATTGCATGAAAGGATTTTTAAAAATATAAAAATCTTTCAGCTTATGAGGGGTCACATTCCACTTCAAATAGACACCCCCTGGGCATGCAAGCGCAATTGGTCCTGCAGCATCAGCGAATCATCCCCTCCAATGTTCACAACAAATTTACGCTACTGCTAGAATCGACTGGCATAAAACGTTGTGCCCCAACTTACTCTTGGGTCCGGTCAGGTATAACATTTAGCGTAAATTACCCGCCAGTTACTAGCCTAGTAGCTTACCCCGCATTGGCGCCCTCAAAATGTTGGGTTACGCCTCAGTTACTAGCGAAGTAGCGCTATTCTTCAGCTACCCGTCATTGGTGCACTCGGCCGATAGTCTGCCAAAACTCGTTTCGATGGAGTAACTCATTTTAAAAATATCGGGCCTAATCTAAACATGCTAAAGGGGAACTTATTTTTGTTGAACTGTGTATATAGCCTGGGTCCATTTTATCCTCGAAAACTTGCACGCCGGGTGGAACATAGAGATTGGCTCGTTGAATTCAGTTGGTTTTAGCAGGGTTAGGGTTATAGGAGTACTTCCATTTTAATTTCGTGTACTCTTATATACTAACGGGGGTATATATGACCTTAACGGGAGTGCACTTCACCACCTTACACACTTACGGGAGCGCACCCCTACTTATACACTTTTAAGTGTTAAATATATGCAAGAATAATAAATGTTGCATTACTTATTCCAATTTCCTCTTTGTTCGTTTTGACAACATGCATTAGGAAATATTGTGACTGAACCTCTTAAAATTAATAAATATATAAAATAACCTTTAACCTACATTTGTGTTTGTCAAAGGTCCGCTTCCTGTTATCTGTACTACATCTCCGTGGTTTCAGTCCACAGTCCACCCGGCACCTCCTTCCATTGTATAGTCACTACGACACTGATCCAGTCAAATACCGGTGTAAAAAATTGAAGGTCCTAGCTTCCATAGACTCAAACGGAATACGCGGTGACTTTGTAAACGAAACTGAAATACAACTGTACTGAGTGTTCGGTAAAACAATATTTGACGGTTGTCTTGGTCATTTGATTAATTGCGTAGAGGTAAGCTTGATAAATATTATCATGATGCACAGACATTATAAGTCACTGCATTTCTATTAATACTCATATATAAAGTTGTAGATGTCTAAAGCCATCAATCAATGCCATAACATTATGATTCAGGATACCATAAACATGATAAAGCTGCAGTTAGCTTACGTACAAAGACGCACAAAACTTGACATCCAAATCAGACATTGTTCCAAACCAACTGAAGTCAATTTCATTTTCAGTACAATCTCTCTATAGACATGTTACACCTTCTGATACATTACGATAAAAGAAGTGTATATCATCACAGGGGTGTGTATTAGTACTCTGTATTTTTGTATGATAAAAACTCCTCAATCGCCAATTTTTCTGATATTTCATGATTCATATTGTGTTACACATCGACGAAAACCGCGGATGTTCCTTTTCCCGACAATACCAATTACCACAGCTATAGCAATCACTTGTTGTATTGTGAAACGCTGTCATGAATTCCCGGGAGGAGGGGCACTCAACCTTTTTATTTTGGGGCTTGGGAACTGAACTGAGAGAATTTTATGACGAAAAATAGGGTCTTAAGAACTGATTTTCTCGAAAAAGTAGGTCAAATTAGTATAGTCACGTTTGAGAGTTTGAAACTCGAACTTTCCAAAAAAGTTACGTTTGTAAATATTTCAGGGAGTGGCGTAATTTGCTCCAAATAGAACAAAATTGTTAAGAAGCAAACATCATTCGATAAGAAAGTAATGCCTTTAGTTTGGATCAAAGCAAACAACATTAGCCGACTGAACACGTCTAATAGCTAACTACTAATAGCACACGAATATGCCAAAACTTCTGTTTCTTGGTTCAAAATAACAACAGTGATTTTCGAGCGACCCTCTTTTTCATTATGAGAATTAATGTCAAGATTTTAAAGCGTTTCTACTTACTTAAGATAATTAAAAACGTAACTCGATTTGTTTTCAAATTTCTCAAAAGTTTGAGTTTGAAACTCGAACTTTTCAAAAGTGTTGAGTTACGTTTGTAAATATTTAAGAAAATGGCGTAATTTGCTTTAAATAGGACAAAATAGTAAAGAAGCAAACATCGTTCAATAAAAAGAAAGTTCCTTTAGTTTGTATCAAAGCAAACAACATTAACCGACTAAACACGTCTATAGCTCCTTTCGAATGTCAAAACTTCCGTTTCTGTGTTCAAAATAACAACAGTGAATTTCAAGCAAGCGTCTTTTTCATTATGAGAACTAGTGTCAAGCGTTTAAAAAGTGTGTCTACTTAATGAAGATTATAAAAACGTGTTCAAAATAGGACAGAATAGTTGAGAAGCACGTTACGTTTGTAAATGTTTATGGAAATGAAACGGTGTAACAGTAGGGACCAGAAATTAATCTAGTATAAATAAATGAGTGATTATACTGTTAAGACTAACAGGAGTGATATTTACTCGAAACTCGAAACTCGAAACTCGAAACTCGAAACTCGAAACTCGAAACTCGAAACTCGAAACTCGAAACTCGAAACTCGAAACTCGAAACTCGAAACTCGAAACTCGAAACTCGAAACTCGAAACTCGAAACTCGAAACTCGAAACTCGAAACTCGAAACTCGAAACTCGAAACTCGAAATTCTAACAAAATATTACTCAATTATTTGATATGCTACGGTGAATACAATGTACATGTTCGTCTAGAGACGCGCCTCTTTTGAAATGCCTATTAACCCTGACACTCTTGAGTACTCCAAATTACTACGATGCGGTGTACTGGTTCCACCCGGCGCGGCAGTTTTTCGATGAAATAATGGCCCAAGGCTATACTTGCCGAAGTATACTGAGCCAAGCATGGTTGACCCCGTGGCCCAGTGGTAAGTTGTTTGCCTCTCAACCCAGAGGTCCGGGTTGGCGCCGGGGTCGTGAGGGCCCTTTCTCCCCCTCTCTTTTTGGCCGCGAGAAAATATTGTTTGGAAAATGTGCCTCGGGGGTCAGGGTTAAGTGACGTGACTGTAAACCAACGCTGTAGACGTACACAGCTTGGAAATAGGGACGGGGTGTGTTTGTGCATGCCGAGACACAACGTAGACAGCGTGTGCAAGAATGGAAGCAATGTAGGGTTCTGGTAATGCGAAAATTGTACAAACTCCGTGTTCTTGACTCACTCATGGTCATTTTAGAACGAAAACATGGGTTTTCATAATGTTCATATTATTAAGTGCCTGCTACACTACTTGCTATCAATCTGCATTGACAATTTATTGGTAAATAAGTGCTTCGAAAAGTACATAATTTCGGAGTTTTGTCAGTAATAAAATACCATCTGATGCTAAATTATTTTTTTTAAATTTGAATTCGGATGTTATTAAAACAGGCCCTCTTCTTCAAAAAGCACGGCCTAATTGGATAAAGAAATATGGTATGAATCGAAAAATCAAAACACCTAGTTTTGATAAAAAATGCCGCGAAAATATCAATGAGTTCCTGTGTGCAGAAAAACATAACAAGCCACTTTCTGCGTGCTTGACTACTGACTGCAAGTGGCTGAGCACTGAAACAAGTGATTGCTACAAATTTGATATCATCGAAAAGGTGAACACATTGGCATTTCCAATGTGCAACACGAACATATCTCGAAATACACAGATAAAATATAGGCGAGGGAAAACAATTTCCGTCGTGTAAATGGCAATGATGTTGCAAGGTGGGTTTTTCAAATAATGCTCAGTCGTTGGCGTTTAAAAAAAAGAAACAAAATGTATTACAATCTGATGCAAAGTCGTTCAACGGATCTAAAAATTTACCATTTATTTTTTGTTCAATACATATTCAACTGATTTGAACTTATTTTGTCCAATATAGGCGTAATATATAATCAAATAAAATGTCTCTGTCAGTAAATTGGTATCGCATACATTCAAAGAAAATATCAATTGATTCAAGAATAAACACAATCTTCTTTCCCTACTGCGCCTCAAATACATGCCTCGGATATATGGACTGCAGTATGTTATCCTCCTGTTGTATAGCCTATATCTGATATATTCTATATATCTTCATTCGTATTATTTCAGACTCTTATCATGGCTGACAACGAGAATAATAAGGCACCACTCCGTGTCTTCCTATGGGGAGTCCCACGAACTCTGTCGACCGTATTCGAGAAATGTATAAGTCACGTACCAGGGATACAAATCATTAATGAGGCCTACGCGTACGCTCAGTATTTTGGACCAGATTCCGAAATGTGGAAGCACCAGGATCATGCCAACGCAAAGGCAACCAAAGAAGCTATGGCGATGGGAGATTCTCTAGGTGTGTCAAACAACCCCGGGTGGTTTCACGAAAGCGTGTGTACATACAAATGGGTAAAAGATACATTGGAGGCAGAATATCCTGGAAAATCTATAATTTTTTCGAAAGATATGAGCCAGTCTGCCAATCTGGAAATGATGGCCCGTGGTTTTCGTCACACATTTATCATACGCCACCCTCACAAAGTCTTCCCTTCATGGAAAGAGATTAATCGTAAGTTACTTCAGGTAGATCCTGAGACCTTCAGATTCCAAGACCAGCCAGAGCCATTTTGCCCCAAAAGATATGGTTATGGAGAGCAGTATGACTTGGTGCAGTATGTCCAACAACATGGCGAGCCTTATCCCGTGATAATAGATGCTGATGATTTACAGAGTAACCCTGCGTCCATCTTGCGTCAGTATTGCCAGGAAGTGGGGATACCATTCAGTGAAAGTCTTCTCCAGTGGCCCGCAGGAATGGACGTATGTGATGACTGGATCATTAATTCTACATTCATGGCAGTCAACAAGACCAGTGCTGGGGGGTTTTATGACGCAGCTTTTAACTCCACTTGTTTCCTACCGCCATCTAAGATCCCGTCTCGGGAAGATCTATCGGAAGATTTGCTTCCAATGGTGGATGCGTCAATGCCATTTTATGAGAAACTCTACGAAATGAGAATCAGGCCATAGAGGGATGTGTCAATCAATTGCCACCTTGATTGTGTATACGTCAGCGCAGTAGAATCATGCACGCGATAATATTTTGATAACGCTGCAATGACAATACGTTCTGATGCCACTGCGTAGTATGGTAGTAGTAGATAAATGGAGATTGACTGATTGTTTATATTGATTAAGAGTCTGATATTGATTGACTATTAATATCGTACTTCATGACCTTTAACCTACTTTTATTGGATTTATTTTATTAAAAGAAACACGTAGCAGCTCTTCACTTCAATAGCGATATACAGCGTGTCCCAAAAAAACTGGGTCCAAAAACTGCAGAGCTTATAACTTAAAAGGAATGGGAAACGTAGCTGAGCACAACATCAAATTTCGATTTGACAATACGATTTAATCAAAAGTTAGATCCCGGTAGACTTAAAGTAGCTCCTGGTTTTCAATAAATCCCATGATCCGGGCGCTACTTTGGAAAAAAAGTAGCTCCAGGTAAAAAACATGTTATCTTGAGCCTTGGCTGAGCACACCGCAAAATAGCACCGATCAAATGCAATATGCACATAGCATCTTAAGATGACTGTACTACATGTACTTGCATATCTATCAATCATATAAAGTACATTAAACATGATCTAAACTCATCTTCATAAATCCCCCATACTATCTGTGAATTTTCAATCAGTCACTCACGGAGATGGCTTCAAAGATCTGGAGAATACTCACATGTAAAAATGCCCTAAAGTTGTAAATATTTTGGCATATAGAAGATAAGGACATGTGTCAAGTTGCGACATAAGTCGTACTGTTTAAAAGAAAGCAGTATGCCCTACCATAACAAAAACCTTCATATTGGATCAGTTGCACCATATTCCCCTATATTATAGTATAACCGTTTACTTAAAGAAAAGTGATGATGCCAACAATGTAGAAGTGTGTGCGACCTGATAAATTAGCATATTAGTCCGTTGGCACAGACACGATTTTAACCCTAACCTGAAAATAATCGGGTATGCGGGATGTTTTATGATTGTTTCAGGGAGACTTTTACGTGCTGGTGTTAAATCTGTATGATGCCAGCTCGTAGACGGTAAAGTTCTGGGCGGAGGAAATTTTGAAGAAAATAAATCTTTACAGACACAAATAATACATCAAATTGTAGCTCTTTGTTTACTGATTACAAAAATATATAGTTTGACATTATTATGACTTATATTATTGAAGTTATGAGGGGGGGTCAAAAATAAACACTGTTTAAATCACATAAATAAGGTATCAAATTGTTTGTCTCGATTATAGGACTAAATATTGTAAATGGCTGCTACAATTCCTCATTTGCATATAATAAAATTTGTCATCCAAAGACATCGCTTTTGATTGATAGCAAATTGATAGTTAAAATTGTATTTCACGCATTAATATCATATCAACACCTTCAATCAATATCTACGCTCAACACACACAATCTACAAAACATGGTACCTTGTTAAATATGTTAAACCAGTGTAGAATAGTTAATCTATTATTGTTCGTCAGATTGTTACAGAAATCATAACTTTTAAGGGGCATTGAGAGATGTATCGATATACTAAATGAGCAAATAACGCAAAGATAATCATCAACATAGCCCAAATCCAAAATGTCATACAATTCCGACATCGCCTTCATGCCAAAATAAGCAAATGACGGCACTTCCGGGATGAGATTTACCGCGAAAGTCAGTGAGTAAAACGATAGCATAACTTCCGAATTCAGCACCTAGTTTCGATATGATGATATCGAAACTAAGAAAATCATGAAATTTTATATGATAAACGGCGAATGTTGGTTAACTGTTTCAGATGGTAGTTAGTATATGCCTAAGTATTACTTTGATACAAAAAAACAACCTGATTTCAAGGATAATTGAGGGCGCACTCCCATACGTATCTCTCAATGCCCCTTTAAATGTATCTGTATAAGGACTCTTACAATAGGCCTACCTACACAGGTGAACTTAAATAGTATCCAATAGTGCAATAGCACATCATTGTACTTGATTTCACAGATACACTTATTCTTAACATTCCTCATCTCCTCATTGCTAACATGATTACTATCTTAGTCAAACATCAACGAGCATCTGCTTACCATAGTGCTGCAATTCTGCAGATTGGTCTAGTGTCTAGTTGTATTGGCAAGAGACAAACACGCGTCATGGCACATTTTACAAGGACACTGCTAAAAATGTTGAGCAAAATACGTTACTTATTGCGTTTAATCATCTGTTGGGTAAATGGTTGATTACATTTTATTCAATTTATGTAGAAATCTAGGTGTAGTATAAAACCCAACGTTGAGCAAAACAATTTGGTAACAAGTTGGGGAAACCCCCGGTCAAAACTAATGTTGTTGCTGAAAGATTGCGTTAATTGTTTCAATTGGGCAACTGTTGAGTATTTGTCTCAGGCAATTTACTCATGTGGTTTTTATTGATCAACTCTTGCTTAAGGGGGTGTGGACTCTCAGGTACAGCCTCCGTAAAACTGCCGTAACTTCTTCAATATTCATTTTATGAATTTTCATGTTGGGCGAGCTGAGATATCTGGATCTGGATATCATAAAACTGGTATGACAAAATTTAACAAAATATATATTTTGAGTTATCTTTTCCAAACCTAAAATGGGTCAATAAACGTGTTTTTTATAATTTTTTCCAAAATGGTCAATTTCGTTATCATGGTTGGATTCATTGAACCCTTTTCTGCAAAAAACTGTATACGTTTATAAAGATTAAATTAATATTGAAGAAGTTACGGCAGTTTTACGGAGACTGTACCTGAGAGTCCACACCCCCTTAAATCCTCGATTCTAATGGAGCAATATTACACTTCAACAACTGTTGCATGAGCATTGAGGAAAATCACGCAACAGCTGATGCAAGTTACGCACATGTGAATTTAAGGCAACTGTTGTCCAAAAAAGCCCATTTCGTCATACGCAATCATCATGGCGTCTTGTGGACGAGCTGAGATATCTGGATCTGGATAAATAGTCTGGTTTATAAAACGATGACCCCGCATCAACATCCGAGTTTGTGACATATGACAGGCGTTTTGTGAGTCCGGTTTTGAATGTTTGAAGCTTGGTCTGTCAAAAAGATGATGCGATAGATCGGTCTAAATATTTGTGGTCGTCCATGGGAATAAGCTTATTTCGTCATGTCACAAATAAGCAACAATTGGCATTAAAACACCAAACATATGGGTACATTTGATAAATTAAGCAACAGTTGCTATACAAAAAGATGCTCAATATATAATGAAAACAATTCACAAATTAAGCAACAGTTGGTATTAAAATGCCCAACAAATGGTTAATTAATAATACTATGTTGTGTAATTAAAATTGTACAACGTTGAGTAATAATGATTGCCCAACTGTTGATAAACCATTTTAGCCAACGGTATTGGGCATTTTTTACTCAACTGTTGAACTGTTGCATAGTTACTCAACGTTGAGTAAAATGTTGAGTAAAATTTTACTCAACATTGTTGCAGTGTACGGTGTTAGCCGGTGTAACTTGCTCATATGATGAGGCATGATGATGATGGTGAGAAGTTATTCCATTAGCGGCATCTACAGGGTGTCCCAAAAAAATGTTAACACTCCGGGCACATAATATATCATAAAAGGACAGGAACACATGGGTCTAATCTTGATGTATTATGAAAGCTGAGTAAATAAGCTTTCATTTGCATTTTATTGCATTCCAATTGGTTATTTAGAACGGGAGATATGCTTCAGCAAACACGAGGAAGCAAAATTGGCTTGGTCCAATCCGCTCAGTATGAAAGTAAAGCTTTTAAAATGCACGAAGCAAAAGCAACATGATTAGTCACACACACATCAGTTAATCTCTTCTTTGTTCTTTTCAACGCATTCTTTCGATTCTTTTCAAGCTTAAAAGACATAAATAAATATATTCCACATAAATTATATAGGTATTTTGTCATGAGTTCAAGTTCTATACTCTTTTTCCAAGCAGGGGGTGTCTTTAAAATTGAAATTGAAACATTTCATGTTCTTTGTTGAAATGGTCCATCCAATTAAATACATTAACTAATATTGCACTGAAATAAAACTAGTATTGCACTGAAATTAACCATAAATCAATAATCGATACATTCTAACTTATGATTAAATGTTGCAATGGTATTGTTCCTTTTGAATTACTGCACAATAATGTTTTTGGCATTCTTACAAGTTCGTAATCATAGTTGTAATTAATGCAAATTGGACCAAGCCGATTTTGCTTCCTCATGTTTGCTGAGGCATATCTCCCGTTCTAAATAACCAATTGGAACGCAATAAAATGCAAATGAAAGCTTATTTACTTAGCTTTCATAATACATCAAAATTAGACCCGTGTGTTCCTGTCCTTCTAAGATATATTATGTGCCCGGAGTGTTAACATTTTTTTGGGACACCCTGTATAGCATCTGTGCAACTCGCTCTTACAATACAAGGCATATCAAGTGCTAGTAAAGGGTTGATCCAGGCGGTCCCTGAAAACTTTGATACAATGATGTATTCCCCCAATTGCTTGCATTCAACCATAAACCTGGTACAACACACCCATCTTGCATGAACCAAACTTCTGAGCGGGAGTCCCATTGACCACCTATATAGTGGTCTTAAGAAGAAGCCTTATTATATGTTAAACATACGAGGGGCATTCAATAAATACCCGCAACCATTGTTGTTCTCCACACCTGAGTGATTCTGTGAAATCTAAGTGGGTACATTATAAAGTATGAACCTTAATCTATCATTTAACACAATCTGGATTTACTGAATATTCATAATTACGTAATAGCATTAGCATAAAATAACCCATATTTGGACACTGAAAAACATGCCACTTTGGCAGGAATTTTGAATTTGCTTGATAGCACGTGTATTGAAATGAGCAGAACTTTGTTCCGGATTAGTGTGCAAGTCTAACATTTTGCATCAGGAAACCAGAGACCATGTTCAACGAGGTCCTAAATGGAGAGGTTCTGTCAACGACAACTTTTGGAAATACACTGCATCTTATCTTGGTCAACATTAGGCTTTGACAGTGAGCCCCAAAATGCTGAAAATCCAAAGAAATGAAAATGATAGTTATAGCAAACAATTGGGATTTCCTGAAATACCACAGCAAATGCAGGATTCGTTATTGTATAGATGACAGGGTATCAATAAATAAATCGAGAATTGTTGAACTTGGAATAAAAATCTGCGCATGCGTAGAACGCACGGTGGTCAGAAAGCGCTCATAATGAGTAGAAATGTTAAACAATCACTGCAACCAACGTAAAAGTTACAGATAAGGAATTGAATTTAAGAAAACAAGAACTGTGGTGAACTTCAATACATATACAAAGTTCAAAAATGTAAACATCTATTTGAAAATACAATTCAATTTAATGTTATGGTCAGTATAGTGAATTTACTCAAATTGGGTAAAAAGAGCTTCATTGTATAAAAATTTTCTCTGCAGAAAACGGTTTCAGATATTGTCTTTGTAATCTCCCATTTAAATCTATGACATGTAACAATGAGGAACAAGAGGTTTAAGACAAATCTTGCGGTTGGATACCTTGACCTTGACTGTTTATTCATTAAAGAATTTCTTTTAAGCTATGACAAAAAGATGACGTTTTAATGTTACATAATAAGTGTTTTTTCTCCATAATTTGCATCTGAAAATAAGTAATGTTGAGCACATAGTACTGGTCTATCACTGTTTTAAACGGCAACTTATTCCATGCATCGGTTCTTGAGATATTTTGAAAAAAGTAACTGTGCATCAAATTGCTTGCAAATATTCTCCGCCCTGATCAGCTATTTTTCATGCAGTGTCCAGAGAGTATTGATTTTACGCATGTGCCATTACGTAATCCCACAAACGATATTGTTCATTCATGCATGCGAGGAAAGATAAAGACCCATATTTCAAATTACCCTAATTCTAGTTGGCATACGTCGCGCATGAGTGGAGAAAAACAATGGTTGCAGGTATTTATTGAACGCCCCTCGTATGTTAAAAGAAGATGTACGTTGCTCAGTTCTAAATGATAATAAACGGTGCTTATATACCTCAATGCCAAAAATTGATCATTGCGCTTTACAACAATTACATATTATAATGGAAAGGCTTAACAATAATACAAAGCAAACTAAATTATACATAATACAACATCAGCAAAAGGAATCACAAGAATAAACTAGTTTTGAGGCTGCGTTTGAATACATCAATAGTGGGTGACAAGCGAATTGATTGTGGCAACTTGTTCCAGAGGGTTGGGCCAGAGACTCCGAAAGATCCATCGCCAATCTGTCTTTTAGTTTTGGGAATAATAAGACGGGTCTTGTCAAGGTTGGAGTGCAGACCTGTTCTTGGTGAGACATGAATGGTAATGCAGTCAGAAAAGTAAATCGGCGACAGATCATTCAAAGCCTTATAGATATAAAAGAGAGTCTTGAACTTGACATATACGTTTGTCAATTGAAAGGGCAAAACAGATTTGATTTTGGATGAAAAGCGCTACATCAACACCTACCTGAAACTCCGAAGTTTAATGGTTTCATTGGTAAGTTCCCCCGTGGATGTCTTTGACGACGATTATACCATATTCAATTGAAAATACTATATAATTAATATTTTGAAATAGTATATATAGAATAGATGATGTGACTGATTGATTAGCGCCTGGTCTAAAGACATGCTAGAGGTACTAGTCCATGACTACTGCATACGTATACTATTTTGTACTATTCAAAGCAAAATACTCATCACTGAGCGCCATTTTAAAAGCACCAGCACTTATGGTGTGAACGCATACCGCCGGGCAACCAGATTTAGTACCTGGTCTCTCATTGTGCTTAGGGATGCAGACCATGACTACTGCACTATTCTACACAGTAAGTAATGATCAATCAAGTGTGAATTTAATTTACAAAGCACATTCCCTGTAGGTGCGCACGCATACCGCCGGGAACTACGTCACAGACCAGCCCTGACCTACATTGACATACCAAAACGTGATACAGGACTGCAGGTGGAAGAAATCAAGACAGCTATGTTGGAAAGGAAGATCTGGAGAGGCATTGTAGTTCGGAAAAATCATCCGCCCTAAGTCAGGTCAAGTAAGTCAAGTAAGTCAAGCTACCAATCAAGGGTATTTTTGACAAATCTTGTATATTCAGTTAACCATTGATTGACAATGGCGGCCATATTATTATATGCAAATGAGGAATTGCAGCATCCGTTTACAAATATTTATTCTATAAAGCGGGACAAATAATATGACACCATATTTAAATGATTTGGACAGTGTTTATATTTGACCCCAAATTGAGCTTTGCCTTATAACTTCAATAATGTAAGTTAAAACCATGTCGAACTATATATTTCTGTGATCTGTAAATGAAGAGCACAATTTGATGTATTAGTCGTGTCTGTAAAGTAATTTTGAAAATATCCCCCTCCCAGAACTTAACCCCTTATATCTCAAAACGCTCAACCGCTAATCATCCAGATTTATAATCAGCACGTCAAAGTCTCCAAGAAACAATCATAAAACATCCCGCATACCTCATTTTGAGGTGAAATGGTCCTACCAACGGACTATATCATGCTATGGCGGCTATTTTTGTATACTAGTATTTAACAATCACAAAAGTGTATTAAAACGGCCTGATATTTTGTATCAAACATATGCAATCCTATAGAACATATATATTATCAATACATATATACAATTATCACACCATTGATTAAGGCAAAGAATGCATCCAAATTAATTATAATGGTGATTTATAAGGTTCTATTTAACGAGATTTGAACATTTTGGTAATGTCAGATATTTGTCAACATTACTGTTTGGCGTTTCTCGGATCTGAAGCACAGGTGTACCTTAAGCTCAATATGCAATACCCCACTCATTTTTTCTTCTTGTGTAAGTGTATTCTAAACAAAACCCGGCTAAAAACAGCCACAGTAAATGACCCTACTAGTGATTAAGATTTTATAAAAATTGCGTTAATAAAACTCAATCCTGTGCGCTATAACCTGCATATTATCTGTTATAAAATTAAAGTCATTGCTTCTCCAGAGCGTTTATTAAAATTAAATCTAGGTTTAGCGCCCTTTCGTGTGAAAATACTGCGGTCATCAACGCTTCGTGCAGACATGTCCATACGTACATCAAAACATTACAATCAACAAATGCAGAGCAAAATAAATTAAACAGGGCACTGAATAGAGACACATTGCAATTGCCCTTATGTGTCAGATTTCCTAGATTTGGGTTAATTAAAAAGATGTAGAGCTTCGCGTGCTTTTGTATAAAAATATTGTGGTAAGGAACAAAGATAACGCACCAATATGTTATTGAATGAAAAGGGTACAAAAAATGGAATTAAAAATCGACCCTGAAAAGAAGGAAACGGAAAAGAGGTACACGTACTGTCATTAGAGATACGGTATAATGCAATAATTATAATCGTCCACTATTGTTGCGTACGATTTCAGCTTTACATGATTTTATATAGCAGTATATATTTATCAAAAATCAAAAAGTCAACTAAATATCTTTGAATGAAAAGAACAAAATATAATTTTATTTCAAAATTAAACCTGAAAATTGGGCATAAGGAGAAATGCTATCTTATGTTTTACACTTTAACGCGGCAGGCGTCTGCAGACGACATTCCAAAAGTTCACAAAATGTTTCAAAAATGTCAACATTGTTGAATTTCATTACCATATATGGAATCACCATGAAATACATAACTTCAAAAATTCTGATAACAATTTCATCAACTATGTGGGAGCTATTGCTAAACTTTGTAAAGTAAATTCAGATAATCACCCACATTTGCTATTTCTCTTCGACTCAGAATTAAGAATGCGTAATGTTATTTAATTTCCATGATAAATTGTCATGCAATAATACCGTATGTATGATGATATATTTTCGATGATTCGTAAAAAAAAGCATATAAAAGTGATATTTGTATGACGCACATTGAAATATTATGCAATGTAATGTAATGATTTGATTTGGAATTTGTATCAGAATTAAATATGTAAGGATGTATTTATATACTTGTTGAAAATTACGAAAACATGTAATATGTGAAAATTATGAAAACATGTAATATGTGAAAATATTGAAAATAAATGAAAATAATAATTATGCCAACATGTGTATATGAAGAGAGGGAAATAAACACATATAATGTTAAATGCATTGAAAAAGTACAAACATGCCTAGTATTGATTCATTAACCCCTTGGATAGACTTTAAAATTGTGAAAAAATTCTGAAAAATGTGTTTTGTATAGGCTATGTTAAAACCAATACAATGATTGTTGAAAGTGTTAAGAACTAATGCAATAATGATCTACAATCGTCGTGCTCAGTTTCAGTTACAGTAAAATATCTATTAAAGAATCACCTTAGGTGATCATTCAGTGAACACATCAAAGCCGGATGGAATCCACTGGACAAGGTAAATCAGCATCGTAATACATTTCGTCGCTGTTCTAACATACCGGCACATCTCTTTACTTATTTCTGTTGTGATGTGCCGGTATGTCAGAACAGCGACGATTTGTTTGAGGATTTAGTGAACACAGCAAACAGCAAAGAATCCACGGGACAAGGTAAATCAACGTTGTAATACATTTGTATGGGGATTCAGTGAACACAGCAAACAGCAAAGGATCCACGGGACAAGGTAAATCAACGTTGTAATACATTTGTATGGGGATTCAGTGACACGCAGCAAACATGATGGAATCCACGGGACAAGGTAAATCAACATTGTAATACATTTGTTTGAGGATCTAGTGAACACAGCAAACAGCAAAGAATCCATGGGGAAAATTAAATCAACGTTGTATTACATTTGTTTGGGAATTCAGTGAACACAACAAGCAGGATGGAATCCACGGGACAAGGTAAATCAACGTTGGAATACATTTGTTCGGGAATTCAGTGAACATTGGTGAACACAGCAAACAGCAAAGGATCCACGGGACAAGGTAAATCAACGTTGTATTACATTTGTTTGGGGATTCAGTGAACACAACAAACAGCAAAGAATCCACGGGACAAGGTAAATCAACGTTGTATTACATTTGTTTGGGGATTCAGTGAACACAACAAGCAGGATGGAATCCACGGGACAAGGTAAATCAACATTGTAATACATTTGTTTGGGGATTCAGTGAAACACAGCAAACATGATGGAATCCACGGAACAAGGTAAACATGGTAAATCAACATTGTAATACATTTGTCCGGGTATAATTAGTGATTTGATGAAAATTCACAACCAAAAAACACGACCGACCGCCCGACCGAGTGGTCCGTTTGCCCGTACAACAGGGTTATATAAATAGAACCTGATATAAATAGGGGAAATGTTGATGTCTTTTTATCCTTATCTTTTTCTACGTATATTGCCATTGCGATATTATACACTCGTCAAAAGAAGTTCCTGGACACTTAAATTAAATTAATATTTAATAGAATATATATAATTATATATATAATTATATATATATAATTGTATATCAAAATAAGCAGAAAGTAATCCTCTAACAGCTTAACATGGAATTTAGACATGATCACTCATGCATGGCAGATCCCATTCACTTGACAATGGCAAGAAGATTGCACACAATTGGATAATCCCTCCATTCAAATGACTGTAAATGCTCATTTCTTGCAATTTCCTTTTACGCACGTTACCATTGCTTAATGAATGTGCTCAGCCATGCATGAATGCGTACATCTTAATTGCATACAGACATGATAGAGAATTATTGTCTGCTTATTTTGACATGCAATTGTTTAATTTATATTTAATATTTATGTGAAATATTTGAACTTCAATGAGTGTCCAGGAACTTCTTTTGACGAGTGTATATTAGATTGAGAGGAAAATGGCATGGCTGTTAGAAAAAAATGACTAAAGTTTGAGTGATAATTAGATGAAGTTAAACTCGGATATGATCGGATATCTGGGCACAAGGCACTGGCGTAACCAGAGGGGGCACCCCCCCCCCCTGCCAGAAGGCTTTCCCCCCCCCCCTCCCCTCCTGATACCCCAAATGAATTAAATGACAAACTCTATGTATGTACAGTGGCGATCGCACCCCTCGCCTCCCCCCCCCCCCCCCCAATATTGACGTCGTGTCGGTTGAGATTGGCACTGTCGGTTCATTTGACCAGAGGAATCATGGAATTATGATGGTCAAAAGTACACATATGAAAACAGTCACCTAAATGAAATATTCGTTGGTACAAGCTTGTTTAGAGCCAAAATGTACCTCAATCGTGCCAAAAATAGGTGTAAAGTCAAAAAAATTCTGGAATCAAAACAATCTTGTCGCTTCATTTTCAACTCTCGCCCCCAATATGAATAACCTGGCTACGCCACTGTGTATGTATACTAAAAAATTTGTCAGATATGCCCCTCCCCCCCCCCCCCCCCCCGATGACCCACCACATGCCCCTCCCCCCCCCCCCCAAAAAAAAAAAAATTTAATAATAATAATAAAAATTGAATACCCTAGTACAAATGTCTATAAGTGTATAAGTCAGATGCGGAAAAACTACCGGAGACTATTTCACAACTAATATAGGGGTCCCTCAGGGGGATTGCCTCAGCCCGATCCTCTTCACTCTATACTTGGCCAAAGCCCTGGAGCAAGAAAACACGTAGACCTAGATCATACATACGCCAAACCTAATATATCGGAAGCCGAAGATCTCCTGCCACCTCATCTAAAAGATCATACCTACTGCAGGAAGACTGATCCGTATTTCCTCATAGACCAGCAATACGCAGATGATATCAGTTGGGTCGCTAACAGCAATCATAAAATTGAACAAATCAAAGCGGAAATACCAGACAAGCTCAGCAAACGCAATCTCAAAATTAACCAAACCAAAACAGAAGAATACACAATAAAAAGAAACGGAAACGAGTCATGGAAGAAATGCAAGTATCTCGGCAGCTTATTGGACACAAATGAAGATATTTGCAGAAGGAAACAATTGGCTATGATGGCATACAATAAACTGAAATTTATCATGAATTCAAGAACAACATCAACGAACTTAAAACTAAGAACGTTTAACGCATTCATAACCAGCATCTTCCTTTATAATTGTGAACTATGGACAATGGACAAGAAAGCTGAACACAAAATCGACGTGTTCCAGAGATCGTTATTACGTAGAATGATGAAATTAAGCTGGCAAGACAAAGTAACTAATGAGGAGTTATATCAACGAACGAGTCAAACCAGATGGAGCAACTTAATAAGAACTAGGCGTATGACCTGGTTTGGTCATCTCCTAAGACTCCCAGAGAAAACCCCAGCTAAGATGTCCCTAGCAGAAATAGGAAGAAGTGTTAAAAGACCACAAGGTAGACCAAAACAGACGTGGATAAGAATGATCCAAAAACAATTGCAAGAACTAAATATTGACTATACAAACGCAGAAAATCTAGCAGAACTGGCCAGTGACAGATATACCTGGCATTTACTAACTGATAAGTGAGGGCGCCATGTCAACAAAGACGAAATGCGTAACTGATGATGATGATGACCCTAGTACAAATACTGGCACAATGGTTGGTGTACGGTCGTTTTATTAAAGTGTTACTGAGGTGATACAGCAATTCCCTAACTTGGATAAGGGCGCACAGCACTAAATCACTCCTCGTTTTGTGTAATGGTAGTAAGTTCCGGCAAAAACAAAAAACGATTTTGTGATTAATGGGGTCCTTTGGGAATCAGTTTGGCGTGAGGGTTGCATTTCATAATTAAAATGAAAGATAATCTCTTGTACTTTGATCAGGATATTGCAAAATATTGATTTTCGATTGTATTGAAAATTTATCACGTGGATGAACACACGTGATTGGAGGCGGTTAGAAGGCGAGCGTCCGGGCTGAAAATAGGGGTGGCGCTGTTTAAATGATCGTATCGTAAAATCTAATTGGAAGGTGTAACACTTCTTGACGATTTTATGAAATTTGAATGTTTGTTTATTATAATAAAGCATTCGAGACATTCCAAAAATGGTTACTAAGGGCCCAAAATAGCGACTCTTTTAGCCCTAATTTACATGTAATCCAATGGGCGGTTTATTTAGTGCTGTGCCCCCATAACAGCCGGGTCTGACTTGCAAACGCAGTGATCGAAAACACTCCTTATATTAGAGAAAACTTACAATGTACAACGCCTGAGTTTGTTGTAGAGAACCATATAATATAATCTCGTTGATACCTAAGTCTATACTTAAAGGCATATTATGTGATCTTTTCCAGAGAGCGCCCTCTATTCATGATTTTTTTTAGAAAATAGATTTTCTTGCAGATTTACATTTCCGATCATAAATCATACATACATTCCAAGTTACAGAGCGATACGATTCCTAATTACCTCAAAATCATGGTTTTAGAGTGAATTTAGAGTGAAAATATATAAACTGTCGGGATTCGGGATTCCGACAGTTTATTTTCACTCTAAAACCATGATTTTGAAGTAATTAAGAATCGTATCGCCCTGTAACTTGGAATGTATGCATGATTTATGATCAGAAATGTAAATCTGCAAGAAAATCTGCTTTCTATTTTTCTTCGATGTTGAGGGCGTTCCCTGGAAAGATCACATAATATACCTTTAACATGCTTAACAATAACGTCAATATAGCGAATTATTATGCTGTCTAAAGTTTTACGACAGAGGGCGCAAACCTAAATTAAGAATGGCCCAATGAGATAATACAAAACTTAATGTTGGCACCAACAGCTGCAGTTGACACAAACAGACACAATTTTGTTAGTAATAAGGCCCTCATGTATTGAAGATATCAATATTGACTATCATCACGAGCCCAGTGAGGGCTCACTGTACGACAACTGTAAAATCTGAATGAGCTGTGTATGAGCTGTGTATCTACTTCCCGCACCCAGTACCTTATACCTTTATACATGAAATGCATTAATTAAACCGTAACCCTGGATTGCCAAGAAACGTGGAACGAAGAATATGGGGAGGGGGTTAAATAATTTTTAAAAATTAACAATTATGTCAGCCGGTCCCGGGAATTGAACCCGGGCCGCCGGCGTGATAGGCGAGGTATACATCACCACCCAGCCACTGGTCGTGCAGTAAAGTTCCATGAAATGTGACATTTTTTGTTTCTTAATTTGTGTACATTTTATATTTAATATATCTTTATTTGTAAATTGTGATTCAATCCTACAAGTGCAATATTTTGATGTTGTTAATGTGCATTTTTATATCGTAATTTTAATATTGTATATTAGCATGTAATTTGGTCTGCGGGCCACGAGATGCTTCTGAATAAATTACCAATAATAAGGAGGGTTTCCAGGCCAAGCCCCCCCCCCCCCCCCCCCCCCCCCCTCGACAAAAGAGTTTTAAAAAAAGAAAGGAAGAGGAAGGGTAAGGAGCGTAGGCGGCGCAAATGGAGAGGTTACGGAGTCAATTGTTTGGTAATTTTCCTCCACATTCAAATTCTAACTTTTAACAACATCCAAACCAAGAATGTATGCTCAAATCCAAATTCTTTTACCTCCGAATTATTTATTTTCAATGTCTTCTTTTTTCCGTACTCACCAGCGATAGCGGAAGCACCAATATTTAGGGTGGGATGCATTATAATGTTGAAACCTGTAGAAAAAATGTGCGCGAAGCGCGCGAAAATAGTTCAGTTTGGTACTTAAATGGTCCAGAAAACCGTTCTTGAAGCCATCTTGTTAAAGCTAGAATAACAAAACATTGAAAATGAATTCGCGCAAAGCGCGCAGAAATTTCCTTATACTAGTACTATCCATTTGGCCACACTTTTTTGACCGCCCCCCCCCCCCCTCCCTTGAGTTCTAAAAAGTTGTCGGTCCCCCCTTTCGGCAACTTCAAACTTTTTTGCCCCCAAGACCTCCTCATTTTTCCAAGCCCCCCCCCCCTCCCCCTCCCCCACCACCACCACCAAAGTATTTCTGAACACTCCCTAACGAAGAAAAACATAGATTTCAAATCCAAAAGTCCAAAAGAGGAACATCCGCCACTAAAATTAAGTACCGTTCTATATTACAAACAATGGTTTCATTAGATCATATTTCCCAATGGCAATATGTTGGCATGCTCCAATAGGATGTAAAATAGCTTTCGATAGCATCAACTTTCTTTGCGTAAACACAACATTCAGCATGTTCAGTGACAGCTGAACAATAATAGAAGTCATCTCCAGTTGGTTATATGTCCTATTTGTTAACACTTAACTGTCCACCAGGGGCTAATTAACTTCTTTCTGGTATAGGCCTATCTGCCTGTTCAAAAAGCCAATATTGATCAGAAATAAAGTGATTGCTTTTCAATAAAATATTGGTCAAAAGTATACCAGATCGCACGAAATGAGTTTGTAAATTGAAAACAATTCTACTTCTCAGGGGGGCATATCCCCCCACCCTCAGACGCCCCCTGTTGGAGCTTTTAAACCATCTATACTAAAATCAAGAATATATCAGTATAAAAATGCTCAACTTCTTTCGTGCATTGATAAAAAACAAGATATTTATTGAAAATGAAGTGATGGCCTTTTTATACAATATTGGTCAAAAGTATACACCAGATTACACCAAATGAGTTTGAAAATTGAATTTTTTTTCTACTTCTGAGGGGGCACATCCCCCATCAGACTCCCCCTGTTGGAGCTTTTAAACCATCTATACTAAAATCAAGAATATATCAGTATAAGAAATGCTCAACTTCTTTTGTTCATTGATAAAAAACAAAATATTTATTGAAAAATGAAGCAATGGCTTTTCAATACAATATTCATCAAAAGTATATATACACCAGATCACACCAAATGAGTTTGACAAAATCGCACCAAATGAGTTTGAAAATTGAATTTTTTTCTACTTCTGAGGGGGGCACATCCCCCCTCAGACCCCCCCCCCCCCCCCCCCCCCCCCCCTGTTGGAGCTTTTAAACCATCTATACTAAAATCAAGAATATATTAGTATAAGAAATGCTCAACTTCTTTTGTTCATTGATAAAAAACAAAATATTTATTGAAAATGAAGAAATGGCTTTTCAATACAATATTCATCAAAAGTATATATACACCAGATCGCACCAAATGAGTTTGACAAAATCGCACCAAATGAGTTTGAAAATTGAAATTTTTTCTACTTCTGAGGGAGGCACATCCCCCCTCAGACCCCCCCCCCCCCCCCCCCTACAATATTCATCAAAAGTATACACCAGATGAGTTTGAAAATTGAAATTTTTTCTACTTCTGAGGGGGGCACATCCCCCCTCATACTCCCCCCTGTCCGAGCATCACGGCTGTTTGACAGTCCGATTTATTATGACGTCATCTTAACGTTTCTCAATACTTTCGATAGTTCGATTATCACGCAAACCAGTTGAGTGCATGTACTATGTACGCGTCCTATATCTCAACGTGCAATTATGCGCAAGCCGCAAATCTAAGCACCATTTACACTTATTTTTTTCTCGTTTGGCCTCTCTCTAGAGTCTCTTATTTAACGTTGGACCAGCGGGAAATCTTATGATTCATACACTAAATACAAAAAATTCTTGTGCATAAGATGCTATCATTTTCGTATCCGGGCCTCCAATATTTGGTTTGTATGTTAACATTATTTTGGTAACATCGTTTTCAAGTTTGCTTACGAAACAGCAGTTCCCTATATCTCAACGTGCAATCATGCAGAGCTCCGCAAATCTAAGCACCATTTACACTGATTTTTGTCTCGTTTGGCCTCTCTCTAGAGTCTCTTATTTAACGTTGGACCAGCGGGAAATCTTATTATTTATACACTAAATACAAAAAATTCTTGTGCATAAGATGCTTGCATTTTCGTATCCGGGCCTCCAATATTTGGTTTGTAATTTCACATTTTACTGCTCACACCGTGTGTTTCTTTTAGTATTCGTCATTTGGATTCTCAAAATGGATGCCAGTAACACACAGGCAGCAGGTATAGGACTAGTAAAAAAATGTGCCCTCCGATTTGCTTTTTTGTATATTATATCACATTTTGAGTTACGTATAATGTTTTTCAATCTGCGACATATTTGTTCATTGATAAAAAACAAAATATTTATTGAAAATGAAGAAATGGCTTTTCAATACAATATTCATCAAAAGTATATATACACCAGATCGCACCAAATGAGTTTGACAAAATCGCACCAAATGAGTTTGAAAATTGAAATTTTTTCTACTTCTGAGGGAGGCACATCCCCCCTCAGACCCCCCCCCCCTACAATATTCATCAAAAGTATACACCAGATGAGTTTGAAAATTGAAATTTTTTCTACTTCTGAGGGGGGCACATCCCCCCTCATACTCCCCCCTGTCCGAGCATAGCTCAAGGTGCCCGCCTGGATGGTAGGCTACCAGCTAAATTTAATTTTTATGGGGCCAAACTTATCATCCCCCCACACCTAACAAGAAATTTCCGCCCCTGGCCGCTTTCAGGACCCAGTCCGCCCCTGCTGTCCACGCGGCACTAACAAGTGGTCAGATGAGAATGGTGTGGTCACTTATCATGCTTATGGAAACACCCGTCGTCGCCATGGTCGTCGTTGTTCTATGGATTACAGATGATTCTTGATGATGGAGCGCCACTTTGTGACGCACGATGTGCAGAGATAACATTAAATGTAGATAGACCGTTTTTCGTTAGTGTTGTTGTAGAAACGAGATAGTTCCCTGGAACTATAGTCCGGCCTGTACAGCAAAGTGTATAGGACAATATCTCTACACGCAACACTAGTTCCACGCTTATTCCGTGTATATATATATAGACGCCGGTCAAGGGACTATGGATTTGTGGTCTGCCACGTTTACGCTCCCCTTCGATAGCTCAATGGCATCCAAGCAACCACTGTCTTTTAATTTAAACTTGGACTAGGACCAAAGAAGATTTCTTGAGCAACATGCTTCACTTTCATCACATGACCACTGATTTCTGACACAGTATCTACTGCATGGTTCCCATACACATTACATTGCAATAAACATATATAAAAGGCTTATAATGTTGTTTAAAACGAGGGTCTAAACAGTTTAAGAAAATTCTGCTGCAAGAAGTATATTGATGTGACTTCAATTCAGTCCTCTCTTGTTTTTCTTAAAGACCCTTTATTTTTTGAATAACACACTTTAGTTGAGATTCAACTTTAAGATGCCTATCTGTACCATGTATTAAGAAGGTGGAAGTCAGACGATCTCCAGCTAAAGCTGACAATTACTTTATTTAACACATGTTTTGCACTGTTTGTTTGAGGGAATATTTCTGTTGGTACCGTAGTGGCGCTAAGCATGGTGGACTACAAAAGAAATCTTCTTTGGAGTATAGGACCTCCCCCAAAAGGGAATGGAGACAACCTAGTATCGGCTATCGGACTATCGGACTATAGTATAAGGCAACGAACACTGGGAACGGAGCTTTATACAACAGCATAATGAACAGACGACGGTACCTCAAGGCATATTATTGGGACCGTTAGTGTTATATGTGATACACGAGGGTTACAACGTTCAGTGACAAATGGAGGTTTATGTGCGAAATAAACTTACGGGAATGCGATCGATTGCCTGTCATAATACTATGCTTTCATTTCATGACAATGCTTTCAAAAACAAAACAAATCAAAACCCGGGGCAGGGCAGTGTTCAATCGAATTTCAAAATCTTGTAAACAGTTGTTGATTGATAGCAGGCTGTCACTTCTCATTTGAGGAACAAGTGTCCTTGTTGAATTGGTACAAAAACAAAAGTGTTAATGGGCAGCATCAATTACCTTTTTTAAATCGTATCGAGAACACGCAGCTTTCTGGCGATAATGGACGACTCTGTCATCCAAAAGGTTGCTTATCAGATGATACTGTACTGTGAGCACCCATCACTTTCCGATCACATTTTGCATCACGATTTTGGTCCGTCGTAAATCTTTTTACTAACGAGCGCGAGATTTAAGGCCTACCTGGCGGGATCCCATTTTGGGACATCCCTATAAATAAAAACAAGCACGCCATCTTCATCTATGATTTTAAACAAGATTTCTATCAATGTTTTAATTCTTCAGTTGTCATGTCTTTGACCGTCTTACTAGTCTTCTGGTTCTTCTTGTGACCACCACGACATCTGTTCTTTCCTGAGACTCTGGTCGAGTTCGATGTTTAGCGTTTTCCTGGAGATAGTCTTCAAACAGGACCCGAGTGCATCTTTCTTTGGAATGCTTGCTGACATTGTTTTTAGTCACTTGAGTGTATTTTACAGAAGCGGACGTTTGTAGACTTTCGTGCTCATAATAACAAAGATCCCCTATTAACCATTGATAAAAAAATATATCAGAAGTTCAGGACGCATCGAGACCGAGACTCCAACACCTGACCTTAAACCATGTCACCAATGCGAGCGCTTTGAAAAGAGAGCGCTTCCCCGTTGTAGGCCACGGCGCTGAGTGTCATTTGGTTATCGCTAATACTAGGTCACCTACGTCATAGCAGCTTTTTGCCTGCTGATGTGCGCGCGAATTGCACCGGCTGGCAGCCAGTGGTGTGCGCGCACATGCGAAGGGGGTGTCCATTTTAAACCATACCAAACCAGCGATCAATATTCAATAGCAGTCAATACAACAGTCAGTGCATGTTCCCATGCATGGAATGGAACCGGGCACTTAACGTTGTTGATCAACAAGAGGTGACATGATCTAATCTATACAAAACCATTATATATCGGCAAAGCCGGGTACATTTTCGGTGCAAATTCTAATAATGCAAATAGGGAGTTTCACCCTTCGCCCCCCCCCCCCCCCCCCCTTGGAAAAGATCACTAAATGCGATGACATCAGCATGAATTATTCACAGAATTTATAACTGAATATTGCAAGTGATATAGGTTGATGAATTATACCTTGTCAAATGTTTGATAAGGTGCCGTGCCTTATTAAAAAAAAGTAATGATATGAATCTTGTAAAAATCATTAGGATTTCTATTCAATTTGATTAGTTACGGGATCAAAAATAAATGATTTATGGATTCTAGATAATAGAAATATAATCTGCGTTGACATCATTGATCACAGATAGTCCATTGATGGAAGTGCAGGGGCGTAATCTATCCTGCCAGAAGGTCTTTCCCCTGATGCCCCCCCCCCCCCCCCCCATGAAATGACAAACTGTATGTATATATATTTTTAATAACCAAAAATAGTCGATAATGCCCCTACCCCCTACCCCCTCATCACAGGCGTGTCCCCCTCATCCCCCAATTGAAGACTATATAGGAGGTGTCATGATTTTCAGACTTTCACGTATAATACTAATTACGTGTTTCGTTACAATCTAATTTGCGTTAATGATTTCTGACACCTGACAGGGGTTCCTAACAGCATGTCGGTAATAGGTGCTGTGATGTATGTAATGACGATGGCATATATAGCCCCTAATGGATCTAATTATTTATAATGGGGTTTTAAATTACAAATACCTACTGTGAGGAAACTTGTGGTGTAATAATATAATACGTATTATTTTGTCATGGTAAATGCTGGAAATTAGTCGATTACTGACCATTAATACCTGTAATGCTGTTAATTTGAGGCAAGTTGAGGGCGTTGGATTTTCACAAGATATCAATCTTAATAACCATGGCATGTAGTTGTATAGTTGAGTTTTTTTAAAAGGTTTTCACCTCGAGTCTGTGTTTGACCATATCATTTCTAGAAATGTTACACTAATCTGTACGAAATCATTTTTGTAACTTTGACGGAGCTGAAGTCTTAAATTTTCCAATACACAATGTATTATACAATATTATTTAAAGGGACATTAAGTAGTGTTGACATTTTTTTTTTATTTTTAATTTACTTCAGAATTCAAGATGAACATTAAAAATTGCCATTATTGTTGTTTCTACCAACAAAAACACAGCAAAACTTGATTAAAACAATACCATCGCTATTTATTGAAAAACGCCCTCTATGCAAATATGGTTCGCGTTATTTAGTATGCGTACTGCCGGGGGATACTGTTTGACGTAAAATGCTGTTCGGGCCCGGTCAGCATTTTTTGAATCGACGTTTTGTTGTACAAAGAGGGCTGATTTTTCTTAATCCTTATAGGTGTAAGTTCATACATGTAATACAATTGTATACATATACTAATCCCAGTTTTAATCATAATTGAGGGCGCAGCCTCCAACACATCTCTTAGTGTCCCTTTAAATTCTGGAAATCTTAATCTTCATTCTCCAGCGCTTCCGATCGGTTAACACTTTCCATGCGGTAGTCGTCTGCAGAGGACAGTTCAAAATTTCAAAAATTGTTTCAAAAATGTCAACATTATTGATTTTCATCACCATCTTTGGAATCACCATGAGAAAGGCATCAAAATAAGTACAAACATGCTTAGTATTGCTTCAGTTATTTTCAAATAAGATTTTGAAAGTAGGGAAAGGTTTCGGGGAAAATCTTATTTGTATAGTACAAACATTGCCGCGTGGAAAGTGTTAATCCGAGAAACATCAATGGAAATAGGTCTATTGTACTTTACTTACACTTACAGAGTATTTCAAATGCCAACGGTTTTTAAGAGTAAATAATGTTATAGTTCTATGGTATACGTGTGATATTTCGCACTGTTTGATGAATAATTTTGTTATCAAACAAACATATCTGCGATTACCGTGTAAACCAAAAGGGAATGCAGATTGATTTTGGACAAATCATGTCCACCACCACCTGCCCGTGTAAATTGGGCTTATAGCGCCCTCGTCTGATTCGACCAAATTATTACCGATGGCCTCGGACCCAAAAAACATAATGTGCGTGCGCGCTATCTTCTGAAGACAGCAAGAAAATACTACCAGAATTCCAGAGATACAATATATTGCTATCATTGCTATAGGGGAGGAGAGCAACTGAAGTTCCAATTTGAAGGTGCGCCGCCGTTAATTTAAAGTCTAAATAATATGAACTAATACTTTGACCAAATTATATCAAGATTTCCTCAAATTGTTTCTTATAATAAGGTTAAGAAATCGTCAATTTAATAGTTAGAAAACGAATTTTGAGAAATGTTGGGAAATGCGAGAAAAAGGCTTTATATATCTAGGACCCTATATTAATCCCAAAAAAACTTAGGCCTATAAACGCTTACATCATGTACATTGAAAGAGAGGGTGAGTGAAAAACCCCATAAGACTGATCAAGCTTTCAAATTATGCAATGCACGGATCATAGCTTTGTTTGCTCATACCCGTACGGGGACATAGGCTGCAAACAACAATTATACATTTATTTGACCCAAATTGAAGAGAAACAAAAATATATGCAAACATTTAGTTACAAATCTTTACAGTGCAGTGTTACCGTATATATCATTTTACAGGCAACAAATAATTAACCGTGTACTGAATATGGATGGGTTTTTTTTGTTTCTCTGGCAAGTTTAGTGGAAAATCTCTTAGGAGTGTCCCCGACACAGTCAGTTGGTCACTTTCGACTTGTCGGCCATCTTGGGAAAAAAAGCAAAAAATTGGAAAATAGTAAATAGTAGGCCCTAAGCTTCACAAGCATGTAATGATGATTGAACACATTGAAAATTAATTAAAAAGATGAGGTGGTCTTGGAAATAAAAAGGGTGCAAATGGCCATAATAAAATTAAGTAATGTTGATGTTAACAAAAATAGTATTTAGCTCTATAGGTACGTAATAACGCATTGGACGACCCTTCGAAATATAGACCAACTTTTTTGGGGTTCTGTTTTTTACAACGAAAACTATTTATTCTATTATAGGCCGATTTGCCTGCATGCAACGGCCTACAATACATGTATGAATCTCATTAAAATTATACGATTTCGGCCGGTTCTTTCACTTCCTACATCATTGGCTATTGTCTGCCATGAATTATTCTTCTTATAGGTGTTTGTAGTCGAGTCCCTCCGCTGTAGATCATATAGATTTGGGTAATCGTGTACCGCATTGATGAGTTTCTCTTTAAATGCATGTAATCTACATGAACAAATGTTGTCAACAATTTTCAGAAATAAATGTGTAGATAATTTACTCAAGGTCACGTTTTTTTACCTCGGCACCCATAAAAGGTGGTTTTGTTACATTCTAATCATTTTTTTGTACTTAGGCTATTGTATTTGTATAACCCTCTATGCGATTGACTTGTGTTTGGACTTATTTTAACGGCAATTTAATCCCCTTTAATATTCTGAAGAGAGAAAAAATCCATCACCTTTGATTAAATTAATACAGCTCGTTAAAGCATAATTAGTCAGGGTGGTTGAGAAAGTGGAGGAGGAGGAAGTGGAGGAGGAGGAGGAGGAGACTTAATTGTCTAATATGATGGGTGAAAATGGACCGTTTTCCTGTAATAAACTAATAGAGCATTCTAATTCTTAGTATTATGTTAGTTTAGTTCTAAATGATGCAACAATGCTTTACATCATTTACTTAAAGTGTCAATTAAGCCGATTAACTAATTTTCAAATCTGATTAACGAAGTAGGATAAACCATGTGCACATAGTCACACAACCGTTTTTGTCAATGTTTCAAACTTTTCCTTGCAGGAAAATTGGAAAGAGTTATCAAGGCTTTGATTTTAATGTAAAGCAATGAGCTCTAATTAGTATTTGCATAATTTAGTTATCTTTTCCATTATCTAAAAATTCGTATTTTGACCACCCTGTATATATATTTCCTAATAAGCTGAAAAATTAATTTTGTATATGGCTGGATGGGTAATTTACTCAATTACAGCAAAAACATTTCTAGCCTTTGAATAGATCCTGCATTTTTTATACAATGGAGGAAAAAATAGAAAATTATCATTTTGTATACAATTTTAATTGTTAGACCCTGTATATTGTTTAGGTCACCCTGTATATTTTATTTTGAGTTACCATATTTTCAATCCCTAGATTATAAGCTTTCCAAATATATGGTTTCATACACTTTAGATGCAAACGTGTTTATATATTCTACTGAAACTGCGAAAAGGAGGTATATTTCATGAAATAGACTCATGTAACACAAATGTAGCCCAGGTTAAAAACCACGACCTCAAATAGTTTTGCATTGGAAAAGGGGTAGAGGAAAGGAAATTAGACTATTATCCCATCCACCAAGCCCCGACCCCCTGGCCAAACATCATACAATGGTCAGCTAATGACACCAATGTACACAAATAATTGCCTAATAAGTCGCACGGTCAACAAAACGGCAGAAGTCACCCGGACGTATAGAACACACAACGCAGCGTAACACAGTACAAGTACTTGTGAACTGAACTGTGCAGTTAGAACGGGATAACCAAGGTTGTTCAATAGGCTTTGTTATACACGATATCCCTATTAGTATTAGTATTATTATGAATGAATCATTGATTCATACTGAATGGTCTACCTAGAATAGTCTGCCACAAAAGCACCTTGTTTGTAGCACGTTAGATGGTTAGATCAATTTATCGGAATATTATTGTCTGCAACTTAATTTTCTTGAGGTAAGTGCAATTTGTATGCATCCATTAATAACATAATATGTACACGAGATATTGATGGGACTCGTCCAGCGGAACCGATTAATTAATATCATGATATTATATTAAACTTTACATGGGCTAAATATTTAAGCACGAGAACTCGGGCAAGAACTGCTACAGTATAGTACGTATGTAGTAGTAGGCCTACTACATTAGTACATAACTAATTATATTTATAACATTTAACTAAATTTAGGGCTATGACACATAAGAGAATGGTGTAGGCATAGCGGTTGGAAATGATATTGCAAAATCATGATAAATATGAAGATCAACTCAGTGCATGGATGTATTCTGATGTCCGAGACTTCTATATAGGACCATACTCCATATCATAATAATCAAGGGTCCCCATCCCATTATATAAACCCGTCAGGGTTTCTGCACTGGGGCTCCAGTCCTAGCCTCTCCTTCATTTTGTATTATTATTTGTTTCTATTAATTTTGCTGAATAAATTGAATTGAATTGAAGTGCATTTTCATAAGCAAATTTCTCTCTCGACACAAATTCACACAATGCATGCAATGACCATGAACCCCGTAAAATCTTGTGGTTTGAGCTGTATGTACGGTCGATCAGTTCATGAAAGTAACAGTTCAAGCCGTATTTAAACTTTTGTATTTTATGTCAAGGCCAGGGAACTCCTATTAGACCTACTTGACCCCTAATGGTAATTCAAATCTTCAAAGGGGCTTTACATCCTTACATTTTGGCAATGTCATGATATGCGTTTAGTGCCGGAATCCGATTTATACTTAGGTATTCTCTTTAATATAATAATATGCAATTACCACCATACACTGTACCACACCACTATCACCAGCAATCCGTAGAGGACAATAATTATGTAAGTTTAGGCCTTGGTCACAAACAAATACCACACCTACCCCTCTCTCCCCCTCCTCCCTCCCCCTCCTCCAACCAACCTCTCCCCCCCCCCCCCCCCCCCCCCCCCCCCCCCCCCCCTCCAACCAACACCCACCCCTCTTTCTCTCTCTCCCTCACTGTACACAATTTTTCAGTATTTTTAAAACCAAGAATGAAAATCAAATACAGGCCTCTCTTTATATAGTCCCGTCGTCGGGTAGTTATAACAATTTTGATATTTCACATTATTAAATAGTATACTTTTACGCCTATAAAATCATTACATTGCTTTAGGAAGTTTAGGCTTTAGGCCAAGGCAAATGTTGGTAATGCAAGTAAGCAGCATGCAGCAGCCGTTTCAAAACTTGAGTAAATGACTAAGTATGATTTATAACGAACTAGACCGTGTGCAATATGACTTGTACCTATAAATAGCGAGCCATTTTTGCACCTCTTGCAAAGCAATTGTGTTACAATTATGACCATGACATTGACTTTAGTCATGATTCAATCAATCGTATCTAGACAATGCATGGTAGATATACAGACAATGACGCGTGACGATTAATAGAAATTAATAAAAATGATTTGTACACATTTTTATGCAGACGTGTATACATACGATGTTCAGTTGATAGATTTGAATCTTATCGAACCAATTATTGGCCCTGAAATGAATACATTGAAACATTGGCTTGATTTCCATTGATTTGACTTGTGAGTGACACAATGTTTTAGAGTGTTGTGTGACCATGTGACAGACCGGTTTCACAACTGCATGTCTTGTTATGGTTTCATGGGTTTTACTCCAATTGTAAAATCTACTACAGAGTGTCCCTAAAAAAAGGTGCACGTGTTCCACGTCATCCCTCTCATAGATAACTCAGGATTTGACTGTTATATTTACATTATCTTAAAGATAATTTAGTTGGCTTTCGAATGCCGTTAGTTTTTATTGTAATTGTCTTTTCCAATCCAATGATATGCTTCATCAACCAAGAGTCATTTTTTCTAATGTAATAATCAGTATTTACTAATTAACGCTTAAATGAGCTTCAAGATGACTAAATTACCTTTTAAATGCCGTTTGTTATGTCTCGTTTACTTTATCCTATCGAAAAATATGCTTGATTAAAGTTGATCACAGAAAGTCAAATGTGTGCTAATTTTAGATGAAATGCATCAAAGCATTAAACATAACAGCAATTTTACACATGGATGATTTCTTTCAAAAAAATGAACCTATCTGCCTCAATAGTAGTAACAATATGCAGCCATATACCAAGTATTAGAGGACGACGTTTTCATCAATTTTGAATGATTTGGTATATGGGCGATTCCACGGTAACACGCGTTACATTTAAGCGCGTCATTCTTTATTCTCCACTCTATAACTGTAAAAGTAATTTGAATGAAGTTTTCATCTTTTGTATTGTAATACCCAAGACTTAAGGCTAGATCCTCATGCTAACACCAATATGAGATAGTAGCTCATGTTAATGTAAGACCGCTCCGAATATCGGTAACACGCGTTACGAAAAAAGACACACTAAAAAAAATCCCAACTTTGTTTTGCTTGTGTATTTCAACTTACCAACCTACAACCTACAATCAATTGGTCACTACTGTAAGCAAGTACCTTTATAAGGTTTATAAAACTAGAATAATAACAAGAATTAAAGTTCTCACTTTTTTGTAAAATGCAAAATAGTCGGTAACACGCGTTACGGTAACACGCGTTACACTTTGTCCAGCCATAATTTACTAGCCTTAGATTCTTAATTATATTTCTAAATTAAAATAAATTTTGACTTTGGCAATTGAACTAACATATTAACCATAAATAGTGATAAATAACACTTAAAAAATTGAGGTTTTAGCACGTTTTCCTGAATATGACTTTGGTAACACGCGTTACGACATTTTGATGGCCTATTGTAGAGTGGTGGTTATGAATTTATCTAATTGTTTACTATTTTTAAATAGGGCCTAACTAGTAGAATTAAAATTATAAGTGGCGTAAATTAAAACTAAATCAATAAAGTAAATATTTTCAAAAAAGTGTTGCTCCGGTAACACGTGTTACCATTTTTGGGGTAAGAAAAGTAGAATTTTTTCATAGTAAACATTAGCCAAATGTTGTAACAATTTTTTCCTGAACCTTTGCATGAACTTTGAACAACATAGAGGTAAAAATAAAAAATTTGGAGCAATTTTCAGTTTTTTGCTCCGTCACATTTTCATGGAATCGCCCATATACGTATAATGTATATTTGCTACGTAATTTCCATTTTATGCTCTAATAAAGAATGTCCAACATATGAAGAGGTATTTTGCAAAAGGGCCTACATCCACTTTGGCTCTTATTGAGAAAAAGTCAAAAAACTGTTTCTAAATATTCAAGTTGAGCAATTGAAAAACTGAATGGATTATGAAAGAGGTACACTTATACATACTAATTGAAATTGATATAAATTTTAAATGTGCTAGTTTTTGTGTTTTTTTAAATCATGTTTACATTTTTTGAAAATTTGGATGTAGGCCCTTTTGCAACAAAACTCGCCTTTTGCAACAAAACAACAACTTCAATGGCTGTTTACAATGAGATGTAGGTATTTTTGAAAAAAAATGACTTTATTTCCTTGAAACATATGATTGTGACCTATACATTTCAATATCAAACTTATTTATTTTCAATGATTAAAATAAATGATTTTTTGTGTGTGGTATTTTTTCTTTATGTACAAACAGATGGAGTATCCCGATATAATTCTGGATACAGGCCCTTTTGCAACAAAACAACAATTTCAATGGCTGTTTACAATGAGATGTAGGTCTTTTTGAAAAAAATGACTTTGTTCCCTTGAAACATATGATTTTTCCCTATACATTTCTATATCAAACTCATTTTTTGAAAAAATGCACCATAGCCCTTTTGCAAAATACCTCTTCATATACATGTATACAATTTCGCAATGTCTTATTTTCAGTCATTCATTGGAATCATGTAATTATGATAAAAAAAAAATGGTTGGGGGGGGGGGCAGATAATTAATAAACAGTATGGGGTTTAGGGTTCCGATGATTGTATAATTCGTTTATCCTACATTTCTTATGGTTTTTCATTAATATTTTATGTTATTTATTTATTTGAAATTGTTATGTATTTTCGTACATTTTGGTAAAATTTACTATTTTTGTCCAAACTAGACAAAAACTTGGAACAAAATAAGATAGATAATAGTAAACATCAGGTTTAGATTCATGTACATCTTAAAGCAAAAAGACATCAGAAATACACCTTAAATCAAGTATACAGCATTTTGTACTGCTTTATTAATTTTTTCGATTTTTAACCATTTTTAGACTTCTGGACCATTCCCTCACTAAACAATCGTATTGACGTAATTTTGAAACTGAAATATATTTACTATCTACGTATGCAGTTTTTAAAAACAATACTATTCCTCTAGCTAATTTCAACCCCAAGAAATCAGCAAAAGTGTAACCTTTTTATTACGATTTTCCTATTTTCTTTTTTGGAGTTTTTTGTCCGTTTTGGTCTCTTTTTGGCCTACAATTGCTACATAACGAAGTTTAATGAGGTGTAGTTTTATTTACTATGCAGTAAGCTAAATTCTAGCAGTAATAACAGAATTTCAACGTCAACCTCTTTGGGAGAAAACGGAGTTTTATTTAAAATCAACAAAAATGAGCAATATTCACTCATTTTTGGTCATATTTAAAAACTGCACCACTTCCAATGTACACATCCACTTTAGTGATGACCCATATTCATCTATCTATCACCTAAAAGTAATGGTTATCTTCTAGCTTTCAAATTACCCCTGCGCCCCATTTTTCACTGCTGGCTGGTTAAGCTTGGATACACTCGAGAAAATTCGACAAAACAAACTGCATACGAAAGCTTATTTAGTTATCTTGAAGTTCATACAAACACCAAATCCAAATACGAAATGTTTAAAGATGAAAATGGTTCATTCCCCCAAAAGAATTTTTTTCTAAAAGTGGCACAATCCCGATAGATTTTGAGTGCTCGTTTTTGATCAAACATATTTTGAAATTGAGAAAGTAAACACAATCAAATGAACGGCATCTGAAAGCCAACTAAATTATCTTTTAGATTATATAAAGATTACAGCCAAATACTGAGTAATCAATGAGGGCAATGACGTGGAACACGTGCACCCTTTTTTTGGTACACCTTGTATAATCCTGACACGATGCCATTGGGCTGAACCCGGGGCCTTGGACACATTGAATGAACATATGCTAAATTGAACAAATATACATCTCATATCACATAATCACAACACGGATCATTAGAAAACTAAAATCTCAGAATAGCCCAGGTTGAATCTTTAGAACAATGTTATGGAAAACTTGTATTTTTAATATTTCCCCAAGTGATTATAGATTATATCGCCAAATCATTTCATATTTTAATTCACGCTCCGCTTGACCTCCAATGACCGACATTTTAAGTTTAAAACTTTAACAAATACATTTGTCGGGTATTTGTCGGGTATTTGTAAAGGCCTCTCACATACACTCTGGGAGACATTATTAATTGATTGAATAAGACTTTACCATCAATCATATAGAAATGGACGCAATTGAAATCAGTGGCATAATTCTGTTATAACTCCGAAATCAGTATATAAAATAAATATAAGGTTTTCTCGCCCTGCATTGGCCGACTTCGAAATCAAGAAAATTAAATAAACACAACACCAAAAGTAAGTCCCCCCTAAACATTTCGTCATAACATCGTAAGATAAAACATTTTACCAATAAAACTTAGTTAGAAATAATCCTATGACTGTTTCCTAAGTGGTGTTTTAAAATGAAAGATGTCCATGACTTCATGGCTGAATAAGCTCAAAAATAAGACAAAAACTGCCCTTCTCAAAAGTCACAACTGACTATGCTAATATCTAAGCCAAGAATGGGATTTACATGGCTGAATGATCATGAATTGATTACACATTACAGTAAATTTTGCTCAGCCACAGGTAATTTTCCATTAGTGAGAAGCAATTCATAAACTTTTGTGACTTTTGAGAAGGGCAGTTTTTGTCTTCCATTTGAGCTCATTCAGCCATGAAATAATGGAAATCTTTCATTTTCAAACACCACTTAGGAAACAGTCATAGGATTATTTCTAACTAAGTTTTATTGGTAAAATGTTTTATCTTACGATGTTATGACGAATTGTTTAGGGGGGGACTTACTTTTGGTGTTGTGTTTATATAGTTCTGGGAGGCATAAGTGATGTATACCATTTAAAGCTTGCGACAATGAGCACACGGTTACCGCTCTTTTAAACATATGATAAGACGTGGATTTGAATCAAATTGGGGGGGGGGGGGGGGGGGGGGTCGTAACGTCGGTTCCCCTAACTGGCCCGGAAAAACTAGCACAATAACTAACCAAAAGTGCTATACTGCCCACCAGACTCAAATTGTTGCCCTCGCACCAAACACAGAAACCGTATTTACAGAAAAATTCAACATTTTAGCCCGGTAGTTTTAGCTGTTCTTCACGGTCAATGAGCTGTTCTGTTCTTCTCAGTCAAAGCCGTCAGGAGGCACCCCCCCCCCCCCCCCCCTTGACCCCCGGGATGACCAACCCCTTAAAACAATGAAATAAAACTATTTAAAGATGCCTCATCCTCTTTAACTCATTCGCAAAGTTTATCGCTAATATTTTTAATAAGAGCGATTTTGCGCTAAAAAAAATTAAAAAGGAAATAAAAGGGCCTCATGATCCTCCTTCCAAAAAGTCAGGACGCTTTACATTGGGTTTTTTAATATCCGTAATATGATCAATAAGGAGGAATATGATAAATTTTGTTTTACACTGAAGGTGAAGTTAATGACTAAAAAGGAACGGGTCTTTAAGATCGATGTTGTATCAACCTAAAGATGATACTAGTAGTCAGGACTACCAGCTCAATAAATCATGGTTAACCGGCATTTCCCCCCGCTAGAGCCTTTTCAAAACGTCCGAGTTGGGTTTTTTCTGGTCACACCCAATTTGTGATTTAGATGTTGGTGTCAACTACCCGAAATGTCTTGGACACAAATGTCTCGGTTAAAATATTAAAATATCATCAATGCGTCAATTCTTTTGGACCTTAAGAACGGTGGTGAGGCCGTGTCTGTAAAAAAATTCAAATTATATTATAGTTTGGGCATAAGATGTAATAAATATAGAAGAGGTCTCCCGTTTCGAAATATAAACATCCCCGGTTTTGGAGTATTGCCTCAAAGGGTGCCGAACCCGGCTTTATTTACTACTGTGAACTCAGATGCAGCTACGTAGAATATATTCATCTTAGCCTGGTATATGATGCGTAGTTGATTGCCCCTCACCCATCCCCTCTCCCTCCGCCACGGGAAAACATACCATTTTAAAGTTAGTTTTGAGATTGGAAAATATACGACATTTTGGGGTAAATTTTGCTATCATATCACTATCAGACCATTCACGGATTGTATAGCCTACATGTAAAACTAATAAAACTGCTATTTTACTGCCCATCGTTTTAGTTTAAACTTCCTTATGGGCCAGTGACATGGGTTTTAAACCAGGGTTTGGGGGTTTCAATCACGTGAACACGACTACCATTTGTAAGTCTATAAATGAAGAGGTATTTTGCAAAAGGGCCTACATCCACTTTGGCTCTTATTGAGAAAAAGTCAAAAAACTGTTTCTAAATATTCAAGTTGAGCAATTGAAAAACTGAATGGATTATGAAAGAGGTACACTACATACTAATTGAAATTGATATAAATTTTAAATGTGCTAGTTTTAATTTTTTTTAAAATCATGTTTACATTTTTTGAAAATGTGGATGTAGGCCCTTTTGCAACAAAACTCCATCTGTTTGTACATAAAGAAAAAATACCACACACAAAAAATCATTTATTTTAATCATGGAAAATAAATAAGTTTGATATTGAAATGTATAGGTCACAATCATATGTTTCAAGGAAATAAAGTCATTTTTTTCAAAAATACCTACATCTCATTGTAAACAGCCATTGAAGTTGTTGTTTTGTTGCAAAAGGGCCTGTATCCCGATATAATTCTGGATACAGGCCCTTTTGCAACAAAACAACAATTTCAATGGCTGTTTACAATGAGATGTAGGTCTTTTTGAAAAAAATGACTTTGTTCCCATCCCTTGAAACATATGATTTTTCCCTATACATTTCTATATCAAACTCATTTTTTGAAAAAATGCACCATAGCCCTTTTGCAAAATACCTCTTCAAATACTGTTGATGTTTTACTATAGCTCTGTTTCTATTTCTACACTGCTTTTGTAGTGTGTTGCGTGACAACACTTGAGCATCGGAACTGAAAGACATTTTAAAATAATAAACCTTCAGGTACCAATAGAAACCTTTTTAAAGACATTTTGTGGGCACATTAAGCTATCATCAGACCATTTATCACGAATTGTAATAGCTAGTACATGTATTGTAAAACTAATACAACTGCTATTTTACTGCCCATCATTTTAGTTGTAACTTCCTTGTGGACCGGTGACATAAATAATAAACATTCATGTGCATGTCAATAGCAACCTTTTGAATGAGGTATAATACGTCCCACTTAGCGTGCGTACTAATTAATGAGCGAGATTGGAGTTTGAATCTTAATAATGTATAAGCCGTTCACGAATAAATAATATGCATACATATGGGGAACAATTTTATTAATGGCGAGTGCCGACCTTTTTTTTAGGTTTAAGCAATTTCAACTAAATAATCTTGTGTTGACCGTGATGGCCCCCTTGGCTTTGGTTCCTCATATCCTATAAAGAGATTCCCTAAAAGTAAGGATTCCTTCTTGGGCCCCCTATCTCATCATGAGCCAGTGGCGTAGCTAGGATTTTTTTCAGGGGGGGCAAGATTTCTAAAATTTTCGTAAAAGGTTGCCCAAAAAAAAATTCTTTTCACTTAGTCACGGGTAATGTCGAAACATTTCGCACAGTCCAAAAAAAATCGCACAGTAAAAAAAAATCGCACAGTAAATGTACTCCATTTACAATTTTGCCTTCTATTTGGCTAATAACCTCGGTCTTTTTTCTCAATTTTTTCCTATTTCCTTTTTTTCTCACTTTTTTTTTTTTTTTAGGGGGTGGGGGGCGGGGGCACAAATGGGGTTTTTTCGTCAGGGGGGGCATTTGCCCCCCCCCCCCTGAGCTACGCCACTGTCATGAGCGTAGTTTCACGTACAGTCGTACTGAATTATCTTCAGTAATATACAGGGTGTTAGTATAAAACTATCTTCCGTAGATAGTCGGGATGAATATGTACAGTAAATAGAGCAGGGTGTTAAATTATCTTCAGGTTCGAGTAAAACTATCTAAAGTAGACAGTATATCAGGGCGTAATTATCTTCAGTAGATGGCAAGGTTTGAGATTAACACTATCTACACAGTATAGACACTATCTACACAGTAGACAGTAAGGTATGGTAATTGAAAACTATCTTCACTATAGATAGCAGGGTGTGAGTATAAAACTATCTTCAGTAGATAGCAGAGTGTTTGTATAAAATATCTTCAGTAGATAACAGGG
The DNA here is from genome assembly GCA_035610835.1 of Ophiura sarsii. Classification (NCBI taxonomy): domain Eukaryota; kingdom Metazoa; phylum Echinodermata; class Ophiuroidea; order Amphilepidida; family Ophiuridae; genus Ophiura; species Ophiura sarsii. Next base: position 36,906,220 of record CM069453.1, on the reverse strand, counting down.
TGTTAGTATAAAACTATCTTCAGCAGATAGCAGAGTGTGAGGATGAATCTATCTTCAGCAGATAACAGAGTGTGAGGATGAATCTATCTTCAGTAGATAGCAGAGTGTGAGGATGAATCTATCTTCAGTAGATAGCAGAGTGTGAGGATGAATCTATCTTCAGCAGATAGCAGAGTGTGAGGATGAATCTATCTTCAGTAGATAACAGGGTGTTAGTATAAAACTATCTTCAGTAGATAGCAGAGTGTGAGGATAAAATATCTTCAGTAGATAGCAGGGTGTTAGTATAAAACTATCTTCAGTAGATAGCAGGGTGTTCGTATAAAACTATTTTCAGTGGATAGCATGGTGTTAGTATAAAACTATCTTCAGTAGATAGCAGAATGTTAGTAAAAAACTATCTTCCCAGAACAGTAGATAGCAGAGTGTTAGTATAAAATATCGTCAGTAGATAGCAGGGTGTTAGTATAAAACTAACTTCATTTCAGTAGATAGCCTGCAGGATGTTAGTGTAAAACTATCTATACAGTAGATAACAGGATTCGAGTATAAAATACTACAGTAGATAGCAAGGTGTGACTGAGTATAAGAATATCTTCAGAAGAGTAGATAGCAGGGTGTGAGTATAAAACAATCTTCAGTAGATAGCAAGGTGTGACTAGCTAGCGAGTAAAAACATCTCTTTCCCACAATGATACAATATACAATAAAAACGATTCAATGGTCAGAAGTTTGTGCAAAAAGTCTGATGGTTAACTACATTTTGTAGACCTTTCCAACTTTAAAAAGTTCATCATCATCAACCATCACCAAGTGAACTTTATAATAGATAACTTACACGATTAAAGTCTTTAATGTGAATTAATGTCTTCATTATCTTATCGTGACAGGAGGTGCCATGTGAATCGTCAGACGCAATTAGACTTGACAACAAGAAGGCTGTTATCAACCCACGGAGCTGATGATGATCAATGCGATACCAGTTACTTCGGGCAGTAGTGGGATGACGACCTTTGCGCCCACGATAGCAACCAAGATGTTCCCGTCGACTGATAATAGATAACACCTCTATCTAAAAGCTTTTTACTGAGAATCACACCAGGCACTGCCAAATCTTACGCCCGCCTCTTTTGGGCAACGTCTTGAAAATCATTAAAAATGTAACACGTCCGGGTTCATTAGCCCATCTTCCATCAACCTACAACGCTTTATTACGAGTATCGGGTGGTGCTCATCGCATCGCTATAATAGTATGCTACTGCGTTGAGTGCTGCCGTTAATCATCCCGTGGTCCCCATCGTCCGCCCACCCGCACATGACAATATATAGCTATATAATAACAGAGGAATATGGCAATCTGCAAACTTCACTTATATGCACGAGAATAAACGGACGTTAAACCCACGACAAATATTTTGTCTGATATTGCTTTCTGTGAGCGCTCTGCTTTGAAATGGTGGTAAATCATTTTGAATGAGAATTTCAAATCGCTGTATTCATAAGCAACCGTGTGGAAGCAATCTGTCGCTAATGCATCGATGCCGCTGTGTATAGCCTCTCATTATTTCACCAAACGGTTTGAAACACATTATTTGATGCCGTTCTGAGTTTTCGAATGAATTGATTTGGCATTTTATTGCAACAGGTTCTTTATTGATGTACCGTATGAGAGAAACTCAATCATTACAAATGACGGCTATTTTAACTTTGCTACAACAGAAATCACGGTTCGGTCATTGCGGGCAACATTGTGTAAGTACGCTTCAAAAGGATCCTTTTTGTTAGGTCGGCGGAGCAGGTGTATCCAATCCCGGGTACAATGTCGCAAAAATGTATTTAAATCAACACATTGTTGATAAGCAGTCATCGTATATATATATATAGATGGTCTGCCAATCATAGCTTCAGGGCTTCAATAGGGGATAGGAAGCTGTATAATTGAACATCTGGTTAAGGCTATCAATTGCAACTGAATTACGGGAAATCCCGTCCAACGGCCCGGCGTCCAAACTGCAATACGGGAAGCTAGCTATACTTGTTAATTACACTATTGCCCCGGTGGTGTTTAATCTTGAACCTGTATCATAAGCATGATAATATCATATAATCGCTACTATTTTAAGTAATCGCGATATGGCATGAACTACTAGAAAACACCTTTACGCGCGCCTGCACTGAATTATTTGCAGAGGTGATTATAATACTGCTGTCAACATGGAAATTCAACAGCCACCTACGATCATGGCAGCAATTGTAATATTCATTATGTTTCATATGGTATTCCTGTGCCCGGGTAGTGCTCAGCCATCAGTAGGGACAAGCACCGCGGATTCTGGCGCTATCTCTTTGGGAAACGTATGCGAAGTTGAAAGAGTTGACTTCCGAAACCTGAGCGCCTTGATTGTCACACTGAATGCCAATAACACGCGGGATTGTCCAGTCGAAGTCAGCACGTCGCCAGGTGACTTGCTTGAGTTCACCATCATTCACGCGAATGTCACTGGGCTAGATTACTTGTACATCGATCTCTTTGAAATGAACGCATCGGCAGAGCGGTACCTGTCATGGTCTGGTCAAATCAGCCACTGCACCGTTGTGTTCAAAACCTCGCGTATTGTTTTACACCTTCGGACAATGTCGTTGGTAAAGCTGCAGCACAAGAGCGCTAAGAAAATTGTTACCAGTACATCATTGTCTGCCGCTACAGCGTTGGGGAATGAACACACCTGTGGCGAGATGAAGCACTATGAAAAGGTTATCACATGTGATGCGCAATATAAATATGTGCCATTTTTTAGGGTTGGAGCCACGGAAGCGACCTGCCACATAACCTGTCCGAGTAACTGTTCCTGCGTCTTAAACCAAGGTGAAATCCGATACCAATGTCCTAACAATGTCTCTGGTACGCAGCTTTTGGTCTTTCCACCTGAATCACATGTACACGATCTGGAGTACCTAGTCATTCAAAACAGCGATTTAACGGAGATTGGAATCAAGGCATTTCAGTCAATTACGTGGATACTCCAGCTGAAGTTGACGCATGCGGCTAATTTGACGGATCTTAAAAACGGTGTATTTCGCGGCATGCATTATATGTCCGAGTTGGATTTATCGTTTAACGCGATTCAAGCAATCGAGCCCGGTGTTTTCCAGGATTTGATCCGATTACAAATATTGTATCTGAAAGGTAATCGACTAGTAGAAATACAAGAAGACGCGTTCTATGGTCTAAAATACATTATGTTACTTAGGCTTGCAGACAATTCAATACAAAGACTTAGTCCCGATGTATTTAGAGATCAAGAATATTTGGCATTGCTGGATCTCTCCTATAATAATTTGTCGAGCGTTCCCAAGATTAATCATCTTTCACGTTTAAATTGGCTTTATCTCAACTATAATTCTATAAGTACTCTACCCATGGATGCATTCCAAGATCTTGTAAGGCTTTCAGAATTGCACATGCATAACAATTCTTTGACAACATTGGACTCAACTATGTTCCAGGGAGCGTCACGATTGAATCTGTTAACGATAGACGTCAACCGGTTGCATAGGATTGACCCGACACTCTGGAATGAGCTACCCGGTCTTAAGCGACTAAATATCTCACACAACTCGCTGCAAGATTTGCGGAGCCACACATTCGATAGTCTTTTTAAATTGGTATCACTTGATCTTCAGTATAACCAGTTACGAAAACTTGATAGAAAATCATTCGATAGATTGAACAACACAACCTCGCTTTATGTCGATGATGTTCCGGCTTGTTGTTTTGCGCCATCGGCAAAGTGCATACCAAGAAATCCTCAGCCCCCGTTTATGACATGTGATCGTTTGATGCCCAACTATTTGCTAAGAGTGCTCATGTGGCTTCTTGGATTTTGTGCTCTCATTGGAAACGCATTTGTCATATTCTGGCGATGCAACAAGCGAAAGCATAGCAAAATTCAACCAGTGCAAAGATCTATTATTATAAATCTAGCAGTCTCGGATTTGCTAATGGGCATTTACCTGATCATGGTCATATCAGCTGACTCATACTTCGGCGTCTATTTTCCATTGTACTCGGAAGACTGGCGCACGGGTAGTGTTTGTAAAATTGCTGGTATTTTAGCGATAACAGCAAGCGAAGCGTCCGTGTTTTTCGTCACGCTCATAAGCATTGACAGATTTCTAGGCGTATTGTTCCCATTTAAACAATATCGTATCAGTCAAAGGATTGTCGCTGTTATTATAACCGTGATGTGGATTGCAGCACTTACTCTGGCGGCAGTTCCGACTTTACTCTCAGGGTTGAACGCGAAATTTTACGAAGTATCTCAAATATGCATCGGACTTCCTCTCGTAAGACAATCTTTATATGACACTCGTAATGAAACTTACACACAGGATTGGCGAGATTCATTGGAGAGCACATTCAGCGTAAGTGTCACTTCAGGCAGTACTTCCTGGATGTACTTTTCTATCGTCGTATTCTTAGGTCTGAACTTGGTGTGTTGTATCATCATATTTCTCTGTTACCTCGCCATATTTCTCGCGGTCAGGAACACGACCGTACCCGTTGGACGATTTAAAGAGCGACAAGCTGAAGAAATTCGGATGGCTTTCAAAATGGCGGTCATCGTGTTAACGGATCTCTTCTGTTGGATGCCGATCATTATCATGGGGATATTAGTGCAAGCAGGTGCAATAACTCTCTCTCCAAATGTCTATGCATGGACAGCTGTGTTCATCTTGCCAATAAACTCGGCAGTGAACCCTTTTCTGTACACTTTAGTCACAGCTTTGGTGGACAGATATGATCCAAAGAGAAGACAATCTTACGGATCCGTGCCATACCGGACGTCAACCACGAGGCGAACCACATGGACTTCAACAACATCCAATAATTTGACCTCGCTAAATGGCACGCAAGGGGCTACGCTGCTAAGCGGTACAAATGGAGGTATCAACGGGACACATGGTACAAAGGAAGATCCAGTGTAAGGACCTTAAATAGAAAATACACGTGTAGGCCTATGTAGGATACTTAGTACTGGATATCCCATACAGCTGAATGTTTCTCTCATTGTGATATTGATGGTACGTAAATGTAAAGATGAAACAAACAAAGAGGCAAAGAGAATACAATAGCATCACATGGCTACATCGCATGTTTTATATATGCTACAAGAATAATCTTTTAGCAATTAACATGTAGATGCACGATGTATATTACCAATAGTTTAATACCTTCAAGGTATCCCATACAAATACAGACACGGCAGCATGGGACAAGTCCTTTCTTTGTACTCATAAAGATAAGAATGCAATCAGTACTATAGATTCATATAGATACATTTCGTCAAAGTCAGATGTAAAGGTTATATCATTCGTCTGGATAAGAATCTGAGTAATGTAATGTATATAGTCATATGATGATATTGTATACCTCCAATAATACATACATTGTAGAGCGCTTGCAATTTACGTGGAAGTTCATAAGTTCAAACCATCTTCCAGATGACATGCCCGCGCATGGAGTACAATAACAACCATGTTAAACTGATATTGATCCAAGTGTTTGGTATTTTACTCCGTCAGTCAGTAGCGTAGCCAAACGGGGGAAAGGGGCAGAATGCCCCCCCCCCCCCCCCCCCCTGACAAGTGACCCTGGCTACGCTACTGCTGTCAATGCATATATATATTTTTAGAGGACGATGTTAAACTAATGACCTTTCATGGAATTGGAAGTGCACTATTAACGGTACTTAAAAGCTTACCCTAAAAGCTTAACCAACCAAGTACCCATTTGTAATCAATTGAATAGCGAAAAGGGTACAATCTTGCACATGATTCGACAGTGTGAGTTCAAAGTTCATTGCAAGTCAAAATACTATAGCTATCAGTCAATAGGTTAGGTCACCCAAGCCCTATATGAAACCTATGAAGATTGTTAAACGGGGTCAGTCGTCACAAACATGCACAAACACAATAGTCAAACAACCTTGCTATTGTCATGCTATTGTCAACACTCCCTACACAGAGGTCTGCAGTGCAAATCTGTACGATTTTCGCCATGTAATGTCTATGGCAGATTTCATTCCGTGGTATAAAGCTAGGAGGTTTCCGTGGTCTTCGCTATCTCCAGCAGATAGAGCAATACGTACATGAACTTTTTTGTAGACGAGGGTTCATTTCATGATTTGGTGAGGTTTAGATGAGTTAGGATTCCTGTAATTTTGAAGACCACAGATTTTCAAAACGTGAATTTTCCGACATTGTACGACATAAATTTGGTCACCAAACGTGTTTAAAACTATACCCTTTACCGTTCTGCAGATGTTATTGACCCACCCTCCTCTAAAATTCTACATGATTTTTAACACGTTTCTCAGTTTTTGAGATGCCCAAATATACCATTTTCCGAAGCTATTTCTAGCAAATATTGCAGTCACTAAGACTCCATTGTTTTCTTGCGTATAACAAAATATGACACGCAGCGTGACCTCCCTACTGGCTGTATAGCAATGTATTAACAGGTTGTTTTTATCAAATTGTACACATTTCAATATCTCTGTTTTACGTGTTGCACAGAATGAGTACGGTGACCAGTATTAAATTGTGTAGTTTGATGATTGTAAACTTTTTGTCACTTTACCGACAGATGCCTATATCTCACAGTGAGTTTACCTATCTATAGTGTCATATTAAGCTTATTTTCACTCGAAGTCTAGTGTATTTAGGAGAGTACACTTGAAAAGGTACGAGGGTCATTCAATACGTTCTACCTCCTACCTCATAACTTTGCTATTATTATTATATCAGCCAGTCTTATGAAATATTCCACAATTGTAGCTTTGAATCACATCTACAAATTCATAGTAAATTGGTTTGAGTTCTGCTTGTACTTTCCTGAAGATGCAGTGAAAACCGAATGTACATTTCGTGTGACGGAAACGGATGAAAAGTGCTGATCATTTCGGCAATTCTAAGAGACAAAACGTACTTATCGGTCAAGAATAACCGTTATAAATGTCAGATATCCCTTAAACAGACTATTCAGAATGACTGTGACTGATTTAATCTGAAAAATGTGGCGTCTGATTTAGCCAAAACCAGATCAGGACAACCATTAGGTTTAACCTTCCCCTATAGGGAACACTGCAAAAGTCATATTTGCTTGTCATAAGAACTAAGAGATCTTCCATATGCAGGGTTCCAAGAGTTTATTTTCTACTGTTGACGATATGATTGCCTATTCTGAAGGTTGCCCATAAAGAAAACTCATAAAAAGACTATCATGTAAAAGATTTAACGTATGAGGCATCACTGTGGCATGAATTGTAACATAACAACGAATTTGAATGAATAGCAGAGAAAAAATGGAAGGTAATTTTCCGTTTCCGTTGACAAAAATCTCTCTCTGGTTTTGACCGCATCAGAGCAAAAGTGAAAATATATCAATTATCATTTACCATAAATAAATAGCTATGATTCAGAGCTACATTATAATCATGTCACATGTCATGATGTTGACATTCATATTAGCGATGTTACGAGCGAGGCGGTAGAACTTATTGAATGACCCTCATGGATTTGAGGAAAGAAGACTTATACTTTGACAGAAGGAAGTATTATAGAAATAGTGTTGATTATGTACCTTTTTGACAATACTATAAGGGAGCATGATATACAACCAATACTCTGCATCAGTTGCATTTGAAACTCAGGAAGATTTATTTCATATTATTATGAAATATGTATGTATTTTATTTATTATTTTTGTTGGTAAACAGGGTTACTTAAGACATTGTAAAAATGTATTATAATATTGTAAATAGCAGATGATTTTACTGTACATATATTATCTTTGTGAATATGTAATATGTAATATATTTTTTATGAAATAACGAGAGCGAAAGTTTGCAAAACACATACAAAGGTACCATATTTTACTTCATCTGTACCCTGTTCATTCACTCCTATTTTAAAGGAAGAGGGGGGTATGACTCAATCTATAGTAGATTCATAAACATTGTCCGATCGATTATTGGTTTGGACCTATTCCATTTAAAGGCATATTATGTGATCTTTTCCAGCGAGCGCCCTCTATTCATGATTTTTTTTAGAAAGTAGATTTTCTTGCAGATTTACATTTCTGATCATAAATCGTACATACATTCCAAGTTACAGAGCGATACGATTCCTAATTACCTCAAAATCATGGTTTTAGAGTGAATTCAGAGTGAAAATATAAACTGTCGTGTTAACACGACAGTGTATTTTCACTCTAAAACCATGATTTTGAAGTAATTAAGAATCGTATCGCCCTGTAACTTGGAATGTATGTACGATTTATGATCAGAAATGTAAATCTGCAAGAAAATCTGCTTTCAATTTTTTTTTTATGTTGAGGGCGTTCCCTGGAAAGATCACATAATATACCTTTAATGTTAGAGGAACCACAATGGAATGGACCAATCACGATGATATCGGCATAGGCATTGGTTTCGCTATGATATAATGGACTTCAAAGCGTTGAAGTAACACATCCATCCCCAAATATCACTGCATCCATGCATACATTTAAACTACCCAAACAAATAGCGTGTTATTCAAATGTGCCATCTCAACAAGTGACACATTGAACATCATTTCTAAGTCATTCTTGTGTAAATGTGGATTATAAAAATTAGAATGAAAATCAATTTGTAGCACTGCACAAGAAAACGTTGTCACTATTCTGGATATGAATTACCTATACGATGCGATTCAAGAAACAGGGAAGCATAGAACCAATGATCAGATTAAGATTTCAAATCACTGCCTCTCCTTCAGTTGGAATTACCCATACTGAAATGGCATCCCGGCAAAGTCTGTGAATCTACTATAATAATAACTAGCGGGCACCAGCGCTTCGCGCTGGACCCGCTAGAAGATTTCACGGGGAATAAGTAAACAAAGCGTAAGAAGATTTGATACAATAATAATATCAAGAACATGTCCTACGTGCATCCATAATCCAGACGGGGCCCTAAATAATCAGAATATCGCAGGTGGTTTTGATAATCCAGGTATACATGTGCCTTAATCTAGGTAGGACTACGTTTGTGTTTCCAGATACATACGTAGGCCTCCCATGAGACCTGAAATGCGGGTACCTTTGTCCCATTATATCCAGGGACCCCATAGGCCTAAGCCCTACCCCCGTAATCCAGTTACCCCAGGTGCCCTTAATAATGCACCGGATACCACATAATCAAGGTAGGCCCACTGCAGTGTGCCGTTATCTCGAGATACCCAGGTGCCCTTACTTTATCATAGTCAAGTAAATTAAACGCGGGTGCCAAAGATAGCGGGCAGTAAAAGTCATATCACAATAGGCAGAGGTGAGCAATATCAAAGCGTTATAAATGTTTATATAAATATCAAGAGTATGTCCTTAAATAATTCAGGTACTCTTGATATAATGTAAAGTGCCCTTGATATAATGTAAGTGACATGGTGCCCTTAATACACCATGAGCCTAGGCCCAATGTGCTCTTAATTAATACAGATACCCATGTTCCTAATCCAAGTAGGCCTACTCCATCAACGTGTTCTTAATACCCCCAGTTATTACCTCCTTTCAGCGCATGTCTCTACCTATTTTGTACCCCAAATAATAAAAAGTTGAATTTTAATGTCAAAATTGAAAGTTACTTAAAATTAGCTTTTATATGTCTCCCCCGATTCTTTTATTGCCCCGCCATCCCGTTTTCCTCCTTTAACATTTTGGTGCTGGTGTCGCCACTGCCCATGCACATACAGTATCCAGGTAATTCAGTAGGCCTACGTTCTGAGCGTTATAGTTTTATAGTCGGTCGTTTAGTTTTATGGTCGACGGAGTCTATCATCAATATTACTTGCACCATTCCACGCTTGTACTTGAGCACAATGTGTGCCATTCGGGTTTTGTTTGGCCTATTTACATTAAATACATGATTATTTCAATAGGTATGTGGGGCCTTAACGTATTATAGTATGTAGTCCCTTTGTCATGTTTGCTGTGTTCTATAAAGCCTCCCGAGATACTATCTGAGTGTACCCTTAAAATCCAGTTATCACAGGTGGCCCACCTGCGCATAAGTATATCCAGGTAATTTGAGACTCGTTTTATAGTGAACCCCGTAATCCAGATACCCCGGATGCCCTTAATAATCCAGACACTCTTTAATAATCATGATAATGTACCACACGTTCCGTTTTCCAGATGCCCCATGTGCCCTTATATCCAGATTATCAAGTAAGGGAAGTGCGGAGAGGAGGAGGTGGCTTAGGGTACACTATTAGAAAAAGGGGTGCTTCAGAAGGGTTCTTGGCTGTCCCGTATATATGGTTTTAAAGGTTCTTTGATTTTAAAGGCCCCAAAAGGTTCTGTAGAGAACCTTTAGAGGTTCTAAAGACCAATGTTTGCCCATATTTTGCCCATTTTGAACCTGAAAATGGTTCTTTTTGGAACCTTTTAAGGTGTTATAAAGGGTTCCATACGGGACAGCAGCCAAGAACCCTTGAAGCCTGAAGCATCCTTTTTCTAAGAGTGTACGAACTGCCTGCTTTCACCCTGCCACGTTACAATGTGCAGTTTGCGCCACAAACGCGTATACACTTTGTATGCGTCATTACGTGAGCGCCGAATCGCGCGCGCCATGATAAACGCGGCCGCGCAGCTTCAACATCGTAACGGTTGTTATGGTACCGCCACAGTTTCTTTATCGTTAGCAAACTACGCGTTCATCTATGTTACTAATGCGAAAGTGTCACTTTAAGATCTGTGTAAGAGTTTTTATTTACATTTAGAAAATGTCGTAAAATAATGTTATTTGTCGGACGTTTAGTCACGTATAAATGCTTGTACTCATGCGATCTTTAAGAATAACAAACGACCGCATATACAGAAATGTAGCTATATCCCTGATGAAACTATTTTGGGTGAAGACCATATGTAATCACTCACTCCGAAAACCACAATTGTCTATTAGAGGCGCAATTACCACGCTTTTTCAGTTGAAGAGGGACGCGAGTGTAAAATTATTATTGAACTATCTAATCAGGCGAGGGACCGAAAATTAGTATAGGGCCCCTATAGATAATAATAATGAAAACTTATAAAGCGCCGGTATCCGCCATAAATGGCGCTCATGGCGCTTTTGCATTTACAAACAAGTTATACAGTCAATAGAGCACAAAAACATATCAGATGACTACAAAAAGATTATTGAGTAAAAGCCACTTTAAATAAGTGGGTTTTTAAGTCTTTTTTGAAACGGTTTATATTGCTGTTTAATCGGACGACAGCAGGTAAATTGTTCCATATTCTTGCCGCTGCAATCCCAAAGGCTCTGTTGCCCCACTGTGTTTTTGTACGATTCAATTTTAGGAGACCTTGCTCTGACGAACGAAGAGCACGCCGAGGAGTGTATGGTTGAACAGAGTCAGCAAGATATACGGGTGCTTTACCAAGTTGTATAGTCACAACAACTCCTATATAATTATGAGAAAAGCCATCAATACAATTGGTGTGTTATGAAGAAGAAAAAAATTAAAACAAGAATTCGTCATTTCATTTTACCTATAACTCAAAATCAATATTCCCTACATCCAACTCATTCCGCTTGATTGCGTCTCATATAGGTCAATTATGGTACCTAAACAATTATGTTGGTTTTATGAACGTTCTTGTTTCGGGGGGTTTAATTTCTGCAAATGGGCCTTTCTTGATAATTTCGGTTTACCTTGGTGTAAGACAGCACGAAACTAACCTAGCACCAAATCCTCTATTGAGGGATTAAAGGATACAGCTTTAATCCGTAACACTAGTATAACTTATAAATATCTTACACCAAGGATACACCATAATTTCACCAGAGGAATTATGTGTGCTTGCTAAATTGTGTGCTTGCTTGTCTTTGTTTTGTTTGTTTGTATAGGTGTGTATAGTTTATTGATATGTTAGCTCCAAATGTACCTTATGGAGCAGATTTTGCGTTTTAGGAAAACCTTATGAATATGGTTCGCCGTCGTAAATAGAAAAGAGACAATATAGGAAACGATCTTGCCCAGGAATCAAACCCAGGACCTCTTGCTTCCCGGGCAAGCGCCTTACCCATTGGGCCACAAGACCTAGCATGGTAAAGCGCCCGAAATTCAACACCTTGCAATCATGTATTCCAGTCACCTTGCCATAGAGAAAATTTCCCTTGTGGAGACACAACACTATGCTCCATAAGCGACAATTATAAGTGAAGAATGGTCTATGAGCTACATTTATCACACCTAACACCCTCCCTCCCCCTACTTGTCTCCATATAGATACCCTGTGAAGGTTTGGTCATGTTCTGACTTTCGCCATAAACAATACTATTTCTCCAAAAGGACCTAATGAGGTATGGTATTTGTGTGGGAAGGAGGTGTTTGTCTCTGAGTTTGTGTTGGTGTTTTATATGTCATCCATTGCAATTGTTTAATTCTGTTCAACACGCTTAGGTCATGATGGGACCAATCTCAATTTTGCCAAAATAGCATAAACCTAACCATAAGTGGCCTACTAATACCTCAAATAGAATGTGTCAAATCACACTTTTTCAAGCAAAATAATTGATATCTTTATCATTTCAATTCAATTAGTTGTTGAGATGCAAAGTTTATATGGAATATTTCACCGCATCAATCTTATCAAGATTTTACTGTTTTAAGCAATGTTGTGATTTCAAGCACATGTAAGTTATGTTCTATGGATCAAAATAATTTTTGCAGGCTTTCAAATTTGTGGTAACATTGTTATAGCGAAAAGTGCTAAAATGAAACACCTGCAACATTTAACTGTTATTGGTGTTATATATACCCATTTAATGTGCCAAGACATGCATATATATATATAATCGTTATACCAAAGTGTTGAGTGTGTTTTTATAATTACATTAGTCAAGTGAAGCTATCCATCTAATGTATATAATTATTATTGGTAAGTTAATTATTGTGAGGTCCGGTCCTAAGTGCATGAATTACCTTGCAAATAGTTCTCAGATTATTTATTCTGGCAGAGAGGCTGTCTCATTAGCTTTCAAATGAATTTCAGATGGTTAAAATGTGGTTGAGGAAAACATGTTTTATGACTATTTAGATAAAAGTGTACATTTTCAAAACCAAACAAGATTTATGATATTTCTCTTAAAAGCTCTTCTGAATTTCACTATTGAATAACGGCCCACAATCTAATTCGATCATCACAAAAGCCTGATTATATCTTTGCTTTGCTGAATATCATTTTGCTGGGTTTTTTTTATAATTTTTGCGAAAACGATTCTTATTGGCTGAAACAGATTTTTATTTAGCTGAAAAGGGTTTCATTTTGCTTCATAAGTTAATCAATTACTCTTGATTGAAACCAGGATTAAAACTGATATGAAATAGATCAATTTTCTCTGCTGATTTATCAACAGTATAGGTATTCTACTTTAAAATGACACCAAAATCATGATTGTTCGACAAACACAATAGAAACTGTGTCACACAAACATCACTGAGAGTGTAAAAATGTCACACCGCCTCAAAATTAGGGGTCTAATTCATGGCACATCACATGACCTAATGATAATATCTTTGTCGGCAAAGTGTACAACATGTAGACAGTATTATCAATATGTAAGCAAATAATGAACTGATTAAAAAGTAATCAGACTGATGGCCTGCCTATAATATAAATGAGCAAATCAAATAATGGTTCAATGCTACTGAAAGGGAGAGTTGGCTGTTTGATTATGTAGACCAAAATTTGATGTGGATTTTTACATTGAATTTGTTATCCTTGCACAATATTTTCTTTTAATTGTTGGCAATATTCAAAGTTGATATAGTATTTCTATATTTAAGTATAGCCATTTTGCAGAAAAAGGTTTCATTTTGTTGAAAAAGGTTTCATTTTGCTGAAAAGGTTTCATTTTGCTGTAAAGGGTTTCATTTTGCTGAAAAAGATTAAGGTTTCATATTGCTGAAAAAGGTTTCATTTTGCTGAAGAGGGTTGTTTTTTATGCTGAAAAGGATTCCATATGCTGAAAAGGTTTCCATATGCAGAAAGTTTTATTTCACTTGATAAGAAAGGTTGCCTTTTATAGGTTTTAAAATGCCAAACAAAACATGATTCATAGTTTTAATATCTCATTTTATATATTTTAAGAGGTGAGTCGTATGTTCTTAAATTCAGTGTGAAGAAAACAGTATTTACGTGTTGGCTTGTTGTAAACCAAAAGCCATGTAATCTTGTCTGAATCCAACAGTAAAATAAATATTGGTAATGTTGAAATGCAGTCTCCTATTTCATATGTATACGAGTCCAACCCTGGCTCATGTCCTTGCTTTTTTTTTGCTTGTTCGCCAAGGCGAACTAGCATATATATATAGGCTTTGAATTGGTACGCGTTATTTATGGCTCCGTTCTGAGTGTCACTTTGCACAGAAAACCTAATTGGTGTCACTGGTATAATATGCCAAACCCCGTGCCAAATGATACTTTCATACGCTCATAATTGATGGACGAGAAGTGTGCCATCCGTGTCGATGGTTTTGATTGGACGAGAGATTGATATATCATCGCCAGTGAATATTAAACTGGGTAGGTGTTGTAACTGGTACTTATACCGAACATTGTATGGGCGGCCAATGGGGTTAAATATATTGAAGATATACTTGGAATTTGTTAGAGATTTATAAATGATAACTTTTTTATAATGAATATTAATAAGTAATATGAATATTCATGATTAATTTGGGATCTTCTTGAATCATCTCGGTTATCTCGGTCAGTGGCGTAACAGCCGGGGGGGGGGGGGGGGGGGGGGTGGTAGGGGGGTCGCACAGTGCCCCCCTGAAGGTGCTCAGCAGGAAATTCAAACCTACCCACCAGGGAAAATGGAGGGGAAGGGAAAGAAAAGAGAGAGAGAAAGGAAAAAGGGAGGAAAAAGGAAAAGGAAAAGGAGAAAAAAAGGGGAAAGAAATAAAAGAAGAAAGGGAAAGAAAGAAAGAAAATTTTGCCGTACAAAAAACACAACAGTCAACACATTGTTGACTGTTGTGTTTTTTGTACTGCGAAATTTTGTTACTGTGCGAAATTTTGTGACCGTGCGAAATTTGTGACCTTGCGTAATTTTGTGACCGTGCGAAATTTTGTGACCGTGCGATTTTGTGAAGTTTTTTGACCCTCCCCCCCCCCCCCCCCACACACACACCTACGTGAAATTCACGAGGTGACTGAATGGGAAAAAAATTGGGGCAACCTTTTAAAAATTCCGGGACGGAATTATTCTAACCACAATTTTTTGGGCTGTGCCCCCCCCCCCCCTGACAACCAACCTCTGTTACGCCACTGATCCGGTTCAACCTGGACCATTTCAGTTCAATCCGGATCATTCATATTCATGTTAATTATAATTCATTATTGCAAATTAGTAGTCATTACAAAATTATAATTTATCTTTTTTTACCCCGATTTTAGACTATATTCAATCAATTTAACCTCATTGGCCGTCCATACAATGTTCGGTATAAGTACCAGTTACAACGCCTACCTAATAGGCTAGCTGTGTCATCGTATTGAACTTTTCGTGAAATTTTGAAGTGGATTTGCGTGATAAATCGCAGTTGTCTTCTTCATTACCTATAGATTAAAGGGCCGTGTACTACATTTTTATTACACTTTTAAAAACAGCTCATAATCTTAGATCAAGTTGAGACTCGATTTGACTCATACGGTGAATTTTGGAGTTTAATTTTTGGTAGACGGAAGGTTTATTTCGTATGCTTCCGCCATATGAAAAATACGTTGATTTTCGTCTTATATAGGAAATGTATATTATTACGTAATGTTTTGAGAAATTGTTTTCCAATTGATCCATCAGAGAGTTATCTCTAGAACAGGTCTGCAACTGATTTTTGTCTGCATTATTATTTTTGAGTGATTTTTGGCCAGTTTCAGTTTAACCAATGAATGAATTTGTAGTAAGCTTACTTACCATTTTAAGCTGACAACTTCTGACTTTGATATTTCTAATCCGAGATTTTAACCACCCATAATCATGTTTATGGTGCTAGGGCATCTAGTACAACAAATGTCTTTTGATCACAAATCTGTTACAGATTATAGGTAGCTCAAATTCGTATCATAAAAAGCAAATAAAGCCCGGTTTAATAAAGGCACATTATATGATATTTGCCTATTTTTTCGGAATTGGTTGAAAAAAAACCACATTTTTCCTTGAGATTTCTACACGAATGTCATTTATGTTCTCAAATTGGTTGCGGATTGACCGTGCAGTGATACTGATATATGATACGTAGCTCAAACTGTGATATCGTCCTTTAAAAAGTAAATCAGGGCACATTATATGAGGATACTTTAGCATATGGCTAGTTTGTCCACAATTGAATTGGTCGGTAAAAAAACTGTTTTTCCTTGCGATTTCATAGGGAATGTCATTTATGACATCAAATTGGTTGCGGATTGACCGATCAGTGACACAGATATTATACGTAACATAAAATGTGATATCGTATCCTAAAAAGCAAATCAGGGCACATATGATAGTTTGTTTATTTAGTCCCTAATTGGTAGAAGAAGAAAAAGTGTTTCCTTGTGTGATGTCAACGGCAACGCTATTTGTCGTCAAATTGGTTGCTGATTGACCGATCAGTAACACCGATATCATACGTAGCTCAATATGTGATATCATATCCTGAAAAGCAATTCAGGGCACATTATATGATATTTAGCCTATTTTGTCCGGAATTGGTTGGAGAAGAAAAATCATTGCGATTTCAACGCGAACATCCTTTATGTTGTCAAGTTGGTTGCGGATTGACCGATCAGTATAACACCGATATCATACGTAACTCAAAATGTGATACGTATCCTAAAAAGCAAATCAGGGCACATGATATGATAGTTTGTCTATTTTGTCCGGAATTGGTTGAAGAAAAAAAAATCACGATTTGGATTTGCGATTTCAATGTGAACGTCATTGTCGTCAAATTGGTTGCGGATTGACCGATTTGTGACACCGATATCATATGTGGCTAAAATGTGATATCGTATCCTAAAAAGCAAATCAAGGCACATCATATGAAATTTTGTTTATTTTGTCCGCAATTGCTAGGAAAAAAACCTGTTTTCCCCGGCGATTTCAACGTGAACGTCATTTATGTCGTCAAATTGGTCGCGGATTGACCGATTAGTGACACAGATATCATACACAGCTCAAAATGTGATATCATATCCTGAAAAGCAAATCAGGGCACATAATATGATATTTAGCCTATTTTTCCGGAATTGGTTGAAGAAAAAAACCCAATTTTTGCGATTTCAATGTGAACATCATTTATGTCGTCAAATTGGTTGCGGATTGACCGATTAGTGACACTGATATCATACGTAGCTACAAATGTGATATCGTATCCTAAAAAGCAAATCAGGGCACATCATATGAAATTTTGATTATTTTGTCCGCAATTGCTAGGAAAAAACCCTGTTTTTCCCGGCGATTTCAACGTGAACGTCATTTATGTCGTCAAATTGGTCGCGGATTGACCGATTAGTGACACAGATATCATACGCAGCTCAAAATGTGATATCATATTCTGAAATGCAAATCAGGGCACATTATATGATAATTAGCAAATTTTTTCCGGAATTGGTTGAAGAAAAACCACAATTTTTGCGATTTCAATGTGAACGTCATTTATGTCGTCAAATTGGTTGCGGATTGATCGATTAGTGACACTGATATTATACGTAGCTACAAATGTGATATCGTATCCTAAAAAGCAAATCTGGGCACATTATATGATATTTTCTGGATGCATGATATGGGAATTGCTCACATAAAACTCTAATATGTTTCACACTTGTTACAAGCATTTCCCTTTTTAAAGGGTTTTTTATTAAGTTGGGATATGAGTCGAGGCATTATGTTTGCTTGAGTTGTGGAACTAGTGGTAGTAATGCTGCCTCGCTGTTATCTTTTTCGTATAGTTTGTAATGTTAAGCTAGGCATTGGGTATCAGTGCAATAACTATGGTTGGTAATTATTGGATTTCTATTGAATACTATATAGAGTCATATTAAGAGCCAGTTCTGATCTTGGGCCTTAAGGGGTCGTCCAAAATTATCGCCATTTTCACTTACGTACAGAGCGTACGTAACTTTTTACCCCCTCCCCCCCCCCCCTCGAGTTACGTACGCAATAAATGGCGAAATGTTATTTTATTTTGTACTTTAAAAAAAAAATCCCGCCTCTCAAGATCGCCATTTAAGTTACGTACGGTTGGGGTATATTTCGACCCCTCCCCCTCTTACGTACGCTTTGTACGTAACTGAAAATGGCGAAAACTATGGACGACCCCTAACACGTCCATGCGGCTAATAGTTTTACCATAATATAAAACAGATTTTTCGGAAACTTTTACTAACCTAAGTCTTATCTCAGGAATTACTGAACCTATACGAGGCATGTTAGTTCTTATTTTCATGCATTTCTCATGGTGTTTCCAATGCTGATGAAATTCAATCATTTTGACATTTTTGAAACATTTTGTGAAATTTGGAACTGTCGTCATGCAGAGGGTTTAAAACTATAGAAGAGAAAGATGAAAAAAGGCTACTTGTACTATATACCATAGTGCATAGGGTCTTAATTGTGTTAGGCCTCTCACAATCGATGTTGAGTTTCCTGTTGCCGCCCTCGTCGAAAAAACGGGCCTCGTCACTTACTTTAATTATTAATTACTTACACTTTCTGCCACAAAATAACTATATTTCTTCATCGAAATTCACCTTTTTTACCCGTTTTGTTTCTACAAATCACGAAATTCATTCGAAAAGCACTTGCAATACATTTATGATGGTCAACATACAATATTAACCTTTAGAGCCAGTCGATTCATCCAAAAACTGAGGCGTCTATTACAGTTCTATATCACAATAATTAAAATATAAAATAATTAATAATTAATAATTAAACGTCACCTCGTCCCTTTTTGAAAACCTGCAACAGGAAACTCAACATCGATTGTGAGAGGCCTTATGCGCTACATAAGCATGATTTTATTATTATCATTATTATGATACCAATACATAGTCCCCTTCCTCCTGTTCAGTAAATAAGACAGCCCTTTTATGAAATCGATGACTATACAAAACATGTGTGACCTTATGGTAGGGGTGTACATGTATGTATTAAGAGATTTACTATGCATTATATGCACTACATACCAGTACTAATAGCGCTCATATAGGTCAAGTTTAAAATGATCATTTCCTGTATAATAACAACTAAGTAAAAATGTCTCAACAAATGTTCATACAATTTCATATTATTAAAAACTTAGTATTCTTTAGACAAATTTATAATATTTTGAATTTTTTACAGAAAAAGAATATTGGAAAAAGAATATTGGAAACATTTGGATAATTTTGAGACAAGCGACCAAGCGACCAGACTACACACATTTCAGGAATTAAAGTAAAAAGGCTTAATTTCTCCCATCCCCTAAGCTACTACACACTGGTTGAGATTATTTTATTTCCTTCAAAAAAATAAAAAATAATTCTGCATGGCAATGGCAAATTGTATATATATACAGTGACATATATTTTCCAAACTCATAACACATAGAGCTCGTAAGAATTTGATATTGCAAAATGTAAAGCATGCCTGTTAAAAGCCGAGACTACAAGTCTCCTGTGCACTCAAGTTCACATTAATTTATGGCTTTCGGCTATTAGGATAATTAGGGAAGCGTTTTTATGATCACGGAAAGTGTCTAATTCCCCAATGTGGAGAAGAAAAAAACCATCTCTGATAGAGTTCAACCAAAGCAAACCATGCATCCCCTTGTAATGAACCGACAATGCCAATGTCAACCGACACAACTCAGCTACCCCCCCCCCCCCCTCTACGCCACTGCTACCACTAACCAAAGTCACAAAACTGCCATTTTCACCATAAAAAAGGGTTGAAATGGGACTATAATACATGGTTTCCAATTCCAAGCAATACTACTATACTATACCTAAACCTTTATGTTCATCATGCAGTATTTTATATCAGAATTCAATTTCATAAATATAATTTCCAACCAAATATAATATTCAACGAACCGCTACTATGAAAAAGGTCATTACCCGATAATAAAGCCAAAATGACAAGAAATATTAACCAAAAAGACAGGTGGCCGGCCATATTAATTTTGAGTTACATGAAAAAATGACTGACATATATCCCAAAAGGCTACAAAATACGAGGCCCAAATTAAAACTTGCATGTATAATATAATTGTTAGTTTTTATATTTTGATTTTATTCACCAGATTAACTATTGAATAAGCCAAAAATCCAGAGGATAATTAAACAAAGGAAAGAGGCCATTCTTCCTACTTATGAAATAAATTACCTCATTTTCCTTTACAAATGCAGTGCAATTTTATTTGCCTTTGAAGGCCGTCCAAAGATATATCTTAAAGGGGCATTGAGAGATATGTATGGGAGTGCGCCCTCAATATTTTTGGAGATCAGTTTTTTTGCACCTACGTAATACTTAGGCATATACTAACTACCATCAGAAACCGTTTACCTTAATTCGCCGTCTATCATGTAAAATTTCACAATTTTGGTCATTTCCATGTAATGACATCAAAACTAGCAGCATCACTCACCACATAACCTTGCTTCAACCAAATGTTAATCTAGCGACATTATTGAACCGTTTCCCCATAAATCATTGCACTTCAGGGTTCCTACGTACATTATCTATTGAAACAATTCATTAATTCCAAATTTCATTTTTCTCAGCAATCTTTCAATGCCTCTTTAACCTTAAGGCAACAAAAAAACACCCTCTTATACAGACCCGACTGACTCAATTTTTTTCGAATTAAAAAAATGTGACGCGATCAAGTGGAATGAGTTGTATGTCGGGAGTATTGATTCTTATGTTTTACTTTGTTTTCTCGGTTGGTAAACTGTTTGTAACTTATAAGCGAGAAGTTCAATTTTAGTGGGGTTTGGACCATACTGTAGCATTTTTCACCAGCTTTTAAATGATAGACATATATCAACATTGAAAACTGCCGACATTTGACTAATTTTGCTTGATCCTGTCATTAATCACAAAATTGTGTTGAAAATATTTAGAAAATAATGATTTTACAAATTTTACAAATTGTTGAAATTCACTCCAAAGTGTTCACACAAAAAAAACCACAAAAACGCCCCACTGACCAACCCTACCTGAGAGATCCATTAACCCATAGAATAGGGTGTTGTTGTTTTTCTTCCCCTAAGGATGAAATGGGGTTTTTTGCGAAAATATGTGACCAAAAAGATATTATACAAATAATGAATGTGTATGATGAGATATTTTCATGAGGTGAACGATGAAAAGCTGAATAATAATTGACTATAATAATAATGATTACAAGAGGGACTTAAATAATTGTAAACACTGCCGGTCATTAGCCAGTGTGACTGCATCTAATTGGTGTGAAGTTGTTTCCGTTAACACCTGGGCACATACTATTTCCTCTAATCCTCTGTGTAATTAGCTCAAGGCAGCTTTATCTAATTAATTTATTCATTTACGTGCATAATGGAAGCAACTACATCATTAAAAAAATATTTGTTGATGTCATGTGTTATATCTATTATAATGAACGCACACAACAGATGGAATTGATGCTGTCAACAAGTGGAAAACAAAAGGTCAGGAAATTTGGCCACAAAAAACTATGGGTCGGTCAGTTTGCCTTTTTTTCCTTCCACAAATGGCCGTAAAAATCAAAACAATCTGTTAAAATCAATTTGACATGGCAAAAATATTATTTGGGTTGATATTCATTTGCTCGTGAACATTTATTCACCAATTTTCAAAAAACTGGGTCGGTCGGGCCCGTAGAACAGGGGTGGTTTTTTTGGTGGCCTAACAGACAAATAAATATGATGTCTCAAATATCGGGAAAGACTCAAATATCCAATGGGGAATTAGTACTCTTAATATATTTTTTATAGTTTCCTTGTATAGATCAAAATTAATCACAACCATAATTTCTTTTTTGTAAGTTACAAATTTTGAAAGGAAAATCAATTTATAATTTGAAAATGTAAATTTAACAAATAAACTGAAAACATGTATAATCAAATTATCCGAACACAAAATAATTAATTCACATGAAAATTCATTATAGAAAATGAATCCAGCTATAAAATATAAAAGCCTTAGTTTATATATTGCTCATTATGGAAATGTGATTTTTATCATCAATTTTATTTCCATATAATAATAGAAGTGCATAAATTAAATCCCCAATGGAAAGTCAACTGGGCTGGGCTTAACAAAATTTAGAAAATGTTTGGTTGTTCTTTAGTCAACAACAGTGCCAAAACTTAAAGGGGGAGACTCGTTCGGGCAATGTTGAAATTGATCAATTCAGGTCATTTTGACTTGGGAAAATAATGAGGAAGTTTTAATTTGTAACAAAAAGTTATGGAAATATTTATAGTAGCAATAAAGAGAGCTTTTCTAGGCCATTTAGATCTACTACTATTTAATTAACTAAAGGTACCGGTACCCAAAAGCTTCAGGGGGCGGAGTTCCCTAAACCCCCGCCAAGGGCTTCGCCCATGGACCCAAATACCGTCATTCTGCGCAACCTGTCTTCCCATTTATGAATTTCTGCTAATGCCACTGGTCCACAACAGTAGGTTGAGATGTCAAAAGGGGAAATAAAGATTTGGTAGATGATGGTGCATTCAGGCTGGTATTCCTTCATGGGGTAAACATTTAAATTATAGGCACAGATAGTGGAGGACAACCAAAAAATGATGTTGGCCTTTGTAACTATCTGATTGAACAATATCAAATTATTACCCTTGACTCTCTCCCTGTTCTAGTGGTGCTATGGGTGGTGCAACTGTTGGGTGGTGCATATGTTTTCAAAGTATTTTGAAAAATAAAATTAGTTGCTGACTTATTTCAAAGGACTATGTTTGGAAAGTGTACTTTTACCCTGGTATATGCATCATTTACAGGCTAAAGTGCCTTGTTAATGTTACGATAAATTTCAATCTTCACTCTACCATGTAATTGAGGTAAACCTAGGACCTCAAATATTGTAAAAGCTGAAATTTTTGAGGTGGTTTTATTTTCGCGCCAAATATTTTTCCGCACAAATTATAACACGCACAAATATTATTTTCAACATTCATGCAATGCATCCAGAAGGTCACCCGAGAAAAAAACAATTCACAAAATGTCTATGATATCAAAATGCACAAAAAAAATATCTTTACGCGAAAATATTGGCTTTTACAGTACACTAAGGCCAAAATAAATAAATGTTGTGTTGCCCTCAGCGACCAACCCTAAAATCGCAAAAATTAGGGTCATTTTTTTCAATTTTTCCTTTTCTCTTTTTTTTAGATTTAAATTTGTCCTTTATGTGTCTAAATGTTACAATTTCTTGCTTGAAATAATTAAGTTAGCTTTAATAAATGTTTTAAGACTATTATCACACTAGAAACATTAGTTAAATTGACATATTATGGGCTTATACCAATTTTGTCTGGTACTGGACATAAACTATGTATTTTTCAGCCAAAAAAAAAGAAGAAAAAAAGACTACTGACCGACCGACCGACCCAATTTAAAATTTTAAGCACTTGAGAGCAACACAACAATTTTTTTTGAGGGGCCTAACTCCGGGCTTAACTCTAACATTATTTCTCCCCATATAACCAAAGTAATTTGACAAATTGTATGAAATGGGGCGGTTACATTCATCTTTGAACCCTTTAGTACTTTAAAGCATATTTTAACCCGGGAAGGGGGGGGGGGGGGGGGGGGGGGGGGGGGCTAATATGGTATACGGGGATGTGCCGCTCTAATGGGTCTCTTTTTTGCAAATAATCCCTAAACATAGGGTATGATTGATTTGGTTTATTTTCCCAATAATTGGCAAAAATTGGGTCTACATAATAATGAAGCTAAATCCTTAGAAATGGGTACCGTCTTTTCCAAAATCACCCTTAGAAATGGGTAGGGGGGTTTTGAATCTCCAGCCACACACCACCGACCAAACCAAATCCGAGTTCGGATTTTAACAGTGCATGAAGATCTATACTGAAATGCATAACATCTGAATAATTATGTGGCAATTAAATTGTCTGAAGTAGAGCTCTTAAATCAAATTTACTGGAATAAGATGCAAGCAAGGCATGAAATTGGAAATACATCGAGTGTAACTAACATCCTTTGTCAAAGGTGCTTTGTAATATTGCTGATATTGGGTAGATTAACCCTCTGAAGATTAAGGTAAAAAAGAGCCTAATTTAGCAGGTGATTTTTAATATTTTTCTTCCTACCCACCCCACTATATGTTATATGTCCCCAAATCTCAAGGATGTCAAATTTTGCATCTAAAAACACATCATACTGTAAGACCATAGACTAGCATGTAAGCCATTTTGAAATGAGTACTAATAGAAGTTCGCTAAAATCCTTAATGTTGCTGATTTTCACGCCAAAAATCTGAGACCCCCCCCTAGTATTTCTGTAACTGGGTCCTAAAAACACTTTTTCCAAAGATATTTAGTGTTTTAAGCTCATCATCATCAGGAGAAAAACAATATGGTATACTATAATTTTGTGTAAAAAGGCTGGTCAGAATTATATGATTATCCGCTAATATTTAATGTGCTCTACTTAGCAATTGTAAATATGTTAAATAATAATAATAAATATTTATGTATGTACGTATATTAAATTGGCAATAATTAGCTTATACATGTCGCAATGGGGTTGAATAATAGCTTGTAGTCGGTATTTCTGGATCATAAAATTGCAATAAAATAATATATATAATATTTGCAACCATAGCTCTAACAGTGACCATAAAAACTAGCAAGAAAGGTTCACAAATTGCATATTTTGTTCTTTCGCTTACATGATCAGTCAGATTTGTGGGGAAATGCTCAGACGCAACCGTTGCCAACCATAGCCCCAGACCTGAAATGTGTTTGTCATATGGGCCAAATTACTATATGTGAGTAACTGAGTTATATCTTACATCATGCATAAATTCCATATTTGGTCATTTGACTAGAGATGTTAGAGAGATCTTACGATCTGGTCTGTGCAGTCCTAATAAAATACCCAGTCAAAATCATGCATCCAGATATTTTCCAACAGTATTTTCCTAAATGAAGGCACTCAAATATGAAATATAAAATGGATAGAGGTGTAAGGTTGGCATTTGGTGAGACTGTGAGTGTGAGAGCAGTGGGGGCACCAGCTTCAACAAATAGGGGGAGGGGGGTAAGACAAAAATGGGGGGGGGGGCAAAATGTGCTGTGTGACACGTGAACAATTTGGCTTTCATTTTATGTTTTTGTGCGTATCAGGGGAGGGAGAAAAGTTACTATTTTATTTTAACCGAAAAATCACCCAGCATCCCCTGGGATTCGATCGCTGGACCATCCACACCAAAGATTGTCCCTCTATCGACTGAGCCAAACTCCCAGCGCATATGCGGGCAGCAACTTTCTGCCCACATATGCCTGCAGTTGGTGACGTCATCGAGGCAATGTAGCAGCACTTTGGTTGTCTCGGGCAACTGGACGACCACTTATTTCGAACGCTGCTGACAACCCATGGTTCATGACAAGACAGAATTGTCAATTTGACTAATGTTTCTAGTGTAATAATAGTTTTAAAACAATCTATTCAAGCAAACTTATCCATTCCAAGCAGAAAATAGTAATATATTGACAACATTTAAATCTTGAAGAAGAAGAAATGTGACCCCTGATTTTTGAGATCAGTCGCTGAGGGCAACACAACAACAACAGTTTGTAAATGTTTTAGTATTATAGATCCTAATGTACATGGCAATCAAACTATAATGTCTTTTGGAATGTAAATCAATCTAGAACAGCAATCTCCACTAAAACCACCCACTTTAGACAAATTAGAAGCAAAACGTTTCTCTTATCATTAACAAATGTTCCATGGAGTCGAAACCTATTAGGGAACTTCTTTTTGAAAGATCCATTTGTATCATGACATGTATTATTAGAGATGTCAATGCCAAGTATAATTACCAATCCAACTGTGATCTGATGTTTCATACACATCCAACAATGCTTAACACTTTCCATGCGGAAAGCGTATGCAGACGACATTCCAAAATTTCACAAAATGTTTCAAAAATGTCAACATTATTGAATTCCATTACCATGTTTGGAATCACCATGAGAAATGCATTCAGATAAGTACAAACATGCCTAGTATTGGTTCAGTCATTCTTGAGATAAGTTGTGAAAGGTTTCTGAAAAATCTGTTTTATGGCAAAACTAATAGCCGCGTGGACAGTGTTATTGATTCTAAATGGACAGTGGCAATGGACAGTGGCAATCTAACTAATGTGTTTTGAAATGTAAATCAATATAGAACAGCAATCTCACTTAGCAAAACCCCATTTGAGCGTTAAAATGCATACTCCCACACATTGAAAAGGACTGTACTAATCCATGAAAATGTAACTTGTGTCATTTAAAAAAAACATCTCGATGGCCAGACCAAACCATATTTATGACAATTTGGATATTTAATTTTTGGACAATATTTTTAAAATTATATTTTTTGCAAATTTTGGATTTTTGTTCTTGAAATGTTTGAACATTTTGGGGAAAATTACAACATTTTCAAGAAAATTTGAAAAACAAGAAAATAAACAAGCCTGACTGACTGACTGTCTAACCCTACACAGCCGTTGGTGCCGTGTATTATGTTGCAAACCTTATCGTTAAGAGTAGGGGATCATCCAGGTATATTACCTGTAAAAAAATCCACATCCTCTAGCCTGAATTAATAAAAGTTTGATGGAATTTGTTATTATGAATACATTATTCTCTCCATTTTCATTTCCATAACGTGATGTGTTCAAAAGTTGCTTGAAAGTATGAGAAATATATATTGAAAACTTAATTACTCAGTAACATGTATAATTTAAGCAGTGTGATTTTTTCTATGGAAAAACCATCTATCTCTAAATAGATTGTTTTTCCATAGAAATTAAACGTAAATTTTAAGTTAAACTTCTATGGAAAAACCATCTATCTCTAAATAGATTTTTTCCATAGAAATTAAACGTAAATTTTAAGTTAAACTTCTATGGAAAAACAATCTAACTCAACAAAAAGTGCAATAACTTATTAACTACTTGCTAAAAAATAATCAAACTTCAGCCAAAGAAATATTATTTAATACCCTCTTATTTTAAATGATTGCCATTACCCAAAATTTAAAAGACAGAAAAAAGAAAATGAGGCAACTTCAATGCCCTTTTTCTCAAAACGTCAAATTTCAAGATAGATTGTTTTTCCATAGAAGGGCCGTAGGTTTAAGAAGGTATAGCTCTGGATTGAACTGCAATAGGAACTCAGCACTAAGCACTATTAGGCCCCAGTTGAGGGATGCAAAATGGTCCATTATTTAAAGATTTGGTAATTAATCATCAAAAAATAAATGATCATTTCTAAATGAAAAAAACATCGTTTTGCTTTATCCTCCCTACATAAGACCTGCATATGATACAAAGCCAATAATTTTAATATTACAAACAAACTTTTAATGCTAACAGAACCGGGAAAATAAAAGCAAAATCATAAACCATCTTAAGAGCAGATGCAGGCTCAAAAGGGGATTCCTTTCACCGCCCCCCCCCCCCCCCCCTCCCCCCAAGGAGTTGCCTCCTTATGACCAATAATATCAACCGTATTTTTTAGGGGTGATTTTGGAAAAATCTGTACCCATTTTTTAGGGGTTTTGCTTCATTTTAGACCAAATTTTCGCAAAGTATCAGGAAAATAGACCTATTTTTTGCAAATTATCGGGAAAATATACCTATTTTCGCCAAAATAGACAAAAAATTCGTGAAAATAGACCCATTTGTAAAACGTGACCCCATTATTAGGGATTTTCAGAACAAAATCATTGGATCGAAAAGGCATGATCATAAAATGATGAATAAATAAATGAATCCTACATGGAATAAATAAAACCATCCATTTATAGACAAATAAGAAGCAAAATGTTTGTCCAATCATTAACAAATGTTCCATTAGGGAGTCAAACCCTATTAGGGAAAATCCTTTTGAAGATCCATTTGTATCATGACATGTAGTAAGGGAACAGTTCCATTTATACGCGATAAATTTATCGCGACTGTATCGGGGCCTGATATGTTTTGGACCCGATGTTTTTCAAGTTGATCCGCGATAAAATAGTCATCAGGCCCCGATAAAATAGACATCGGGGCCCGATACGAGGCCTCTGCCATACCCTGGGGTATGTTTAGCAAATAGAGCGGGACATTGTTTAGCAAATACACGAGGATAATACAATTTACGTTAAACATCCATAATCAATAACATTATCTCTAAAAACATGAAATGCTGAATTTGTACCTTACAACTAGAATAAATAACCCGAAGCTCTATTTACATACCGACCACTTATCTTTCGTTATATTTAAACAAGCGGTAATACGCTACTCGATCAATAATCCTTTGCTACTCGCAACTGTTCGCGATAAAAATCTCATCGGGGCCTGATAAAAAACTCATCGGGGCCCGGAACGTTCTCGCAATTTTTATCACGTACAAATGGAACTGCTCCCTAAGTATAACTGTGATCTGATCATGTTTCATACACATCCTAGTATAGCAAACTATGTCTTTTGGAACGTAAATCAATCTAGAACAGCAATCTCCACTAAAACCACCCACTTTAGACAAATTAGAAGCAAAACGTTTCGCTTATCATTAACAAATGTTCCACGGAGTCGAAACCTATTAGGGAATATCCTTCTGAAGATCCATATTGTATCATGACATGTATTAAGTATAGTATAATTACCAATCCAACTGTGATATGATCATGTTTCATGTACACATCCAATAATGCTTAGGGACGCACCATTAGATTTTCAGGGGGGTAGGAAGTTGGGTTCGTGGGGGGTGGGACGGGGGGAAATGTGGGCACCGTAAGGGGGGAATTTCTTTTTGCCGTGCCGAAAGCGGCAATTTTTAATTTTTTTAAAATGTATTCATTCATATTGTGTTGGATGGGGTAGGGTGGTTTTTTGTTTTTTACTCATCAGGGGGATTTTTTTTGCCTGCATAGGAGGGGGAATTTTTAATTAATAAAAATCCTACCCCCCCCTGAAAATCTAATGGTGCGTCCTTTAAGTATTATCGATCCTAAATGGACATGGCAATCAAACTAAAATGTCTTTTGGACTGAACGTAATTCAATCTAGAACAGCAATCTCTACTTAGACCCCCATTTGAGCTAGTAATATAATGTATACTCCCACGCACACATTCAAGAAAAAAGAGGACTACTTCATGAAAATAACTTGTGTCACTTTTTAAAAAAAGGAAGAAACAATGGAATATAGCCAAAGGGGGGGGGGGGATGAACTTTTAATTTATATATTATTTCTGAATGCCGTAGCCATAACTCTTTTCTACATAGCCAGATTCAGATACATATCAACAAAATCGCTAACAAGGCGTGCATGTTTTCACCAACAGGTAACCCAGTGAGATGGTGGCAAGTCATTTGAGAGAATGGAGAACCTGGTCCAGCCGCGTAGCCAGCCCAGCCACTCCGAGGGGGCAAGATCCCCATAGATCCCCATAACGGTCCATATTTCAAAGAAACCAGGTCAAAAAACGGCTGATTTAACATGATTTTCCGCCTTTTTCGTCCCCATTTTGCCAATTTTTCCGCCCCCCCCCCCCAACTCGCTACGCTACTGACCTGGTCCCACGCCAGATGAGTTGATGATGTGATAAATAAAATGACAGAATTCAAGCGGGTGACCGAAGGACTAAAAAAACATTAATTTACAAACAAAAGCAGGCAGCGCATTGTTGACCCTGTTGTTGTAAACATTTGACCAATAGCATAATGTGATTATGCTTTGAATATGTTTGTTCAGACTTGGGTTTTTATATGAATACAAAGGCAATCATTTCAATCAATACAAACAAACTTTTAATGCTGAAAGAACCCCGCAAAACTGGTCCAACTCATTTTATGACCTCATTGTTTAAATGGGCATATTATAACCCCTCAATTACACTAGGATAAATGTCAATGAATCATTTATGCTTTTCATTGAGACATTAGGCAAAACAACAACAAAGTCCTTTCCGACCGACCCAAATTTTCGGAAATCTAGGGTCGCTATTTTTTTTTTTTTTTTCAAAGTAAAAAAAAAGAAGTAAAAAAATATAATAAAAAAATTTGAAAGAAGCATATAACAATAAAGAAAGATAAAAAAAACATGTTTTTGAGTAGTATCTGCTTGTTTAAAAATAAAAAATTAAATTAAAAAAATTAAAAAAACCAACCAACTTTAAAAACATGTTTTTGTGTAGTATCTCCCTGTTTAAGTTTTTAAAAATTTAAAAATCTGACTGTCCGAGCCAGACTCCATGGCCCTGAAAGGGCAAGTCAATTTTTTTTTTGGCCTTAATGTAATTGTATAATTTTTATCTGAGACGATTATTTAGTTATAATTGTCTCAGATTTTTATGGTACAGTCTGTAGTACACCGGGTCATCAAAAAAGTATATTAGCAATATGCATCCAACTGCCAAACCACCATATCTTATCCGTGATATCAATAACACTACTATGGTTCATTAACTTGGGACAAAATAACAGCAACCTTCTCATTACTGCAAAAGCTGCACTAATAAACATTCAGATCTACAGCTGGTACAGGGGAACGCATGTATTTAAATGGCAACAGTTGATATCGAGCATGACCAAAGAGAGCAATTAAAGTGAGCTGTCAGGGCTGTCAAAAATTGCAAACGAGTATATTTTGAGCTTTCATACTTGGAAGGAAAAAAATGGTCTTTCATTGAAGGGTAATAAACATGTGTACACCTAACACAAAAAGTCCCTGACCAGGCAACATATGTACACAAAAAATGCGTGACCAGGCGCTTTGATGTTGGCTAATCCAAAATCAATAATCGGAACCAAAAATCTAAGATATACATTTCATGAGCAAATTTGTTCTCCGTAATTTGATAACTCATTCATAAAGATCGAATGGATACTTTTAAAGTTATGATGATTTCAATAACCACAAGTATAAATGACAACAAAGTTGCACTAGAATTGGTTTCCTATGGGATATCATTGATATTGGTAACAGGCATAAAAAGAAAGCTTCACACATGCCAAGACAAATTTTATTTTTACACTTTAACACCTTTAACATTTCCTTTGAATAATTTTTGAAAACCATACACCCAACCCCATTGAAACAGAAATCTTTATTTGTTTAAGCTGAGGCGTTGTCTTTTTTAAAGACATTTCTTGTTGGTAGTTATGCTTGATTAAACAATCATAACATCAAGAATATCCACTCGATTTTTATGAATGATGAGTTACCAAATTACGGAGAAGAAATTTGCTCATGAAATGTTTACCTCAGATTTTTTGTATCGATTTAAGTTGATTTTGGATTAGCCAACATCAAAGCACCTGGTCAGGGACTTTTTGTGTTAGATGTATATTGTTTAAAAAACAAAAACCTATTCAGAACTTCCAGATTGCGCACTCTTAATTATCATCCAATATTTCAATACACATGTAATCAATGGTA
Organism: Ophiura sarsii; assembly: GCA_035610835.1. Classification (NCBI taxonomy): domain Eukaryota; kingdom Metazoa; phylum Echinodermata; class Ophiuroidea; order Amphilepidida; family Ophiuridae; genus Ophiura; species Ophiura sarsii. The sequence goes on along the minus strand of CM069453.1, from coordinate 36,874,459 downwards.
TGCCGACACATGTCTTCACCAGCTGTCCCTCCCAACGTTCTGTACATATACTTCCACGAAAAAATATGGACAAAGTGACTAATCTGAGATTTCAATATTATAAATCAAATATAATTAGCAATGATTAGTGCCATTTGAAAATACAAGCATTAAACTATCTACTATTATTAATCAGAGTCTGATGGTCCATCTGTTATTCATTGATCCATTGGGAATAAAAAAAATATGTAAAGTCATATCTGTAGGGCTCATCAGCAGAGTCACTGTTAATTACAATTCAATATATCTCCACTGAAATGTTACAGGTATATGCCACAGCCACAGTACTAGTTTTGTCCTCTTCATCAGTTATAGACATGTGTGCAGGATGGTGTTAACCCGAGGGTCTTACCATGGCTAATAACGTGGTGTGCACAGTTCCCCCGAGTGAGCTCGAGGCAGAGTCAGAAAGTTGAGAGGGGGTGTGGCATATTCTCTCTTCAGGGGACCCGGGGGAGAATTTGGGGGCTTGAGCCCCCAAAGCCGCTGGACACGCACCTATAAAGGTTACTACATGTACAGCCACTCTTTTTCTAACAACCTCATAAGTTAAGAAGTTTAGAAACATAGAGAAAAAAATTGTATGTTTAAGTAATTTTGTGTCAAGAGTTTGGACTCAGAATCCTCTTTATCTGTAAGTAAAAGTAAATAGGTTTATACTTCCATCAATTGTCAGCAAAATTCAGTGTTTTTGCTTGGGGAGGTTTAAAGAAGAAAAAATCCAAGAGAATTGCTCATCACCCATATACCCTATGTGAACACAAATTATTTCCATGTATTGCTTGGGTATTATATTTAGCCTTCTTCCAGCTTCTGACCAATTATGACCCCTATTACGAAGCTTTATGACTAGTTCTCTGCTACTCATCACTTTGATACCTGGGAAGGGGGAAGCAACTGCTTAATGGCATACAGTATCTCCTTTACATTTCCCTACATATAATATAAATTTGACGAAATATGTATATACCAATAGGACAGGGGAAGCTTATATCTGTCTAACGATTAGGTTGAACTATAAAGCTTTCTACGAGGGTCATTCAATAAATTCTACCTCCTACCTCATAACTTTATTAATATATGAGCCAGTCTTATTAAATATCACACGATTGTAGCTTGGAACCTCAGCTACAGATTCAATGTCAATTGATCAGAGTAATGGTTGTACTTTTCCGAAGATGCAGTGAGAACCAAACCTCGATTAAGTATGATGGAAATGGATGAAAAACAGCAAAATATCGCCAAAGTGCTATTCATTTGGCCTATTGTAAGAGGCAAAACATTCCTATCAGTCAATTATAACCGTTCTAAATGTCAAATATCTCTTTAACAGACTGTAAACAATAAAGTTGACTGATTGCTTTTGAAAAAATATGCTCTCTGATTAGCCAGAACCAGGTCAGGATAACCATTCAGTTTACCCTCCCCTAGAGAACCCTGTAAAAGTCATATTTGACTTTCATGAGAACTAAGTGATCTTCAATATACTGAACTAAAATAGAGGGATTTAAAAGTCTGTCAAAGCGATAATTTTCTATCAGTGACTACCTCATTGAGTATTCTGAAGGTTGCACATAAGTAAAACTCATAAAGTGACTATTATGTTAAAGATTTAAGATTCCAGGCATCATTGTGGCTTTCAATGAAAATTTGACTGATTAGCAGTATTCCGGTATGCCAAAGGCATGCGCATAGCAATACATTTGTGTTGATAGTACACTATTTGGAAGCCTACAAGAGTTAATATTGTTTACAATCTTATCTATACATGATAATACTGTTTGTTAAATATTCAGATATCATTCATTCATTTCCATTTTCAGTATTTAAATCATGCTCTAACCATACAATTCGAAAAAACCACCTCAAAAACATGTGGTTATTCTTAAGGTAATTTTTTGTGTCCGTTGTCCAAAAGCTTTCTGGCTTTGACCGTGTCATAAGTAAAGCAGATATCAATTATCATTTACTACAAATGTGTAACTATGATTCGGAGCTATAATCATGACAAATGTGAGGTTGACATTAACATTAGCGATATTATGAGGGAGGAGGTAGAACTTATTGAATGACCCTCGTATATCATAAACACTTAAGTAAATATGACAAGATAAGATGCAGGTTTCAATAATTTAACTAACGCTATATGTTTGAGTATTGGATAAAACAGACAAATGGCTCATGAGAAATGTTTCCCAGTCTAGACATGTAAGCTGCTGCATTATCATCAAGGACAGCACTTTGGCCTTATGATCAGTGGCGGATCCAGGAATAAAATTTACGGGGGGCTGACAAGACTTTTTTTTATTGTACCCAAAAATAATCGTAAAAAGTCCTCAATTTTTTGCCATCAGCTCGTGAAGTTCTGCTAAGTGGGGGTGGGGGGGAGGGGGGTTAGTGATGTGGTCGTCCCAAAACCTGCAAAAAATTGTATGGTAGAACTTAAAATGTACCGACGGAACCTATCTATGTCTATAAAAAAGGTATTTTGTCAAATTTTACGGGGGCGCCCGCCCCTTCTGCCAACCCGTCTCCGCCACTGTTGATGGGACATTAAATGATGCAAGTGAATTTTAGCAGATAACAGAGGAAGGGACAAAGTAGATCGATTTTCAAAGAACCCAACGCAAATCCATGGTTCTATGATCATTTCGCTGCATGCCTAACGACCAATGATTTCATTCCACTACTTTGCCAATGGCAAAATAATGGTCCGGTGTATTCCCTATGGATCAAATCATGTTGGATCTCATTGAAAATAACAGGAGAGTGCAACTAGCAAAAGGGATCAGCCAAAGTTAAAACGGTATATTTGAAAATAACAGAAGATTGCAACTATCGAAAGGGATCAGCCAAAATAAACATGGTAGTATATTGACCTGGCTCTCTTTTCCTGAAACAATCAGCCTATTATATAGCTGTGTTTTCCACAACTTTCCCAATTACTTCAGGTTTTAAAAAAAGTCCAATTTGCCTAAATATTTATAGGTTTTTATTTTATTTTATTTTGGTAACATTTTCAATATCCTCAATTTTTATTGTTAAACTGTGAATGTAATAATATTTATAAGTATTTGAAAATAGGTGATGGAGGATAGGGTCACCGGTCACTCATACAATGAATGACCAAAATGTTATGGTATAATGAGATTATATCAAACTGACAATTGCCCAAAGCCAATTGCTTCCTTTAACAATACAACTTTTGACCTTCATTAAGTAATTTGTTATTGTTGCATTGTTTGAATGAAACAATATGTCCACCATATGGTCAATTTGTTTCAATAGGTTTAATTGTGATCACTTTTTCTATTAATTATCTTCAATTTTGCTTTCGTTTATATTCATCAGGTCAGCATGCGTGAAACAGGCGGATTAAAGCCTGATATTATCTATTTAGAAAGTTATAGGCTAAAATGTAGTGAATTACTGCCAAAGGTGGTTAACCACCTGGCCAGTTTGTGTACTACTCAATGGGCAAATTTCATGTCACCTTGCGCTTTTAAAATAAGATCCATTAGAGTTTGCAACTCAAACTTTGGAATACAACTATTTTAAGGATGACCCTTCATGTAGAGTAAAAAAACATCAAGTTAAAAATCGGGCCAGGAATCGGAACACCTACCTTTAAATAGGGACAGTTGGAGATGCACTTATTGGCATTATCAATCATTTTCAAATGAGAGGGTATACTGACAGGGTAATTAATTTCAATTACAAAAATAATCCTCCATTCATGTTCTCTTACATACTATTGTCTCTACTAGACCAAGATCAGAGCTACCAACACCACAGTTTTACAATCAGGAAGATTTGGCACAGGAAACAGGAAGATATTGAAATTTATAAAGAATCCTATGGGAAACCAATTACCGAAATCAGGAAGATTGATAAATTTATTCATTTTAATAAGGGAATATCGATCCATTTTCAGGAAGTCTTCTGCGGAATCAGGAAGGGTTGGCAGCTCTGCAAGATCCTCCCACCCCCCCCCCCCAAAAAAAAATAAAAAAATAAAAAAAAAATAAATAAAATTAAAAAAAAAATTAAAAAAATGCATTTATAGTGTATTCGAAAAAATGGGTTCAAAACGAGAGTTCGTAACAACAAAATACAATATAAATTATGCTCAACATTTAGGCCTAATAATAAACACTGTACAGTATATATTTATTGTCCTCAATGTGATAACTGAGTTTGGCATATCCTGCAAAGTACATAAGCCAAACTAAAGAGAAATTCATTGTTTAATGACCCAGACCTTGTTACATCAGAGATTAGCATTCTTGCTGCTTTGTGTGAATGAAGAGATAGAGTGATGTTCATAATCAGACATTTTTAAATTAGATAAACTGGGCTAAGTTTCCATTCAAATCAGGGGAATTGGGTCACCACAAGGTCACACATAATTAAACTTAGCCTACAACAAAAACCTGTTCAAATGTTGGTACATATTCGTAAATGTTCAACAATTTTTGAAAAATGACTAAAAATTAAGAAACATTTTGAAAAATTCTTAAAGATTTTCAAAAATATCCACACTTTTCCAAACAAAACAAAATAAATTAAAAAAATTGATAAAAATAAAATCGCATCAATTTTGGAAAATATGTCGGTCAAGCCCATAGTAGTTTTTATCTAAAAAAGTAGCAGATGTATTTGCCTGAATTTTTTTTACAACGTATGGTCAAATATATGAACTTTCAAAATATAAAGATATATTCTTTTCTTTTAAAATTGATCATCTATCCCAGGCTTTCTCAACTAGATTTACTGATGCGCCACATTTTAGTAACCAACTTGTTGAAGCTCCACTTGTTCATATTTTTTAGAATTTCCAATGGAAAAATTCCCTTCACAAAATATTTAAATATATGTACGGTATGTAGGCAAAATAACTAATATTACTCTGTGAGGGCACATGCGCGCGCAGCGCGCGAAAAATTGCTGTCTTTAAGTACATCTGACCGTCATAGGCCTATGAAATCTGGCTATATCATGATATGATTTTTTTTTAAACAAATTTTAACCACTCTCGCGCCACTTAGGATGCCTTGATGCGCCACAAGTGTCGCGTGCGCCACCATTTGAGAATGCCTGATCTATCCTCTCCTGTAATTTGGAAAAACTTAGTAAATCAAATTTTGGAAAAAAAATTGAGTTACACCCATATTTGGACTCTTCCCTGTCAGCAGTTTTTCATCTGGAAGAACCTAGTATGGAAAAACCTAGTCTATAAAAAATATGGGAATAGTTTTCCTTTTGTTTCTCAAATTTGCGTTCAACAGACTTACTAGGTTTTTCAAGATTACAGGAGACCTGTTTTGAACCCAAATTTTGGAACACGCTGTAGAAATACTTAAAATCTAAATAATGCTTGCATCCATCAAAGATAAAATAATAGACATACTTGATGAAACGTTTTCAATAAACCTAGTTACTTCAGAGAGATATACTCTTTATTTTATTTATAAAATTTAAACACCTTTTATTTACGTCATATATTTTAAAATTTGCCTCAATATGCATGGCAAAAATAAGCTTTGTCTTAGTGACCTGTGCACAAACATTTTTAAAATATCTTTAAAAAGTTTTAAGCGGTTGGTTTTTAATTTTATGTTTACGCCATTAACGAGTTCGACAATTGTCCAGACTCCATTACAGCTGTATGAACTTTTTAACTAAATAACTTTTCTTAACTAGTTAATAAAGAATTTGTGCTATAGTTAAGTCAGGTCCAAATTAGCCAGCCTCCCTACAGCAATGAATTAGTATAAAAGAATATGGGTGTGCATAAGACTTAAATGAGGCGACATGGCGCATTGTGCTTGACATGTGCGTATGACAAAATACTGTTCTAACTGTTTTATTTGTTTTTAAATCCAAAATGTGTAGCTTCATCCCATACACCAATATATATATGCAAACGAAATATATTTGCATGTTATAGTTTTCACGGTAGCTGATGTAACACAATGTCCCCTTTTCAAGTAGTGTGAATATGATTGGATTAATTTTGCGTGCAGAGAGATCAAAAACGCATATTACTCGCAAATTTGGAACCGAATAAACTATAGGCTTCTATTGGATAAACAAACAATCTCCTCCTGCCAAAAATAAAATAAAAATGCCTAGTTTAAAGTTTTAAGCAATAATCATTAAGACAAACTTTTCTTCACCTATATGCTTAAGTATTAACGATTTGTTGGTAAAATCAATGCATCTCACTAAAATTGAACAAAGACATACATTATTATTATACATACTGATTATTGTAAACCACCAGCAAAAACAAAATATAATTTATTTAGCTACATAGTATTGCTGGACATTATTTTATTAAAATATACCTTGGGTCATCTTCAGTCTTGTGTCAAACAAACCACCTAACGTCTGGAGCTTTGGCAATATTAAGCGTGAGAACACAAGAAAGTTATGGTGCTGTGTTAAATAAACATCAATAATTATCATTATCTCTACATGAATTACTGTTCTAATTAATAGATTATCACTAACAAACCAGCACAGGAGCAGGGTAACTCACAATTGATTTGTCTAGGGTTGTACTACCTGATTAATTGACTAAGTACCCATAGAGATAGCAATATGGTAAGAAAATGATACCCATAGAAAATGAAGTTGACGCCATTCTTAAACTTAAATTTGACCAACTTTAATCAAGTTTTTCTCAGGTTTTGAATTTTTGTGACAATTTATAATTATTTGACTCATGTATCTAATTTCATATTGTCACCTCGAGGTCTGATTTTGCTAACCATGTTGTGAACAACTCGAGTACACTCCCCCACCCCGGCTTAAAAATATGTCAACAAAGTTGTTATAAGGAAGCATTTTCACATGTGATGTATTTTCAAACATCTTACTTAATTCTGCTGGTGTAAGACATGATAATAAAAAGGTGCATACAAGGACAAGGGGCATGCACATCTATTCTGGGCTTAACATTGATTCTGGTATCAAATGCAACTGATAGATATCAGCCCCAAAAATTGATTCTACCTATGAGTATGCCATCACGAATTAGTCTAGTGCAAAGACTTCTAGACTTCCATTGTATAGTTTATATATATTGATTCCCGTAATACCAGTAGGCTATGGAGTACCCTTAACTCTTTTGTAGGATTAAAATCACTACCTTGGCACCTACAGCCAAGCTGGTCATGTGGTTATTACATTCGAGTTGGTACTGAAAGGTCCTGGGTTCGAAACCCAGCATCAAAGGATATATTTTAAAACCTTTGCTTTCAAATATTTTTTTCAAATGAGTTAAAAGTCAGAAGATTTACAACTAGGCTAATTTGTGATTTAGCAAACTCATAAGTAACACCAAAAAACTTGGATTATGTTCTGATCTGGCACAAATTTCTGAATGAAGTTAAAATGGCTCCCCCGCCACACCCCATTTCCACAACTTTGAAATTGGGAACAATTCCATTCCAAAGTTCAAAAACATTCATAAACCTGTGCTGAATCAAAATATAAATATGACCTATGACCTAGGGAAGCTAACCAATCACAACTACTGTTATATTCATATCGTAGTGATAATATAAGACACTTCTCTAGGAGTCCGTACAATTTTGACAAAGTAGTTCGCATAGAAACAAGCACCGATTTGTCGTTGCATAAAAGTACTGCTCAAGTAGAGGGGGAGGAGTGAACTCTGTGGCTCTTTTCTCACTAAATGAAATGGCATCCAAAGTGGTGTACCCATAGCTCCCTGGAACCTACGAAATAGAATGAATGGTTGCGCAATGTACAGTGCATCTCAAACAAATTTGGCATCATGCATGTGTACATGACATATGAATACATAAAAGCGAGAAGCGCCCTCTGGATAATTTTGTTCATAATCCATGCTGGTCGCGCTTCATTGCAGATAGAGAAATTTGACAAAGATTGCTAATGGGTCAGGGTACACTATTTGAGGTGCCATTCATATATTGATCACTGCAATGGTGGTCAGGCCACAAGACTAATTTTGTTTGGTTGTCCTCCACAACTTCTCTCACAAAGAAAGTTAAATTTGCAATGATGGTTTACAACTTACCAAAAGGCCCACCCATAAATAAGATGTTTTTCTACTTGTTCCCTTGATTACTGTTTAAAGATATTTTCTCATCATTTAGAATGTAAAATTACCCAAAAGAAGAAGAAGCAAAAAATGGGAATTGGTTTGTAAAAATTGAAAATCAGAAGCAGGCGGTGAAGGGCAACCAAGCAAATTTCCGGAGAGGCGTAAGCTTACCTCCCCCTCCCCCTCACTTCAAAGTACACAGTCATACCAAACTGAATATTTAGTGATACTGACATATCAGACACAATCAATGTACATGACCAAAAATATATATATTATAATATTTATAATCTATAATTCATATTTATACCGTATAATATTGGATCATTTCAGACGCAACAACAACGTCTGAACTATTTCACAATACTACTAATCTTTTTAATACTCGGGATAAAAACAAAGAGATTGAAATTTGGATAAATTGTTGAACAATCATTAATTATTATTGTCTATATATTATAATAAATACATGATTCACCACCGAACACAGAGCTACAACACAACAGTAACGATAGAATTAATGAAAATTAATATATGCGTAAAACAATGTTATTGACTATTTTTTATATAATATATGCACATTCATGTACTTAGCCTATTTTATTATGACATGCAGTTGACAGTGAGTACTTCATAACAGATTGTTTTGATATAGGGTCATGTATCTGTTATGTTATGAATGACATATCTTTTTGAACAAAATTATACATATATCATAGTAAATGACAAATTTGGTAAGATTTATAGCAGTTTGAAGGTTTTCAAACCAACTAGTAGCATGCAATAATATTTTGTTGGCGGGGAAAAGTTGGTAGCCTACATGTAATTTTGGGACATGTTTTATGATTCACCACCAAACACAGCTACAACAGTTACGATAGAATTAATGAGAATATATGCGTAAACAATGGTATTGACTATTTTATATAATATATGCAAATTCATGTACTTAGCATATTTCATTATGACATGCAGTTGACAGTGAGTACTTCATAACAGATTGTTTTGACATAGGGTCATGTATCTGTTATGTTATGAATGACATATCTTTTTGAACACAATTATACATTATATCATAGTAAATGACAAATTTTGAAGGGTTTATAGCATTTTTAAGGTTTTCAAAACAATTAGTAGCATGCAATAATATTTTGTTGGCGGGGAAAAGTTGGTAGCCTGCATGTAATTTTGGGACATGTTTTATGATTCACCACCGAACACAGAGCTACAACAGTAACGATAGAATTAATGAAAATGAATATATGCGTAAACAATGGTATTGACTAATTTATATAATATATGCAAATTCATGTACTTAGCATATTTTATTATGACATGCAGTTGACAGTGAGTACTTCATAACAGATTTTGTTGATATAGGGTCATGTATCTGTTATGTTATGAATGACATATCGTTTTGAACATAATTACACATATATCATAGTAAATTACAAATTCCGAAGGATTTATAGCATTTTTAAGGTTTTCAAAACAACTAGTAGCATGCAATAATATTTTGTTGGCGGGGAAAAGTTAGTTGCCTAAATTTAATTTTGGGACATAAATGTTTCATAAATTTTAACATGGGCATGACATGAAATGTTGTATTCCTATAAAGCTAACATAATATGTATATTATTTCATTTTAAAGAATATAATTATATTGATAGTTCTAATCCATATATAATAACCTAGAACTGACACAACAGAGCTGTGCTATGCTTTATTCTTACACTCTTACTAGTGTCGCACCAATCCGAAAGCAAGAAATCAAAATATGCGGAGTGCATTGAAAGTGTCTAATGCACTCCGTGTGTGCGCCGTTCAATGCGCACACCACACGCTTTGTTATGATTCGTTGTACAGGCATTGTGGGTTCGCAGATTTTCACCGCGGGTGTTAGCAAACTTGTTAACACTTTTTTATTCGTTAGTACATAGATACAAATTATACTCAAATTGTAAATTTTGATTTGTATAGTGTCGTGTATGAATTAGGTCAATACATGCGCATGTTTTGTTTCTCGAAAATTAGAAAAATCAATGCACTTGCGTAATGTTGATATGCTCACAATAGCACTCGGTCTTGCCAATATTCACACATCAACATCAGCGTGCGAGCATTGATTTGTCTATTTCTCTCGAAACAACACATACGCATTTATTGACCTATAATCATTCAATTCATTGAACTTCTTTTAAATTTTGTATAAAGACGTTGTTTAGAGAATAATTACTGCGTAACAACTGTTTTCGTGAATTTGTTTTAAAATCAGAGGTTTTTGTTCTGGTCTGAGGAATTGTCCCGAGGGGCGCAGCCCCCGAGGGACAATTCCGAATGACCAGAACAAAACCCGAGGATTTCAAAACAAATTCACGAAAAGAGTTGTTAAGCAGTCATTATTCTCATTCATTACTGAAAAAGATGCATATTTTATCCAAATCGTTGATTTGTACCGATATAATCTTGCTAATAATTAATTAGTTTTCTGTTTATTTTTCCACCCCTTCTTAGTTTTTGAAACAGTCCAAGTCGGGTCATCCCCTCATTAACATTTTTATCATTCAACCAATCAGAATTAAGCTTTAATCGTGTTTCCTCATAACTCATTGAATATTCAGTTTAGGGGCGTGAGGCGTTAGTTTGATTGGTCGGCCAGTGAGCAAAACAATGGAACACTTTGGCACAGTACTTTCGGGCAATTATTAGTAACCCGCGCTCGGCGTGCGCGTTCTCATCTAACGATTAATTTGATTGGAACGCACTTGGTACGCAGCTATCGCGATTATTCATGAAGTAATGAATATCAGATTATTGATGCAGATATGCAATGATGACGGCTGTGTTCAGTACCCAACGATGAGCCCATAACACAGTGAATTGAGTTTAAAAAGTATAGTGGTTAAAAAAAAGCGTAACATCATGTATGTGACAAAAGACCTGTGTGTAGACAATGAATACAACGTTTGGACCTCGACCCATTTTTGCACCAATTTGCATGCATTTGAATACAAGCCGAACAAATTTTACCTATTTGGTAGTTGGTACCGAACAAACGATATCAAGATGCAGACAAACCAATGCGAGATTTGCGAGTAAATAATCTTCTACTTTTGATCTGGATTAAAGACAAAGGTCCACTTTGACCAGCTCACCCTGTGTGCACTAGCTTAATACACTGTTCGTTTGGTGACAGATGAAATAGAGTTAAGTTGGAGAAATCTCAACCTTGAGATATTCCCAAAGGATCTGGCTGGTAAGAGTGGACCTAAGGGTTTAAGAACCTAAAACTCAAAGTGTCTAAACAACGCTACAAATCAGTATTTGATTTTGAAATCACATTTCACTTTTCATGAAAGCTCATCAACATTTTGGTAAATCATATAAAATACACAGGCTTTTTGATTTTGCTATTTTTATGAGTTTAAGTTTCTTGAAATAAATGGCACAACTGCTAAATGCTACATACAAACATTTTGTATGGATGCAAAGTTTGCCTCGATGGTGTAGTTTAAAGGCATATTATGTGATCTTTTCAAGATAGCGCCCTTTTTTTAGAAAGTAGATTTTCTTGCAGATTTACATTTCTGATCATAAATCATACATACATTCCAAGTTACAGAGCGATACGATTCCTAATAACCTCAAAATCATGGTTTTAGAGTGAATTTAGAGTAAAAATATAAACTGTCGGAGTTATCCGACAGTTTATTTTCACTCTAAAATCATGATTTTGAAGTAATTAAGAATCGTATCGCCCTGTAACTTGGAATGTATGTACGATTTATGATCAGAAATGTAAATCTGCAAGAAAATCTTCTTTCAATTTTTTTTCGATGTTGAGGGCGTTCCCTGGAAAGATCACATAATATACCTTTAACCGTCATTACGCTTTGGACTTGCGTAGGTCTAGCATTATTTCAATGTAGGTTGGATTCAGCAGTTTCCGCACATATATGCACTTGTCAAAATAAATTCATGAAGAAAGATTCACACAGCTTTTTTGCTCTTTTGCATATACATTTTGTTGCACAAAAAGTGTATAGATCTGTGGGAATAATTATGAAATGGACGCACGTCACATGAGGAGGTTGACCTCGCACAAAGTACGCGAGGTCAACCTCACCCATTGTGCACATCTAAAGCGCGCAATACGGCGGAGATTGGTTACTAGATTTCTGTGAATTATCAAGCATGAGCTAATCGGAGTGCGCCCCCGTATGTCGGGCTGTGGCCAGGAGGATATGTGCCGTAGTCCCATACCCTTCACATTATACCTTCACACTCTTATGTTTTACTGTATAAAGTGTATTATGATATAGGGTGTGGAGGGTGCAAAATTCCACTTTACAGCTAACGAACACCATGAGCAGAGGCACTCATTTACAAGTTGCATGTTTGATATTCATTTTACAGCCGGGCAAAAAATAAATAAAAATCAGTCTGACATGCCTCTGTTTTAATCAGACAAGACAAAACTATAAAAACTATGAAAACTTTCCAAGCAACTGCTTCATATTTGATATAGTCTGTTCAAAAGACATTTGCTTCTAAACAGCAGCCTCATCAGTCATTTGACTTTGCATAATGGCAATCTGCATGCCGGTACAATGTATTACTAAAACTTTACTACAACAGTATTTCATTGAAGCACCACAGTTCATTCAGTACCAAATTTGCGAGACTCCTTACAGCGGCGAATTAATACAGAAGGGCATGGGCGCACTTGAGGCTCATATTCAGGGCTGGAAAAATGCAAAGTTTCCCAGCAAGGGAAAATCAACAAAGTTGGATTTCCCGCTGCTTTAGCGACGGAGGGATGTCTGAGGGTGGCTACCCCCCTCAGAAGCATGAGCTTCTTGGAAAATTAAGGTCCAATTGATGCTATTTTGTGCATCATTTTATGTAATATCGGCTGTATTACTCTTAACTCTGATTTTTTTTTGGGGGGGGGGGATTTCCTGCGAGATGGCAACATTTCCCGGCAAGGAGCTTGCCGTTTTGCCCTCTTTTTCCAGCCCTGCTCATATTAGACAACAGTGTGCATCATATGCATGACGTATTTGTGCCAAATCTCACATATGTGTACTGTTGCAGCAAAAGGGTGCAGTTGTCGGTAAAATGCATTTTGAGATATTGATGCAAGAAAATAAAGGAATTTTTTCTTCATAAAATCAGAAAGCAATATCCAATTTTAACCATTAAAATGTCATTTTGAAGCATTCAAAAAGCTCCTTTTGTATTAAGATCTCATTTTGATTGTTGAGTGACAACTGCACCTTTTTGCTGCGGCTGGACACATATGCTTGGATTACTAAATTTGCTGCGTGGAGAGATAAAAACCACACATTTCTCGCCAATTTGGAACTGACTAAACCATACATCTGTATTGACATGGTGCTGTTAATATCTTCAAACATATGTATCTATGCATAATATTTCATTACAATACTGGCTGTAAGTTTGAATACCTAATTTTAAAAATATCCCTATGGAATATGGAATAGCCATGCACTACTGTAAAAGTGGACATTTTCGTGTTACATTTATTTTCGAGCTTTTCGCGCTAACATCAGCAAGCGCGAAAATAGAAATGCGCGAATACATTCATTTCGTATGTAGATCTATGTAAGGAAGCTCAAAATTGCGAAAATAAAAACAAGCACAATTGTTCAAAATGTGCAAAGCGCAGAAATTGACACCCGCGAAAATGTCCACTTTTACAGTGTGTAAAATTCTCTTTGTGGCCAATTTCATGACCCAATTCACGCTGACACACCTATAAATTTGGGCATTTTATGGTGTAAAGATATTGTGTCAGTCATCTGAAAGAATACCCAATTGGTGTATGCAGTTAGTACCCTTAGTTGATTGGAGGAAACCTGTTCTACAGTTGTCGGTCGAGCCAATTTATTTTTCCCCAAATATTTTGGGAAATGTTGGTGAATGTTCAGCAATTTTTAGAAAATTGTTGTCAAATATTTCAAAAATAATTTAAAAGTTTTCAGAAAAAATGGGTCGGTCGGGCTCATGGAACAGGCTTCTTTTTTCTGTCACCTAATATCGGTTGAAACATTAACAGTTTTAAAAAAGAAAGAAAAAGTCATGATAATTAATAATCAAGAAATTGTATGCATTATCACAGTGAACTATTGGCTCTTTCTTGACAAAAGGATGTATTGAATACACAGTGTAACCACAGCATACTTACTTTCACCATAGTGTTGATCAATATCACATATGATACATTTTAAAAATTGTGATTCCCATTTTTGCCACAAATTGTGGAAAGATAACTGCATACGTTTGACTTGTAAATGAAAACACACTCTGCTAGATACATTTTTCTTAGAAAAGGGCCATTCTTACCAAAAAGCTTCATAATGATAATAAATATTGCAACATTAATAATGATTACTATGTACTTATACAAGACTATTTCTGCTGTTGTAATGCTTGAGCATAGAACCATCCCTCACCACCCTCAGTCTTCGGATGAAATAACTTAGTTTCCCAGCTGGTACTGGTCTCTTTCCTCTGTCTTTCTTCCTGACGTTGTCTCTGTTCCAACTGCATATCAAAAGAATAACACAAATCAATCAATAATAATAATAATATAATAATCGGGATTTATATAGCGCCTTTCCAAGATTGATCAAAGCGCTGTAATTTCGCTGCAACTTGCGAATCATCAGAATCAGATCGCATCAACTAGGGTGCTGCCAATTCAGGCGTACACCTATCCGCACTTAGATTGTAACATCCACCATTTTTCAGTGCAGCTCCCCAAATTCCATTGGGTGAAGGAAGTGTTTGATAACTGAAACAACTGATCACCGATTTTGAGCAGGAGGAAACCGGAGAACCCGGAGAAAACCTGCGAGAGCGTGCATGGATCGTGATAAACCCAATGCACATAAAGCCTGCGGTCGTGCACAGAATTGACCCGGGATTGCCGTGACTATTCAGCTAGCAACTCAAAACTGACTTTCAAAGTCACACAGTTGCAACGCTATTTTGAATAATTTCTTCTGATCACACAACACACAAACCCACAAACCTATTACACAAAATTAATATACCATAGTTAAACATCCTACAGTTGAATCAGTTCCAAATTGGCAAGAAATAGTCGTTTTTTATTTCTCCGTGTGCGATGGCAATCCAAGCGTATGTGTGAGTTTACACCCACCCTGACGGGGTTTTGGTCGCACACACACAGTGTTGGTTGCAAGCACAGGGTTTTGGTTGCAAGCACAGGGTTTTGGTCGCACACACACGCCACTCATATGATGTACAGTTCGCTTGTTGCCTTCATTTGCGACCACGTCCTTCTGTATTCATTCGCTGTTGTAAGGAGGCTTCACCAATTTAGAACTGATCAAACTATTACCTGCTGGCTCTGTCCAATTCCATCCCCCAACTTTAAAAACAATAATCACCAAAACCCCTCAATTTTCTCACCCACTTTTCCCTACATTGTATATAAAGAGCAAATGTGAACAAAAGCCTAACAGAAATTAACATGGTCAATAAACCAAGAGATGTTATAGTTCTCTCTAGATTAAAAGAGTCAATCGTAATCTCTCTCCTTATAATGAGTTGTATTGTTTTTGACTAGTGAGTGTTATGAATGTCATCGATTATTACTCAGTACTCTAATGATACGAATAAAATTATTCAACAGTGCTGGCTAATTGAAAAGAGAACGAGTAAGTGACCACCTGCTGCACAAATGAAAATCTGTATACTTACAAACTTGGATGGAAGTGTTCTTTGACTACTTTTACTTAATCGCTGATTTCTTTGTAATTACTGAACCGAATCAAACACGGTTTTCTTCAAACTATAGACAACTAATTTCCCTTCATTCTGTCATTTCAACTTTTACTTAGGAAGTTACGATCACCTAATGGAGAGTTGCAAATTTGTTTGAGACACCCTATACACTTACAAACCACAACTTGAGGTGATGAGGCGACGACAAATAGAAACCTGTTTTACGGGCCCGACTGACCCATTTTTTAGTAATCGGTGAACAAATGTTCATGTGCATATGAATACTAGCATGTCAAATTAGGGCAACATTTTACAGATTTTGTATTCTATTTCTTACAGTCATTTTGAAGGGGGGAAAAAGTCAGACCGTTCCAACCTACGTTTGCCTGTAGAACAGGGTTTCTTTTTTTCGTCGCCTAGGGAGGACATTTTGCGACAGTGTGTACTTTATGTCAAAAGCAAATTAGGCAACCAACCAATACACTGCTAGGCTGTGGTGTTAGCTGGTCATTCTTATATACTGGTTGTGGTTTTGGATGTCAACAGGCAATTTGATTGGTTTTCGGCTGATTTTCGGCCTGTTTTGGCCGATACGCACCTATATTTTATGAGACGATAATATATAATTTGGAGCAGGGCATAATTCATACCTTCAGTGCGTATGGTCATCGCGTTGAGATGTTCAAATTGGCCCTGCAGAAAGTTGCCGACACCGATTTTATAATGGGGTTAAATTTATTGTTGTTTTTGATAAGAATAAATCTAACAAAATGTTTTATTGTTATGATAAAAGATACAAATAATCAATAAACTAAATAGGAACGAGAATAAAATATAATTTGTAGCTGTTTTACTATATACATTGGTATTTAGTCGTCGCTATTTACGTCATCGTGTATGACCGCATACATGGCTCCAAATTTGGAACAGCCTATAAATTACAAGACCAACATACTAGTATATAGCAAAACAGCTACAAACTATATTTTATTCTCTAAATAGTCACATGATGGCAAAGATTTCTACTTACGTATCTTTTGTGTTCCGTTGCCGTGTTGATGTCGGCGATCTTGAGACTGTTTGTCACGTGTTGCCATAGGCGACGAGATTCGAATGTTCCTTGCAAGCTGATTGGTCGCACCCTTTTTGGAATACTGGCTAATTTGGAAGTGTCTATTACTTTTTTATCACCCTGTGAAATAATAAAGATTGGTGATGCATTATTAATCCCAGTGGTTACAACATGAATATATAGTCAGCGTCATAATGTTATGGACATAATTCCACCGTTACATGCGCACGCGTGTGAACCCTTAATTGCATACCGCAAGCATTAAAAAATGACTGAGTGTTATGATTGGTCACCACAAACACATGCATGCATAGTTGCTCATGAATGTTACGTATTTGGATGCACCCAAGAAAAAGAAAAAATCATGCTCGCATAAAAAAAACTCAAATTTCATTCATAGCATTATGACAGCGACTATAATTATTGTAAAAACAGAAATGTTTGTGAGTTTAAAATTTCAAAGATGAGCAATACTGGCCTAATTCACGGCATGAAAATTTCGCGAATATAAACTTTGGAGTTACATTGTGTAACTTTGCAATGCACTGCTACAAGGTAGATTGAAAAATATTCACAGCATGAACAATTCGCGCGTAAGTGCTCCTTGTGAAAATTAAATGTCTGTGAACATTTCTTGTTTTACAGTAACTCCATATACTATATTCTCTCTTACAAACCTCCAAGGGTGTTTCATTTTTTAAGGGCTATATTTGTGGGTATTTTTGGTACAAAATCACAAATTTTTGTGTCAATCTAGTAAATAATATCGGAAATGCTGCAACACACACTGCTGCATTTTGTACCTTTTGTTATCAATTGCAAAGAAAAATGCATTTTTGGTTTCCTTTCAAATAAGTCATCAATGCTAACACTTTTTAATGACAAGACTAATTGGACATTGGAAATAATTCACTCATTGGGTTTTTTAATGTATAAAGAGTTCCAGAAAGTGACTAATTGCGTGAATTTTCTATTCATGATTGTAACGCATCATTGTTAGCACTCGTTCTGTTTTTCATGTACATCAGAACCAACATAAGTATCCCGAAAGAACTACAATCCTAGAAAAAAGTCTTGGAACACATACATATGTTAACAATGAAAAGCTAACACCCACTCTCCCCTGTGCAATGTTGAGAATGTTTCAGCAGTTATTCAAGGTGTCCTACCATTGATTGATGGGTGTTAGAAAGGGAAAATTGTTGTTTAAGATGTCCTCTTCAGCTCTTAACAAAATAAACATCATTTAAAGATCAGTGGGAAAATCTGTGCATACTGTCCAAAACGTGTAACGCGTTCCAAGGACTTTTTGCAGGTGGAAGAGACAGCTGCTAGAAGAGCTAAGCAAAAGGTAACTGGCCTACTTTAGGAAAATCATAATGCTCTCTTCATACTAGCTGGTCTCTGGACGCAACAGGTCGCAGCACCTAGTACTCGCTAGCTCGAAGTATTTCGGTGCGACCTTAGGTCGCCATAGGTCGCATCGAACTACTTCATCGCCGGTAGTCGCATGTATTTTCAGGTCATTTTTTGGCTGCGCAGACGGCAAGCTGGATTATGGCCGCTGATTGGTTATGCTAATTACGAGGCTAAATAACCTCCCCCATTGGTTGAAAAGGAACGGTATTCATTACGTCATGAGCAACTGATCGTTTGAGTTGAAATTAAGTCAACGGGCCACAACCTCTCGTTTCCAGTCAAGCGATCTCTTGATTGATGTATCCGCAAGTCGCAGCAGGTCGCTGTATCAGAGAAGGTTTTGGATATATGACGTAAAACTCGTCATAGGTGCGACCTGGATCGCGAAGCAACCTTATTATGTCACCAGCATAAGAGGCAGTGGTAGCTTACTAGCACTCCACATCATAGAGGGGAAGGTGGAAGGCAGCAGATGAAGAGGTCGTCAGAAGAAACAATGGTACGATAACATCATGGAATGGACTAGTATGAGTCTAATAAAGGCTAGGCGTCTAGCACAAGATAGAGCAGCTTGGAGAAAGATGATACCGAGATGCGAACGTATGGCAGCCAATCGTCACTACTGACGGAGGCCCAAGGCAAGGCGAGTCACTTACCGATGCATATGAGAACTCCAGTGTGCCATTCCACTCTCCGTTTATCCTACAAATTACTGCATTACTGGGGTTTTTAACCTCTGCGCTCACTCTATGTACTTTACCGCCATAAAATGGCTGAAATATAAAAGATAAAACAATACAAATTTAATATAAAATTTGGTAGCAATGTTAAGCTATGGGTGTTTCTGTAGCAGTAATGTATCTTGCTTTCTCGAATTTTGCTCTCCAGGGTTGCACCATTCCATTAGATAATAGAAATATACACCGTATTGTCCCTTCAGCATGTATAAAGTAATACTTCCTATGTATAACATTTGGGTAGTCTGCTCTAAACATGTTCAAATGCAAAAAACATATCTATCAAAACCTTGTTTAATACTACTATACAATAAACCATGACTTACTTTAGTATGAAATGTAATATTGGCTTGGCAGCTCGTCTGTGGACATTGTATGGTAACCCGACCACCTAATTCCATCTATGGTACAGTGAGTATAAAGCGTCCATATGCGCTGGGGAAATTTCAGTGAATCGGGACACCCCTCAGGTCTTTATACTGCTATACAATAAACCATGACTTACTTTAGTATGAAATGTAATATTGGCTTGGTAGCTCGTCTGTGGACATTGTATGGTAACCCGACCACCTAATTCCATCTATGGTACAGTGAGTATAGAGCGTCCATATGCGCTGGGGAAATTTCAGGGAATCGGGACACCCCTCAGGTCTTTATACTGCTATACAATAAACCATCACTTACTTTAGTATGAAATGTAATATTGGCTTGGTAGCTCTTCTGCGGACATTGTATGTTAACCCGACCACCTAATTCCATCCATGGTACAGTGAGTATAGAGCGTCCATATGCGCTGGGGAAATTTCAGGGAATCGGGACACCCCTCAAGACTTTATACTGTTATACAATAAACCATCACTTACTTTAGTATGAAATGTAATATTGGCTTGGTAGCTCGTCTGTGGACATTGTATGTTAACCCGACCACCTAATTCCATCCATGGTACAGTGAGTATAGAGCGTCCATATGCGCTGGGGAATGACGCTTTGTAATCTTCACCATGTTCTAATAAGGATATCACACCTGGGAAGAAACACAAGAAAAGTGGTTACGGATTTAGAACCAGAAAAGAGAGTAAAGGTATTGTTTTTAGCCTCTGCCCATGTGTATGCCATGTGTTTTCACAAGTGTGTTGAATAAACTGCATAGCATGAAAGCCATGACTATCATTGCAAACACTGATTTCCGACTCTATGTACAGTAATAATCAATAAACAGAGCTTTTGGAAACCATACATAAAATCAGATACATTCTTTCATAAAAACATTCTTTCATAAAAGAAAGTTCACCAGTTTGTTTAGAAATTAAAAATCATCCCAGGTGAAAATTGCTTGATAGGGTTGACAGACTTAGAATTTCCAAATTGAAGATTTGTTTTTCCTATAAAATTTCTGCAATTTTGAAAATATTTTGAAATTTTCTGAAAATTTTGATTTATTTTTTTAAATCTTAGAAGATTTTGTAGAAAATCTGTATCAATTTCTAGACAATTTCTGAAGAAAATGAAATGAAAGATTACCAACCAAATAACCCTACTACAAAGCAATATTCTCATCCTTCTATCACATATATGAATGATTTGAGAATAGAGCAAAATGTGTCAAACTGCATGACCACTCACCTTCTCCTACCATATTGACACCGACAGACATTCCCAAGAATTTAGACTTTGTCCAGATGTAGGAATTCATACAGATGTTCTTACTAGCACATTCAGCATAAAATGCAGACACTGTCAAAGTAAGAATACAAAATAAACACACACGTATGTTATTAAAATGTTTAAAACTGAACACATTTTGAAAGATTGGACTATTTGAATATGCATTATTAGTGAAACAATATGGCACTTGCATGGAAGGTTATAAGTTCAATTCATCCTCCATGACCTATGCAAATTTACAGAGTACAATACCAATCACTTCAATCAATAACAGTGTATCAGGTGATTGGTATTGTACTCCATAGGTAATGGAGGATGATTTGAACTAATGACCTTTAAAGACATAGCATTTCAGGTGATAAGGATGCCAAAATGTCTTAAACTAATGTATGGTTCAGTCAGAAAATAATGAAGAAAAACAGGTATGTAGTAACTGATGTATACGATATCCAAAAATAATTGTAAACAATTAAAGTTTTGGATAAAGCAACAAATTGGAGTAACAGCTTTCAGAGTATATAAGGATATATGAGATGCAATAAAGCACACTGCAGGCCATAGTTTAAAAGTTCAATTTTAGATTTTTAACAAAAAGACAATTTAATCAATTTTAACCCTTTCCACGTGGCAAGCGTCTGCAGACGACATTCCAAAATATCACAAAATAGTTCAAAAATTCAAAAATTATTGAATTTAATTACCATATTTAGAATCACCATGGGAAATGCATTGAAATAAGTACAAACATGCCTAGTATCAGGTCAGTAAGCCTTGAGATACACTTTTAAAATTGAGAAAGGTTTCTGAAAATTCTGTTTGGTATAACCGTGTGGATAGTGTTAAAGGTGAAAAAGGTGCCTACCTGGAGGATGATGAGACACTTGCTCAGCTATAAATTTGACTCTGTCGCAGCCTTCACCGGCATTACTCGCTTCTGATTGGCCTTCTGCTGGGGCCTCGCTCTGCGAGGGTAGCTTAGTAGAGGGCGGTATATCCCATGAGCAGTGAAACGTTTCACCGATGATGGGATTGTATGGTTTCTTGGCAAGTGAACCCTAAGAAATGACAATGACAACAATAAAATATGGATGTTACATACATACAAGTCATGCTTTGGACTGGTGTAACTCACCACTTACAACTATGCCCACAAAACAGGGGGAAAGTGTGAATATCTGGCAAATTCAGATGCTTATGCTACTAATTATCAGCATCAAATTATATTTGAAGTAATCGGAATGTGAAATCTACTTTGGGTTTTGCTAGTAACAAACCTGTTGTTCTGGCCTTTTTACCAACAAAAATGGTAAAAACCTTGTTTTAGCTTCTAGATTATTGCCACTGGCTTTTGCCAATAAGTTTGTGATAATTGCGTTGCCAAAGCAGCTGACAGCAAATGAAAATCTTTCAATGTTTTTCATAATCTTAAACACACCAACAAAGTTGCTTTTACAGTTGTAGTTTTAAACCGAGGTTAAGACCATAGTTTAAACTGCCTGGTGCAAAAACCTGCAAAAGAAAATTGAGGCTAACACATTTAAAATCACTGTAACCTATTTTATTTATTAAAAAAAAAGGTTTGTCTCAGAAACATTTTGCAAACAAGCTAAGGTGGTTTTTTTAGAGAATTGGCTATGAGGTATGAGACATTTTTATCGACCATGTTTATTTTGACCGGTTTGCAAATTATGCATATCATTTTGGTGTTGATTTAAGCTAACAGAGAACCACAAGAAAAAACCCAGAAAATGCACTGCTGCCGCATACAGCTACGCGCTAAAGCCTATTTCACATACTAATGCGCGCAGGTTTCTGAGACGAACCTTCTTATTTTTGCCTTACTCAATCATTATCTATTTACCTTTCTACCGACATGAAATGAGCATAAGTAGTACTCCACCACAGCCATCATCCGTGCTTCCGGCGTAGATAACTCTGCTATCCTATGATAATATAAAACAATACAACAATTGGTGGTGTTTTAAAGTCTGGAAAGGAATTGCTCACAAATAAAAATCAGTTGTTTTATGCACATTATTACTAGCGCAAGTGTAAGTGCTAAGTAAGCAATTAACTGTATAGCCTTACCTGACAAACATGTCCGGATGTGCCATGAAATCTGCATACATTTCTAGTAAAGACCTCTTCTCCAAGATGAATGTCGGTAATACGACCTGTGAAAAGAGTAACACATACAATTAGTGACTGACAAAACTACTCTTTTCAATTTTTTGAAATTCATTTTTATGCTTACAGGTTATCAAAAATAATGGTTAGTAATGTTTTGATGACCATGCATGTAGGGCTTACAAAGCACAGTATTTGTCATTGCAAAAACTGAAGATTGTTTGGATTTGTGCATGTGTTTGAAATGGCTGGATTAGACCATAGATAATCAAGACGGGGATGGATAAGTGGGTATTTTGTTTAAAGCTATGTGTGTTTCGGACCAAGGTCACTCAACACAAAAACAGATGTAGCCTTTCGCCCTGTCATTAAATTACTTCTCAACATCCACAAATAAAATGCCACTCTCGTTCCCAGCTGCATTAAATTGCTAGGAATTGATTTCAAAAGATGTGCTATTGTCCATCACGCTCATCATGGATTCAAGTTTACGTGTAATAAAAAACTGGGTGAAATAAATGTCTATAATAAACTTCACAAATAGCGTTACATCCATCGCATCGGTGAATGTGTGTATTGAATTAATATGTTTCAAATATTAGAAATATTTTAATTTTCACGGTTGCTTTTTCTATCAAACTAATTTTATGTATCCCGTTATTAGCTAGTTTTAGATACTGTAGTTACCACAATAGACTATCATAGACTATACCCATTCTTTTTACTGGGATTTTCAAACATGCTAGTCATACAGGTGTGTGCGAAACAGACATAGATCAGCTCCATACAACATTTCAATAGAGATAATCCAGGAGATAATCATCCCCTCTATTGACGATCTATGATTAAACACCTTTTAGCCGCTATCTATCGTCCATTCATAATATGAGTTGTGATATCAAGTATAATATAACACTCTTATTTTATGTTCCTCCATGCCTTGAAAATCTCTGAGTCTGTGTCTTGCTTATAATAGTCCAAGGCCATAATTTGAGATCACATCTTCATACAGGTATACTAACCCTAGTGAGGTCAATTGCTGCTTTGAGTTGTGATAAGAGGTTTATACAACACCCTGTTTTTCCAATACCCTCTAAGCTCTCAGTGTTACTATTGCTTATCCTAATGAACATTAACCTTGTAATAGCTCAAAATACAAATATTTACCCTGGTAAGTTCAATTCCTAATTTGAGTTTGTTTGTTTGTTTGTTTGTTTGTTTGTTTGTTTACATGCGTGATAACAAGTGTAATATAACACTCTCATGTTCCTCTACACCTCCAATATCTCTGTCTGTCTCCTTATCCAAATAAACATGGACCAAGATCACAATTTAAGGCCATAACCTCATACTGTCATACAGTTACCCTAGTAAGAACCATTCCTAATTTGAGTTGTGATAACAAGTGCAATATAACACTCTTATGTTCCTCTACACCTCCAATATCTCTGTCTGTCTCCATATCCAAATGAACATGGACCAATATCACTATTTAAGGCCATAACCTCATACTGTCATACACTTACCCTGGTAAGATCCATTTTTAATTTGAGTTGTGAATAACAAGTGTAATATAATGCTCTTATGTTCCTCTACGCCTCCAAGATCTCTGTCTGTCTCCTTATCCAAATAAACATGGACCAAGATCACTATTTAAGGCTATAACCTCATACACTTACCCTGGTAAGATCCATTCCTAATTTGAGTTGTGATAACAAGTGCAATATAACACTCTTATGTTCCTCTACACCTTCAAGATCTCTGTCTGTCTCCATATTCAAATAAACATGGACCAAGATCACTATTTAAGGCCATAACCCCATACTGTCATACACTTACCCTGGTAAGATCCATTCCTAATTTGAGTTGTGATAACAAGTGCAATATAACACTCTTATGTTCCTCTACACCTCCAAGATCTCTGTCTGTCTCCATATCCTAATGGACATGGACCAAGATCACTATTTAAGGCCATAACCTCATACACTTACCCTGGTAAGATCCATTCCTAATTTGAGTTGTGATAACAAGTGCAATATAACACTCTTATGTTCCTCTACACCTCCAAGATCTCGGTCTGTCTCCATATCCAAATGAACATGGACCAAGATCACTATTTAAGGCTATAACCTCATACACTTACCCTGGTAAGATCCATTCCTAATTTGAGTTGTGATAACAAGTGCAATATAACACTCTTATGTTCCTCTACACCTCCAAAATCTCGGTCTGCCTCCTGCTTTGGATCAGGTACCTCATCTGCTGCGTTGATATCTAGTATACAAAAAATCAAGAGTGTGTAATCAATTTGAGTGTTGACTAGCTTACTTCAGAGAGAACGGTGATGTCTATAGTCTATTGGGCCATCACGAGCCAGTGACGTATCTGCGTATTCTACTAATTGCAGCACAAAACGCGCGCCTACTCGAGGCGCTGGATTATAGACACGAGCATTGAAAGTCAGAAGATACATGTGTGCGTGAAAGCTGCGCCTGTTAAGTTACGTCACTGTCCAGAGGAAGGCAAATAATGTATAGTTCCATAACCGCAACTCCCACGGTGTTTCAATGGCGAGGGACCGAAGAACAGGGGCAGTTGGTCCGCGTACCCCGTGGATTAAACCTGAATTGGATTGGTAGAGAAGCAAGTCAACCTAGCCTGTGTGGCAATGAGATGGATCAAGACTATTCTTTTCTCATGTCCGAAGGCTCACAGCAAAATTGTTAACTTTATTTGTTGGGAGTGGTTCTTTTAACTTCATTCTTTTCTTCCATCTTTTCTTAGGCCAAAAAAAAAAAAATGTTATATTGGCGTAACGGGCTGAACAAAAATAGGGTAGGTAGGTAGGGATTTTTTTTTTTTTTTTTTTTAATTTTTTTTTTTTAGCAGCTGTTTTTGAACAATGTTAACCGAGTTTAAACATTCCCTATTGTTTGTTAGAAGCACCGTCGTATTTCGTTCGAGAAAAAACTTTTTTTTTTCTTCATTTTTTTATTTTTTAGGGTCGGTCGGTTGGTTTTTTGTTGTTTTTTTTCACTGAAAAAAAAAAAAAGAAGTGTAGGGTCGGGCGTATTTTTAGGGTCGGGCGGGTTACGCCAATATAACCATTTTTTTTTTTGGGCCTTACTTTCATTTCATCAAGCCAGCATGCTTATATAGGCTTTTTAAGCCTGGCCCGAGCATTTTGCTTGAGCCTGGTCCCTTCAGGACCCAAGCGTGTGTCCGTACGGACCAACCGTGTAAACAAACAAACAAACAAACAAAACCATCACACCACGAACGCTGGGCTGCCTAGGCTAAATGCTCGGTGACTATACATGTATTGCAGCATGGATAGACTCCATGTGCACGTGCAAACAGGTGCTGCTGGCCGTATTATTTTGTTTGATGTAGTAGGATCATGCCATGAGCGCTGAGTGGATATTAAAGCACCAGATATTACATATATATATATCATACAGGTTCAATCAATGTTCTTCAAGATCCTTGTAGGTTTCATCAGAACAGTGTTAATTGAATACAAGTCACATTAATATAGATTAAGATACCTGTGCTCTGGATTGGTGTGTAAACATATATATTCCTCCATCCTCCTTCTCAACTCCATGCATAGCCCCTTCCATCCCTTACACTCAACCCTTCCCAACCTCAACCCCAACCCTACCTAAGCCCTTCTCAGCCCCTATTCCCTGCCACACAGTTGTGGTATGTAATAAAATATTATGAATGGTTTTGGTTGATGTATAAACATATCTTTCCCATCCCTTCCCAACTCCACTACGCATTTCCAACCCAACCCCAAACATTACCCTAATCCCAACCCACCGACACTCCTTAGATATGGTGAGTGACCAAACATTATGAATGGTTATCTTTTTACTGTATAATGCTAATCAGGAAAATATCCTTTCATGTTTTACTTTACTTCAAAGCTAATTAACACAAACGACAACATTGCTTCTTTAATATTCTTGTCATAGGCATCTGTCAACAATGACGATAAAAGTAGAGATTGTTTCAATGTGCAGCAAACCCCTACATCAGCAGCTGATGCCTTAGTTTCAAATTGGCAAGAAATATTCTGTTTTTATCTCTCCGTGCGCAGAAGCAATCTAAGCGTGCTTAACCGATTATGGTCACACGCACAGAGTTTTGGCCGCATGCATGCGTCAAGCATATGATGCACAGTGCGCTTGAGGCCTTAAAGCACGCCCACGTCCTTCTGTATTAATTTACTGCTGTAAGGAGGTGTAGCCAATTTGGAACTAATCAAACTACGACTAAAACGTGACCAAAGAAAAGGTGTAATGCTTTTAGTTGTACCCTCATGAATGACTTTACATATTTCTTCCACACTCACATGGTACGTTATATGGCGTAGCGCCCTCGGTCGCATCTCCGTTGACGTGTTGCTGTGCACTTGGTAGATCCGTATAGCTGCTAGCACTACTGTTTATGTTGGATTGAATATCGACACTGTTACAAATAAACCAGATTTACAGACAACAAAACAGAAAATAAAAAGGCGAGTGTTAGAACATGAGGTTTAGTTAGTGATGATGATAAGATGACAAGTATAAGAAAATGTAAATACAAAATGATGTAATAAAAAACTAAACGTTAAATGCTTCAAAGGTTAATACCATTATAGATCTGAAAAAGTGTCAGTCTTGCATCCGCCTACCCACAGACATTGAAATGTTCATTTTATTTTTTTCATACTTTTTTACCTTTTGAAGATTCCTCTATAAAATCATGAATTTATAGGAAAAGAAAACAAATTGTTGCTCAAATTAATATTAAAAATCCACTACAAAATGTCCCTGTTCAAAAATTGTCTTTAAAAAAATCATAACAAAATGTTTCACATTTTCTGGATTAGGCCAAATAAAAAAAAAAACTAGTTTCTCGTCCTAACTTTTTGAAAAATGGAGGATGAGGGCAGTTTTTTTTTTTTTTTTTTTTTTCCAAAATGGCGGATCCAAGATGGCTGATGCCCCTTTTTCCAAAACTGGTTTCGCTTTTTCCAACATGGTGGAAATGTTTTTGCTTCAAAATGGCCGCCACTTTTCTAAGACTAGCTTTATAACCTTAAAATGAGTACATTTCGCCTGTTGTGTTGTTTTTTGATTGTAAACACAGGGTTTTTTTAAACAACATCAGTGTGATCTTGAAATTAAAAAAAAAAATTAAAATTAAAATTAAAAAAACTTTAAAAAAAAAAAAAACTTTTTGGGATGCGGCAGCCAAAACGGATGCGCGCGGGGACGAGAAACTACTATATTTTTTTATTTGGCCTTACAGAGCCTAAAATAGAAATAAATGGAAAAAACATGTTACACTTCAATAAAGCCGAGACGTAACTTTTTCTTTACATCTCACAGTGTTATTTAAGGGCACATGATACCATATAATTGCTTCAGACAAAATTAAAGTGGTTTATAATATCAATATAGTTCATTCAGGGTCTTTTTAAAGATCATTATTATGTTGGTGAAAGGCACCAAGATGTGCAATCAAACAGTCAACACTGCACAGTGCATACATGTACAGGGTGTCCCAAAATTGTTGATAACTTTTTTAAAGCTTTATATCTTCGGTAAAATAATTTGCAGTATGAAACTGTAAACATCTTTAGATATAACTATTTTGATACCATACTTAAAAGGTTTAAAAAAATGAAAGTTTTCCACATTGTCAAAATGCCCTTTGATATCAATGCGTAGTATAACAAGCACCTGTAATAAATTGAATGGAGCGAGGTAGGCAGAGCGGTAGTGAAGGGAAAGGTTTTCCATGATGATTTTAAAAACAATTCAGCCTAAAATAATCCTAATCATTAATGTTGCGCACAAAATGTAATCCGTGAAAGCTCATATTTCTTGCAAAGGTCACATGAATAGAATGTAAGGAATGTGCAGCACCTGTTTACAGCTTCGCACATGTGGCATCCTCAAAGTAAATGGAATTGCGAGTGATGTTACCACATCTTTGAGCTTGTGTTATTAAATGGCCTCAAAGGTGGTACATACAAGTTTGGTATCAAAATAAGTCTACACATTTTCTTTGCCCAAATATGTTTTTAGTTTTATACTGCAAATTATTTTCGTGGAGATATAAAGCTTTAAATTTAAAAAGGTATCAACATTTTTGGGACAGCCTGTGCCTTGGCTGACCATTACATCGGTCGAAATGAACACAGCATAAAAACTAATCACGATGTGACTATCCCTTACACCCTTAAGAATGCATCCAAACCTGTTCCACTTTTAATTTCCTATTGAAAGCAAGGTGACATTTCCTTCTGGTTATCCAGCTTGGGCCAATATTTTTCTTTCCTGTTATTGCCGATTTGAATCAAAATAAACACTGCTCCTGATATGACATTTGATAGCAATGAGACCACTAACCGAATTTACAGGATTGTTATTCAATCATTCTCAACAAGTCTATTTAGATTTCAGAAACAATAATTTATACTTAAAAAAACCCAGCTTTTCAGCTTTTCAATATGAAAACACAGCAAATTTAAAGTATAGACATGGAAGCTTAACATCATCAAATAACTGTATCAGGCCAAAAATGAAAAGAAGAAAAAAAATTCCCCAAGTTGTTGACAGTAATATTGCATTATTGCTAATTTCAATCTCCAGTTGATGTTTTGGGGGTGTTTTTAATTTTCTTCAGAATTTTGACATTTGATGGTATTGAATTGATAAAGAAATAATGCCCAAATGCCCAACCTATTTATCTACTTAAAACAATCTTCCCCATCAGGTTTTTTGTATCCCTTCGCTAAGGTATTCTCACAACAAGGACTACATTGTGTGTTATAAAATTAACTTGTTAGTTATTAAAATCAAATCAAATCAAATCAAATCAAATCAAATCAAATCAAATCAAATCAAATCAAATCAAATCAAATCAAATCAAATCGATAAGAATCAAATCTTTTCAAATGTAATGACTTTTTTTTAAATGATTAGTTAGTCGACGGAAAAAAATACCATGTTTTACGGACCGACGGACCTGTCAAGTAGGGTCGGTCGGTCGTTTTTTGTTTTGTTTTAATTTGATTTTAATTTTGTTTACCTAAAATGTCACCAAAATCTGCACAAATTGGGAATTTTTGTAAAATATTGTGGAAAAAAAATGTTACCACATTTTCTGCCAAAAAACGGCTGATTTTACATGATTTGCGAACAAAATTCTAAAAAATGTCTAACAAAATATTCTTGAAAAACGCAAAAAGTGGGTCGGTCGGGAAATGAGCGCCATTTTCAATATGCATAAATCAACAAAATTAAATGAAAATGGTGATGTGCAAAAAAAAAAAGACAAGAAATGAGTGAATTGTAGAAAGTCAAACATAATATTTTAGATGAAATAAGAAGAAAGTCAATCAAACAGTTGATTCCAGTTCAGTTAAAGATTGGACATGATCTTAAAGAAAAGTATAATGGGCTTAATCTAAAGGAAACCAGTGGAGAATGCAGTCCAAAATATTCTATGATAATAGGTATTACTCTCGGCTATTTGAGTAGTAACTTTGAGAATACAATTGAGTAAAAGCATCGATGGGTTTTGATATGTAGAAGCAAGCAAAGCTGCAACTGGAAACCAGCGGTCTCTTGGGTTCAACCATTTACCCAGCAGAGGACTAAAGGTTTGTGGGGAAAACAACAGTTAAGGCCTAATTGTCTAATGGTCTAATTTTGTTGTTGAATGTTTCAACTTGAAATTATTCACAACGGTCTATAACTATAAGTAACATATCTTCTGATAATACAGGTAGAACATACACAGCAAAAGAATAGGGTCCCACTATACAGGATGGTGTATATGAAACGAGTGTGAAAAGTAAAGGACTAAGAGGAAGCTGTCAATCATCACACAACATGTCAGACTCACAAGCTGAAATGATCCCATGAACTGTTAAATCTATATAACAGGATTGGATGCAAGGAAGGAGAAACAAAATCCTACATCTAAATAATGACTTTTAATTACTACTATTTTTACTATAAGTAACATGCACCCTGTAATTTCACTACCCTAGCTACACTGTGTCCCTCGAGTTGTGAAGTGAGAGCTCAGCACATTGTCTATACTTTGTGTGACCTCAAATTAGGAGGTGACTTCAGCATGCATTCTATACTCTATTTTGCTTCCTCTGAACAGTGACGTAACTTACGCCCGGGAATGTATCTTCCATCTTTCAACGCTTGTGTGTATACACCAGCGTCTCCAGTAGGCATGTGCGTTATGTGCTGCAATTAGTAGAGTTACGTCACTGTCTTGTGAAGGCCAAATAGACTATAGTGAACAGATCATGATATAGCGTGTGTAACTCCAAAGTAACACCGTTTGCACCCGCGCTGTCAAAGATGAATGCCGTCTGTGCCGCGGAAAGTGCTGCATCTATTGCTAGACTACTACACTGATGTCGCCTCCCAACTTGAGATGACACAAGAGTAGAGTAGTGATTGCATTATATATCATTGTGTATGTATTCAAATTCAATGTAATGATGATTACACCTGCATGGCAATGCTGTACTTATGTCTAATATATGAATCAATATCACTCTACCAACTTGGAAGTGACACAGTATAACTAGATATGGTAAGTATTCTCAATCGCGGGGTGGGGGGGGTGTACTCAATGCAATTTACGGGCGAGGTTGCTCTGTCGAAAAAATACTGCCAAGTCACGACTTGCCAATCCCCCCTGGCTGGGAGATTCACCTAAATGGGGTCAAAGTTATTTAAGGGACATTAGAGGTAAATATGGGTACACCCCATTAGTCATCTCAAATTCCCTTACCCAAAGATTATTGTCACATAGTTTAGTTGAGATTGTAGTCTGACTTCATATGAGCCCACTGAATAGGCTGAACCTAACCAAAAGGGAACACAAACACGGATGGACGGACGCATAGACAAACAAGACATGATTACAATATCCCCCTCCAACTTTTAGCCAGGGGGAGAAAAATATTTTGGTATCAGTTGCTGTTAGTTGGGCTTGGCAATTAGCTAAAACGAGGGGAATTACTTTTAACTCAAAATTATGATACAAAATTATTAAAAAGTATTAATGCTGTTTGGGCCTAAATGTCAAGGGTCTGTTGTCATTAATTTACCCTAACATGCAAAAGAAAACCAGCTTGATAGTATTGATTTACTTTGATACATAAGATAACATTTAGGTTGGTCAGCATGCAACAAACTACTACATGACATGACTTTGTAATATTGAACCCGTAAAATGATGTTGCAGCATACTTACGTAATATTTGCCATGCTCTGTGAGAGGTCAACATCAGGTTGCGACCTATGACCTTGTGCAGTGTCCTGTCTCTGAAGCATTCCTAGACATTGCTCTAAGCAATCCATAGCTGATTGTGATGTGGCTTTCAGTAATAAACAATCCTGCGGAAAGAGGACATGGGGAGGGTGAAAACATTCAATCAAATATATTATTATTTATATGGGCCTTCCAAACGGTACAATAAAAGTGTGTATTTAATATTATGCACAAAGTTCCCGGATGTGCGTCCAATATTCAAAAAATAGTGCCGTCCAATATTTTTTGTGTGGCGCAGAAGATGTGCACGTGAGTATATATACGCAGAGAAGGTCAGTTCAGGCTAACTTATTTATTTTTAATTTTTATAAAAACAGATTCTTATACAAATAATAATAATAATATTGACGGTTTTTATTTTTGCGATTTTAAGCTTCCTCACATAGACCTATATATAAAATGAATATATTTGCGTAGTATTTTTGCGCTTGCTGATTTTAGCGCAAAAGGCGCGGAACAGTACATTTTAAACATGATCATTAATCAATCTTTCCGTCATGAAGGTCGGGTAATGAAAACATCATGTACTTGAATTATGAATTGAACCCAAAGATCTGCCATTTGAACCCAAAATCTGTCGTTTAACAGTCGGACACTCTATCAATTGGAGTATTGAGGATAACCAGTATCAAAGTGTTGTTAACCCTAACACTACCATATACCCCAAAATACCACGACTGGGCACGTTGGTGCCACCCGGCGTGGAAGTTTTTTGATGAAAAAATGGACCCAATACATACAGTCTGGGCAATACACTGCCCAGAACTGTGCTTGACAGCCGTGGTGAAGTGTGGAATCCCTCGCCTCTGGTGCGAGAGGGGTCCCTGGATCAAATCCCGGGGGGATTGGGGAGATATTTTGGTCGATTTTCCGCGTTGAAGAAAAAATTCTGAAAAAAGTGGGGGGAAGTGTTAGGGTTAATGTATCTAAATGCATAACATTTAGCACAGTTGGTGGAGCTTCTGACTAGTAAATTAGAGGTATCTGGTTAAATTCCTGGCGTAGAATTTCTTTTTAATAGTTTCTAAAGATGAATTATTGATTATCACTTCCCCCATATTATCTCAATCATTTGTGATTGTATAAAATACTGTAATTGAATGCAAGTGAGACAATTGTTGATTAAATTGTCCACGTATTTATTTCTAAGATTTTTAAATATTTAGGACCGTATTCTCGTACTAAAAGCAGTTTAGCCTAAAACCGTCTCTAACTAAGCTCATGTTTAAGTTAAACACAAGTTTATCTTTTAGAAAGGTTGTTTAACAAAACATGTTTTCAAACACAATTAATGTCGTCCCCTGAAAAGTAGTTGAAGCATCCCATTGTAATGAATGATATTTATTCAATAATCAGCGATCCAAATGTTTAACCGTAAAAACTGAAAGGAATGCAACAAATGTATATCAAAATACACCCAGCATATGCACCATGGTGTTGCGAGAAAAAAATCACAATGTGCACTTGGTGCAAATGTTTAGTTATATTATAAATAGAAGAATCCCCATGTCTGT
Organism: Ophiura sarsii; assembly: GCA_035610835.1. Lineage (NCBI taxonomy): Eukaryota > Metazoa > Echinodermata > Ophiuroidea > Amphilepidida > Ophiuridae > Ophiura > Ophiura sarsii. The sequence continues at coordinate 36,840,640 of CM069453.1, read as the reverse complement.
AAAATCTTATTGGCCTGAAATGTTCCATTCAGAAATTATAGGCTAAAATGTGGTGAATTACTGCCAAAGGTGGTTAACCACCAGCCAGTTTGTGTACTACTCAATGGGCAAAATTATTGTGACCTTGTTATTCTATTGGAGTTATGCAACTCAAACTTTGGAATGTGACAATTTTAAGGATGACCTTTCATGTAAAATAGAAAACATCAAGTTGAAAATAGGACCAGCAATCAGAACATCTACCTTTATACAACCCGCATACTCATGTTTAAAGTTAAACACTTTTAGCGAGTTAGATGCATGTTTAAGTTAAACGTGGTTAAATTCAAAGTTAGAGGCGTGTTTAGCTTAAAAGCATGTTTAAATATGTACGAGAACACGACCCTTTAAACTTCTAAACAGAAGGAACCTATGAACACTGTTAAGAAAATAAACGCTCTTACTTACATGATCTAGTGCATTTAATGGATGACCGCCTTGAGGAAGTGCCTATCATAGGAAAAAAGATACACAAAGGAAACCAGATCATAAGATTTGCTTAAATAGTTGAAGACTTGGATGTTTGGCATCATAATAATTGCGACATGATAATTGAAATTACACTACCGCAAGCAGCATGAACCGATGAGAGACTCCCAAGTCGAACAAATAATCATTGCAAATGTAAATTGAACTTCATACATTTTACATTACATTACATATGAGAATTTATATAACGCTATTTCATTTAGATCACGGCGCTGCTGAAGCAATGCGACGTCCAGGCAGCAGCTTATTCAGCACTAATTTGCAACATACAAACAAACATTCCCAAGGCTCAAGATAACAGTTTTTTTACCGGGAGCTACTTTTTTTCCAAAGTAGCGCCCGGATCATGGGATTTATTGAGAACCAGGAGCTACTTTCAGTCTACCGGGAGCTAACTTGTTATTAAATCGTATGGTTAAATCAAAATTCGATGTTTTCCCGATCGTCAACAGTCGCTGGTTTGGACAAAATATCAGCGCTCGGTTGTTTATTTTTCAGCATTACCGGGCGCTATGGCAGGAGGACCGATGGGTAAAATTCGCCCAGCGCCCGCTTATCTTGAGCCTTGAACATAGTTAGTAGTCGACAATGTAGATAAGTGCCTTACCCATGTAAGTTGATACACACCAATTCCAAAGGATTATGTCAGTAATTAATATAAATAATTATATTTTTGTAGTTTTGTGATTATTTTGGATATATAAATCAGTGTAGGTCACATAGAATATGTTATCAATGTCTGTTTCTCTCTGGTTTTAACTCATTTAGTCCTCTTTTGCTGGAGTCTCACTAATCAAAGCTCACCTTTACTATAATATATATATATATATATATATTTAAATCAGTACCGTTCAGTTGTTATATTTTAATAATATCTGCTTCTCTCTAGTGTTTTTTAAAAAATTTTAACCTGGCCTACGTCTAGTTGAATTTCAATAATTATGCGATCTACTCACTTCTATATCCCCTACGAGGGCCCCCTTCTGCGTCTCAGCAACCGATATCACATCTTTGGCATTGCGTAATGATTCCTGAGTGGCTGTGAGGGCAGCAGATGCCGAAGCAGACCTTGGTCGTTGCAGAGGGGGTGGCACGAGAGAGACAGAATTTGACGGGGAATGGCGCGACGAGAAACGGCGGGCTGTCGCTCGTATATCAAGGGATTCGTTGGAGCCGTGACGTGTCGGGGTGCCCTGCTCTGGAAGTGGCATGCCCTAAAGAAGATATAAACAGGTGGTAAATACATACATTGTTTTTCCTTATTCTTTCAACAAAATAGATACATCTTTCAGGAGCTGATGCTATATAATCCTTGCGTATCAAATATATAATGATGGTGCCTAGAACCTTTCAGCCAGATTCTATAATCAACCTGTCTAATACAGAGCTATGCATCTATAAATATCTCCTCTGTCAAGGAACAATCTATTCCAAATCAACAACATTTGAAATAAGTTTACAAGCCTATACTCTCTCAGATTATGAAAAAGTTATAAAACAATTGTCTCAAATATAAAATATATGTTAATCCAAAACGTAGCATACAATTTACACCAAAGTTCAAGTAGGGTTATATGGATACTCTGCGTATGAAATTGATAGAGAAATTAGAGAATTTGAAGCCAAATTTGAAACAATGTGTCAAATATGCTGGTTCCCTGCATCAATGGGTTCCACACATCTCATCTGTAGATGGAGGTATGCGCAAATCATGTCATCTTGGCATGCAAGTCATGCATAAGCATGAAATGACATAAAATAATCCACAAATAAATTTGGTCAATGCCAGCATCACGCTTAAAACTATAACAAATTTGCTAATTGGCACAAAATACACTGTGTCTGCACCCACGACACCATCGGAATTCGCATGCATAGGCGTAGCACTCTCCCCATCGCGCCGTAGCCATGGCAGCGTGACAATGCATTCGGTATTCTATGCGTCACTTCAACTACAACTTAAGTTGATCACTATTTACCGTATGTCATAACAGAGCGACAACATATTGTGATCAGAGTCGATTATTGGTTGGGATAGAGGCCTATATCTGCACCTATGGATGAGTTGGTGCTGGGATCTAAGGTTCAGAAAACCAGCATATGTATCAAATAGATCTGTACACAGTATGTCCATCAATCTTGCATCGCATAGCAAAGTAAGCAATGTGGCAGACAAAAGGAAGTCCACATAAATCAATGTATTATGGGTCAAAGGTCACAGTCCAAAGATCAAACCCTTTTGTCATGAGTGACACCTACCTGTGTTATGACCTCTCCTTGTCTCTGTACTTCCGCCCTCATTCTGCTCACCCAGTGTTGGCGTTCTCTCGCATCACTGGCTCGTAGCCTGTACACCTCCCCATTGGCTGCGTTTACTGTAAATGTCTGTGAGTCCTCATCGCTTGGTGACACAACAGCACCCTGTTTTGTGTGGACAACCAGAAAGTGATATAAACAATGCTGATTTTTTAACTTGTCTAATTTATACTCAAAAGTTGGTAGGAAAAAAATATGCCAATGTTTCTTTAGGGAACACAAAGTCATAACAGGTTAACATTTCAATTTGACAGAATGCAGTATATTAGTCTTCCAATAATCATCAGTATGGTCTATATAATATCCATAAGGTCTATAGTGTACACTTTACAAACATGTTTTGTGGCATTAATATCTAAAGATAGTTAGTAATTATTTGGAATCAAAATTTGGTTCTACCTATGAGTAAGCTACCACAAATTAGTCGCAAAGACTTCTATTGTATCTGCTGCTTTTTTGTATGAACTGACTGACATAGCTGAGGGTCCTTACTATTGCATAAAACTTTAAAAATATTCTTCTTAAAGTTTTCAACTCTTCTTTAGAAGATTGCTTAAGAATCTGGATGTTATCTTCATGTATGGGAGGCAGAGTTAGTCTAGGTAAATACTTCAATGAGGGATTATACTGAATAAAGCTTATAATCCCTGAATGAAGTTTTCACACTAGACTAGTTTCGTGATTCCCTTACATGGAGGTACGACCGTAATTTGTGACTTTCGGATCTTCATCATGAAGACCCAGATAAAACTTGGGAACTTGACTCTTCTTCATGAAGCTCAACTCATGATGAATTCTTAAACAGTTTTCTTAACCGTGCTTTACTTAAGATTAATCTTAACTTTTATGCAATAGGGCCCTGGTCTAGAGGTATGACATTCACTTTAGTACCAAAAGGTCCTGGGTTTGTAAGGTATAAAACCTTACCCACAGCGTAACTTTACCACTATCCCCAACCAACATCCTAATTCTTTCAACCAAGCCACACTGGGTTTATACAAAATGGATGTCAACTGTGTGTCTACATACAGTGAGTTTAGATCAAATGGCAATATGTGACCTGTCACATCAAAATGGACATGCTGGAGGTCCAAGTCATATCTGAGTTCTGATACATCACTTTCAGGTATAATCCTCTCATCAAATGCCATGACTTAAATTCAACAATCACAAAGGATTGCTATCTACTTACAGCTAAATGAACACACCCTCTTGGTTTTTGGCACTGTCTGCGGTTATCTTCAGTCTGAAAGAAAAGTTCACTACTATTATTAACATCAACTTATTTAGGTATGAATGTTATAGAATTAAACAAGGAAAGTAGTATAATATGTATGCATAATTGCAATGATGTCAAGCAGGGTCGTAGCCGGGATTTGAAAGTTGCCCGTCCAAATTTGAACACTCCAGTAAAATTCTATTTTGGCTAGTGTGATCGTCTCTATGCGCCTAATTTGCGCCCAATATGAAGCACTCCCTCAGGTAAGAATTGTAGCCCAATATTGAGCCTTATAAGTGATGATACTGTATGATTCAAGATAGTAAAATGCTTTAATGGTCTAATGAAAAGAGCAAGCGCACTTATGTTTATAAAAAATTGGGGAATATGCATTTTTGTAATTTGCTTTCCAAAACTGCCCATCCATAAAGACCTGTAGAGGATGTTTACACTACTCCACTTTAGAAACTGCTCCTCCAAAAGACGGGTGGAGTGGTCGCTACCTTGATGCCAAGTTCTTTTTTGTCCATGAAGAAATAGTTAGGGAAATAGTTAGAGAAATTGATAATTTTATTCTATTTATAGACATCTCAGAAGAGTAATTACGGGAGAGGAAATAGTCAAACCTATTCAAGTCAGGTCAGGTATGTAAAAGAAATTAATAGAAAGACTTGTTACAGGGTTATCATGTTTCTGTGGTTAATCCAGGCAAATGCCAGTGAATTACAAGACCTTTGGTAAAGTGGGGAAAGATTGAAGGTTTTTGTTATTAATTTAATGTTTAAAGATGGATAAATGTTCAGATCAAGGTATATAACCGTATATTGAAACATTATTTGTAGAGAAGACATCCATGAAACTACATTGTCTGTATTGTGTGCTGAGTGCTACATCTACAGTACTGCACTATGCCTCCATATTGTCAATGAAAAATCTTACCATAAAATACTCCAGCGTGCCCTTGTTGGGGTCCATTATAAACCACCGAAACTGCCATCCTTTCATCACATTGGTATATTTGTAGAGTTGGCCCTCCATTGGACTACTAATTATATGAAACAAAAAGAAACAAAGTATACAATTCCACATTAGTATAATAAATATATTCTTGCTACCCATCCATGTCTTATAATGCCTAGAAAGGAATGGGATGGTAATATGTTATGCATCACATCAAAAGGGGGGACTTGGTGAAATAAATTCTGAGTTTATTATGTGTGCTCTCAGAGCATTTTCTAAGCTTTAAAATAACACGAAATTGATTAAGGCATTCAGATTTTACGAGTGAAAATGACTCCTAAATTCTTATCATTTTCTTTATTATTTCTGTCCGTTTTCATCTATATCTTGCGAAGCACACAGTTACAATGTCCCCCCTTTTGATGTGCTGCATTATACTAGGAGCAGAATGTTGACACAGTTAAGAAACCATGGATTTTGCATGTAACTTTGTATGAAAACTGAGCAGTTTACAAAAATCTTTCTTTGACATACAATGGCCTATAACAAGCTTTTATGATATAACCTGATATAACTTTGTGGATTGTGCATAATGGATGATAACCAAGTGATACCATTACAAATAAGTTCAAAATATAAATGCTTGCATGAAGGTGATCAACGCTAATTGATTGGTGGACCCAGTTGACAAGACCTCTTCGATATGAACCAAATTATGCTTTTTGTGATAGATTTTAGTTAGTGGATGAAATGGAAAATGCCCTTGTTGCCATTATTTTTTTAAGAGTTGAATTAGATACAGAAAACAAATTCCTTAATATGTAAAATCTACCAGGATCTCACTCTCTCGTAGCTCATTTTGTTTTTTGGCAAGAATGGAAAAACCCCATTAGTCTTTTTCAGGGCATGTCAGGTGAGCTGTTCCCTGTATTGTAAGTTAAAAATAGCGAGTGATATAAATGGAACTAACAAACTGTTTTAGCACAATGGACCCTAAATGGAAACATACATTTCTTCTTGAGGCTTGATAGGCTCGAGGTTATCCATGGCCACTTGCCCAAATTGAATAGGTCTAATTAAAATAGACAAAAGTACAGATCAGATCAGAAAGGCACTCACCCAGGTACAAAACTATAAGCAGCCATGATGATGATATAATATTGAAGTTAAACAATATTTGAAGGATTGGTAAACCCCCGGGTGGGGGGGGGGGGCACTCAACTTATTTTTAGGTAGGGGTGTGTCATCTAGGGTCTCAAAAGGGGGGCTTCGGAGAAGATTTTTGATAAAAAATGGGGTGGTAAGAACTGATTTTCTCCAAAAATTAGGGTCTTAAAAACTGTTTTCCCTCCAATTTGTTTAGCAAGAATGCCAATTTTTCAATAAAATGGGGTCTTAAGAGCCGATACAGGCTCAAAGTTGTCTTAAGAGTGCGCAGAATAGGGTGAAAAGGGGGATCTTCAGGGCGGCACATATATGTACCCCTTTCCAATGTCAGTGCCCCCCCCCCCCCCCTAAACCTTCCTTTACTTGTACAGACAACACTGTTGGTTAGTGCTTTGTTATTAATCTGATTAAACTATTTCCTTTATTTCCTTTGTGTAATTCAATTATTATCGGACATTACATTTATTTGTCAAATCCAATAGAGTACCTGTACAACAGGCCATGGGGTGAAAAGAGTTGTTATGTTGTCTTCAGCTATGTTCAGTATGCTACACAACTCTTTTTTTAAATAGATTGCAATATTTTTAGATGACAAACTGCAAAATGATATCAAAATAAAATGTATTTTATCATGGCTGGAAAAAAAGGGGAGTTCCCGGAAAATTTTGACTTTGGAGGGAAATATTTGGCTTTGGAGGGTAATGTTGTGTGTAAAAATAAAGAATAAATAAGAACAAGAAGTGAATATTTCTTCATGAAGGGACATTTTCAAAGGTTTATTCCTGGGAAACAGGGAAATTGGCATTTGTTTCTGGACCATTTATTATGAAACTGGTGGTTAGACCTATCAGTATCATGATTCATGTTCAAATCAAATTGTTTTTAAGAAAGGCCAAGGTTGTTATTTTTCTGCATGTGGGAACAAACTGATAAACAACATTCAGTGATATCAAAAACTTTGTTTTTCAAAACTAAGGATTTGGTTAGTGACCACTGCAAACTACAACAATAGTTACATTAGACCATGGAATAGACAAACACTGTGGATATGGATGAAATGCTTTAACAGTCTGTTACACCTGAGACGAATCAGGTATACTCGTCTCAGGTTACACTTTGTGAACACAATTACCCATTGAGTGAATAATGGTAGATATAACCCAGTCATGTGTATATGTACCAATGAATCTAACCATGTTCCATGAAAATTAGTAAAAACATCAACTATATTTAACAATCCTAGTTTGCAAGCAGGGTGTGACATAAGCAGGAGCATGGAGCAGATTTACCTGAGCTAGCCCTCACAATGCCCCCCTGGTCCTGATGTAAATTATGTCACCAGAAGCAACTTTTACATTGAAAATTGCCCCGGCCATTCCTTTACACTCGTCTTTAGGATGACATTTTACTGTTGTTTTTCACTTTAAATAGCCCCTTGTATGTGCCAAATTGCCCCTAATCCTGAAGAAAAATCTGTGAACCAGGGGCAAATTTGTGTAAAAGGTGGCTCCTGGTACATAATTCCTTATTGCAATCCCTGTTTTCAGGGGGAAATGAGCACCCGTTTAAAGATAAAATCATGGACAGAATTTAGAAATGGACAAAATGGATTTGTACCATGGATCTCGTAACTCTTATGTTTGAAACTTGACACTGGTGCTTTTTTGCAAAACCTGAAATTGCCTGAGTGCAAATACAGGGTGTATAAAAAAAACCGCAACACTTTTTGCCAAGAGCACTGCGATTACGGCAAATCGCATATCGCCTTGAAACTTAGATATTCTGTTAAGACTACTTCTTGGCTATCAAATATTCAAATTACAGCCATATCAATTATAAATTGGCTGAGATACTCAGGATATAAGTAGGGAAGTGCAAAACACGTTTACATCGTTTATCCTGTATTCCTGATTTTCTTGTCAGGTCAATATTAGCAAGACACTTTAATAAGCCATTGTACTTAGATAATGGGAAACAAACTCATCAATCTGAGGTCATGTCCAAGACCAACAACTCTGTTTATAAGACGAACGATGTAAATCGTGTTTTGCACTTGTCTACTTATATCTTTAATTTTTCAGCGAATTCATAATCGTCATCACTGTAATTTAACCATGTGATAGTCAAGAAGTAGACCTAACAGATATTTATGTTTTAGGGCGATGTGTACTTTCTTGGCAAAAAGTGTTGCATTTTTTTGGATACACCCTGTATTGGTCATCCTGAGTGCTTGTTGATAATGCTGACTGGTACCATGCAAGTTCCAGTCAGTATATGTGGTGACAACCCTATATGATTACAAGTGATTTTGGTGAAAATATTGGAATCAAAGATGTGCAACAACTCAAATTATTGTATTAGTACAGTCATACTTCTAAAGATCCATATTTATCATTGGGATTATGAAGCACAGCTGTTTGTAACACTATTCAAGAAAATGATGTAATACACTTGTTGTTAATAAAGAAACAAACATTATACAGTAAAACTCCTACCTTAACCTTATAATATCTTCTTCTTCAACCTCCTGCAAAGTTCATAAAACAATTCCACTTTTTATAACAAGATTCTTGGAGCCACAATAATTGGGACTACCACAGAGTCCCTTTCTGTTTGTAATGCATGTAAGTATATTGTCTACTGGCACCATTAAGATTCACAGGTCAAAATAAATCCTTGCCGTTTAATTTAGCAGGACTTATTGATTCCTCACCATATAAACCTAACCTGTTGTATAAATAGGCAGAAGATATATATAACCCTTACACTCCTGAACCTCATGAAATCCTTTTTGAAAACTATGCTGGCAGCACGGGCTGAACCGTGTAACGTGCGCATGCCTACCACAAATCACTACAACTGCTAGCTGCTGGCACCATGTGCTTGACGGGTCTATCTCAGTGAGCTATCAAATGGTCTTGAAAACGTTAACTTTTTGAGCTCCCCTGATGGCGCAATTAGTTAGGTGTCCAACTTCCAGGCCGGCGGCCAAGGTTCGATCTCCGGCGCTGGTGAAGAGTGACTTTCCCAAAAAAAATTGACCCTTTTTCCCTCCTGATAGTTTATTTGTCAAAAAAATGCCCAGGAAGTTAGGGTTAAGATTATAAGAACGAGTTAACTATTAATTAATTAAATAAAAACGGCCTTAGATCACTGAAAATCAGGTCTTGAATTTCCCAAACCATAATATGCATGCTCACAATGAGGTTATGTAAACTCATCACAAAAAGTATCAAGACACTTAAAAACGAGCCAATAATTAACGGCCCGCAAAAGGGTATGGATTAATTGAATTAAAAAACCCAGTGCATAATTTTGTTCTGCGTATTTTGACACCTCGATTGTGGAGATACGATGTTGTAGAGCGGAGTTATTGTCATTTCAATGGTCGTAGGTCCAGTTTCAAAAGTGACAATCATCCATATATAGAGAATTATCAGGTTTATGCTTTACACATGTGTACAAAAATGCTTATATAGGGATGATTGTCACTTTTGAAAGTGGACCTACGACCATTGAAATGACAATAACTCCACTCTGCAACAAAATTATGCACTAGAGGTTATTTGCTTCAATTAATCCATACCCTTTCGGGCCGTTAATGATTGGCTCATTAACAAGTGTCTCAATACTTTTTGTGATGAGTATAGTTCAGTTCAAGATAGGGTATCAGTATGGTATTAAGGTCCCTTGCCTTTTTACAAATAAAGGAAAGCACAAGGAAAGCTTGGGAAAGAGCGCTCCTTTTAATCTAAGCTTTCCTTGGTCATAAAATGTCAAAATCAATTGGGAACCATTCAGTTAGTTGAAGTACCCATTATATGATATATATCCTTCTCTAAAAGTGTCAAACCCAGCCATTTCAAATGGCTAGTTGCACGTTACAATTAGGCACTAATGATACAGTCATCCGATTTGCATCACTGCACATACCATAAAACCTGTCTTTTTTCAGTTAACCCTTAACTGAGTACTACAAATTAATACCCCAAGCCTATCTCCAAGTGCATGTGCGGACGGTTTTCGATGACGTAATATGACGTAATCAACTGAGCCTATATATAATAAATAGTGAGCGCAGTATACTGCGCAAACGAATGGCTGAGAGCCGTGGCTTGCCTATGGGGGCCGGGTTTTTGGTCAGGAGGGTCCCCGGTTCGATCCCCGGTCGGGTCATGGCGATTTATTTGTCAATTTCAAAAACACCTGGTTGGTTGCATGGTTGGGGGTTAGGGCTATAATCACCAATCCTTTTTCAATCCTTTTAACAATAGAAAAAAGGAGCGAGCTTTCCCCGCGCTTTCCTCTATTTGTAAAAATGCAAGGCCCTAAATGAATATTCTGTTTGTTTATAGTTAAAGGCATATTATGTGATCTTTCCAGAGAGCGCCCTCTATTCATTATTTTTTTTAGAAAGTAGATTTTCTTGCAGATTTACATTTCTGATCATAAATCATACATACATTCCAAGTTACAGAGCGATACGATTCCTAATTACCTCAAAATCATGGTTTTAGAGTGAATTTAGAGTGGAAAATATAAACTGTCGGATAATCCGACAGTTTATTTTCACTCTAAAATCATGATTTTGAAGTAATTAAGAATCGTATCGCCCTGTAACTTGGAATGTATGTACGATTTATGATCAGAAATGTAAATCTGCAAGAAAATCTACTTCTTTTTTTTTTCGATGTTGAGGGCGTTCCCTGGAAAGATCACATAATATACCTTTAAGTATTCGGGGAAAATGGGGCTCTGTTTACAACAAATTGATGAGAGAGATAGTAGGATTCCAAGAAGCAGGGAACCAGCATAACTGTTTAAACAATACTACAATCAGCACTCTATTAGGCATTAAAATTAATTATTAGATTCTCGTAGCAGGGGCCTTTGAAAAGTGAAGAGGGAGGTAGTCCTTGGTACCAAAATCTAGGATTTTGGTACTTACTCAAGGCATAGTGTTGAAGGGAACCAATTTAATAGCCAAACCATTTTCTTGACCAGACTTATTGCATAGTCTATTAAAGCAATTGAGTCTCCTGTGGAGGTCAATAACTTCTTGTTCTATTCATCCATTTATTAAAGGTAGATGTTCCGATTTTCAACTTGAAGTTTTCTATTCGACATGAAAGGTCATCCTCAAAAAAGTCGTTTTCCGAAGTTTGAGTTCCATAACTCTAATGGTTCTTATTTTAGATGCACAAGATGCCGTGAGATGTGCCCATTGAGTTGTACACAAACTATATTGGTGGTTACCACTTTTCGCGGTAATTCGATGTTATTTCACCGATTTCTTCGTAATCATACTGATTTGGACCGTCAAATTTCAGTATGTTAATCAGAAAAATATGATCTTTCTTATGATATGAAAATCTCCATATGTTTGAGAAAAATCTGTGCTATGAAAATGTGATCTGGTCATCTACCTTTAAGTTTATTGATTCTTTTGTCATGTTTGTTCTATGCTGGGCATGCATGGATTAACATAGGCCTAATCCCAACTTATCTTTTCTGGCATTTCTGGAGCAATCAATAACTTCTTTTCATAAACATGATGCCTTCAAGATGAGAAGGATGCTGATTACGCAATCTGCCACAGATTATTTTTTTACAAGCATGGACTCATTTTATAGACTGAAGCTGCGTTCAGACAGGCGTAAATTCGTCTAGAGTAAGATCGGATTAATGATTGTCCATGTTAAACTTCCGAGTAGTGACCGTGTGGACGGCACCCGTGTTAACTAATCCGACCTTACTCCGACCCGATTTAATCCTGAGATTTCTCAGGAGTAACGCGCTTAACACGAGCTGCAGTTAGGATTAGCACGCCCGTGTGGATGCACTTAACACGATCTCTGGCGTAAACCTTCGCCGATAATGTAATGATGCCACAAACGCATCCGATGCTATCAGATCGTCTGCCTTGAAAAATACCGCTGTTGCTATCAGCATAGGCATTAAATCTTGTATACCACCATCCGAAAAGAGACGAAAAATTAGTAACAAAAAGAGAAATTTCGATCTTGAATTCATGTTTACAAGCGAGCGATAAATAAACCTAGCTGAAATAATCGAATAAAGGAACCGACAATTTGGAAAAAACGGAATAAATCGTATTGTAAATTGGAAACCCATGCTTAGCACCAGGCTGCCGCAGTGGCGTAACCAACGGGGGGGGGGGGAGTGAGTAATTTCTTACTCACTTGGAACCCTTGCTCCATCACTTGCCCCCCAAATGAAATCAAGTAAAGCTGTAAATGAAATTTATAAAAATAGTACACACCAAATCCCCTCCCCCCAATAATGACGTCGTGTCGGTTGAGATTGGCACTGTCGGTTCATTTGATGAAAGGAATCATGGAATTATGATGGTCAAAAGTACACATATGAAAAGAAATTCGTGCGCTGCGCGCATGTCTTCCCAAAACGAATTATTCTTTTGGTACAAGCTTGTTTAGAGCCAAAATGTAGCTCAATCAAAAAAATAGCTGTCAAGTCGAAATTTTTCGCGCGCATCTCTTCACTCAAAAAAACTTGTCGGTTCATTTACATTCATCGCCCCCCAATATGAATAACCTAGCTACGCCACTGGGGCACATCCCCCTCAGACACCTCCCTGTCCGCGCAAGCGCGGCACTTGGATTGTCTTAGGAGCCCCCCCCCCCCCAATTTCAAGTCACTGCCCCTTCTTGCCAAATGAAAAAAGTCTAGTTACGCCACTTGGCTGCCGAAAACGGGATTCGAAATAACCAGAACTCCAATATTTACCGATATTTACTCCTAAGCCCCCTGCGATGGTCGTGTTAACTTTGTCGGAAAACTTCAGAGTAACGTTGTATTTAGTACCGTGTGGACAACTGTCCGGAGTAGAGGGATTAATTGTGGAATTTTAATTGCTGTAGGGTCTAAATTTACGCCGATCATTTATGCCCGTCTGAACATGCCTTGATTAAGTCTGTATTTCAAGAGATGGTTATAGCACCTCCCTGGTTATAGCTTTCACCTTACACACTTGCCTGAGTAAGTACCAAAATCCTAGATTTTGGTACCAAGGACTAAGAGGGAGGGAGGTTTTTTATTTTTTTATTTTACTAAATTGACAAATAAAAATGGCTGTTTCATGCAAAATTTGTATTGCCAGCATCTTTCAGCAGCATAAGGTCACTTTTTATGTTAAAGGTAGATGTTCCGATTTTCAACTTGAAGTTTTCTATTCTACATGAAAGGTCATCCTTAAAAAAGTCGTGTTCCAAAGTTTGAGTTGCATAGCTCTAATGGTTCTTATTTTAGATGCACAAGATGCTGTGAACTGTACCCATTGAGTAGTACACAAACTATATCGGTGGTTACCACCATTCGCGGTAATTCGACGTTATTTCATCGATTTCTCCGTAATTATACCGATTTAGGCCGTCAAATTTCAGTATGATGATGAGAAAAATACGAGCTTTCATATGATATGAAAATCTCCGTATGATTGAAATAATTCTGTGTCACGAAAATGTGATCGGGTCATCTACCTTTAAGTTTATGAGGGTTAGACCCTAGAATTCTATGAAAACACTTGAATGTGACAGTTAGTTGATAAATACATTTTTGAAAATTGGTGTCACTCTTTGCCTGTCTCCAATCTTCTTGGGTATAACCTTCCTCCATTGACTTTTTAAAGATGATGAAAACGGTTTTGGCATTCTGCTCTCTGCACTCTTTCAGTACATGAGGATTTATCCTACCATCGAGACGATTCTAGTGTTCCTATTGGATAAGCGCTTGAATTTAGTGACTAGATATATTCCGTATCCGACCCCCGTATCCCGTATCCGGTCAGTAAGGAACTGCGCATGCGTTGTAGTAGGGTTGCTACTTGGACATGACGATCGTCGGATTGCATCTGAACTTGCTCGGGTTTTTAATTAGGTCACTACTAATTTACAGAATAATTTGTTCTTATTTTGTTTTAATAACTAGTGTTTTAGTAGGATAAAATCGTTATTAGGTGAGGTTGGGTCGGATACGGATTATATCTAGTCTCGGAGTCTGCGCCCTCGTCCCGATACAGAATCCTCGGCTAGATATAATCCGTATCCGACCCAACCTCACCTAATAACTAATAGTATCTGGTCTATCCCGGGTGATTTATCTGACTTGAGCTTGTCTAGAGTCTAAATCTTAAAAATGGACTGTTTTGGTAAGTTTCTCTTCCAATTGTAGTTAACAACATTAACACAAACCAGTATAATTGGCGCATCGTCATGTTAAGGCACCCTTCTTCTGTGAAGGCGAGTAAACTGTTTTTCTTGTGTACTGCGACAATGTCAGTGTCACTGTGTGTGTCACTACACACTACACTGTGTCCATGCCATAAATGCTGTCAGCCTTCCTTTCTTTCACTTTTTTGTCACCATCATATGATCATCAAAGGAGTGACGAAGGAGGGACAAAAAACAGGAAGATTTCATTCAAATAAGAAAGCCTATGGTAATGTAATCAGAACAAGCCTGAGATCGCAAGACGCAAGCAGACCTAGACGTCATGACTAGTCTAGTAGTAGTATGAGTATGACTAAAATTGAGTGGGTGTGTTCCCCAGATCGATGCACCATACGGACATTCATAATCATAGCTGACGAATTCCTCTACCTGACCTTTCCCAACTTGACTTAAAACCGTCGGATCGCTGTCGTTTAACGCATTTAAAGATACTTTAATTGCTATCTATATATTCTTAAATTACACATACTTTCGCTCGTTTTAAAACTGATGTAATCTGTTGTTTTTCAGCTTCAGTAATCGCCGTTGAATCTTCCGTCAAAAATTCACGTAATTTCTTTCGACTAGCGGCCATTGTTTTCTTTCTATCCCTTTAAATAATGTTTTGTTTTGTGGCGTTCCCTATTTCTAAATTAGAACCTTTCAATTTTTGGTTTGCTCAACCTGTCAGGAGGTGTGGTCAAGTGGCC
The DNA here is from genome assembly GCA_035610835.1 of Ophiura sarsii. NCBI lineage: Eukaryota > Metazoa > Echinodermata > Ophiuroidea > Amphilepidida > Ophiuridae > Ophiura > Ophiura sarsii. The sequence continues at coordinate 36,825,491 of CM069453.1, read as the reverse complement.
GGATCTGAGACGAATATACCTGATATATTCGTCTCAGGCCGGATTAGGTGTCTTTAGTTGTTCATGTTGAATAGAGCGAAAATATAGAAAATCGAGTATAATCCACGTTTAATATAATAGACAAATTCCCCCAGCTCAGACCCCACACATTTTGTCCCCATCCCAAACAATCATGTTGACTGTGTTCCCCGGGTGTTCCCGGCAATTGCTGGCACGATTTTCAACTTGATGTCACAGTCTTTTCTACATGAAGGGCCAAGCCCCTGGGAAGTGGGGTGCGGGGGTGCTGGGGTGCCATGTTTATTTTGGGGCCATGATTTTTTTTTTTCACATCAAGATATTTTGGTATCAGAAGAATCCCCATATTTTTCTCATTAGGGACCGTTCATTATTTATGGTGGAGGGAGGGTTGGGACAAATTCGAGACTCGTATGTCAAAATTACCTACCCCCCCCCCCCCCCCTACAGCTGAAACTGAAAATTACATGACCCCCCCCCCCCCCCCCCCTACTAACCAATAGATTTTTACACCCCCCCCCCCCCCCCTCAAAATCAATTTGTCACATACTTGGGGATGTATTTTTCTTTTGTCCATGGATTCGTTGGTTGTGCCCTCTGAACGGCCAATAATTTAATGACTACCGTAACTACATTGCGAGCGTAGCGAGGCGGAAAATTTGTCATACCCCATATTTTATACATTTTGGGTGGTTTTTGTGAGTCTTTATAAGCCGAAAAAAAAATAGAACATCCTGACAAACACGTATGAAATATTCTACTTTTGAGCTTTGGTGCAGAGCTGAGAGTGAGACGAGGTGAAAAGCATGCAAGAAATTACCGTTTTTAATCATATTGTTGGATTTTGGAACATAGGCCTAGGCTAATTAACATATTTTCAACCATTGATGATTATATAGGTGTTTTTCCAACAGATTGTCCAAGCAGGGCGTGCACAAAAAAGGTTTGCTATCCGAAAGTAGTCTCATCATAAGTAGCCTACATGTTTTGAAGTTGAAAGGTCGCAAGAAAATGTGCCCGAAGCGCAGAAAAAAATGGCGTTTACACTCCAAAATAGCCTCTAATCACCCCAATCACTACCATCTTTATAGTAAAAAAGTTACACAACCCCCCTGTTTAAGAATACAAAGTTACATAACCCCCCCCCCCTATTTCAACATATGAAAGTTACATGACCCCCCCCCCCCCCCACCTATATTTTACCCAACCCCCCCTCCACCATAAATAATGAACGGTCCCTTATGTCTGTAAAATATTAGGGGCCAGAAATGTTTCATTTGGAAATTATAGGCTAAAATGTGGTGAATTACTGCCAAAGGTGGTTAACCACCAACCAGTCTGTGTACTACTCAATGGGCACATGTCTTTTGACCTTGCGCTTCTAAAAATAGAACCATTGGAGTTCAATGCAACTCAAACTTTGGAATGCAACAATTTTAAGGATGACCTTTCATGTAAAATAGAAACATAAAGTTGAAAATCGGGTCATCTACCTTTAACCCCAGATAAGGGACGTAAACCTAGGATAACGGGCCTTATTTGGGGTTTAAGTTGTTAACCCCAGATAAGGGACGTAAACCTAGGATAACGGGCCTTATCTGGGGTTTAAGTTGTAGTAACCCCAGATAAGGATCGTTAACCCCAGATAAGGCCCGCCTTATTTGGGGTTTACGTCCCTTAGGGCCGGGTTAAGGCGGAAATGACACACTTATGCTGCATGTGTGTACCATAGGATAAGAGCGTTAACCCCAGATAAGGAACGTAAACCCCAGATAAGGCGGGCCTTATCTGGGTTAATGATCCTTATCTGGGGTAAACAACTTAAACCCCAGATAAGGCCCGTTATCCTAGTTACGTCCCTTATATGGGGTTAACAATTTACCCCACGAAGGCCCGTTATCCTAGGTTTACGTCCCTTATCTGGGGTTAAGGCTCGGTATGCAGCATAACTTCATAAGTGTGTCATTTCCACCTTAACCTGGATAAGGGGCGTAAACCAGTGGCGTGCGCAAAGGGGGGTTGGGGGGGGGGGCAGTTTGTTCTATCAGTCGGGGGAAAATGATCAGTCGGGGGAAACTACAGTCAGTCGGGGATTGGGCCCGGGCCGTCGCTCGAGTGGGTTTTTTTTTGTGTGGGGAGGGGGTGTAATCCAAATAGATAAATAGTCGGCAAATGTGTACATAGTCGACAAATTTATGCACCAGGTTTGTAAAATGTTATAGAGAAAAATGATGAAAACGCTCATAATTCTCCATTAGTTGGGGGAATTTCATTTATGGCCAAGCCCCCCCCCCCCCCCCCCTCTACCCCAGTCACAATATCTTGCGCACGTCACTGACGTAAATCCCAGATAAGGCCCGCCTTATCTGGGGTTAACGCTCCTTATCCCTAGATAAGGAGCGTTAAATTAGGGATAAGGCACCTTATCCATTATAGATAAGGAGCGTTATTCTGGGTTTACGTCCCTTATCTGGGGTTAATGCTCCTTATCTGGGATTAAGGGACGTTAACAATGCGCCTAGCTTATCCCTAGTTAACGCTCTTTATCTGGGTTTACGTCCCTAACCCCAGATAAGGACCCCATAAGGATCGTTAACCCCATAAGGCCCTCCTTATCTGGGGTTTACGTCCCTTATCTGGGGTTAAGGCGGAAATGACACAATCGACATAAAAGCGGCAACATAATTCATGCGCAGGCTTATAGCCTAACCTACCCTCCATTTTTTAATCTTGCACCCATTTTGTGCCCCCCCCCCCCCCCAACCACCCACACCCCAAAAACCCAACAAGCAAACACCCGGCCCAACCCCAACAAATAAAACAAGCACCCCAACAAGGTGGTGGTGATGGTTGTTGTTGTTGTTATATTGTTGTGGTGTTGGTGTTGGTGGTGTTGGTGGTGTTGGGTCTCGAACCTTATTGTAAGTAGACAATAACTCTCTATTCACATTGTTATTCTTTTCATGTTTGACATTTCAGACGTTTATATTCGCTTGATGTGACAATCTCCTGACAACAGCCATTATTGAAATACCTACGGGTTATTATTTAGTTATAAATGTTCTTTAATCATCTTGCTATGGCTAACCCCTTCGGCGAAGGGAGCCACTGTTCATTTATTATTATTATTTTATAGTTAGTATTTGGATGAAATCACCCATGATCCATAGAACGTCGACCGCTGAGAGCAAAATACTCACTAGTAAACCAGGTGAATGCAGTACTATCATGCTTAGCACTGACAGTGCCGTGTCAGCAGTAGATGCAGTGCTATCAGCAGTGGATAGCAAGTGAAACTTTGGTGCTATCAGCAGTAGATAGCAAGTGAAACTTTGGCGCTATCAGCAGTAGATATATAACAAGTGAGAAAAAGAATCAAAAGTAATAGCAGGTAAATGCCGCAGTGCTATAGATATTAGCAAGTGAATGCAGTGCTATCAGTAGCCTATAACAAGTGAATGCAGTGTTATCAGCAGTAGATAGCACTTAATGAATACAGTGCTATCAGCAGCCTATATCAAGTGAATGCAGTGTTATCAGCAGTCATAGCACTAAATGAATACAGTGCTATCAGCAGCATATAGCAAGTAAATGCAGTGCTTATCAGCAGTAGATAGCAAGTGAAAATTGGTGCTATTACTATTAGTATTAGTATAGCGGTAGACAACCTTTTTTCTGAGACGGTGTACTATCCTTATCAAATATCAAGTGAATCGATAAAATAGCTTGAGAAAACTTGTGAATGTGTTTTCAGCAATGATAAAAGTGGGTTTTTATCAGTAGCTATAACAAAAGTAAATGTATAGATAGGCCTAAATACTAATTATGAACATGATAAATCATTATTAGTAAGTATGGCAAAAGGTAACGTGTGAATATCATGCAATAACAAGTGAATGTATTAATTGGGGGGGGGGGGGGTGGGGGGGGGGGGGTGGGGGTTCCGTCACGGTATAGGCCTATTTCAAACAGTAAAGGCCCTAAACTAAGCGAATACATCAACGCAGATAAACAATATGAATGTAAAAATCATTTTTAACTATAATAGGCTTATAGGCTAGTGGGTAACAAGAGAATTTGCAATTTTACGGTAATTATTATATCAGTCCTAACTAGGCCTACTGTGCAGAAACCCGTCTTGTTGAGTATACTCGCACAACGTATCCCTGGAACCTAGGAATACAAATATCAGCTGATTTATACCAAAATTACCGCAATGCTGGAGCCCATGCATGTACGTGTGACTCCGAATTTATAGTATTTGCTTATAATTATTACCGAATACCTATTTTGTGCCTGCCTCAAGTGTCTTTGCTCAACTTCAAGGCTTACAACATATCCATAGTCATGTACCACTGCTCGGTGTCTGAGCGATTTTCGCGCTTTGCGCTCAATGAACTTGAACTCAGTCATGTCAGTGAAGAGTCTATCCCCGGGAATTCCCCCTTGCTATTGTCCCTCCTATGAGTCCTAGGCTCCTTGCCTGCCCGCCCCTCCAAAGAATGAATGCATATAAAATAAAATTGGGTAGAAGACATTTTATCGCCTGAAATGGTTATCAAAGTAGCCGGCCTACGGGGCCGGGGGCAGAGACCGAAAAAGCAGCCTGACTTGCCAACATTTAGATGAAATTCGAAAATCAAGTCCATGAACCCATGATGGACTTTGCTACTTGATTTGTTCAAAAGTTATAGTGTTTACGACCCCTACAGCCCGCCGTCCTACAATAAATTCACACTGAATAGCAATCAATCAATTTTGTGGTTTTACAGTTGGGCGTGTATTCAAAATAACGGTCAGACGAGGTTGACTACTTGTACCAGATTGTAGCGGAGTAAAACGATCAAATATGTGTAGTTCTTGGTCTGAATATTACAAAATTTAATTCCTAAATACCTTTAAAATATTATTTAATTTAACAAATTAAATTGAATGTATATTTATATCACTAAAGGTATATACTGTAACAAAACCTCAGGGGGTGATGTGTAATTTCTAACCAGAAAACCTAACCAGCCAGAATCTGAGTAGGCCCAGCCCTATTTCACACCTTGGCTTAAAAACAGTCAAGTATTTCACTAGCAAACATTAAAAATAGTCAAGACACATAAGATATAGAATGTTTAATGCTTTAATTGTATTCAATCATGGGCTCTAGTATTAGCCTTTCTCTTCTCAAGAATTCATAAACAATGTGCTCTAATAAAGAGATCATATTTCATGTATATCAGTCACCATGGAATCGTGGATTTAATAAAGTGTGGGGGTGTAGCCTAAACTTATTATAAAACGATCAACCGTCATTATTTGCTTTCATAATATTATTAAGCCTGGTTTATTTTATGTTTAGAGAACCTACAAAACGCATAAAAGGAGTCTTTTTCACAATCTCACAATCTGGGCTAAACCCAAATAGGCTAGCCTAGGCCAGGGCCTACACGATTGTTGACATCACACGTCATTTACCAACAAAGGTTGTTTACCTAGATTATGTTTACGCACACATCATAAATCCAAGTGCCCTTTTTATTGACAACAATACTTAAAACTCACCGCTGTTTTCACCTCGTATCTACAGCGATCCATGACTCCTTTTACGTTCTCGAACGGCTATATTTGTTTACATTTTAATATTATTTATTAGACTATTTATTTCGTAAATGCTGAGCAGGATACTTGATAATAATAACGAGGGGGCATTTTACCTTACAATACATGGTTCGGATCTTAAATTGGAGATCAGGTCAATTTAATGGCTAAGAATGAGATGCTTTCTAAACGTTCGTTCACTACCAAAGAAAGCTGCATCTCACGACGATGAACGTCGTGGATTTGTAAAGAGAAAAAGAATGTATAATCTTGACTTTATCCGATATAACCGGTCATTCAATACAGATATAACACCATGAAGCCAACAAGCTTTCACTAATGGGTCGCCTGCGACGGGTAAGCACCAGATATATAGTAACAAGAATTATACTTTTAACATAGCCATTATCTCAACCAAACCTCCAATCAAGAACCACAGGTGCCCATAAAGCAACCATTTATGAGGAACCAATCTTACTTTACAAAACGGTCTTAAAACTACACCAAAGTCAAGTTATGAAAGTCAAGTTAATTTATATTAATTATCATGATTTATGTTTTAGTAGCCAAATGATTGGCCGATTGCCACGGCCAAAGCCGTGGCTAAAATCCTTAACTCTTACATCATCACCTTACGCTGAAGCAAAAGCAGCACAAAACAGAGCAGACGTCTTAATTATTTCGAGAGAGCTAAACACACAAACACCTTATCCCTTTGACCGCCAAAAAAGAAGTGAGCACTTGAACTTGACGTAATTACCGCCAGAGATCTCTGATTGGATAAAAGCCTAATTAATTGATCTGCCGAAGGCCGGAAATGCACGAGTCGAGTTCGACGATCGTAACTCATGTAATTGTGTATCGGACGGCAGAGATCGATCTTTGCCTAAATCAAGTAAATTATAATCAACAGCATTTAATTATGTCATATATTTATGAATTATATTATAGGCCAAAAATCACTTTATTACACTACCCCCAACCGGGTGGAAGATTATTTCTAGGGAGAAATGATCTGACATACAGTACTGTGTATTAGAAACAATAATGAAGTGGTTTTGAAACTTTGTCTTTAAATAACTCTACCCATTATTCCAGATGAGAATGCAATTTAACGGTCGTCCATTTAAACTAGACATTTCGGTAAGTCACACTGCTAGTGCTACTACATAGCACATCCATACAAGTAAACCTTACATTAACAAACCAAGCATTAGATTCATAAGCATTCATTGTACAACATGGATAAAATACTCTTGCCTTACATGTAATACCTTCTATTCTATTCTTACCCCCGTCGGTCTTTTAAAACACCCAGCTTGTTTAGCGGTCAGAGGTCAGTTTTAATTGAGCGTTTCTACGCGTATAAAGTTTGGTGGTTGAACATTCTAAAATATAAAGCAACTTTGATCACAACTAGGAATAAAAACTACCAAAATATACCAATCGGTATATAATCATCATACTAATAATCATTACAACACGTATAATCATCCATTATGGCTGAGTGTATAAGAATTTTACAATCCTGAGAAAATCTGAGCTGCGAGAATCTAGAAACTTCGCCAATCCAAAAATAGCAACGCGAAAGTGGGGTGTCAGAGGTCACGAGCTGTCAAACGGTGATGAAAATGTGCGGACCGAAAATCTTACGAGAATTAATTTCCCCTCGCATACGGTAAGTATTAATTATAGCATACATGCAAATTTTGGTTAGAAAAATACTCTCAGCCATAGATGAGTTATAATATAAGATATGAATTAGGCGTAATCCGCGAGACTGGTCATTTAATCTAACGATTATGCTTGACACAGCTTGACTTGATTTGAGCCTACCTAGCTCAAATGAAAAAAATGTCTCGGCACAACAAGTCTACTGCCAGTGCCAATGTAGCACGTATTATTTAATAGTCAATAAATGCCTTCTAAGCACCTAAACATGACCTTTAATAATACCCCAAATTTCCACTGTGTCCGCGTGTAGAGTATAAGTCACTGGATGTACCAGTATTTATAATATAAAATTATATAAATGACATTCTAATATTTATCTTTATTCTTCTTTTCCTTGTCTCTTCTAGGTCGCGACAGTCTGGGCTTTTCTTGACATCAGCTGCGTCTCTTCCTTCCCTGACTATATTATGTTAATACTGCAGCGGCACCGTCCTGCCAAGCTTCACCATCCCAGAGTCCATCGTCTTTCTATAACAGATTCGTGGATTATGATTTTTATCAAACCTGGTACAGAAGTTTCCCTCATGGTATAAGAATTGGTAACCGGTACCTTTTGTGCAACATTGGAGATTGACTGCCCGGGAGCCATGAGAAACAGAAAATCTTCAATAAAATGAAGTATACAACTTCGTGAAGATTATGAGCCAGTTTGGACAAGGATAACATTATTCCTTACACCAAAAACAGGTGTATCTTATTGACATTTAACGTCATAGAAGTTAGAACAACATTTTAAAATTGATATTTAGTTTGCCTGCTCAGACTTTTATAATTAAAATTTATTGTTTAATATTATAATCCTAATCTACGTGTACATTTAGGCCCTAGCATCATATCTGTTATTCACGACAAAATTCCATACCGATACCACTGTGGTTTCATAATTATTCTCCCACATTTTGTGGTTTCAGGAAGTCAACAGTTTGAAGCCTACCCTAAGTACCAGTCATCATTAATTTGCTCATTTATACGGTAGATGTCTAGTTAGAATGAGTTTTCCCACATTTATTTTCTACCATACTTTCACCTTCGGTGGTTCGTTGTATACGGAATAGGACAGACATGTGTTGTATGACCACAGTGAACAGACCAGACCTTCCCCGAAGGTCAAGGTCTTCCATTCTTTCTAAAACATACACCCTTTTCCCTCAAATCTTATATTCAATAATTTTGGTATATCAATCGACATGGTAAATTATGCTTGCCATAAATTTATACAAATCACAATAGAAGGTAATGATAGGCGTGGAGCCAGCCAACTAATTAAAGTAAGAAGTCCCCATGTCCAACCAGTCAAGGTAAGACGGACGCCCACACCTCATTTGGTGTACACCCTGTATTACGTGCGGTTAATGAAGATCCCCATTTTCTTGGTTTTATTGGTATCATTATATAGAGGGAATGTTTATAAAAGTCCTATATTCCACCGTTCTACAAAACCATTACCGAAGGGATGGAAACTAGTGGTTTTACTCATTCCTACACCCATTATAACCTTGAGCACAATTAACTCATAATTTTTTTAATTTTTTATAAGCTTACTTTTAAAATTGGTCCCTTACTCCCTTATTCAGTGCATCTATTTTAGGATTTCCAAGACTTATTTTAATAACATTATCTATCAAAACCTTTGCAATTTTTCCTACTTTCAGATTCAGGGTATGTTCACACTGTATAGAAATTTTCCAGGAGAAGTGCGCTACCACTCTCCAAAATGATGAACGTCTCTGCAGGTCAGACACTGGCAAGGGGTCCAGTCTTGCTCTAAACCTGCCCGTTACATCCAGGAAACAACATCTAATGGTCCTATCACTAGTCCACTACCACTACCACTGCCAGTTTCGTGGGCCTACATTATGAAGGCATTTGGGATAATTTTGACCCACTCAACTACCATCCTATGTTGTCCCCCCCCCCCAGAGGTACTTCCCTAACACGTACAAATGTCTCATCTTGACCCAAACGTCTTGAACATCTCGTATAGTGCAATTGTCATAATCGTCATTACACAATTTACAGGAAAGCCCCCAGTAACCTTTCGGATCCTCTATCTGGCATTCTATATCCCTTTGTTCTCTACCAAATTTGACCAACCTTCCCAAAACTTTTAGGAAAGCTGTAGACTGAGTACAAACTAGTGTACCCCAGGATAACCTCTATACCCGGTACACCCCCCTATTTCAGAATCTACACATTGGAATTTCTTAAATTCAACAGTCATGACAGTGTTGAATCCAACCATTCCTAAATACCGTAGTATTTTAGTCTTTCCACCCTACCCACTTCATGCATTTACACTTTCTCAGTGCAGTGGACCCAATTAAATTTAGTTTGTTTATGATTTTGATCTATCACATTTAAAGTGAGCTATGACTTTCTCTGTATCATTTTATATTTAACCGAGCACACATCCTATACACCTACCACCTTTTCGTCACAATTTATAATAAACTAATCAGTGTCGTTTGAATAAAACCAGTATCGTACTAGAATCGAGTGCATTAATGAATGTCCGACAAGTGTCTAGGGCTCCTTTCCAAAAAGAATGGACCGTTTTATCATTGAGGAGAATTACCGGTTTTGCTGTTCAGGTAAAAATCCTTCACCAATTGGTAATTTATGAGCATGTACCCAGACAACTTTTCACTCTGTCTAGATTCTTAGGAACTGGCCAATCAACTACAGTTTGGACATTAGGCTATATGGATCGGTGTGTATGCCATTCATATACTTTGAATCCTAAATATTGAACTTTCTTTTGACATAGGCCGGAGGCCTAGGCAGCATTTGCCATAATTTAAATTTCAACCCAACGTTAGCTAGCCTTTTGAAAACCTGTGTCCGGCCTAGCTTATCAACGGCCTAGGTAAATGTTTGTGAGACCTCAAGCACAATGCACTATATCAGTAATCAGATTTCATTGTAAATTAGCTATGATTTTGGTCATCAACTTTACAAAGCCAAAGGACATTATTATAGCCTTAAACTGGGCGTGAATTGGGTTCGATTCCCATTTGCCAGTTTAAGGGCCTACTAACTCATCTCTTAACATCACGTTCACATTCCCTTCTGGTTTTATATTATGAAAATTTAGGTCAATCTTCCTATAGAAAGAAAAATAGATCCTGCCGACTACGCCAGTGTAACAAAACCTCAGGGGGTGATGTGTAATTTCTAACCAGAAAACCTAACCAGCCAGAATCTGAGTAGGCCCAGCCCTATTTCACACCTTGGCTTAAAAACAGTCAAGTATTTCACTAGCAAACATTAAAAATAGTCAAGACACATAAGATATAGAATGTTTAATGCTTTAATTGTATTCAATCATGGGCTCTAGTATTAGCCTTTCTCTTCTCAAGAATTCATAAACAATGTGCTCTAATAAAGAGATCATATTTCATGTATATCAGTCACCATGGAATCGTGGATTTAATAAAGTGTGGGGGTGTAGCCTAAACTTATTATAAAACGATCAACCGTCATTATTTGCTTTCATAATATTATTAAGCCTGGTTTATTTTATGTTTAGAGAACCTACAAAACGCATAAAAGGAGTCTTTTTCACAATCTCACAATCTGGGCTAAACCCAAATAGGCTAGCCTAGGCCAGGGCCTACACGATTGTTGACATCACACGTCATTTACCAACAAAGGTTGTTTACCTAGATTATGTTTACGCACACATCATAAATCCAAGTGCCCTTTTTATTGACAACAATACTTAAAACTCACCGCTGTTTTCACCTCGTATCTACAGCGATCCATGACTCCTTTTACGTTCTCGAACGGCTATATTTGTTTACATTTTAATATTATTTATTAGACTATTTATTTCGTAAATGCTGAGCAGGATACTTGATAATAATAACGAGGGGGCATTTTACCTTACAATACATGGTTCGGATCTTAAATTGGAGATCAGGTCAATTTAATGGCTAAGAATGAGATGCTTTCTAAACGTTCGTTCACTACCAAAGAAAGCTGCATCTCACGACGATGAACGTCGTGGATTTGTAAAGAGAAAAAGAATGTATAATCTTGACTTTATCCGATATAACCGGTCATTCAATACAGATATAACACCATGAAGCCAACAAGCTTTCACTAATGGGTCGCCTGCGACGGGTAAGCACCAGATATATAGTAACAAGAATTATACTTTTAACATAGCCATTATCTCAACCAAACCTCCAATCAAGAACCACAGGTGCCCATAAAGCAACCATTTATGAGGAACCAATCTTACTTTACAAAACGGTCTTAAAACTACACCAAAGTCAAGTTATGAAAGTCAAGTTAATTTATATTAATTATCATGATTTATGTTTTAGTAGCCAAATGATTGGCCGATTGCCACGGCCAAAGCCGTGGCTAAAATCCTTAACTCTTACATCATCACCTTACGCTGAAGCAAAAGCAGCACAAAACAGAGCAGACGTCTTAATTATTTCGAGAGAGCTAAACACACAAACACCTTATCCCTTTGACCGCCAAAAAAGAAGTGAGCACTTGAACTTGACGTAATTACCGCCAGAGATCTCTGATTGGATAAAAGCCTAATTAATTGATCTGCCGAAGGCCGGAAATGCACGAGTCGAGTTCGACGATCGTAACTCATGTAATTGTGTATCGGACGGCAGAGATCGATCTTTGCCTAAATCAAGTAAATTATAATCAACAGCATTTAATTATGTCATATATTTATGAATTATATTATAGGCCAAAAATCACTTTATTACAATACATATTAACTTTTTATCCAACTATAAATATTATTTACACCAACCAACCGTTACATATTCTCTAGTGACATTCTCATTGACTGAGTCATTTTCCCATTCATCTGCATCAGTTAATCGCCGGTTCGCTGCATCAATTTGGTGATTTTACTGTCTGGGAGCCCGGTCTGAGAGAAGACAACACGATCGATTACTCATAATACGCAGTCACTCTTTGTAAAGCCGAGGATTTGTTACGTATAGTATTTTCTTGGGAGACCATCGTGGATTCTTTCCGAATTTGGTAAGTAAGTTTTCATGTTTTCATTCCTCGACATTAAAATTAAAATTAAATTCACACTACTGAGCTGAGTGAGGATTCATACCGGAAACAGCGTGTGTACTTTTATGCAAAGCTACACACAGTTGGCACTTGACAACACGAATAATTTGATTTCGTAACGTGTTTAGGAAATAATCACTTGATTAATTATATTAGATTGATTGAATACAGTTGCCTGATTTGTAGGATCTATCATTCAATCGGTATCAACAGTAGACAGTGTAGTGACATATCATGCATATTAATAATATTATAAACAGTCATGACAGTACAACTATGAACTAGTACAACTATGAACTATACAATTATTTTATTTCATCTTTATTAAAATAATATAAAGAAGCAAACACACAAACCCAAGAACATCTAGGGCCTATGCTGACCCCAGGCATGGGAGTTACATAAGGCCCTTCACAATGAATGTCATGTTTCCTGTTGCACCTTAAAAAAAATAGGGGGCGGTCACTATTCATTATTCATTATTTTACCAGAGTCAAAACATGCAATACAACTAGTACCGTATTCGCATGCGTTTAATCACATACAAGTAGTTACATGGTGCTAGCACCCACATACATGACACAGAAACATGGGCAACCATCCAATCAATCTCTCTTCTGCTTTATAATGCATGTGGAAAATTGATTTCTTTTAAGTGGAAAACGTTCTTAAAATTAGTGTGTTTGCATGCACTTCAAGCGCATCATACAGATCAAAATAATTTAAAATGTAATCAATGCTACGATAGAAAGTTCTGTTTATTTTTCTGTGAGAACCAGCGCAAGGCTACCTGAAAATCCATTTGAAAAAATTGTGTTTTTAAGGTAGAAGTTCAAATAATGAATTCATCTCAAATAATGAATTATTTTGGGATTTTGGCATTTCGGGGCAGGCGGCAACAGGAAACATAACATTCATTGTGAAGGGCTTAACACAAGAACATACAAATTAATACAGCACTGAAAAAAGTGAAAGAAAGCAAAACAACGGAATTTATAAACAAAACAAAAAACTATCATGGCGGCACAAAAAATCTAATAAGTAATAATTATGAGCTCCTGGATGTTCCACTCCGGCTCATGTCTGGCATTGTTATGCAGATGGAATGAAGAGGTAAGAACGGATTTTGAAATTTTGTTTCAAAATTTCAGATCATACTTAATAATAATATTAATTATTTATTGTCATCAGTTGGTATTAAATTTATATTCATCAGTATTTTGGGCAATATTGTGTTCTTTGCCCAGCACATGCGCAGTGGATACACACACATACGGAATAAGCTGTGAAATACATTGTGTTCATTCCGTGCTGGGCAAAGAACACGACATTGCCGTATTTGGCATGTTTCATTCACTATCTGTCCCCAATCCCCATCTTAAGTTGGTGGCCCCCAAAACCCCCACCAACGTATGGGTTTCCTGTACTACGTACGTATATTGGCCATACGGGTATGTGCGGCTGTCAAGACCCCCTTTTCATGCCCTTCGGCCGCTCCGTAAGACCCCCTTTTCATCCACTGGCAGTTCCATAAGACCCCCTTTTCATCCATTGGCAGTTTCCTTAGACCCCAAATTCAACCAAAAATCATAAAAATGTGTGAAAATCTTTGAGTTATGTAGCCTCAAATTTTACCTAAATTTAGTTCATAAGGCAAAATTTTGCCTAAAATTCAGTTTATAAGACACAATTTTGTATATGAATTCAGTTCTCTAAGACCCCAATTTCGGCGACCGTTAAGTTCGATAAGCCCCTTTTTTGGCGCCTGTTCAGTTCGGTAAGCTCCTATTTTCAGACTGCCCAGCCGCACACCCCTACCCTCTTCACTATTCGAGTACCCCCCGGGACTACGTACAGTCATACTCATGACAGTACAACACATACTACATACAGCAGTGTCAGTGCTTCCACATTGTTCCACAACAAGTTCCAGTTCCACACCTCAAAAAACAAATTCCTGAAATAGAATCCCAAGTTTCCTGGAATTTGATGGGATTTCGGAAATTTCAGGAAATTTTCCTGAAATCTTCAAAATTGCTACATGTATATCCGTGCTAACTTTTGGTTGTTTATAAATCACATTTTATATGGAGGTCCAAAAAAAAAGAATGGCAATGAATGATATAAATGTTGGAAACTTTGTGCCAGAATCGGCATCGGAAAAAATGTTTGGTTTTTTTAGGTGTGGAGAATATAGGGCAATCCTGTATTTTAGGGGGTTGAATTGATCTGACGGAATAAACCGTACACTTCATGAATTTTGACCAGGTACCTATACCGTATAGTCAAATTCACGAAGTATGGTTTACAGGATATGAACATTGATAGGGGGAAAATTTGGTATCAAATTATGCCTAAAAGATTCATCTAAATGTCTATTTAGCCTGTTTGGTCCAAAAAAAATTGAATGTTACTCAAAATGACAAAAAACAAAGTGGTAGGCCTATACTTTCTTTTGTTGAACTCTTATAGGACCTGGACTGCACTTTGCAAAATGGGAGGGAGAAGGTCAAGGTAGGGGGAAGGTGCCAATGTCAAAACAGTCATCTATTTACTTGACAGGATTGCGCATTAAAATTAAAGTATGGAACAGATAGCTTTTTATGGAACTTGTGCGCAGTCCAGTGGGTTTATAATTTTTAATTGCCAAAATTTGTAACTTTTATTGTTGCTAAGCAACACATCAGTTCAGTTTAACATGGGACTTCTCAAGTACCCAACCGCTTTTGAATTTCAAAAATGTTAAATGTTTATGTGCAATTGTGCATTATCCTTACCCTCCCCTCCCCAGTCACTGTACTTAAATGCACTTACTATTTTCAACAAAATATTCTTTTATTTATAATGTTATTGCTGCTATGTCTGGATCCCATCATTATTAATTAGAAATTCCAATTTATGATCATGAGAAGATTATTGTTAATAGTATAATCCAAGGTTTATAATGAGTATAATTGTTTAAAGGTTAAACTTTTTAAGAACACTGTGTCTGGTTCATGGTCGTTTGATCCTTGAATCATCCATTCTGCTATGTTTTATCAAAAAAATATGAATGGTTTGTTTGATACTATCAAGTGCGCTGCCGTTATGAGTGACTCATGTTTTAATGTATTTGGGCAAATTATATCCATTGTCTGTACATGTAGCCTATATAAATACGGTGAACATGGACAAATCTCACAAACTCAGTTTAAAAGTCCTGCTTTGCTTTAAATGACTCGAAGAGGGTATCTAAAACTAAAAGGAAATATTTTCTTATTAATTAAAACAAGTCCGAAAGAAAAGTAATCCTTTTTAAAAGCATTTAGAGAACAAAGACATTTTGTGTGTTTTAATAAAAACTTGACAGAGAAACTGATGAGAAACTGATGCCTCGTGGTAAATGGGGCAGGATATTGGAAAGTGAACATTCACTCCGGTTCATGATTAACCACACATGCTCTAAAACTGCTGTCTACCTGATTGGTGATTGTTGGAAGACATGTTATAAATACAGTTTTCTCTAAGTTCCATGTGATTATTAGCAAATTAACGATATTATATAGGTACCAATTGTTTCCTTTCAAGTTCAAATCACCATTAATTCTACTTCCCTGATTTGTTCACAATCAATTAAAAAAGCATTTTTTTGGGGGCAGTAAATCCAAAAGGTTTTTTACGAGCAGATTATCTGACAGGTTTATAGCGGTGATGGGGTTAAGAATGTTCACGGTGTATGTGCACAATGACTTACTTTGCCAAGTACAACATACATTACCAGCTGCCAGCGGGCTGAATGTGCAATGATGAATCATTGGTCTCATTCCCACACGGAAAGTTGCCGTGTCAGTGTAGATCAGAGACCATTGCACTAGTGGACTGTGTTGTTAATGGTGTCACTGTGTCAGTGAACTCAAATGGGAACGGTATGTTTCTGATGTTTATGTATAAATAAATGTAGAAGGACTAATGGCTATTTAAAAATAGTGTCATTTAGCCATTTTGGTAGTTACTGGATGACAAGCTTTTTATGAACCATGTCCAGGGCTGCGTACAAAGTGATTTCTTCCTCAGGAGTACCAGGTTTCCTTGGATCAGAGAAACCTAATGGATCATGACCCAAAGTACAGATTTCCTTATTGTTTAGCACATTTTTAGCACTCTCCCACTACGCAGCCCTGTCATTATTCAATCTAAATCAATCCAGATCATCATTTGTAACATACAATGTAGGGCGATTCCATGAAAATGTGACAGAACAAAAAAACTGAAAATTGATCCAAAGATTTATTTTTACCTTCATGTTGTTCAAAGCCCATACAAAGGTTCAGGAAAAAAATGTTGTAACATTTGGCTATTGTTTATTATGAAAAAAACCTACTTTCTTTATACTTTCAAAATGGTAACACATGTTACCAGAGCAACACTTTTTTGAAAATATTTCCCAAATGAAAGTGAGAACTTGAATACTTGTTATTATTATAGTATTATAAACCTTAGGAGGGTACTTGCTTACAGTAGTGACCAATTGATTGTAGATTGGTTAGTTTAAGTACAAAAGCAAAACAAAGTTGGGAATTTATTTTAGTGCGTCTTTTCATGTAACGCCTGTTACCGATTTTCACAGCGGTCTCACATTAACATGAGCTGATATTTCAATGTTGGAGTAAGCATGAGGATCTAGCCTTAAGGCTTGGGTATTACACTACAAAAGATGAACACTTCATTCAAATTACTCTTACAGTTATAAAGTGGAGATAGACTGTTATTGTATAATTCAATGTAAGAATTGGCTTTAAGAGAGAGGCTAAAGCAGGAGTACAATATTGATAGGCTATTTTTGGATCTTGATAAGGATTGAATAGTTCACAATCAATAGAGTGATTTCCGCATGCAACATGTTTATTGTTTGACTGACATCCTTTTCCTCATTCAATATCTGTAATGCAGGGATCAATGTGCAGCTTGAACCTACCCTCCTCAAGCATTCACCTGTATTCACCTTTCTTCAGGAAAAATTAGGTCAAGATTAGGTCTATCCTGCAATTTGTAAGGTGAAGATTCACCTTAGTGCACCATGTCGTTCAATAGTAATATGTGGGAGAAGTTGAAATATAGGTGAAGATTCACCATAGATTCACCTGTCCAATGTATAAATAAGTTCAAGATTCACCTCTCCAAAAATATTACTAGGCAAAGATTAGGCGTCTTATCTTTTACTAACCTTGAGGAGGGTAGGTTCAAGATGCACATTGACGCCTGCATAAGTAGATGATGATCCTGTATAGGCTGTAATAAAGTGTTGTAATCTGTGTGTAAGTCAAAATAAAAAATAAAAAATAGTTTCTCGTCTTATCTTTTGAATAAAAGGAGGATGAGGGCACTTTTAATTTTAATTTTATTTAAAAAAGTAAATAATGCAAAATCACCATTACCAGCGGGGTATTGCATGATTGATTGCGTATCTTGAAGAGGACGAGGCTTTTGTAACATCTTTTTATATCATAGTTCTGGGGTTGGTTTAAAACACAAAACCTTATTTAAAATGCTCATTGGACTCAAGTAAATCTATTACTCCAAGATATCAGCTTTTTAAATAATTTATTTTTAACAAAAAAGTTATGGAAAGAATAAAGAAGAGAAAAAAAAGAGGAAAATTATAGAATTCTTGAAAAATGATGCACAAGGGGACAAGAAACTGTTTTGTTTTTTTTACTTGGCCTAAAATTAAAATGTTGATTCAACTCTAAGTGATGAAAAGAAATAAAACAGATAAACAAACAAACAAATCCCTGTTTTTCTGTCAGACTGACTTTTCAATACTAGCTTATTGGGGTCATCAGGCGTTTGTTTTCCTTGGCCTTCTTCTGTACATTGTACATGTATTTCAATTTTCAAACAATAAAAGGAAGGTGTTTTAGTTTGTTGACCTATTACCATGGTAACCATGGATTGATTGATGGTAAGTTGTTTTGGTTGTTGAAGTTAATTTGTACAATTTACTTAAAATAAAAACTGCCTATTGGTAGATAGATTGACTTCGCTTAGTGCCTGTAATATATTCAATCTTCCTGACCACCCTTTCAATGTTGCCATTATTTTGAAAATAGTTGTCATGACTATAAACAAGCAAAGATTGCAAAGTGGATGCACATGCACCCTATAATAGAAGGGATCCGTAAGATAAATAAAGTGCTTGGGGGCCATAAACCAAGTCCAAAGTATTTCTTAGCAATGCATAGACTTTACCCTAACCCTACTACACCACCCGACAACAACCAGGCGTGCAAGTTTTTGGGCTACAAAATGGACCCAGGCTTTATTACGAGGCGACTATACTGAGCCGAGTAGCATTGGCAGCTGTGGTGTAGTGGAATGGAGATTGGCTTTGGGGCAGTAGGTCCGTGGTTCAAATCCCGTGGGGTGAATTTTCTCTGTCAGAAAAAAAAAATGTTGCTGTGTGGTGTTATAAAGTTAGGGATTTATACTAGGGATACATACATACCCCAATTCTGAATCTGATCCAGCCCATCATCTCCGATTTCACTGTATTGCAGCACCAGTTGCACCGTATTGGTATTACATATCATTATACCCCAGGAAGAAAAATGCTCTGTGATAGTCTACACGCTGGAATCTATTTTTAATACCAACGCAAAGGTCAAGAAATAGTTCAAGGGATGGCTGGCTGGCATTTGATTTACATTGGTATTTCCAACCTGGCTTCATTATATTAGCTTAGCATTTCATTCAGCTTTGAACAACCCCAAGTTCTTAGAAATTGAATTTGGTTAATCTCCCAAACATGTATGCAATGTTGTTGGGGTTTTATTAGGAGGGAGAGAATCTTACCATCTTTCTTAGAAGAAATGATTGATTTTTCAAATTAATGTCAAGCTATCAGCTGCTATTAGTTACAACACAGATGCAGATATACCCTATACAAATGACACATGATTTAAAAACAAAAAGAAGTTACACAGAGCATGGGAACACTAGAATGTACTACTGTAAAAGTAGTAATTTTTGTGTGATTGAATTTTCGTGCTTTGCCGACTTTCAGCCATTTCGCTTCTTTTTAAATTTGCGATTTGAATGTTCATTACATAGACTTAAATACACAAATGAATTATGTATGTGTGTTTTTATTCTCGCAGTAGCTGCTTGGAGCACGAAAAGCACAAAACTAATGCAGCACAAAAATGTCAACATTTACAGTATTTGAATGCCTTTCGCTTTTGCTCTTTGTTTATCTCTCATCACAATCATCCATACATACAAAACGCTAAGCATGAATTATTCAAACAACCCAAGTGCATGACTTGAAATACTTGATGTGGTCAAATGCCAAAGGGTTATTTTTATGAGAGAAAATTATGGATTTGTGATGACATGGTTTTGTTGTCATGATTTTCAAGAATGACTACTGTAGTCACATACACAAATATCCCAGGGCTGAAGGCTGAAGGGGGTAGGATGACTGACCCGCATTTCACATAATTATCACTCAGTAAACCTGATCTGAATTCATGCCACTTTGTTAGCTATCACTCAGACTTGGTTTTAAGCAATATTTGTTAGTCTTTGGTCAAGTTTGAATGAATTACTTTGACTTTGTATTTCACAGTTCTCCGACTCGAGATACTTTATAAAAATGTTAACGGCTTAATGTAGGATGGCTGACCCACATTCACATAATTATCACTTAGTAAACCTGATTTGAATTCATGCCACTCTGTTAGCTATCAGACTTGGTTTTAAGCGCTTTGATTAATCTTGGAAAGGCGCTATATAAATCCAGATTATCATTATTATTATTATTTAAGCAATATATAATATTGCTAGTCTTTGGTCAAGATTGAATAAATTACTTTGACTTTGCATTTCACAGTTCTCTTACTCAACATACTTTACAAAAATGTTGATGTCATAATATTTGTACATGCTAGACTAGATACAAACCTTGTTATTACTCTTTATCCATTGCGGACTTGTTGTAAAGTCTAGCATCGTTTCCAATAATGTATAAAAACAAATTCACCCACAAAATCTATACTCAATTTTCGAGTATACATACATTGTACATACTAGGCGTTCAGGATGTAATGTACAAATTACAATCAGCACTAATCTGGTATTAAACTGAGTAAACTGACCAAGATTATCTAATTTTGATGGTGGTTTGAGAGTCTAGAACAGTAGTTCAAACCTCATGCATGTTTTGTGCTGCTATATTGCTATATATTTTGACTCTGCCAATAGACCAATTTGTTGTCACCCCTTTTGAAAGGGTTGATTGATAGATAGTACCTTTTAAACTCCAAGTTCATGTTTCTAGGTCAATGGTTTTGATAGCCATAAAAGGAAATGTTCTGTTTATCCTTGGACAGAAAAAAATGTGTGGTTGAGGTCACGCACATATTGGCAGAATGTGGCTAGTATTTTAGAACAGACAAGTCAACCAACACTCTTGACACAAATCTGGTGAAACTATCACTACAAATTTATCCAAGGGGAATGGAATGCTGATTGCTGCTGGAGGATGAAGAATGGAATTATCTGATGGAGGATGAGTCAAAAAAGCCTTGAGCACTTGTATAGCAACCATGAGTATCTGGGAAGCCAACATCTTATGGCAATAATAAAGCCTCATCAAAATAATACAGTAATAGTTATTAAGCCTATATAACACAATATCTGATCTGATATCACCTTGTCCTCATGTTTGCTTGGTGTATTTTATAGTTTGTCGTTTGTCCTCTATTTTGACTATTAAATGAAGTTCTTGTTCACTTACCGTAGTAGCTAACACCCTTGAATTAATTTAAATTCTGATCCACATCTTCTGTTATATTTCAAAGTGGCTTCCAAAACATTACATATTTTTCTTTGTTTTTTTTGTGCCGGGGTGTATACTCTCTTTAGGAAAATTGGTGCAGAGCAGACAAAGCGCTAAATGAAAAAAATCAGCTAAACGCAGTAAATATCGGTACAAAGTAATTTAACCAGTATATTTCATTTGGTGCAGAAAATCGTCTGAAAACCCAATATGCGAGTTAGTCAGCCTTTATGTGGCAAAATAGGAATGAAAATGAGATAGTAGATTTGTTTTGATATTTGAGTATCCGTGAGCAAATGTACAAATGTATGCCTTGGGTTTGGATTAAGGCTGGGAATTTCGGGTAATTGTGTACCCAGGTACCCAACCCATTTTCAGGCGGGTACCCCCCCCCCCCCACCACACCCCAAAAAAGGGTTTTTTGTTTAAACATTATTTAAAAACATTTTCAGAGTACAAATTTTGTCACCTAAATGACCTCGATTGACCCCATACATAACTCCTCATGTGACCCCATACTATGTCCATGTAACCTCTATCTTGATGTAACAACTATTTAAGAAATATTTTCATTTATCTAAGCAACAAAGACACATTTGGGAATGCTTTAACGTTACGTTTGAAAAATGTTTGACATAACTGTTGAATAAATAAAAAAAGGTTTTGAAATATATTTGAAAATTCAAGTCAGAAAAATATACTAGTTTAGTTCACATGCAGGTGATCTGGTAAGAAAAATGGTGAACATGAGATGCATTTAAACCTATGTGTTATTAAAGCAATCATACATACAAACATCGGTCGCCTGCCACCTGCATACGAACTGACAATAATTTTGTTTAAATCAATTTTTAAATAATTTAAAAAAATCAAAATAAATTAAACAATTATTTATAAATATTTCTAATGATATATTATGTGACAGGCATGGCAACTTCTATTGCCATATTTAATTCACAAAAGGTTCATAAAAATGTAACTGTCCCCTCGCAATGCCCCATCTTTAATTGACCACTACAATTAGGCATAGTAAAAAAAATTACATGTTTCCCGTCCGGACTTTTTAAAAAAAGGAGGAGGGAGGGTCTTACTATTTACTATTTTCCCATTTTTTGCTATTTTTTTCAAGATGGCCGCCAAGTCGAAAGTCACCAACTGACTGTGTTGCAGACACTCCTAAACAGGATTTTTCACTCTAATTGCCAGAGGAATACAAATATGAAAAGGTTTACCTAATATATAGAGCGAAGTACACATTGTTTCTTTATGTTTTCTTCATTTTTCAGGTTGAATGAGGAACAAAACATCATTGATTGAAAGGATGTAGGCCTACATGTATTGCCTATTCGTCCCCATGGTACTATTTGAGAAGCCATGTCAATAATTCCGTGTCATGAATGGCATGAACATGCTATGAAATGATACAGCATTTCTATTACACCTGTCATTCCTATGGGCAAAGGATCAATCACTAAAAAAAAAATTAAAAAAAAAAAATTATTTAAAAAAAAAAAAAAAAACCTTTTTTTTAATTTTTTTTACAGAATTAATAAATAGTAAAAAATAGGAGGCGGCGGCCAAAAAGGAGGCGGGCGGGGACGGGAAACATGTTTATTTTTTTACTAGGCCTTATACAATATTAAATATAATTCCCAAAGTTCACCTCAAGATATGATCTCCCACACAATTTTTACTGATAGTTTCCTATTGAGCCGAGCTTCATTGATTTCTATAGTACTGTCATTTAAATTATTGACTTTTGACATCAAATCTATATTCTGCCAGCCACTGTACAATATATCAGTTTATTATAATTTACAAGTACATGAAATTTCAAATATAAATATAGGAGATCCAGAGCTATATAAAGTACAACATGATAACTGATTGTATCGGACCCACAATGCCGCAGCCAAATACAAATATTGATTCTTTGATATCTATCTGCAAAAAAATTCTACACTTCTGTATAGAATGTACCTGGATAGTGTGAAAATAGCTGTTCATAGAGTACTTTTATCTGTAGGTGGGTGCCTGCATTGGTTTACCTGTGCTCCCTATGTAAAGCTGTCTGACTCTGAGGTAAGTCAAGTGGTATGTCTGGGATGTACGAGAGTCGAAATGAAACAAATATTGTAATGAAAGTGCATTAGGCAAAATAAAATAAAAACATGTTTAGCCAACTTTTTCCAAAAAAGGAAGGAGGAGGCCCTTTTTATTTTTTCCCACTTATAGTGCCAAATCGCCTGGTTAGCGATCAACTTTGCGAACCTGAAAAAGGAGGAGGCCCTTTTTAATATGTTTTATTTCATGGTTCTGAGGGGTTGGTCACTACCAAACTTGCATATAAAGTAAGATACAAACATGTTATAAACATCTTAAACACTGAAACACCTGAAAAAAGAAGAAGTTATGACTGAAATGAAGAGGAAAAAAAAGAAAAATTGAAGCGCAGCCCAAAAAAAAGGAAGCAGGAGGGGACGCTAAACAGGTATATTTTTTTATTTTGCATTATATTTGGAACATTTGCAGTACCATACATTTACTGTACTGTAACAAAGGTTTTTACCATACACCACGAACAGGCGCGTACCGCGGCATGTGAGCCAGGGGGGGCAGAAGTATGTCGTCCCGGTAGTGGCGTATCGTCCCGCTAGTGGCGTACATTTTCGTAAAAGGTTGCCCCAAATTTTTTCCCAGTCAGTCACCTCGTGAATTTCACGTAAGTGGGGGGGGGGGGGTGTAGGGTCAAAACAATTCGCACGGTCACAAAATTTCGCACGGTCACAAAATTTCGCACAGTCACAAATTTTTGCACGGTCACAAAATTTCGCACGGTCACAACATTTCGCACGGTCAAAAAATTTCGCAGTCCAAAAAGCACAACAGTCAACAAATAATGCCAAGTCCTCAGTGTTTTAGGTCATTTTTTTCCTTATGCAAATTTAGCGTCCCGGTATTGGGAATTTAGCGTCCCGGTAATTGGAGCCAGGGGGGCAACTTGCCCCCCCTGCCCCCCGGTCGGTACGCCACTGACCACGAACCCTGTTCTATGGCTTGAATTTGAGATTTTGTTTTTAGTTCCAATTTGTCAATTTTTGTAAATAAAAAAAAATGTAATAAAAGTTTCAATTTTTTTGACAACTTTTGAAAATTTAAAAACAAATTTTGGGGCGACTGTTGAATCCAACATAATCATTCATGTAAATGGAAACGATGCTAGTCCACGACAAAATAGATCGTAACAACACTACAATACAATATTTGTATTATATAGACTAGATTGTGTGTTGCATTACGCATTTGCGCCCAAATGTTGAACATTTGAAAATGGTTGATTAACCCTTACAGCCCTGAACCCCATGAAATCCCGTTTGAAAACTATGCTGGAGGCACGTGTCACCTATCTCGCCGGGCACCGACACCAGGTGATAAATGCGCACGGAATTGTTATTTGCGGGCGCATGACTCCCTGGCCGAGTGGACTAAGACCCCGTCATCCATGCTGGAGGACCCGGGATCGAATCCTGTCGTCGGCAAGTCCGGTTTTTCTCGCTAAATTTCGCCCATTTCCACCCTTAGATATTTTTTTCAACATTTCCATTCCAAAAGTGTTAGGGTTAAAAAAAAAATACGAATGCCTTTCACTTGAACTTGCAAGACTTGGTTGGTGAGAACTCTTTCTTGAATCATAGTGATTTACATACTAGTAAAAGTGGAAATTTTCGCGCTACATATATTTTTTCTTTTCATGCTAAGATCAGCTAAGAAAATAAAAAACGCTCAAATATATTCCTTTGGTATGTACATGTAGGTCTATGTAAAGAAGCTCTAAATCGCGAAAATAAAAACAAGCAAACTTGTTCAAAATCTTCGAAGCGCAAAAATTTACAAACACAAAATGTTCTACTTTTACAGTATTTCAAATTGAAGCATGCTTTGGACGTTTTGATCTTATCAGTATCATGATGGCCTTATGTTTTGTCTGGCAGTCTGGCGTGACTATTCACACTAGGCATATTGATTGTTTGCGTTATGAATTTTGAAATGTCCCAAGTACCTTTTGCATAAAAGAGAGCGTTATTTGCCTAGGGCCTCACTCAATGCTATGTTGATAGGTGATCATGGGTAATTCAATGAATATTCACAATTTGCAAGCAACAACCTTGGAGCATGAAGCTTATGAAGCTTCATGCTTGGAGTGGCCGTACAAAAATAATATGCATTTTAAAGTGAATGCATTATTAGATGACCTCTCCAAAACTATGATGACTAGAAACTTACGCAGGTTGTATGATCATGCATTGCAAATGATATTTTTAATTGGAAAATTGGGATTTATCCAAAATATTTAATTTAAGCAAGATTTGTATAGTCTAGAACAGGTATTCTCAAATGGTGGCGCGCGCGCCACTTGTGGCACATCAAGGCATCCTAAGTGGCGCGAGAGTGGTTAAAATGTGTTTAAAAAAAAAAAATCATATCATTATCATGATAATATAGCCAAATTCCATAGGCATGACAGTCGGATGTATAAATACAACAATTTTTCTCGCGCGTATGTGCCCTCAAAACAGTAATATTAGTTAATATGCTGCCTACATATGTTAAATATTTTGAAATTAATGTTATAAAGGGAATTTTGCCATTGTAAATTCTAAAAAATATGACCAAGTGGAGCTTCAACAAGTTGGTTACTAAAATGTGGCGCATCACTAAATCTAGTTGAGAAAGCCTGGTCTAGAATGTACGTTGCATTACGCAGTTGTGCCAAAATGTATTTTGAGAGCTGTGTAATTTTGATTTTTCTAGGGATTTTTGATCATTTGTGGGGGTGTGTGTTGGGGATGGGGGCACGGCTGTTTGACTGTCCGATTTATAATTCAAATTATGGAATAAAAACAGATTACATAGTGGCCCCCCGTTATGGTTTGACCTGATTTAGGTAGCGCTAATGAATACGAGTATACAGTGAAAATGTCAAGAAAATTGTTTGAGCCCTTTTTAAATTATCGACATTTTCTACTTTACACACATTTTACATGTAACTCTATCGGAAATTTGGCCGATGAGGGCGCTATTATAGTAAATAATAATATTCAAAGCTCTTTTTCTCAGAAATGGCACCAATAAATGTTTTGAAATTTCTACAAAAGATGGCCAGTATATTCAGGTACTTGAATCAGTTAAAACCAGAACCGGGCCAGCAAGTTACGGTGTTCTCAGAATAAAACGGACAAATTATGTGGGATCAAACAGCTGTGGGGGTGGGCATCTTGGAAAATGTATTTGAAAAATGTATAGGGGAAATCCAAAGCATATATTCTAGGTTGCTGCTCTCTCAGAAATTTAGATCATATCTTACATTGGTTTTATCATTTTCAATGGCGACAATAAAAAGAGTTACCAAGGCACATTTCAAATTGATAATTTCTATGTTCTTTATACAATTGAATATCATTTTGCCAGATCGGAAAAGGATATTTCCACCATTTAAAAAAACCCACTGCCTCTGCAATTGAATGACGCATAACAAAAGTATGTTGTAATCCTTCAGTCAGGGCTACGGATTTTTATGGTTTTTTTTGTCAATTTCAAGTCACTGACCTCAAAACAACGAGCGTAACTAGGTCGGAGAATAATAAAAAAGTTTACCTATTTCAGTTGTGTAGGTGATTGCAATTTGTATTTGCGGGTATAATAAGATTAAATTCCCTTTTATAAGGCTACACATAAATGACTAAATGTGTATGTTTTTGGTAAAAGAGCATGGTCATAACCTTGGAATGCAGAATGTTACTCATTCCTTCTTCTTTTTCAAGCGTTTGTGTTGAAGTTTAGGCGGATGTTCACATTTTACAATGTTTACGGGAGAATGGCCATGTACTTTTGATACTTGTGAAACCTTTTTGAAGTGTAATGCTCTCATTCTGTTGACTTGCATATACCACACGATATATCTGAGTATTTGCAGTTCATAAAGCGTGTCAACTTTTGACCTTTCTTTTATAATACAGACTTTGTAACCAAGAAGTCTCGCCTGCTTGACTAATGTTGATTTATTTTTTGGAATACAAATATGACAATTTGATTTAGCCTGCATACATGTATTGTACATTGTAGCTCAACTGGCAACTAGTTTGTTGGTACAAATGTTTTGAACTGATTAACGGCTCATGAGAAATAACATGCAAACTTTTTTATGAGAAAGTACATGTAGAGCCACCCTGCCAATGGTGATTTCCCAACAACAAAACAAAACACAGCCTAGGATTTTGAATGGGGGGGGGGGGGGGGGGGGGTCCACAGGTCTGACAAAAGTTATGGATTTATAAAACAATACTTAGTTCATCTAATTCTAACTTCATGCAGTGCCATCATCATATTTTAGTTAGTGATCGACATGGCAGTTAACTGCAAATGCTGTGATTTGTCTTTGAACAAGTGCGTTCTTCCACCAGCGCATTTCCATCACACAGGTATTTCTGCCAGCACATTATTTACCATCATGTGCGCAATAGATGAGGTGTGATGATTGGAATGATGAGCAACATGAATGAAGTATAACGTTTGGAGGGTCAGGACACATTGTACTGTAAATCCTGACCCAAAAATTTCATGGGGGGGGGGGGGGGGGGGGGGGTCAGATATCTCTAATCTGCTGGGGGGGGGGGGGGAGGAGGGGTCAGTTATCTCTATCCCCTAACAAAGGACCACCTTCATTTTATCACAAAGTCCAGACAAAAGTACCATCATCTCTTTTATATGGCCTGATACTAAAGTAATAGTGGACATCATTGTTACATACGAGAGTGAAACCGTTGGATTGCACTATAGTTTGTAGAGTGCAACAAAAAATAGGACAAAGCGGAGATAAACACAGGAAGTTTTTTTGCGGTGTTTTGACAACAGAGGTGTGGGATCCTCTATCAATCCTAACATTCGACCCATTTCCATATCCTGTTGCTGCCAGTGGTTGAAGGAAGTAGTTTTTGTCTGGGTGATAACCTCATGAACAATACGGTGTTACCGGTTATGATCATTCCACCTCAATTTCGGCGAGATGAAGCTCTAGTTTGCTCCCCCTCGTGTCTTATTTTTACATTTAGGTCTTTAAAGTACAAGGTAAAAGTAATTTGCGTTCAACTACAATTGTTTTTTTCTTCTGTTTTTTAAAGTGCACATGTTAATCGAATATGTTTAGGCATGTTAGTTTCTTGTATTGTACCAACAACATCAACTTGGCAGGTTAAGCGATTGTACTATCAGAACAAAATGATCCTTCCCCCCCCCCCCACCCCCACGGTTGACTTGTCCAACTCGCATCGCCATGTGTTCTGGATGCCGCTTACTGTGGATTTAACCCATCGCTCGACGCTCGCTACCCCCTGCATACTGGCCTCTCTCTCAAACTGATAACCTGGGTCCCCCTCAATAATACCCTGGTTGACTACACACCATGGAAGAATCAGACTGGTGGAAAATAATATGGTCCTTTTCAAATTAAGACAGCCAAATTGGGCCACAAAATGATGCATTTATCAACATTGATAGAAAGCCTACATATCCTAGTAACAGTGATTGTATCATCACTTCCTTACACCAATTCCGCTGGATGTCAATGAACAAGTAATGATAATAGTTCTCATCACATCCAGTGGCGTGCATACACATGATTTTTTGACTGGGGGGACTGGGGAGGCACCGCCCCCCCCAAGGAACCTTCAAATAATTAAAAGATGTGTGCGCGTACACACCACGGGCACCTTGGCAGCAAGAACCCCTAAACAGTTGAGGGGGGGGGGGGGGGGGGATCCCCCGGAAGCCTCTGCTGTATAGATTTTTTGAACCAGTGACTGCTTCATCTCCCCTGACTGATAGGCCCCTGATCACTGAACACATCCCTTTCTGTTTTCCAGAGGTGTGTGGGGGTGTGTGGGTGGGGGGGGGGGGGGGGGGGGGTGCAAAAGAACTCCTAAAATTGGTTAGTAGGGGTGTGTGTTGAACCAAATTGAAGATGAACCAACAAGAAAAAAATGGATCCATAATTAAATCACATTATGGAAACCCATAATCTGTGATTAAACCAATCCATATGCTTTTATATTAAGAAAAAAAGTGGGCCAAAAAGCGGCATTATTTATGAACCCACCAGTAATGCCCCCAAAATTGGCAAACAAAGGTACTTCAGAAAACTTCAATTGAAATATAAAATATCAAGATTGGGTAGCTTCAGGGGTTGTATGTCAACATGATACTCTACAAATTGTTTGTCTTCTCAGTGTCAAATAGTTGGCCTTTTTGTTGCCCAAATGCACAAAAACTATATTGGTATACTTTTTTTGTTTACTATTGTTTCCATGACAACAATTGGAAATATGGTTGATTTTACTATTCAGACAATGGTGCCCTATTCTGTATCGTGTAGTCCTAGCAGTTCAGCCTTTATTATACAATCATTGCTTCTAAATTACAAATGTGTTATAAACTGGTCTGGTGAAGTTTATTGTGTACATTTCATTGCCAAGAATGAGCAGGTTTGTATGTATGTAACCAATGTGCGTAAACAATCTATAAACATGAACATCCAAAGTTATAAATCTGTGAAATATCATAATATTCCATTTCTATTGTATTGTGGTAAAACTCTTTGAAAAACCCAACTTATATTTGACCTATTTATGAATGAAACTTGAATTTCAATAAAAGTTGAAAGGTTTACCCATGGTTTACCCGATGATGTCATTGTGCGTGACTGTGCGTAGGCAGTCAACTGTGTAAAAGGTTATGCTACCTTTAAACCATATCTGTACACAGTGCAAAGCCTACCTGACTGACATTGTGGTCTGCCCCTCTATTGACTGCAATCCACCCCCTGATTTCAGGGAAAGTGTCTCAACATTGGTATAGAACTACTCATCATTGTACTGTATTGGAATGCTACAGTTTAAGTTTCCATATGTTCAACAGACGCTGGGTGGTCATAAGGTACGCAACATTTCTTTCAGCTGAGACAAATTGAAAGTGTAAGGATACATTGTTTGTGATGGATTTATTAATGTATGCAGTGGGAGAGCCCGGAGAGGACACTGGTATTTAAAACGTGGATAGACTATTTTTAAGTCTTTCAGATTGAACTGCGAACAAGTATTTTTCAACTTGACCCTTAACATTTTCAAGCAGTAGTGTATTTTATCAAGATAAGATACCCTATAAAATAAGGGAAAGACTTTCTTTAAAATCATGCATTTTTAACAATTTTGCTGACATTTTGGACACCCTGAAGGAATGAATGTACACGCCAACTTCCATACATCATCGTAGCTCTGATTACAGAGCTCTCTATGGCTCAAAATACTAAAACAACATGTTTATTAACATTGATTGACCAATCGAGACTTCCAGACTTGAAAGTACGCCTCCCTAGCTGGACACTTGATCATGATAGTCAGAGGATCTATGATCAGGTAGTAGCCTCCCTAGCTGGACACTTGATCATGATAGTCAGAGGATCTATGATCAGGTCTAACATTATCCTATTGTAAAAAGTATCATTACCTTTGAATACAAGTACTCCAGTGTCCTATATTACCATATCTTACAGTTACTCTGATTGGTACAAATAGATATAGCCGCTCTGTTATATAACCAATCACTCTACATAAAACCGTAGATAGAAATGCTAATTAATACGTTAATTAAATCATGTTGTCATCTTTGTTACTCTTCCCCCTTCCAGGTTGTAGGAAGTATCTAAACACAGAGATTTGCCAGTAGAGGAAAACCAACTGTCAATACATTAGCCTAGTACCATCTTGCATACACAATGGAAGAGAGTTCAGCCACAGAGAGTCCTATGTACAATGGTGACGGAATGACGGAAGATCAGAGTCCAGTAGTAGAGGAGGAAAACATGACAACCACAGTACTAAAGGGAGAAGACGCCCGCGTCAGCTGGCCAGGAGGTGAAGGAGACGCCACAGGTAAAAATAAAAAGAATACAACAACGATTAGCTCTAGAGATTTAAAAAGAGCTTCATTGGTTTCGGGTATTTTGAAACGACTCCAGGTTTGTTAACTTGATTCGAATGTTGGTCTTTAGGATGGAAAATCCAGTGGAGCACTTACGGTTTGGAAACCATCAAGCTTTTCCTACAGCATAGTTTTTGAGAGTCTGCTTTGCTCTCTATTTTGTAATCTTTACCCATGACATTATAAAGGGAAGATATTGATATGCTGTTTGCCTGCAAAATTGAGGTGTGTGTTTCGGGTCTACAGGAAGTGTGTTTCAGTCTCCATGGTGACTGGAACGTTTGGAAATAACTATTAAATATTGTTATGATATCTGAATTGTAACAGGCCATCTTGTTTCACGTAAAATTGTCTTATGTTTAAATTTTTGTCTGTCAAGCTGTCTGTCTTTATGTGTGTATGTCTGCCTATCTGCCTGTCGGGCTGTTTGTCTTCATGTAGAGTGTCGTCAGTTTGTATCGTTCAGTTTATATCTCTATTACAATGTTGTTTTAATTCAAGATTTGATCAAATCATAGGACCCATGACCAATGATTTACCCAACGGCTAAAGTCAAAGTCACCAAGTCACGGGAATAATATTATGAATAAAGTTAAGATGTCTGCCAACACTGTTTAATAAACCTGTGTTGGCCAGCATGCTTACAGCACAATGGGCTATGATAACACAGGTATGCCAAGCATGTAATTATTGTTCACTTTGGTAAGCGATATCCCGCTGATCAGAGCTGACAGGTTTCACGTTGTTTTTCAAGTCCTCTGGTGAGTACATGCAAAGTGGTCATATTGATGCACCGTTGTCAACAAACTATTGGCGAGAATAGCCCAATACTTGAAAACGAAGAGCGATTTGTACTTTGTAGTGAAATTATGAAAATTAGCCCAATTTGTAGTGAAACTAGCCCAATTATTTACATAACCATTGGTTTCACTCAACCTGCAAAAGAGCTATGTTTGGTCAGATTTAAAAATATTGCGATTGGGCTACGAAAACCATGATAACACTGGTATTACACAGTCCATAAACACCAAGCTGAATTGTTCAGGATGACCTCAGCTTGAGGGCCAGTACAACTATCTGTTTTGGTGTTTACCAAATCATGCGTGTCCACTTTTGTGAATTTGTGTGTTTTGTTATAAATTGTCCTGTCTGTTTTGTAGAGTACATTATATAGTTAACAGTCAATCTAATTGCTGTGTGTGTAGTGTCACATCACAGACAAAACTGAGAGTTCTGGGAAGATCGTAAAAGTTCCAGTAGTGTAATAAATGTTGACACACCTCTCGGCTTCTGACACAAGTTTCACTCACCTCCTAACACATCATTTCATGCACTTGAATAGAAATCCCTAAATTTGCCTTTCCTATTGACGCTGCGTGAGGGGAAAAATTAGAAGAAGCATCCATATTTGGATTTGCCGCTGTGAGGACTGCTGCTGATCAGAATGGCATCAAGTGGAAAACAGGTGCCTGGTGGGTACATGGCAGAAGGCCTGGCAAATGATAGTACAGGTGGGTGGCCTATATTATGTGAAGGGCAATGTTACTGGCATTGACCTTATGTGTTGACCCTGTCTAGAGGAGAGTTTCAGTTTGCAAGGCTACACAGATTTTCTGTAAGCCCAAATAGTGTTTTGGTAGGGATGAAAGATTATAAATGTATCTGTTTTAAAGTTGTTTTGTGTTTGTGTGTGTGTACCATGTTTAATGTTGCATGTTTTCTGTCTCCTGTTTCTGTGTTTATGTTTCATGTGATGTCATCGTCCACCCATTCATGTACGTTTATTGAAATAGACGACGCCAATCCCACGGCAGAGGATACGGAAGACATACCCCCTCCCAAGGTCGACGATCTACCCCCTCCCAATGTCGACGATTTACCCCCTCCTGATCTAGATGACATACCACCTCCTTCTGCCGATGATACCCCATCCACTGACAATATCCCCCCTCCTGTAGATGCAGACATACCAACCCCCACAGAAGATGATTCATCAGAGCCAGAGTTAGAGGCTCTGGATGAATCTGACGGGGACGACATAGATACCGGTACCGATGTAGACACTGGTAGACCGGGGGAGAATACCCTGCAACCACCTAACGTTATTATTACCCCGGGAACTCCAGGTAATTTGACAAAATTAATGGAAAATAGGAAGACTAGTACTTAGTAGATAGATATTGGTATGGAAGGACTTTTGATCATTTGATAGTTTCAGTATCGACCCCGCAATTAATTGGTTTTGAGGATCGTCCTTTTGATTCATACAGTGGAAAATTCACTTGTTGTTTAGAGATCGCTTGTAGACTGTAGTGTTGGGTAACTACCCTTTACTGGAGTGGATTAATTGCAGGTCTATCTATAGTTTAGTCAGTTCCAAATGGGTGAGAAATACACAGTTTTTATCTCTCTTTGCGCAAAAGTAATCAAAGCGTTTGCATGTATTTGTTGGCATAATCACCCGTCACACATTGATGCACAGTGCACTTGTTGCGTTCATACTCTACTCAACTGTAAGAAGGCCCATCAATTTGGAGCTGATTAAAGTATACTGTAAAAGCTGAAATTTTTGCAGTGGTTTTATTTTTGTCTTTTCGTGCAAAATAGTTTTCCGCGAAAATTATAACATGCACACATATTGTTTTCAACATTCATGCAGTGCATCCAGAAGGTCACCCGCGAAAAAAACAATTCGCGAATTGTCTATGATATCAAAATGCGCGAAAATATCTTTACGCAAAAATATTGGCTTTTACAGTAGTTGGCAGATTAACACTTCCCATGCGGCAGTCGTCTGCAGATGATAGTTCCAACATTTCACAAAATATTTCAAAACTGTCAGATTTGTTGAATTGCATCACCATATTTGGAATCACCATGAGTAATGCATCAACATAAGTAGAAACATTCCTAGTATTGGTTCAGTACTTCTTGAGATGGACTTTGAAAGTTGGGAAAGGATTCTGACAAATCTGTTTTGGAAAGTGTCACATGGAAAGTGTTAAAAGTTGCAAGTGTTGGGTCAATTCAGTTGGATGTCACTGAACACAAACTGTGAGAAATAGGATTATATTCAAAGGATTATATATTCCAAGTAAAGGAACATTGTCAGGACGACTACAAAACCCATCTAGGACATGATGTAAGTAATAGTCCAGTCATTTCATCTGAATTCATATCCACCCATCTTAATCGTTTGTCTGTTCCTGTATCCTAACAGTGCATTACTGCATTCATACTCGTGTCACTGGGGGTATCCTCCCAATGTTGAGCGATAAAGTCAAACATCGTTGATTTGAATGTGTACGCTCTCTTAATTAACTATGAAGATTAGTTAAGCGATTTTGTAGTGTGTACAGGGTCTATGACGGAGTGCCTGTCCCATATCAATGCACATTCTATATTATCCAATCCAATGTGTGTATTGTTTGTCTTAACGTTTGTCTCTCTATTTCTTGCCATTGCCACGCCTCACCGCAGTCCCTGATGAATACCCCGACGATAGTCCACCACTACTTAGCCAAGAAATGCCTTCTGACGACGAGGATGACCGCTCCTCTGATTTAGAGGATCAGTCTCCTCAAATGCAAGGTATGTCTGTCACGACTGAGTCAATCAGTAGACATTCAATAGTGATTCAAGGTGTATGTGGTGTTGTATTTGTAAATCTGCAAGATGTCAATTTAGATGCAAGCGACATGAAACTGTTATAACGTTGAAAGTAAAATTTGTATGGTACAATTGTTGTTTCATTGATCCTCTTTGTATGTATTTGATGTTGTAGTTTCAATTGTTTTGTTGCAAAGCTGGTTTATATACAATCGGTTACTGTGTGTTGTATGATCATGAAAAAAAGTTACACAGTTTAGAATTAATGTCCTTGAATAAAGTTAGGCTTTGAGCAAACCAAATTTGGCTATAGCAATGTGCTGCATCCAGCAAAGAATTTGTTCTATTTGTTTGTCAATTCATGTGTACAGTGTATGTATGTATATTTGTTTTGTGTTTTTATGTTTGTAATGTGTTGCATGTGTTTGTTTTGTCTTTATGTAACATGATCATTGATCTGCTAGAAGATGAACGAGAAGAAACTGATGGAATAATTATCCCGGTAGAAAATGTTGAGCAAGAGGCAAGCCCTCAGGAAATCGCCCAAGAAGAAATCAGTCCCGAGGAACCATCCAAAGAAGAAACCTCTCTTGAGGAATTGTCTCCTGACGAGCCTTCTTACTCTCCAGAAGAAACTACTATTGAGTTTGATAAACTCTCCCAAGACAAACCCTTCCAGGAACAAACCTCACCCGAAGAACTCTTGACAGAAAAACCATTTCAAGAAGAACCCTCCCCGGAAGAACCCTCCCAAGAAGAACCCACCCAAGAAGAACCCACCCAAGAAGAACCCACCCAAGAAGAACCCTTGGTGGAAGAACCCTTTCCAGAAGAACCTGTCCAAGAAGAAACCTACCAGGATCCTTCCCATGAAGAAACCTCTCCCAAGGATTTGGAACCACCCTCAGAAGCGCCCTTGGTAGAAGAACCCTTTCCAGTAGAACCTGCCCAAGAAGAAACCTACCAGGATCCCTCACTTGAAGAAACCTCACCGGAAGAACGTTCCTCAGATGAATCCTCCCAAGAAGAACCCTCTCAAGAAGAAATCCCATTCAAGGAACCCTCCCAAGAAGAACCCTCCCAAGACGATCCCTCCCAAGAAGAACCCTCCCAAGAAGAAACCTCCCACGAAGAAACCTCCCCTGAGGAACCCTCTCACTCTCCTCAGGAACCCTCCCAAGAAGACCTCTCCCCAGAAGAACCCTCCTCTGCTGAGCAAGGTGCAGACCCTATCCAAGACCATCTTGTGGCGGAGCACTTTGCTGCAGAGATAAAGGAAGATGATGAAGACGCAGATAGTGCAACAATCAGTGACGGGGGAAGTACCCCAAGAGTCGATGATACAGATATGCCACCCCAAGGTGAGCCAGGTCTGTGTTAACCAAGAAATCTGTAATAATCTGCATTTCTCTGTGACGGATTCAGCAAAAAATTATGTGGAATTTCAGATTTAGTTTAGAATTAATTTTACCCAATTAAGTTACAAATGGACAAACACTTGGTCACGTGAGTAAGTCTATAGATTTCAATTCATTCACAGTTAGTTACTGTATATTCAAATAGTTCCTTATGGTGTGAATTCGCAATCTATTATTCATATCAATTCTTGAATCCATCTTTAATCATCGCAATGGCAATGTGATCATATTTTCAAATTCAACACCACACAGTATTTACTATTCAGTGAAAAACTGACTTTACATTATACAGTATGCTGCACCAATAATCCATATGCTGAACCAATAATTAATATGATGAACCAATAATCAATTCACTAGACTAATAATAATTACAGAGGGAAAAATTAATTAATTAGATGCAGTGCCATCATCATCTATTATCATGTCTGTATTTCCTGCATGTTTAAATGTGTTTGTTTTGTAAAGTGTTTATTGTTCTCATAATGGATAGATGCCACAAGTCCTCCTGGTCGCAATTAAACACATGTGGGCGCACTTTTGATCAGCTTATTGCGCATGCTTGAAAATTCACCGAAATCTGGTAACAAATCGGCGCTGTGAGGGTCAAGCTTGCGTATTGTGCTCCACAGATACACACACAGGGTGAGGTTGTCCTCGCATACTTTACGCGAAGTCATGTGACGAGTGACGTACGTCCATTGTGGGTGTGTGTGCGAATGCGTGTTTATTGTTGTCATCATTAAGTTGTATTGTGCAAGTGTGTGTTTGTTTCATTGTAAAAGTGTTTATCGTTGTCTTCATTGCACCGTATTGTCTCTCATCTGTCTATCGATAGAAGAAATCTCGCCACCAGTAGAAGGTGACATTGACGATGAGATAATACCGGTTGAAGGTTACCAAGAGGAGGCCATGAAAGACGAGGAGGTGGAGGATGATAGCGAATCATACGATGCAGAAGGTATGCCTACAATATCTTAAATGCAGGTAGCACAGAATTCATAAATGGAGAATATGTATGTGCCGAAATAATCAATTTTAAATGTTCATTTATAATAGGTGGCCATTTTGTTGGTAGCTTACGGGGGTTTTGATGGTGGAGGAATTGGAGTAGATTTAGAATTTGAACATAGGATGCCATTACATTCTAGCATCTCTTGCGGGTTATTGATTGTCAGGTTTTAAATTGGAAGACCTATAAAAGTCTTGACAAATCCGGATTTTGGAACTATTTGATTTAGTCAAAATGAAAATGAATAATTAAACAAAATCATGCTTGAAAACATAAAAAAAACCAGTGAGTAAATCTTGAAAACTGTACAAAGGAATCATCATCTATGTAATAATCTACACAAGACCATCAAGTCACATTTTAACATCCCCCCAATATACAAAATTAGTTGAATAGAATTCAAACCCTTTTGGGCACCCTCCCTCTCCCCTGTCTTTGAGCACTAGCTTGCCACCGCACGTACATATTCTCTGTTTGAATTCTGTGGCAGGTATACATGTGTATATTGACCAATTGCTAAAGAAGGCTACCAGTATCTCTGTTGAGAGACATGAGTGTGATGCGATCTGTGCTGAAGGGACGAGTAAGTACCCTCATTCAGTTTATCCTCGGTGGTGTAAGACTAAATGGAATAAATCCACATAAAAAAATCTGCCATTCCGGACTGGAGTCTTAACGCTACTTCAACTCATGCTCATGAATTACAACAAGGATATATACCCCCTCGTTTGTTCATGCTGGTTTCTCGTCGGCGCCAGTTTTATCATTCGCTGCAAGTGACGGTGCAATAATTGTAACGGTGTTGATGTCATCATAACAAGCAAAAATCAATAAGTTACAAAAACAATTAACAGCTGAAGTTGTCACCTTTCCAACATGTATCCCGATATTTGTTTTACATGTGTTCATATAGTGAGTGTATGTCACTGTTTTGTGTATGTTGTAATTGTTGTATCGTCCTCTTGTCTTGTCTTGTCTGTCTGTCCTAACATAGAAGAGCATGCACCACAAGAAGAGCCTAAGGAGGATGTTGTGAATCCGGATGAAGGTGGGGTTGAAGCAAAGGCGGTTGATGACGTTTTTGAAGGTATGCAATTTGCATGCATGTTGGTGTGCAAATTATTAATGCGTAGTTGATAAGGAAAGCCATGATTTCTTGGGTAAGGCATCTCAGGTACACCGCCCTCCCCTGTCCCTTCCTACTACCCTGAATGTGTATTTATATATATATTTTTCGTCTGTGTTTTGTTTGTGTGTGTTGTGTGGCATAGACAATAGTAAAGATGATGATCACCAACATATATCTGTGGAGAATTCACAGGATGCAACAAGCCCTGTGAAAGAAGAGCAGATGGTGCTCTCTGAGGTCAAAGTTGAAGAATCTTCAGTCAGTTGGCCAAAGGGAGAAGATGAAGGTATGGGAGGTGATTGGGAAGGAAAGCAAAAGGTGTATATAATCGTCATGGCAACACTGGATCAGAATGCACATTATGAATGCACGCTTTCACACAGGGAACGTTTTAAATGCCAATCAATATTTTTCATTTAGGGTTGAGGTAGGACCATGCTTGGAAGGTTCCTGCTGTTAATACTATATCACCATGCTGCTTTTCATAAGGAGGGCAAAATACAGAACTAACATTATACATGTAATAAAATAATAAATGGTTGTAAGGTATAATCTCATGCCAGCTACATGATTGTTAAGGTAATACTTGCAGGCTACTACATGTAATAAGGATGCACATACACTGCATCTTTAACAAAAATCATGCTCTTTGATAAGGTGTAAAGGTTTCTGTTGTTTAAATTGCATAACAACAGTGCTGTTGTTCCATATATTACAGTCATGTCAAATCATTTTCTAACCACTTAACATAAAAAGAAGTGGTTAGACAGTTAGGACTAGCTGCAGTCCACTTGTGAAGAACCATAGATCTGTGGCTGCAGGTTGCTGGTGCACATCCCTTGCTTGGAGACCATTTCATCAGTATTGGAATACTACAGAGCTCATGTAATACACAAACTTTACAATGGTTATATTTGTTAGAACCAGCAATCATAAGGGTTATCTTCACTGCTAATCAGGACTTGAAATTCACCGGGAATCAGATTCGCAATTCCCCTAAACATTTCAGGTTTATAGTACAACTCCTTTGCAAGAATCATTTATTCTTGAATAATCAATTTGCGTAAAATACAATTTCTTGAACACTTTCATCAATGTTTTGATGAAATCCATGATCGGGGAATGCTGCGCTGTGTGTAGATGTAATCCTAAGTCGGCCGCCGAGTAAGGCAGTTAAACAGTATCTTCATTCTTTGTGTGTAATGTTAAATTACATACTGGTTAAAGAAAGTAGGTCGCATCAACACTGGAGGCATAGGCGGACTACACTAACCCCCGTCTTTTGACAGGAAAGTTTGGGATGCATTATTTGATTAACCCATATTTTAACAGCACACATTTTGGCATTAATTTCAGCCATAGTCATATTTAATAACAGCGGGTTACGGAAAACTAAATATCTCTTTTTATGTGTCATAATTTCTGTGTAAATACACTGATATTGATTGTTATTATTGTTTATATTTTGCACTGTTCTTAATTTCTATTTTCCTTTTTATTTCTTATTTTATCTTGTTTTATTGTAACCATGTTCTATACCGTGTATGCTATCAATCAGGTGTTCACTATCTGTCGCATATCTATTTTCTGTTCCATTGTGACATTTTCTCATTTTCATATGTTTGTCTGTACAAGCTGTCATTGTTTTCATCTCCTGGTCAGTCCAATGACCTGGAAACATAGGCGAACGATGGATGGATGGATCCAATGTATTTTAAATGTCAACGTTGAGACCATTGTTTTCTCGTATTAGCCTTGTTGCCAATCGGAAAAAATCCATTGATTATCCTTTTCTGATGCATTGTGGGATCCAGAATGGGGCAGATTTTGCCCTTTTGCGATCCCACAATACAACAGAAAAGGATAATCAATGGCTTTCTTTTTTTCGATTCACGATAAACCTTATTGTTAGATTTCGTCTAGGGACTTGTCATTGTGATACCTTTTCACCATTTATGTACTGGATACCAACAAATCTTTCATGTCTTTTCCCAGAAAGAAGTTTTATAGTCAAGTCCATGGTACAAAAAGAGACGTAGTTATTGTATATCGTTGCAAATTGTAGAAACCAAAAGCAGAACTGGCATTGATATAATGATACAAGCAAATACTGACATACATGGGATATGATAAGATGTTTGTTTGACTTTGAAGATACCAAAGTTGATTTATGTACATTGTAATAATCAACGATATCTGTTGTGGGCGATACTTGAAGAGGTATAATATATTCTTTCTGCGGTGGAGCTTCACTATCCCCAAGTGATGAATATTGATGGACTGTTTCGTGATGTCATATGACAGGTTCTCGGTTGATGAGTCATATTCAAAATTTCACAACGAGGTGACAAAGTTCAACAATAATGCAACTCTAGACATACTTGATAGATGAACTTTGTGCTCTTGTGGAATGTTGCCAACTATTATTTTATCAACCTCAGTACTAGTTTGTGGTGGTCGGTAATATTTCGTGGTCAGGTGACATGTCTGGGGAATGGATGGATTTTATCTTTGCCATTGAGGATGTGACTTAGTCAATTTATGGCATGTTTGCTGGGTCATCTTGTGGTCTGGG
The DNA here is from genome assembly GCA_035610835.1 of Ophiura sarsii. Taxonomy (NCBI): domain Eukaryota; kingdom Metazoa; phylum Echinodermata; class Ophiuroidea; order Amphilepidida; family Ophiuridae; genus Ophiura; species Ophiura sarsii. Next base: position 36,784,496 of record CM069453.1, on the reverse strand, counting down.
TAATGAGGAGGCTTCTAGATGATGACCCGGAATTGGAATGGTATGATGACTAATTTGGTCGGTGTGGTATCTTCTCATGAGGAAGATGAGGCATGTGATGATACATTTAGTATGTTACAGCTGATGAGCTTAGGAAATAAAGTTACGGTCCGACCATCTCAATTTTCTTCAATAAAACGAGAAATAGAAAATTTAAATTGTTTGATAACTTTGACCATGTTAAATTTGTGTGACATTTTTTTGAAAATGTTGAAATAATTTTGAATTACTAAAAATATTGTAAAAAAACTTAATCGCCACGAAATTAGACCAGTTTTTGTCAACTTATATGGATGATTGATTTTTAATTACATACACAAATGGAGGAGAGGAGTTATTTTGATAGGATTTTACCATTGGCAAAATGATATCAAATATCTCAAATAATTTACCACTCTTTCAGATAAAAAGGATCCCTCTGATTAATTTTAAATGAATAAGAATTTAATCAAAAATACTTCAAAATAACTTTTGAATTAAAAAACAATATCAAGCTGAGTAAAATGATGTCAGCACCGTTGACAGGGATGAAATCATATTCAGATTAATGAACATTACCTTATCTTTTGAACAATATAAACATGAATGACTAAAATGATAGGCATTGCAGAAATAATGTAAATTGTAATTAAAAGAATGCCATGCCTTAGCAATGCCAATTTTTTTTAGCCACCAATTTTACCAATTTATGGAATTGGTTCCCTTTGCCATAGTTCACAAGCCCAAATCATTACTCACCATTACAGCGTAATCAATGTTTAAAGTCATAGTTGACTGTTTTGTATAGCACTTTTGTATTGCAAGAAATAAGACCCTCTAAAAATCATCATCAAGTTCCTTATCCCTCTTTCAATTCTAAAATTAGTCACCATTATAGCATAATCAATGTTTAAATCTGGTTCATAGTTGACTGTTTTGTATAGCTCTTTTGTGTTGCAAGAATTAAGACCCTCTTCAAATCTCAGACTGAAGGACTAACAAAAATCACCATCAAGTTCCTTATCCCTCTTTTAGTTCAGGCTGAAAGCAATGATCCAATTTGCATTTGAATGGGGTGTTCTGATCCCCTCCTATAGGTTTTGTGCCAGGGGTACCCACATACTTATTGGGTAGGGATGCAAAACCAGGAAGTAAGATAATAACTGCCCCAAAGTTGATCTGCTTCAGAAACAAATTGACTTATATTTCCAAAAGATCCGTTATTTCTCCACATTTTTGACATTTATAATGACAATAGCGAATGTCAAGCTGTTAGACCCATTAAAATTAATCAACCAAAAGAGGAATAAAAAAGTTCATTAATTTACCAGACAGTAAAAATGTGGCCCTATAGGCGTGTCCACTAGTACCCCTCCCCTGTGCCCCACTTATTTATCTAGTGGACTTTCAAGCCTGACTGAGTGATAATAATAATATTACAGTTCTCTGATTACAGTTGAATAATAAATAAGCATTGTTGGTGGCTTAGTAAACAAAAAAAGCTTTGAATATCATTTGTATGTGTAAGCTCAATGATTGCAAAATGCATTTATAAATACTTACTTGGCTCATTCAAGACCTTAGTCATTCATAGTGACAGAGCCTTGTTGTACTGAAGCTTACTCAACTTCCTGGTATATTACGTTGGCATCTTTGGTGCTGGTTGGTTCTATACTATATTGGTTGTCTTTTGGAAATCATTTATCTTTGAGCCATTTCTTGCAGTAAAGTAAGTGAACATTAAACTCCTTTGGATGAAGTGTTGTTTTAGTTCCTTTGTTGCTGAGACGATTATCATTTATAATCGTCTCAGCACCTCTCTGGTCTCAGCTTTGTTGTGTGTGGCATACTGGCAAGTGTTGCACTAATCACTGTCATCAGACTTTCAGAGGCGAGAAAGTGCGGCATGGATATGTATTATTTATTCGGTGTCTTTCTATGGATGGTTCTGTTTGGTCACGATGTTTGATAATGATCCTAAATTCAGATCACAACTGAACTGGAATAGTCACAGTGCAGTATGCAACGACAGCTATTTTGATGTTTAAGTGTTTCTACTTCTCTTTGCACAGTTTCTTGTCAAAACCTGCCTGTTTGGCCTTCATGTTTTTCTTCTTTTCATTTTGTTATTCATATTTATCTCACAATTATGATTTGTCTGCATATGTTTTGTTTTCTGTTCTTTTAATTTATTTTGTGTCACTAACATCACGTCTGTTAACATTTTTATTTCATTTTCATGTTTTGCCTTTGGTTGGTATTCAAAGAGCACGTCCCCTACCCAGACACCATAGGAGACACAGAGAGCGAAACGTTAAACGGGAAAGAACCAATATCCGCTGAGGCCTTTTTTGACGAGGCCTTTGGTTCGGAGGATACGCCAGACGCAACGGAAGAACCCGAATTTCAAGAAGACACACCTCCGCCTATAGAAGAAGAATCCATTGCACAAACTGTTAAAGCTGATGCAAGCCCGTCCATTGATTTTGCTTGGCCCAGTGAAAACGCACCTGAAACCCCCTCTGAAAACGAATCTACTGTATTCGAACCTAGCGAAACAGAACCGTCAGAACATTCAGAACCCGAACCTGAACCCGAAAATCTAAGTCCTGAACCAGGTAAATGAGCGTTGTGAAGTGACGACTGATGTGATATAGTTTTCAGTGATATAGTTGTTGTAGTTTTGCATGTCATAGAATAGATTAGTTGCTGTGTTATTGTGTCAAAATAAATATATGGCTTCTTCAGTTATTTTCGTACGGTTAACTCACTTTACGCACCCGTTTCAAATTCACTTATCTTTTTCTGAATAAACCGATAAGGTTGCTGAATTTTTCAGTTCAATATATATGTCTTAGTCAATTTCTTGGATGGCCTTCTCACCTTTTTTTGTCCATTGGATTCAACAGAGAATTCAAATAATTGACGAGGAAGAAAACCACCCAAAAAGAGAAGAAAAAAACATCCCTGTTCTATGGCCCGACCGACCCTTTTTCTTTCTTTTTTTGCTAATTTTTTAATGTTTGCACATTTTTAAACAATTTTGATTTTTTTTTTGAAAATTCACAAATTGTTCACTATTTAAAAAAAACCACCCAAAAATCATATTTTGACACATTAATACAGTAATATTCAACATGGTAGGTACATGTAGTCTTGTTAGAATTAATCAAACATATAGGACAGCGCTCATTGTAGATGCCGCGCCCTCCCATGTAGTGATGCTAATACTAGTTAGCCAGCTCTAGTTTCACCAACCAAATATTTAGTTAGCAGCTTCATAAGAAGTTTGGCCACAATATTATGCTAATCTGCTGCCACTTACATGTACCTCTAGCCACTTCCACCAAAATCCTGGTGGCTAATTCATATAAATAGTTACTACAATTGTTATGCAGTAAGTATGTTGAAAACAAATACCAAGCGGAAAGTTCTCTTGAGCTTAAAAGGTGAGGGTGCACTGTATTAGGGTGGATTACAATCAACCTTTCATACCCCCCTCCATGCACATGGATGGGCACCTCCCTCTACACACTAAGGCTGTGACTTGTACCCGGATACCCGGGTACCAAATTAGGTACCCGAATACCCGAAATGTAAAAAAATAAAAAATAATTTAAAGGTGTTTGTTTTTTTAAGTACAAATTTTCCCCCCAAATGACCTCTATTGACCCCATTATGTGTCATTTTGGGGATAAATTTGTACTTAAATTTTTTATTTTTTAAGTTTTTAAAAAAAAAATAAAAAAAAAAAAAATTTTTTCCGAAAAACGGATCGGGTACCCGGGTACGAAACTACCCGTGCATTCACAGCCTTACTACACACGTTCATTTTGTTGGGAGATTCGGTACCCAAGGAGAGTTTGGCGCTCAGATATTTCTGGAAGAGTTTAAAAAAGACAAGAAAATCTTTCTCTGCGACATCACGAAAGACGCATTATTGTATCCAATGTACAATGCTGGCAGAAGATTGGAAGCCATGCGGTCTATACTGAACAACTTTTGAATTGAATTGAAGTAGATTCCTCCTCCTTGCTGTGCAGAGCTTCGTTGATAAATCACCACAATCAAACCCAACATTCATCCCTTTTCATTTTGTATTATTTACACACACTAACACATCCATTAATGATTGTTTGTTGTGTTTAATCATCTGCACACGACCATTTAGTATCATAACTTTCAATCCACTTTAGGTATTTCATGTAGTTCAGTTCTGAATCAGTCACTCAATCTAACTTGAATAAGAGCAGTGAGTGACAATGATCTAAACTGATTATGTTATATTATACACATATAATATTATATACACAATAATCATTACTAATTATTAATAAAACTAATAAAGCATTTGTCACAGCTGCTTGACATTTGCTGTACTGACCCGTTATTTACCAACAATAAAGTTAAAAATAATAGCTACATGTTTGTAAGTAATGACTATACAAATTGAGCTGATCATGAATGACTTATGGACGAGTATCCTGCCATCAATCTTTAAAGGGGCACTTCATGTTGTGTAACATTGCACGAGGAAGCATTGAATTGCCCTATAACATTAATAATGAATTTTCCTGATGTTTGCACAGGTTCATTTGTCAGTTATATTTGAAGCCTCTTCAATGTGACTGATTGATGTATGTGCGCTTAACTACACTTTATACAGGGTGAGTAAAAAAAACCTGCAATAGTGGAAAGATGCCATCTTGTTTTCAAATCCAAGCTGATGTTTGAATTTTTTTTAAATGTTATAAGAACAACATAGTTGTTATTATTTTCATGTGAACAAATGTGAAGTCAATCGCACATTTTGCCTTTGGTGAACCTTTTTACCCATGCACCCATTTCACACGCTTGTCCACGAAACACCCAATTTATGCATAATATTGCAAAATGCGTCTCTCATTAAAAATTGAAAATACGAGTAAATTAGTGACGTAGTTGGAATTAAATGCATCCTTTATTGTTTACATTAGAGATGAAATAATCAATTTACATAGCCCCATGCTAAGAATTGCTTATAATGTTCTTAATTTGAATAAAAATGAAATGATTCCAAATTTTTGTTGGTGGGATATTCAAATGTGAAAATGAAATGTGTGCAATTGCAATTGAAAATCAGTATGCTCGTGGACAAACGAGTAAATTGAAAGGAAAAAAGGTTCACCAATGACAGACGAAAAATGTGATTGACTTCATTTTTTCACATAAAGTTAAGAACAAATATATCATTCTTGCAACCTTTAAAAACATTCAAACTTCAACTTGGTTTTGAAAACAAGATGCTTTTCTCCACTATTGCATTTTTTTTTTGACTCACCCTGTAGGCTTCAATCATGAAGAAGAAAAAGTCTTGGAACAGTTTCATGTTGACAACGGGAAACTCCCACCCCTTTCTGCTGCGCAATGTTGAGATCAATATCTCCAGCAGTAATTACAAGTCTCCCAACATTATAGGATTGTATGTTTTTGTAATCACCCATTATTAAATGAAGCTTATTGACTGCCCCAATCAATGAAATTGGGGATACTTTATTAGTTCCCTGAGCTTTGGGGACTGGCTACTGAATTGGCGTAATGGATTTAATAAATCTCATTGAAATATTTGACCCTTGCAACCTTACCTATCCTTAGGTCCCTTGAAGACCACATGGGGCGTACATCATCCAGCAAGTCGACCAATTTGCTGTGGCAATTTTGTGAAGATCCCCTCCCCCAAAAAACCCCCTCAAAGAATACAATAAAACGTCCTTTCTGCATCCCTTAAAGTGACACAATGTCATGTTGATTTTTTTAAATTTTAATTAATTTACTTCAGAATTCAAGATGAACATTAAAAATTGCCATTATTGTTGTTTCTACTAAAAACCAAACCCCCAGCAAAACTTGATTAAAACAATGTTTTAAATATGTTGGAATACCACCCTTTTAAACCATGTAAAATGCTGGTTGCGGCTCTACCAGCATTTTTGAATCAACGTTTTGTTGTAAGAAGAGGGCTGATTTTTTAAAATCCTTATAGGTGTAAGTTCATGTAATACAATTGTAAAAATATACAAATCCCAGTTGTTATCATATATTTTTGTAATTGAGGGCGCTGCCTCCACCACATGCCCTTTAATCCTCAAATTCCCTCATGCTTTTGAACAGACAAGATAAACAGTCTACATGTATCGGCTTGCTATGAATCATTTTTGGATTAATGCACTAAAACTACATTAACATTCCATGATCTAGTTGATTTAAATATCTTTTTCTGAACTTTTGTATGTGCACCATTCCGTTTATTAAATCTTATCCGGATGCCCCTGGTTGAAATTTGAAAATCATCCATTTTTGATGAGCAAATATACATTTGATGATTTCCCTGGGTAGTTATGCCAATTGTAAATGTCAGTCATCTAATCTTAACCATGTCAACCTGGATCACCTTTTTGTAATGCTATCTACCTTGGCAAGGAAATGCCATCCATGCCGTATTTAGAACTGCTAACTTACTGACGGGTTGGCGGGTCGCTGCCTGGCTGGCTCCAATGTTCAAATACCATGGTATATACACCTTGTGCAAAAAGAAGGGGTACCTACCTAATCTTTGAATAAGCTCATTAGGATTTTAGATATAAAGTGAAAATGATATTTTGTTGAAAAAATCCAAGATGTTTACTCACAATTTAGATGGTTTCATCAACCAGTTCAGTTATTTTTCCGATAATTGAACATCATTCTCTTGGACTATATCCATTTCTTACATTCTATTTCGAACCAAATGAAACCAGCACAATTTGTTGAAAGTTCATCTATGTTGGTCAATTTCTGATTGAATATTATTGAATATCAGAAAAATATTTGAACTTGAAATGTTGGGGCGACTATTGAATCCGACATACACCCATGGAAATGATGCTAGACTTTCATTAAGTCCACATCGGAATAAAGTGTAACAACACTGTTTAAGCAAGATTTATATCTAGTCTATGATGTATGTTGCATTACTCAGTTGCGCTCACATTTTTAGTTGAACCGCTTCTAATTTTGTCAGCTGAGTGATGACCAGCTATTGATACATGTAATCTTTGGCACATGTGACCAAAAAATGCCTTTGAAGACTCTTGGACATTGGTAGAGGCCCAATCCTTGTTGATACGTTGTAGATATCATGTTGACCCAGATCTAAATGACCTATTTAACCCCTCTGAAGAACAAAATGGGGACCGGCATATTGATAAATGGAAATGATGTTTATATCACATTCTCAATACCAAAACCCATTGTAATTGCTTTAAAATATGCATTTTTGGACCAACCTAAAGACACCAGTCCTCCTCCCTATCATTGAATGCTTACAAAAGGATAATGGTAGGGGTTGGGTGGTGAACTGAGGATACAGTTTTATTAACCCTGTTTTGTAGGCTCAACTTTGTTTTCAAAATTCCATCACATCCTCACACCCCCTCAAATATATGGTATGTCCCATCCCACCCCACCAGTCACGTAGTGTGTTGGATACACAACCATGGTGACGGGGTGGAAAACAATTTTGATCGGACGTCCGGAAAATACATTTCCAATTTCTTGCGCTCTGTTATGAAAGGTATGCATCACACTGGTCATATTCTGGTCACAGTTATCAGTACCAGGAAAACATGTGTGACGTCACCTGACAAGAAATCCCTTGGCGATTAATGGTTGGTTATTTTAATGCAGTGATGAAGTTGATAAGCAAGTGAGGAAAACCTTTTGACACATGCAAACTTAGTAATGTTTACCTTATTATTACTCATGAGGGCTTGTAAAAGGATATCTGTGTTGCAAACAAGTCTTTCACAATTTTTCCAAATCAAATTGGCACAATCAATTTAGTGAGTACTATTTAATTTGAACATAACCTATTTTAATCAGGGTTCCCGCGGCCTGGAAAAGTCATGGAATTTTTATTTTCATTTTCCAGGCCTGGAAAAATCATGGAAATTTGTACAAAGTCATGGAAAAGTCACAGAATTTTGTGAAGACAAATTTATTTTATTTTTTAAAGTTTGAACATTGATATTTAAGCATCGTTAATCCCCTTTTTATGCCCAACAATTTTCGCTTTATTATTGATTTGATAGATGAACTAGGTCATAGGATCTTCATAATTTAGTCATGGAAAAGTCATGGAATTTAATAGTCCCAAAGGTGTAGAAACCCTATTTAATGAAAATGATGTTGGTACATGTATCTATCTAAATTGATGCTCATCGGCTCTTTAAGAATTACAAATGCCATAATATCTGAACCTACATGTAATGTAGGGGGAAAAGGGAAAAGGTTCTCGCATGGTGTTGTAAGGAGATTTAAAGGTTTTCACAGCCCATTCAATTTTTAGTGGTATGCAGATGCATAAGGCAAAAAAAAGTTGTGTTGCCCTCACAAGCCTAAAATCGGGAAGGTCGGGCGGCCAGATTTTTTTAATTTTTTTTTTAAAATGTTACCAAATCAATGATTTTATACCTATTATTTCAGTCAACATGTGTGAAGATACTAAGGAAAACACTTACTGGATGTTTTTTCAACCGAATGGTGAATATTTTGGTTTCTTGTCCATCTCTGTGCAATTTTCACAGATTGGAAGATCTTGAGAAGAAAAAAATCTTGAAAAAATAAAAATCTTGAAAAAAAATCTTTAAAAAAGATCTTTAAAAAAAATCTTAAAGAGAAAAGAGAAAAGAAAGAAGAAATTCTGGATTGATGAGGGCAACCCAACTATTTTTTTGTTGTTGCCCTAAGTGCCCTACTAATTGAATCGTGTGATGACAGTGCCCTCTCTCTACATGTATCCCCCGATGTGCTCTTGCTGTAACAACTAGACATCTCAAAGCATTTAAAATGTTGCAACACCATTAGTGGAAATTAATTTAATGTACCGTATTATCCCTATTAAGCGCCCAGGGCGGTTAGCAAAGTCATTATGGGTGGGCGCTTATTATGTTACCTTTTTAAACTCATTTATCATACTAAAATAAAATGTACAAGTGGTCATTTGAAGATGCTGACCATTTGATGGTCATTTGAAGATGCTGACCATTTGATGGTCATTTGAGGAGGCTGACCATTTCATGTACTAAATGAAATATATGTACAAGTGGTCATTTGAGGATGCTGACCATTTGAAAAGGTGGGCACTTATAAGGGATTGTTTGTTGGTAGTCATTGAGAAAAACAAGGGTGGGCGCTTATAAGGTCCTGGGCGCTTAATAGGGATAATACGGTAATTAATTTCCTATTGGCCTGCCTCTATTGAGCATAATGATGGCCCTGAGCCTACATGTACACATTTCCCCCCTCATTTGACGCAATGGTTCATTTATTGTGTGTGTGTGTTGGACGTCAGTTGGCATTGACTTGGTAACAGTATGCTTGTATAACGAGGCAATGCTGCTGGTTTGAACAGCGCCCTCACAGCTGGAGTGTCTATATTAACCCCTTAACTGCTCACAACCTTGTTGTGTATTACCTCCGATAGAAACCAAATGATCGATTCAGTAGAATAATAAAGTAAAGTAATATGGAATGTTCATGTGAATAATCAGAAACGTTGTTAACAAAAGTTGTAACCCCTTAATCAAATGTGCATATTTTATACTATCGATGAAGAGAGTTATACAGACCTATCATGGCCTACAGGTTTATAAAGAATAAAACATATGTATGAGCATGTGTCGGGTAGACACGTTTGTATACCTATGTGTAAACGCTTTTGATTGGAAGTTCTACGCAGCAGGATGGGTGACTTATCCGTTAGTAAGCTGTGCACCAGCCTACAGGAAATTACCATTTTGTCTCCCTCCCTGCCTGTGTTTAACGTTCGGTGGTTCACTAGAGACCCCCACACACCGTCGCAGACAATTTGGTGCAAGTAAGCAGGGGCGAAGGACGTGCCGGTTATTAGTTATAAGTCATCATCAGAGCGCGATTCCCAACACTTCCAAACATCTCGGTCAAGTCTATATTGCTGATTAAGCGCCCGGTCTGTTAATACCAATTAGTGCCTAATGTTTTGTACCGGTTTTGTGTTACCTGCAGAGAAAATGGGAGTAAAGGGAGATAGCACCACCTTAGTGGAAAGCCAACACAACAACAATGAAGAAAAGAAGACCACAGATAGCAATAAAGGTAAGGTATATGGGCAACATTGCCCAAGGAAATAAATCCTTCTTTTCCAGGTTTTGTTACACTGGATTCATGCATTTTTGATTTTCAGGTACACATATGTGCCCAAATGCATGCTGGCACAGGTTTAGGTTCAGCCATATGGGATTGCCTTTAGAATAACCTACCATCGCAGATTGGTAGGTAGGGTATTCTAAAAGGAAGCTGTTATCTGGAATATGCAGCTGTACTTCACTTGCAGATGGAAGACAGACCAGACACCAGATGGACAATATTTGGTATGGAATACACTTTACACACTATTTTCAAACAGAAGCAGGGAATTTAAGGAACATTTTGTGTTATGTATATATTCCAGTAGTTGGATCTTCCAGCCGTTTGTTTCAGTACTGATAGCCTTACTTACAGTCTCAGCAATGGCATTTATGAGATCAACTCCAAATGTATCCAGAGTCTATAGCAGTATGATGTTTGCTGCCCTGTTTTACTGAATAATGCTGCAAGGACTATTCATTCAGTAGTTTTGGCGTGCTCATCTATTTCAAGGAAAAATATATATTCCGTGATCAGCTTTTGGAGTTGATGTCATAAATGCCGCTACTGGATGACATAACTTAAAGTAGTTTACAACAATGAAACAAAGATTATCAACCATCAAGACAATAACTAACCATAGATAAGATCTTTCAGCTTTACTTTTCTTGTGTTAACCACAGCAAACGCTTGGGAATACCAGTGGGAATTATTTGAGGATATTTTTCATTAATTTTAGATGTTGGAAAGAAAATAGACAGAGCAAAATAGCCAAAGGGGAATAACTTTCTCTGAAAGAATAGACACTCTTGTTATTAGTATAGCCATAATGTTCAGACTACATGTAGACATGCGTACAATTCAATTAGACAATATACTGGTTGAGCCAATTTGATCTAGGCTGCCGATTCTAGGCTGTGCCAATTTTATAAATTGCTGCCTTGATCTAGACACAAGTACACTACCCGATTCATAATATCCGTAACCTTGGGAATCATTGGTTTGTTTAATTGCTGGCTATACCGTATACAAGGGTTACGCACCGACGAGCTTGAACGCACCAATGACCAAGGTTGATCTAAATCGAGGATGTTTTGTTTTGACGTTCATGTTTGGCTGTATCAACATTACCAGACAGAGCTATCGTTGGTACATCAAAAGAAAAGATAGCAAACTAAGTGTCATGCCAATTTAGGAAACAGGTCCAATCAGCCAAGATGAAATTGAACCCTATTTATTTGTCAAAACATTTCAGTGAATGGAAATGCAAGGCTGAGCCTAGGGTTGCATTAACATTACATGTTGTGCACTGTCTATCTGATATAATGGTACATGAACATGGTTGTTAATTAATAATACATGGTTGTAGTATGTATACGTGCCAATAAATAACACAGTCAAATTTGGGAATTTGTAGTCTGAACATAGGCAAATTTTACAGTTTAATGTGGTAGGGATGAAGGGAGAAAAGTGGTTTTTATATCTTTTTAGTTGAGTACATGAAGAACTTATTCTGGTTCCAGCACATTCTCACCGATACTTAAATACTGAATGTCTTAACATTCTAATGGCAGTTTTCTGCTGTACAGTTGGTCAATATTCATTCCAATAAGCAAAGCTTGGAAGGAAAGGAATAGTGACCATTCTGTGAAATAAAATCGATAAAACTTCTTCTGCATATGCTATACATTGAACACAATACAAATACAAACCAAATGTTCTATTTGTGTTCAATTGTGAATATAACATGGCAGTGTATATTTCCAGATCAGAAAATGATAGGATTTAAGACTAATCATTAATGACATTTTTTCTTCATGGACACTGTGTTACAAGAGATGATATGTATGCATCCATTCAAGCCAATGATTGGATAGAAATTCTTACTGAATGATGCATGTTTTAGTAGGGTAGTTCCAACTTTCATTAGGTATGCCATTCTTTCTGTACTTATTTACAGCAAAACGATGTATAATATTTAGAATACAGTACTAACATGTCTCCCGAAGAAAAAATATCAAAATATTTCTGCGATGGGCAATAGTCAAAAGGACTCATTACTTTTTGTTTATCGATTCGATCCCAATGCCATTTTGTGGTTGTAGGCAGATTGCCCGCCATCAATTTGTACAATTCAATAATTATAACACATGTTCAGTATCAAGGGTACCAAATTAATTTGATTTACTAATTGATTGTACAGATAAGTGCTAATTATTGTGTACTTGACTCCACAATAGTACAGGGTGTATCTTCAATTTATTCCACTGCAAACTGTCCCATGTAGTTTATGATATGATAGGATAGCACAGGCATTCCGAGTTGACATCTCCAAGGGGACAATATCATCATTATAGCCAATCACATGAGTATATTTTTAAGAGGTCAGGTTTTTTTTCTGCATGTGATCGCTACATCTGTTTCAAGCTGTCGAAACGATCAACCGGCTGGTTGTGTCAACGGTCCGGAGGATAGATTTCCTTACCGAGTGACTGTGAACCGTACAATATAATTAGCCACAAATGGTTAATGGTGTTAGGTATCCGTAACTCGTTAGTGTATATTGCTACCTTTACACTGTATTTAGATGTAGAAACCATACGGGTTTCTTTCATTTCTTCGATAATGCGTCGGCTATTAAGCTAAAGTGATTATTATGATTTGTCCACCACTTATGCCTAACTGTTTATTCAGTGATCAGCTGTTCGAATGACAAAGAATTGTCGTGGGGGTGTCGCATTCCCCGCCTCCTCAACGTATGTAAACACACCTTGGATATCAACTGCAAGATTTCATTGAACACTGGAAATATGTCTTGATTAAGCAGTAACGATTGTGTAACAAAATCGGCTCGGTTACAAACCATAGTACCGGTTATACTAATTGGTTTTACACACACTATCCTTGGAATCAATTTTGATCGGAGGAAATTCACCAAGTGAAATTGATTTAATTGATTATAAATACAGTTCCCCTCATTAGGCCCTAATTCATGATCAAATAAATCTGGACAAAATCATTGTCAACACACGCCAAAGCAGGGGTACCTAGTGAGGGGGCAAACAGTTAGACTTCCCCAGTCAGAAGGTGCAATACAAGAGGGCCAATTAAGCACCGTAAGTTTGCATTTCCCCTTTGTTTCCTGGGTGTTTCCCATTGATCATACCACTACTAAATCAGGCTGAAGGGGTTCTCTGTGGAGCTGATCTTGGTGTTACTGTGTGGTTAAGTTTAGGGCCATCAGCAAAACTCATAGTTCACATAAGAAAGACCCATGTACATGGAACAGTACACAATGTAATTGCGAGCTGAAAAAAATATTCTAATATGATGAAGTGCATTTTATTTTTAGCATGGTGTGGATCACCCATGCACCTAAGGGCAAGAGGTGAAAGGTGTGGGCTTCCTCAAAACACTCATATAAGCGCTTCCTGAAGGTGACATTAGACTGTACTGGGTTTACAGTCTGGGAGAGCTAGGCATAATGCACCTGGACTCAAACGTGACGAACACGGAAACTGTGTCATTTGGGAGTAATGGTGTGCTTTCAAAAGAGTGCTTTCGGGTTTAATTTTGAATACGTTTGTGGGTACTGCAGCATAATTGATGTAAGCTATAATTTTAAATTGATGGGATCAAAGCCTGTTAGTGTGCCATTAATTTGTACATCACTTAATTACATTATTATCGATACACTTGCAGAAATATATAGGTATAAAGAATTTGTTTACTCATGAATTCAATTCAAATCGGGTGTGGGGGAGGGGGTAGAAATAGATTTTAAAATTAGTGCAATCTAGCAGAAAATTGATACACAGTTGGTAATGGCCGATGTTTGACCTCTGTGTAGCTAACTTTGCTTCGTTAATGTTATGTTAAAATCTCGGAGCAATACTGATGTACATGTAGTTACAATATTCCTATCAAGGTTTCTTGCATCCTCAATTCCTTTCAACCCTCCATCTCTCCATAGATCTTGAATATCAATGTGTCAATGCAATTTCGTCCTATTGTATAATAAATAGCTGCTATCTGTTGAAGGATAGTTTTTATCAATTACTTAAACTTGGCGTGCAGGAATGGCACTTGCAGCAGCTATTGTATTTTTTTGGACTTACTTGCATTGAAATGTTGATATCATCTATTATCCTTTCTATTCTATCTTTTACTTGCTAGTCTCTTTCACAACTTGTGCATGCTAATTAATCTCATCATATCGTATAGTGTGTAATTTGGCAGTTTTGTACTGAACTTAGCATGCTGTTGCTGTGTTTCTTTTACATTATTATTAATATTTTGTACTATTGTACCATACATATTTTGATGTGATATTAATTATTACCACATAACATAAATATCTAATTAATACTTATGCAATAACATGTATTTTAATGTACAGTTAAGTCTAAATGTGTCATCATAAATGCATTTATAATTAAATGTATTTATAATTAAATTATCTTTATCAATATTGACTGTTATATTGGCATGAACCCAATATTAGATTTCTCCCACTATAATGCGTGAACCACACATCAATAAGGTTAGGGAAAAACAGTTCTATGAGCATGGCAGATCCATGATTTGTCAAATTAGAATTTTATTTTCTTAAAATCTTAACTTCAGACATTCTATGAACATTTCCACCAAAAGGAACCTGATCGACTGGTCAACCTATACTTCAGAGTAAGGCTGTGACTTATAAAATTATACCCGGGTACCGGGGTATTGCTCGCTATTCCGGGTACCCAGGTACCAATTTAGGTACCCGAATACCCGAAATGTAAAAAATAAAAAATAGTATTATATATATATTTTTTAGTACAAATTTGTCCCCCAAATGACCTCTATATACCCCATTTTTTTAGTGTATATTTTCGGGTACCCGATATACCCGCCCGAAAAACAGGTCGGGTACCCGGGTATGAAACTACCTGTGCATTCACAGCCTTACTTCAGAGGTACATCCCCTCATAAGCAGGTTTTTTGGTTCCATCTCTTTAAATGCCATGCACGCAGAGGCAAGGCTAATCATGAATTGGGAATGCCTGCCCACACAGAACTTTATGAGGGGTTGAGTATCAGATAAAGGTTCGATAGCTGTCCCGAGTTACTTTTTCAATTCATTAGTGCAACAGCAATATGGATTTCATATACATAACACATGGCAGCTATTGTAGTAGGTGGGCTATTCTAAACTCTGGATTATTTTGGATAATTTAAATTTACACCAGGTAATTCTTCTCAATATTTCCTTTTAAGTTAACTGATAAATCAGCTTAGTGCGTTGACACTATTGTTATATCTGAATGAATACTTTTCTCAAGGTAAAGTAGGGCAGGAAAAAGAATAAAACGAAAGTGACAAATCTTGTCTTGAGGTCTGAAAGCAAAGATTTTGATAAGAATGCAATTGACATTTTTCTGTCATTGGGTATGACATTTTCAATTCATGTGATAAGGCCAAATAAAATTTTAAAATGTTTTTCTTCTTTTTTAAAAGAAAAGAGTTTTCTGATGGAAAAAAATTAATTTTTTTAATTTTAAAATATCATATTTTTTGACTTCAGTACACCTTGTATAAAGCTGTTTGCCCTGTGAAATAAACTGGTTCTCTACGTCTAAGAACTCAGGACAAGACATCATGTTGGTCTCATTTTTTGTTTCATCCTGCCTATAAGAAGCCAATATGTAATTTCTTGAGTCCAAGTGGCGGTCATTTTGAAAAAAAGCAGGCAACCATCTTGAAAAATAGCCCGGCCAGCTATCTTGACAAAATGTGTCGGGCGGCCATTTTGTAAAAAAAGAAAAAGAAAAAAAAGGGCCTCCTCCTTCCTTTATTTCAAAAAGGCAGGACGCTAAACATGTTTTTATTTTTATTTTGCCTAAGAGGAAGCAGGCCAATTCATCTATTTGTATCTGTTGCCATATACTTCACCTGTTCCAAACTAAAGAAATACCTCAGAGCATGATATGATAAGAATATTGCTGCTGCAGACTGACATTTAACTGTCAGGTGTACCTGTGTGTTGGGGCACCGCCCTGGTTCTCAAAATAGAGGTGTTCAGAATCAGAATAGATTTTGGTGAAAAAAATACAGGGTTTCTAAACAAATCAATTGTCTTTTTACCTTATTTAGAGTGTGAATGTTCATGATTATCTAATTGTGAGAAACGTTGGGCCAAAGAAATAAGGAAGGCTGAAAAGGTTGTCTGTAGAATCACACGAGGGGTGGGGAGGGAAGGGTTCTTCATTGTGGCAGTATCACTTTCAATTCTTCGGGATATGTGCATCATATGTATGTGATATTTATTACTTATAATTTTTTTCTTCAAGAATAATGGGATCTCCCCCCCCCCCCACCCCCCCCCCCCCCCCCCCCCCACCAAAACATCGTATTTTGTAGCCACAAATTTGGAGTAAGTCCAATTCAATAATATTTCACCTTACAAACCTCCTGAAAATGCTCTTAAAACATAAAGTAAACCTGTGGTTGTACAAGCCTCTCCATGAGTCTCCACACACCTGCTTTCTGATTAATAAGAAACATTTGCTAATATCAATGAAAAAAGAGCTCCCTTTTTTTGCTTCTTTTTGTTTGTCAATGTTAGATGACAGGTTAACAAGTCATCCACTTGACACACGTACACATATCCATGGGAATCTAATGCGTAATATTTGAAAGGAAAAACCTTTTTTTCTTCTTCATCAAATGGAAAACCAGTCATCCACTACCAGACACACACACATAGCCATGGGAATCTAATGTGTAACATTTGAAAGGAAAAACATTCTTTTTCTTTCATCAAATGGAAAACCAGATTTTTGATAATGATATCTAGGAATTCTATATCACCATAAATTCATTGTTTTACAATATGATGACCTTTTTTAAGTTATTGAAATTGATTTATGATGCGTGGATTAAGTATTTTAATTGTTTTGCATGAATGGTATTCATTACTGTATCGTTTATTTTTTTCTTCATATCATTGCTGTTCTGTCAAAGCCTTGTATCTCTATACGGCCCTTCAGTATGTATGAAGTAGGCCCTTCAGCATGTATAAAGTAATACTTCCATACATAACCTTTGGGGAGTCTGCTCTAAACATGTTCAACGGCCAAATACACATCTATCAAAACCTTGCATGTGCACTTGGCCCTGAACATGTTTGAGGCAACACTTCCTATGAATAACCGATGGGCAGTTTTACTCTATACATGCGGAAGGGCCAGAAAAACATACAAGGTATTGACAGTGATGAGCACTTATTATGTTATTCATTAATTCAGTTTGTACAATTTAAAAAATAGTGGTGCTAGCAATTTTTGCAATGCAACAAAATTATCCTAAGGCAAATGCTGTTCATCATTCATTATAACAAATAAACCTAATGTATCAATATGTAAATTAAAAAAATAATCATTTGATTATTTGTTTAAGACAATACTAATTTACAATACATACCATACTACCTTTTACGTTTTATGGTTTGCAGTTATGTCGCTGATCATTTTATTGTTTAGAAACACTCTTGTTTCGTGTTACCAAGCAGTGAACTTCTGTATATAAAACTAATCTGTTGCTAGGTGTTGAATTCGTTTTAAAAATAGCGATTTAACACATGACACGATCAATTTCAGCTTAATAATATCACTATCAGTTGTTGTGTACACGTAGTGTGGCACAACTCAATTTCATTGGGTTTTATGTTTCGGACAAACTGTATATATATATTTATCAACTTGATACCAGATTGTATGTTTGTTGTATATTATTTGAAAAAGGTTTGTAGAAAAGGTACTTGAGTCATGTGTGGCACACAAGGCATAGCTGAATTATTTGACTCTCTCGTGGGTTTGACCGGAATTTGTGAAGTTCTCTTTAGAATTTTAAAGTTTACAAGGTAGATCCATTATAACCACATTCAAATATCATACTGTAAAAGTGGAAATGTCCGCGCTACATTTATTTTTGCGCTTTTCGCCCTAAAATAAGCAAGCGCAAAAATAAAAATGCACAAATGTATTCATTTTGTATGTAATACATTTGTGCATAGGTCTATGTAAGGACGGGCAAAATCGTAAAAATAAAAACAAGCAAAATTGTTCAAAATGTGAGAAGCGTGAACATTTACACATGCAAACATTTCCACTTTTACAGTAATCCACATTTGACCTATACCCTTAAAACTGGGAAAGAGTTAAGAATATTTTAAAATACCTTTTTTAATCTCTTCCACATAAATTTAAGTAAAACATTCATCAACCAGCAGATTTGTATTTCTACCTTTTCTGTTTAAATTTATTTAAATTGTATCACAACTTAACTATTGGATTTAGAACTATAGCCTGATTACACATCGCACTCATGGGACCAAACACAAAGGTGCCCAATATAGCAAAGTTTAGTATTTATATATGCAACAAAAATCTGACAATTTCCTGTTTTTAAGTATCTAAACTTGTCTTGATTGAAACCGGCATCAAAATAAGTTTTGATAGTCCACGATAAGTCCATGATAAGGTACCTTCGGTGGGCGTGTCACGTTTGTAATAAGGTTAACGTCTCCCCTGAATAATTACACATTTATTTTCGTATTTGTTTATTAAAAGTCTAACAATATTCAGCTATGCCAGCAGATCCAGCCTGTGGCACATCACATACTTTTTCTTCTCAACGTTAGATATTTATCTGAACTAATCTTTACAGGACAAAGTTCAGATGAGGATCCATATTCAAAAACAAATACAAACGCAATGATTTATTTGCAAATTAAGTTTTGACGTTGAATGCAATTTAAATTACATGTAGTGTGTTTGTAATGGTTGGAAGGAAGGTATATATCGTCGCTGTTCTGTCAAAACCTTGTATGTTTTTCGAGCCCTTCAGCAAGTAAAACTGCCCATAGGAAGTGTTGATTTATATGTTTAAGGGGCAAGAGCACTTACAAGGCTATGACGGATGTATTTTGGGCCCTTGAACATGTTTAAAGCAGACTGCCCAAATGTTATACATAGGAAGTATTACTTTATACATGCTGAAGGGCAGGATGGCGATATGAGGTTTTGACAGGACAGCAACGATATTAGAAACAGCTTGAATTGAACGATTGGCTGAAGTTGAACAGAACCTGTGCAATACAAGGCTTCTAAACACAAATAATGTATAAATAATTCTTTCCAGAGTGGAAACTTCTTTCCAGTCTTTAAAATACAAAACAAATACTAATTTCTTAAGAATATCCTAATATCCTAAACATCAACTTCATAACCAGAACAGTTATTTGAAGAAGATTTGTACTTTCCCAATCCCTGTATCTCTATTAGCCCACCCCTCCAACTGAGTTACTGGGGTGTTATTTTTTTCAATGACTAACCCATTGGCTCCCATCAGATGTGTTCACCAGCATTAACGAGACATTGCGATTTAAACCTAATGAACAGCTGTGAAATCCGCAGCTCTATGCATTCAACCAAGGGATCTGCTGATTGTGTGAAATGTCTCAAATTTCTAACATATTTTCCTCTCCGTCTTTGTTTTTATTGACCAGCCAAAATGAACTTTTCATCACGCCTTGCCGCATTTGAGCAAACGGCGACGAAAGGTAGTGATGAGATGAGATTATGCATTCATATTAATTCATAGATTTATGTTGATTTTTTGCGCATTTTGCTGCTTCTTTTGGCTTGCGCATTATGATATTGTATGTAGCCATCACAAATATACACTGTAGGTATCAAAATGTTGGGCATTTCTACAAAGAAATATACTTATGAGAACAAAGTGTATCAAATTATACAAGCTCTATTTTGATTGGATACTAAAGATGATGGTATGATGAATCTGACCAATAAGAGAAGCTAAAATAAATGCTCAAGGGATTAGAATGATAATTTTACATGACAACTGTTTGTTTCCTCTCACCATTTCAGGATTTTTGCAAATTTGATGGTACTATTTCGTAAATTAAAAAAACCCCACACTCCAAAAACACCCTTTCTTTGTAAGAAACTTTCCAGTAGTTCCAAAAGCTATGACAAATGAGGCCTAGATTGATTTAACCTAATCTGTATTTATAATTGAACTTTCATGAAACATATTTATAATTGAACTTTCATGAAACATATTTATAACGCTTTCCTTGAAGATAGGGACGGACATTCAAACAGTTGAGAAGATGACAAAAATTGAAAATCATCCCGTGTCTAGTATTTCAGTGATGGCTATACATAATACATGCTTTGTATTTAGCTTAATTGATAATAATTAGTTCTCAAAACTCTAAATTATCTTGATTGTTGTTTTTCCCCATTTGTTTTTTGTTGATTTCATTTTCATCGCTCAACATGTCTCTAAAATTAGTATCAAACGTTGAAAACATGCCAAACTTCATTCCAAATAAAAATGTAGTATATCCATGACATGATTGTATGCTATAAAATATACAATACAATGTGTTAAATGCAACATTCTCAACTCATTCAATTTTTTCCATACTTTGCCATTTCCAGATTTGTTTCTTCATAAGATTTTGTAATACCAGTTTTCGAATCTCTGAAAATAATAATTAAATTTGAAACAGTACAGACTTGGCAATTTCATTATTATGAGTTTGGAAAGGAACCCAATTAAGACAAATATAATAAGATTTAGCCCATCAGATACAGACAATACTTTGAAACATTCTAGATTAATTTGATTCAAGTTTTATGAGGAAATTAGTCATTGACTCTGTTGCAGAGTCTATGATTATTAAGATTTAACAATTTGCTTTCGTAAATTATACTTCTGAAAGGACATGCAAACTAACAGCAGAAAGGTTAATTTTAATATGGATGATGATGTTGATTATGTTTAGCATGAACAGTAGAGATTGAATTTGAGATGTTCCGCCGAAATTTCAATTTTTGAAGCTTATTAACTAATGGCTTATTTAATTGTTTTTAGTTGGCTTGCATGCATGCCATATTTTATTTAAAATGTACAAGAAGATTATTTATTTTGAATAATGCATTTCAGTTACTGGTACTGCAATATAAAATAGAGCGTAATACTTCAGCTTCCAACCAAGTTACATGGTAGAAACGTCTGCGACTTTTCATCACATATTTTTGCAAGTTCATGACTTAAAAGGCTAGTGCTGATGAATCATACCATTTCATATACATGACAAACTTGAGCATATCAAGTGAATCCATCACTGTCATAAATCGGGCTAATCTATCCAAGATATTTTGAGGGTATCATCGCCAGCAAATATATTCAGCAGTGACTGAGGCCTAATAACAATTGTTTGGCATGACTTTTGCCAAGAAAAATAATCAATGTTTTGTTTTTGAACTTAGTTTGTCATACAGTCTAATAATGAATGGCAAGTAACATAATAGTAATACATGTATACAAACAATAAAACACACATATATTGTGTCCCCTTTTTCTCTGACCTGCTATTCCAAATGAGCAATTGTTTTTTTGGTCTCATTCCAATCAAACATGGTGTGAAATGTTGTCAGCCACAAATTGGGATCATTTGACGACTGACTATTCATCATTGACTTGCAAAGTAGCACTTTGTTATCAAACTTGGGCCATCTTTTTAAATTTGTAAATCACCCAGTGGTATCTCTGCTCGTTACATTTTGTGTTTGAATTTTGCTTGAATTAAAATTCATCAAGATTCTTTTCGCTTGTGAATCAACTTTAGCTTCGCAATTTGTTTGCCTGTTTGGCACTGAACATACGATCGCTATAGTCAAATTAATAATTGAACGAACAACACGCATGCAGCACAGAGATGATCGCGCCCGAAATTATCCCGCTAACGGCTGTGCGCGCTTTACGCAATACGCTGCTTCTAAGTGTTCGTTCAATTATAAATCCGACTATAGCTTGTGATTTGCATATTTTGTTCATCATGATTTAAAAAAATATCATTCATTCGTTTACTTTTCGCAAGCAAATATTTATCTAAGAATTTGTTCATTTTTGAACATATTGTTGCTATGTAGTATATTTAACATTGGCCAACTACGTTATCCAATTGCTAGCTAGCAGAGAAGTGCAACTGCAACTGCTGTTGGATAATCTACTGATTCATTTTGATTTCTGTGAAAGGCTTGAGGCCTGATATTTTATCGATAAAAATCTGAACTTAGATTTGTTTCACTCTCAATGTAGATTTGTTTGGCCTAAATTTGCATTTATTTAGACACATACATGTAAGGCATTTTAGCGACGTTGTCTGCAGTTTGTCATATTTTATGGAATTTTAGATTTTTTTAAAAAGCCCACCACCATCATCCCTGATGCTTTCATTTTTTTCAGTTGCTGTAACTATGATTCACTGCTATGACTAAATTTCTCGAAGATTTTAGATTGTGCACATTATTAATGTCAAAATGGAATGTAATCCTTGCGGCCTACATGTAGACACTCAATCAATCTGCAGTCGTGTATATTAAATGGTTTCCTGAAATCTGGATGATGACACCTTTATTCCAAACCTGGGGGGGGGGGGGGGGGGGGGTACTCAGATATTTTTTGGTAGGATGTGCCGCCAGCAAAATGAAACATCAGAACGAAACATTTACCAATTTTCGGGTGAAATGGACCCATGTGTTTACCAAAAACCCATAATTTTCCTATATTTTTGACAGATTTTGCTAAAATGTTGGTGAAAAACAGCAAAATTCAGGATTTTGGACCCATAAATTTACCAAAATGGCTTTGATAAGGGGTCATCCATTTACCAGAGGGGTGAAATAAGGGACCCTATTTGACAGCACATCCCCATAACCACTTAACCGCTAAGTACCCCCTCCCCCACCCCCGGATTCCAAAGTCAATCCTCAGTCATGTATATCATTTGGTTTCCTGAATTCAAAATGATGACATCGCTATTCCTAATATTATTATACCATACCCAGGTTTATCACTAATGTGATGACAAAAGGTGAGAATCTAAAACTTCAAATGTTCAAACCATGTTCAGATGAGCAAAACTCGGTGGATTCTTGGACAACTGATCCGCGCAAAATCCAATTGGATTCTTGCGAGGTGATAGAAAATTGTAACCCTCAGCGTTTAGAGGACCAAATAACCGTGAAATTTGAGTGAAATTTGGTAGTTTGGACATTGATAAGAAACCTTCCCCGAGGACCAGATGATGACCTAATGAGTGTTCAATGGTAAATTAAGCATGACATCTAATCGCCAGATTTACTCCAAAATATTGTTAACGCTTTGTCGTGTGTATTGTATAATCTTTAGTAATGCAAATGATATTGTATTAAGTGTTATTCCTAGTTTATACAATTGAGATTGCATCAATGAATGTATAATGATTGTATATAATAGGGTGTCCAATAAGACAAAGACAGTTCAGTCACCATGGTTACTTGATGTTGTTTGCAAGAACATTGCATACAAATGACATGTATCTTTACAATGAAATCATATTCAATCAATGATTTGTGTGTCTAGTTGATCAAATGGTTTCTATTTTCAGTAGGAAGTTAGTCAAATTTGTGTACTAATCTGATACAGTCACTAATCATATTACATTGAGGAAATACAACTGATCATCCTCACACACTTAAAACTGAATTTTGTTTTTAGGTAACCATAATTCTACTGAACTGTACTTGGCACACCCTGTAGTAAATTGCTATAACTTGATAACCATTTACTGTGTAATGTTTTTAACATGTTAACTTTTTAAGTAATTTTAGCTGCATGGAACTGATCTACATTGTGTGAATCCAAATGTGATTGCATGTGCATTGAATGAAAGCGTGATTTCATGCCTGCTGCATGTGTAATTGTGCGTTAGTGTGACTCATGGGGACGCTATACAGTGTGGATGATAAGAAACTGTACTGACGGGTTGTTTGTTTGTGCATGTGTTTAAGTTTACTCCAGTGTGGTGCTGTGTGTTGTGTTGTCCAAGCATGAATGTGTGTCTTTCATTTTAATTGTGTGTGTATACATGTACAGCTATTAATTTCATGTTGTTGTTTGTTTGTTGTGTTTATTTTGGCTAAAATTGCCTGAAAAACCTCCCACCAGTCCATCCACCTTCACCCTCCTCTCTTTCCCCATTTACTCAAATACTGATTGACGATGGAATGTTTTGAATTACATTTAAACAACTTGTTCAGTCAATATTACTTATTATGTATTATCATGCAATATTAGGAAACACAGTAATGATTTGAAACTACATCCACATGTGTATAATTATCCACATGTGTATAATTACTAGGTTTATTTGAATATTGTTACGTTTTGTTGATTTCGAGTGCAAAACATTTAATGCATATTTGAAACCATTGAATACAAAATAGAGGGGTTTATCTACATAGATATAAAGCTGAGATTATATC
This sequence comes from Ophiura sarsii, assembly GCA_035610835.1. Taxonomy (NCBI): domain Eukaryota; kingdom Metazoa; phylum Echinodermata; class Ophiuroidea; order Amphilepidida; family Ophiuridae; genus Ophiura; species Ophiura sarsii. Next base: position 36,759,909 of record CM069453.1, on the reverse strand, counting down.
ACATTTAGATTCCTGTTATTCTGATGATATATATCGATGTTTTTTGTCGCCAACCGAAACGTTCAGAACCCATGGAATATTCGTTTCCAATTTTGTAGTGTATAGGAAATATCCTATACTAGTTCTCTCAACCCAAATCATCTGCCTAGGAAACCAACATTTTCTCTCCACATTTATGTACAAATCCACTTAAAATGGATTCTCAAATTCGATTTCGTTGGAGAGCAGCCGCCTCTACCTGCTGCTGAATGCGTCTGCGCATCATTGCCGTGGCAACCCATGTCCTATTTCGTGGGTCGATTTTATATCCTCCAATGAGGTGAGTATTTCACAAAAATATTGTTGTCAAATTTTTGAAATTTATTTTGAAGTGAAGTGATGAATGCTAATTATCATCCATACTAATCGTACCCTAGTGTGTGCGCCAAATTATTACCCCATCGGCATGAATTTTAAGCCCTGATTATTATTCCATATATTTATCAAATAATTCCAATGTCTTTATGCACCCCAATTTTAAATATTTCTCAGAATCGGATAAATTATTCCCCCACCCTCTTCTTAATATGTATGCCCTTTACCTACTCCACATTGTGTATAGTTAGTTTGAGGCAATCAAAACATCACATTGTCATAATTAATAATATACCAGCAATTTGATATAGCCTTGCATCATGAAAATATCAATTATGGTTTCATTTTACACTTCCAAATTAACCAGAACTGATTGAAATTTGTAATGGAGTCCTGATATTTTTTGGGCAATTTCTGAATCACTGACTCATTTGATGAGTTTGCTGTGTTACATGGGTTAATATCCTAGTAATAAATCTGGAATGAAAACCATGATTCACAGATTGCATTTAATCCAAAATGAGCTCAATTTGTCCTACCACTGCTGTAAATACCAAAAATAATCACATTGAAAATTGCTAGAGCTCTTAAATATTAATTGTGAAAGTAACAAAAACCCAAATTATCAGCTGTGTTTTAATTGTTTTTGACATCCTGTAACCCAGGCGACCATTTGTCTTTTTCCCTAACCCTCCCCTAGCCCTACTGACCAGAATGATACCCTAATTCCTCGCCATGTCTGAGCCGACTCGCCCTACCAATTGTATGTTCATTTGTTTATTTTTTGTTGTAAAATGTCCCCTATTTAATGTCTTTTGTTTAATTTTCTGTGAACGGTGTTGGTGGCGGAGAGTGTGAATGACAAAATGTAATTTATTTTGTTATAAATTGTCCCTCTGTTTCGTCTTGTGTTTACTTTACTGTGAATGGTGTCGCTGGCAGAGAGCGTGAAAGACAAATGTCTGGTGTACGTTAATAACGGTAATTATATGATGTAAGGGTGAGTGTGTGTGAACTTGCCTGTGATGAGACAGGCTTTGAGACGTGAGCGAGGACAACGTTAAGACTAGTATGGGGATGATTCATTGCGTGATGATGATGATGATGATGATGAATTATGGTCTGGAGGAGGTGGATGTGGTATGATGACTATGGATGATGATGGTGGCTGTGTGTGCAACTTTTTCTCGGAATAAGTGGAGTGGAAGGATACAAGTCTATAGATGGTTGAGCATGGCTGCCTTGTGCTGTATGTGTGTAGACATGTTGGGGTTATGTGAACTTTATGATTCTAAGAACTCATAACATATCATTATGTGGGGGGGGGGGGAATGTGTGGGTGAGGGGATGTGTGTGGGGAGGTGGAGGAAGGGGTCTTGTGTGGATTAAGTTATGGAGAAATGAATTAGGTCCTATTTTTGTGAATGTTTGTCAAAAATGTATGACTTCTTGAATTGCTTTGAAAATACATTCCAAGAAAAGAGGTCTCCTTAGGAATATGTCATGAAATATCAAGGGGCAGCGGATAGGAATAGACCACCCAAAATGGGAAAGGGACATATTTGGCAACAAAAAAAAGTTTGTCTCAAATGACATGGGAGACTGAAAATCTAATGCGGTCTGCGGATTTTTTTCTTCTTTCAATTTAGACCTGATCCGTAATTTGTTTGGCCAAAAAGTTGGATTTTGCAAGATTTTTTTGAGAAAATTGAAGAAAAAAAAAGAAAAAAAAAAGGGGGGGGGGGGGGGGAAATCAAAAAAGAAAGAAAAATCACTAAAAATAAAGAGCTAAAGGGGGCGGTTTCGGGAATGCGCGCAGGTCATTTGAGACAAACTTTTTTTTTTGCCTCTGGAGGAGGCTACTCAATTACAAACCCTCACCCTCAACTTATATACCCGTGGATATTTAGTGGTGGGTCACTCACTCATCATCCTATATGGCAGCTAGCTCTCTTAAAATGAGATGCTACATGGACTAGCGTTATTTGATGGGATGATTCATATTAGTGAAGATGCAGACAGGTTTTGTAATATGGGTAATAAAATGCCCGGGGGGGGGGGGGGGGGGGTACTCACCTTAGACGGTATACGGGGGTGTGCCGCTCTAATGGGTAGCTTTTTGGGCACAAAATCCCTAAACATGGGGCATGATTTTGTGCTGAAAATCCCTAATAATGGGGTCACTTTTTACAAATGGGTCTATTTTCACGATTTTGGCGTCTATTTTCGCAATAATTTGCAAACATTAGGTCTATTTTTCCGATAATTTGCGAAAATTGGGTCTAAAATGAAGCAAAATGGGTACCATGTTTTCGAAAATCACCCCTAAAAATGGGTAGGGGTTTTGAATCTCCAGCGGCACACCCCCGACCAAACCAAATCCGAGTACCCCCCTCCCCCACCCCCCCCCCCCCCCCCCGGATAAAATGTGGCGTCTGTAGTGTGTTATATTTTTACTTGTAAACCTTTTAAAAGTCAGCATTATATTTTGAAGTGTGTGTTTAGAGAGAGGTTGCATCATTGTGTGAATACAACATGGAGCAAGTACCAATGTAGTGCACCATTTTCAGCAACCCTGGGAAACAAATTGAAAGCGGATTTTGTAGTATAAATATTGAGCAACTTCCTGAAGATTTGACTAAAATAATGTTTGAGCGTGTGAATTGTGTGGCAGACACAGAGAGAAGTTCCTTATTGAGTTGGTGCAAGAATGAAAGAATGAATAGTATTAGTGAATTATATGTATAATGAATAATGAATAAGGTGTAATGCATTGCTTTTAGTCTTGTCTAGAGGTTTAAAATGCTAATTTCTGCACAAATCATAAGTATAAAATAATGATATTTAGCAACATTACACTAGATTGAAGGTAGAGAAATTAACAAGCACTATAAAAAGGTTCTACATGTATGATTATCAATATCATGTAATATACATGTACATTATACCCAGTACAGAGTACGTAAATATAACCTGTACCAGTGCCAAGTGGGCGTGTATCCAAAACGTGACTGTCTGGTGTGCTCACTCTAGTTTTGGACAATTGAGGGCAGTGTCACATTTTCCCTAACCAATTTTTACCTACCAGCAGGAGATAGAGGATGGGACCAAACTGTGTTTCCTCTTTATAGTTCTAGATTGAAAAGAGTGTAATCTCATGTTTACTTTTATTAATCTAATTTATTTTCGCTTGCTGAATTGTTTGCTCTCCAACAAATTTTAAGCCAACCCTATATAATTAGTTTTAAAATTCTCAGTATTAGGCCCTTCACAATGCTCAGCTCAATATGTTAAAATAATTAAAATAGTTGTATACAGGCTGAGTCAAAAAGAAGTTTTACGGGAATGAATATTTTCCCCCCAAAAGACCAACAAAAATTCAACAAACCATTGAGGTACTTATTCAGTCAAAGAGCACATTCTTCTGCTCATATGAAAAAAATAATCACTGAAATCAATCCTTGCTATCAAGAGTTATGCCCGTTTTAATAAATGAACCCATTTTAGTAGCTGTCCACGAAATGCTAAATCCTTTTTGAAATCATCCGTCTATGTGAGGAGCAAAGAGTACAGATTTATTAAAATTCCAATGGTCATGATGGTGTTTATACCAGAGATACTCAGACAATTAAGCACGTGTTCAAAGAACATTATCATTTCACTCATCTTAAAAAATAATCGCTGGAATTGCCCTTTGCTATCAAGAGTTTTGTCTGTTTTATTAACAGACCCCGTTTTGGTAACTGTCCGGGGAGGGCTAACTGCTTTGAAATTATCTGTTTAACTGAGGATCTTGCAAATAGTACAGATTCATTCAAATTTAAATTAAAAAATTATTTGTACCTGGGACATTCAAACACAGAAATGAATACAGTATGGATAAAGTCAATATTCGTTGATACAAGGAGTTTTGCCTTTTTCTTGAAAAACCCAACTCTTGAGCCGTTAACGAAATTCTTAGTGAACAGAAACATTTACATTTGTATTCTCATTTCAGAGCGAAATTGATTTACACCCGGATTAACATGTTGAGGGCTCAGAAACACAAGGCCTCATCTCCATTTTTTCAAAAATGAGATTTTGGTATCAAAATTTAAAAAAAGAAATGCTCTTTCCTGTAACACACAGCCTTATCTCCATAACACAATCTCTTTCAAAGTTATAGCCAGTATCACAAGGCCTCATCTCCATCTCCCCAATATGTTTAAAAATCTTCAATAGTCTTTTTCTCAAAATGGTCAAAATGGAGATAAGGCCTTGTGTTTCTGAGCCCTCGATTGTATTCCTCATAATATGAAACTCAAAATAAGACCAAAAGGGAATATTTTAGTGTTAAGTCAGTTTTTAGCGACAGATACTGGATTAATACATTACATTCTACTGTTTGTTTGAAACCCCCTGGTTTAAATCTCATTTGATTATTAATGCCTCTTCGTGAATATGTACTCTTTACTCCTGACTTGCATTGATAATTTTAAAGGATTAAGCATTTCAGTTGTGGACAGCTACCAAAATGGGTTCTTTTATTAAACCAGGCATAATTATTGATGATAGCAAGGGTCAATTTCAGTGATTCTTTTTTGAATATGTGCTAAATTGGTTTGTTAAAATTGTTTGGTCTTTTTAAAAAAAAAAAATCATTTCAGTATAACTTCTTTTTGACTCGCCCTGTATATAACCCCAAGGTGTAAGATGTTTGTAAGTGGGTATTGAAATTAGTTGACAGTTATCAATAATTCAAGGTGTTTATTTAATAAGTACTTGAGTGACTAGCTTTTTGTTAAGTGTAATATCATAATTGACGATTGACCTTATTTCATTTTAACTGTTCCTGTAGTATTATTGTCCTTTATCATTTTATAATGTGCTTTGTGTATCATACTGATTATTGTAATTTAATTATAATCCTATGTGTATACCATTTGTATTATTCCCCAACAGTATTGATTGACTTGCTAATGCCCCCAAATGCCTGCACCAATTGCATTAATATTCTCTCCCCTTGGCGTAAATAATTACCACCTCCTCCTCAGCTGTGTAGCTCTTGCCTGCCTGTCGTCTGTATGCTAAGCATGTCTTACCCTGATCCGAGATAGAAGTGAGTGCATTTGTAATGAGCAAGTACCCAGGACCGTGTTAACTGCTACACTACACTGCACTGGTGGTCGGCTGCCTGCCTGCCCCATATCTTTAATTTATACTCGGGCTACAAAGCTGCACGATACAAAAGCTACCTTTTTTTGTTGTAAAAAAGGACTCAGGAATTAATGGTGCTTAACTTTTTGTGAATTTTGTGCATTTGATGTTATGTACATTTCTTGGATCTTGGATGGCTGATATAACAGAACTGTAATAATATTCAGTCTTGGATTAAGGTTGTCAACCAGGTTATCAACCTGAATGTACTGAACCTCAGCATACAGACAGTATCAAATCCATCCATAATTTAATTCTTTGATTTCATCCTCTGATTTGATAATAATTATAACACTGTACTGTATAAATTACATGCATGCATGCCTACCCATGCATTGCATTCAACAAGCTTATTATAGTATTATATCAAGGACAAGACGGACATTTTGGCAGGCAGTCAGCAGGCTCTAGCATCCATTGTGTGTGATTCATCCATTTTTGTGCAAACGCCCATTATGCATGTGTGTGTGTGCAACATCTGCATCAAGTAGTTTAACCCGAGTGCAGTCCCAACAGCACTTGTAAACATCCCACTGATTTGATTTTGATCAACAATTGTTTTATGCAGAAAATGATTCTAGCCAGCGCAGCATTGGTCGTGCTGGGTCAAAACGTCTCGACACGAATCGCTTCTCACAGTTCAGCAAATCAATCGACGAAATAGACCCCGTTATAGACACCAACAAGCCCAGTGTAAATAAGACTGCTAGTTCACATCGTCTGGACAGGTCACGATTTGCAGTATTTGAGATGAATAACAAGACCAATGGCGAGACACAGCAGCCTTCGGCACCGCGCAAGAGGAATTTTGTTATCAACAAATCGGCGAACAAGAAGAGGTTCGGCTCAGATGTAAGTACCCAATTTGTTGTTGTTTTGATCATATTGCCACACCCCCACATTTCCCCCCAGCTCCCCCAATTCGCTATTTTGTACAGAAGATTTCATGTCCCCAAAGATGACAGGAAGATTACTTGAGATGACTGATTACGAAGTATGCAGGAAATCTGGAATACCCAGGGATTTGTATGGATTATATCAAGCCTGTATGCTTCATGCTTTATGCTTGACCTTTGAACCTTGTGATATGTACATCACATACACAATACGTGTACACCTGCTATCTACATACCTTCATGTACCGTACTCTTTAAATGAGTTACCCTGGTCAAAGACAGTTTTGGTATTCGAAAATTTGGGATCCTTTCTCTTTCGAGTTGTTGTCTTTTGCTTTCTCACTAAAGATGTTGTTATTGATCACCCGTCTACAGTCTAGCGCCTGCTAGTCTCTAAACCTTTTGGATCTATCCCCGGGGGAGGCACTGACATTGGAAAAGGGTATAGGTATGTGCCGCGCTGAAGACCCCCTTTTCACCCTCTGCTGCTAGCTCTTGTGACCCCCCTTTTGAGCCTGCATCAGTTCTTAAGACTCCAATTTTGTTGAAAATTCAAAAATCGCGAAATTTTGTGTTCCAAAGCCCCAATTCTTTGCAAATTTTGCGTTCTAAAACCCAAAAAAAAAAATCGACAATTTGCGTTCTTGCTAATCAAAATTGAACTATAGGCCAGTTCTCAAGACCTACTTTTTTGAAAAAATCAGTTCCCAAGACCCTATTTTTCGTCAAAAAATCCACTCAGTTCAGTTCTGTAGCCCCCCTTTTTGAGACCCTGTGCGGCACACCCCTACCCCAAAAAAGTTTAGATCCATCCTTAGAGACCCCTCGTGGGGGTACAGTTGGAGCAAATTTGCTTCTCTTCAATACATGGTTTTGTTACACATGTGTATTGTGTTTACAATGGTAAATGTGCAGAATGAATTAGTTTATACTCTCACAACTCTCACTATAGGGTAATGCACTATGTGCATCATGCATTTCTGCAATGTTCAAGGAATTCTGACTCAGAATTACTAAGTTTGATGATACTTGGAAAACTACATGCAGAAATTATCTGAAGTCTTATGAAGTTTCTATTTTTTTTGGTTCTGAATAAACTTGTTTGGACGTATTTACATGTCCAAACATGTCCCGAGCACATTCAGAAATCCCATATTAGCCTTGTTCCTGCAGCATTACCCCAAAAAGAAAGATGTGTGGCTGCTCAACACTATACTCACTCCTATATTTGAAAGAAAAAATGATTTTCTTACCGCGCAAAAGAATACCTGCTTTGATTTTCAAAATTCATCGCTGTGTGTACATTTATCAATACCAAGCATATCCAGGTAATATTTCATATCATAGTTTGTTTTGAGTCCACAGACTTTCCTACATGTGGCTCCTGCTTTGGTTTAAGGTTGGGCATATATTTAGTGTTAGGATAAGGGTATGGTTTAGAGTCAGCGTTACAGTTACAGTTACTCGACGGAAAAAAAATGATATCCTACTCTACGTGCCCGACCGACCCATTTTTTTAGAAATCAGTGAAATTAATTTTCGTGTGCAAATGAATACCGACCCAAAATATTTTGTTTGGCTTGTCAAAATATGCCAAGTTTTTACAGATTTTTTTGATTTTTACTCTCATTTTAAGAAGGAAAAGGTTTTAAAAAAAACGTAACAAAAACCCCACCTGACCGACGGACCCATTCTGAGAGGTTCGTTTGCCCGTAGAACAGGGTTTCTTTTTATCGTCGCCTTAGGGTCAGGGTTGTTCGGGGTATAGTAGCAAATAACAGAAGATAAGTTTATACGATGTATAACAATATTTAATAACCGACGTTTCGCCTATGTTCGGGGTATGATTAGTGATGTTGAACTGTGAAATTGGTAGATCACTTTGTTGGCTCCTGTCCCACGTGTGTGACCCAATCAAGTGGAATAAGGACAGCATCACAATAGGCATTTTTGAATTAATTATCAGCTGGTTACAAAACCCAATACACTCCTTGCATACATATTTCATTGTCTTTGCTGCAATTATCGTTCGGTTAGATTTAATGGGGCTTAATCAAACTGCAGCCAAATGTTCATTAACTATTCATAAACCATTATACATCCTGACTTAATGTCCTGATTGTGCTTTGATTAGGGCATGGTATTGTCGACAACAACTGTACTCAAAATTCAAAAATGGATACATAAAAAATTGCCTTTTAACAGGAAAGCCGAGAGTATTAAAGTAGATTTGCGATCTATTTCAAGGGATAAAATAGTATACAATGTTAATGTGGACATTATAAAGTTACATTGTCCAAAAACAGATGAGTGTCAAGCAGGCAGGATTCACAATGAAGATAATTAGGCCAGGACTGTCTGTATTGAAGATGATTGGATTATACTATTGATTATGGATCAACTGACCACTGAATTGAATATAGCTGCTATTCCTATGGTGGTTTTGTTTTGATATACTTTTGGGTCACGCTCTGTCCACGAAATTTAACACCCTATGAAATATCACGCAATGGAAAAATTCACTACATAGTCAATCTGTAAATTAAGCTGAGACCATTATAACTGAAATTAAGAACGTAAATCAAATCTTAAAAATATTTAGTAATTAGTTGTGTAACATGTAGTAACCTCCTCCACCCCCAAAAAGCAGAAAAGAAAAGAAGAGGACATTGTTTCTATACATGAGGGCATTGTCAATAGACAAGTGTGAGAAACGCCCCCTTCTCTATGATATTCAAAGCGATCATGCATAGCCCAAAGCCAATGTAGAGTGAAGGTGCCAAATTCATTGCAGCAACTGACGCCAACGTCTTCTAGGGGACCATGTTAGGGTTCTCCAATAATGAATAACTTCCCATCATTAATTGCAAACATTCTGTTGATCATGTGTATGAAGGAGTGGCTGATTGACGACTGAATGTTTTATATAGGTTCAGGCTCAGTGGCTAGCTTCCGAATCCAATTAGCTCAGGTAATAAGGATTAACAGTTTAAAGCCTTTGTCCTTAGGTTGTGAATGTCTTTGACGAGTAAATGTCATTAACCGATATCAAACATATTCCTGTGAGTTATAATCATCGCACAAACCAAATGGTTTACTGATCTAAAGGGCATTAACACGACCGGTTATGGACGGTGGACTGTCAGTACTCACGTCATCAGAATCCGATACAGATCGCAACGACAAAGTGTTGTCATTTGTGTCAGTGGAAAAGAGTTGTGCTACCTATGAAGTAGATATTCACGAACGGATTAAATTTCATCACCATTTAACTGATTATAACACCTATTGAATTATGTTAGCTTTTGAATAGGTTTTAATCATGGGCGGTTGAAATCGGTGATTTCATGAATATATTAATACTCATAGGTAGAGAACCCAAAGTATTGGGTTGGTTAGGGGACACCTGGGCCAAAGATGTTAGGTGCCTTTCCCATACACCAAAAAGGGTAGCTAGAGGGCTTGAAATTTTAAAACATTTTACAGCAATCTAGGGAGATCCCAAGCGATTCACAACGAAAAATTGGTCATTTTATTACATGGATTTTGTCCCCCCACCCCCCACCCCCGATTTACAGTTCAGATTCAGATCTGTAGCAAAGCCATCGTAACTCCTTGCATGCTCCTTGGTTCCAAACAGTTGGTTTTCTCGAGGGCACAGTTCAATCACTCTTCACAATTTGGTGTGATGTCAGGAAGTTGCCATAAAGCTTTGAGAAAGCCCAGGATATCTGGAGGAGATATTTGTGTAATAGGTGTAAAGCTTTGAGAGAGCCCAGGATATCTGGAGGAGATATTTGTGTAATAGGTGTCAGTGTGTATGTAATCAGTCAAATCCCTCGTAGAGTAGACCAGTAGTGGGAAAGATAATTCAGTGTTTCTAAAGCTTGGGATCTCCCAAGATTCAATTCCGTAAAATTAGACAAATTCTGTTTCAGATCTACTTTACTTTACTTCTTGCATACTCTTTGGTAGCAAAGGTTGGTTCACTCTAGGATGCAGCATTCAATCACTCTTCACAGTCCGGTATCATGTCAGGAAGTCGTGGTAAAGCGTTGAGAAAGCCCAGGATATCTGGAGGAGACGTGTGTGGGATGTAATAGGTGTCAGTGTGTATATAACCGATGGAATCAGATAAGACATCCGACAGACCTGTTTCCGATTATTATGGGAGGAATCCAGAAGTTTACCCATAATGCGTTGAAACGTTCATGGCATTTCGGTTCACTGATTTTTTATAATAAAACTGTTGTCAAAGAAAGTGGATCACTCTCGAGTCTAGTATCCTGATTTTCACAATGCTGAATTGAAGTTGAACTGTTATGAACTTGTGATTCTTTTGGTGATATTGGTTTTGGTTGAATGCAATGTCTGTGACTGAGTATCAATGAATGAATGCATCAATGATTTTAGGTCTTTTCTGTGTTGGCCTAGTTGCAGATCCATGTATAAACACCGTCCCTGTGGTCTAGTGGATTATCCTATCGCCGCGAATGCGAGAGGGTTCGAGACGGTGTATTTTTAAAGGCTTTGTTAATTTAATTCTCATCAATTTGTCCGAGTCTATTTATTATTTATTCAAATAATATTTGGAATAATTCATTCTATACCCCGTAATTATTAAACAGAAATAATATAGCATACCAATAACACCATTGGGCCACATTTTGACCGAACAAATCCTGGTAAATCAACACCGGAGAAAAATCCAGCACTCCCGCATTATTATTTCCTGTAATATTTTATCAGTTCATGGGTTTCATCTAAGATTTCGGTTCTTTTTAATAGGTCTTATCAAATTATTTAAGAGATAATGTAAACAGATAAGCTGCATTTATTTTGCCAACATTTTTAATTCTCGGAACAATTATTAATCTCTGCAATAGAAATGATATTTCCAAAAGAATGTTTGCCTTGGAACATATTAGCAGTGGGATGAGAATGCCAAGGAGAAGGACATGACCAGAGGGAGGGAGACAGGGGGACATCACTCACCAACAAATATGCTAGGTATCCTTACCTTTCAAATCTACATCTATTTATACAATTAGTTGATTGATGGAAACATTTTGCCAAAAGATCTCATGATTGTATTTATAGCCAGCTAGCTAGCTGCCCATGGGCTATCAGCAGCATCCAATGATATCCAAATCATAGTCTAGCATTGACAAAGGTCCTGGTATCAGATTTCCAAGATTGTTTACAACAATGTTGCTGTTGCCAGCCAACATCTCCCACTGGCCTTTGTGATAAGGTCAAGGGTCAGACAAGGTCAAGGGGGTGTTCCCCCAAGTCCATACAAGGAGTGATTGGTAGTGGGAGGGCAACCCTGACTTGTTATATGAATGTGATCTTGAAATGCCACCACGCTGATGCAGCCTGACTGTGTTGTGCTGTACGCATTTATGCATTGGAATGTTTTGATTGGTAGATTGGCTGGTGGAAAGATTTCTCGTGTGCTAAATATGCATACAATGAGTATAGAGGTGATTTAGAAACTCTACATTGACATTTTAGAGGAGTTGGTATACGTCCATCCAAACGTGTGTGGAGGCCTACTTGCCAAAACTGTTATAACCAGTTTAATACCCCGGTTTTATACTAGTATCCATTTTAGATTGGGTGTGAAACCTGAGTAATCTGCAGATGGGATAAGTAATAGGTGTTTTATTGAGCTGACTGACGTAAAAGGTTGACAACCTACTAGTATTAAATAGAGGACACCTAGCGATACTTTACCATTGTGCATGTACTGTATGTATGCCATTACCACCAGAGTTGGTTTTGAATACCAGTGGTGTAATGCGATAACAGTGCAGAGTGGCATAACACTTCCTGGAGTCTGCTAGTAAGATTTCCGTTTCAACCCTGGCTTGGCTGCTGCCCACCGGTTTAGAAAAAAGACAAACCTGGACAGGACCTGGTTCCGGTACCGGTTTTTTACACATCCATACAACTGCCTACGAATGGTTATCACTGAACTGTACTCAACTGAATTTCTGTGTACTGATTCCAACAATTTTGATGAACTTTATCAGGCACATACCATACCGATAGACAGCTCTAGCAGCTACCATCCAGAGTTTAATTGTTTGAAATGTCAGCTAGGAACTGATTACCTTGAATATATTTTGCCTTGATCAAAGATAATCTTTGTTGAGCCAGTTCAGTTCAGGAAGCTGTTAAATTAATTTAATTTAAGACCAAGGGACAAAGGAAATCGCACCATATATACAATTGTACTGTACTACCAGGGATTCATTGCACAGAAAGAGAATACTGTCCAAGGATCTAGACTAAATTTGTTCGAAGGAGATATAGCAGAAATGGCAGACGATCAAGTTGAAATAGCTGAGCCTTGCAACACAGATGACAGCAATGGTAACACAACGAAGGAAGAGAATGCTAATACCACAATTCTTGAGAGCGCAGAGGAATCCGATATAAAGCCCAAGAAGTTGAATGTTTCATCTAAATTTGTGAGTCAGTTGGTCAGCCCAGGCTGGTTAGTAGAAAATTGCTAGAGTAAATGGTTTTTTGTGTGTGCATAGCATAAGCACAGGGGTTGCAAGAGTTATTTAGTTTAAAAATAGGTATAATTTGTAAATTGGAACATATTTTGATTGTCCTCAATAAGTTAGAAAGGCTCTTTTAGGGAAAAAGGGCTAGAAACTTGGAGCTCTCTTTTTGTATCTTTAGGAGGACTTGTTAATAAGAATATAAGTTGTTTGTACTTTCAGTGCAGATTTACATTTTAATAGGCAACTTTTGGATTTGACATACCCGCAAATGTTATTCAAATTTTTTTAGTCTAGCGAAAAATGCTGAAAATTATTGGTTCCATGAACTACGTAGACCAATTTTTTTTCGAGCGATTTTGATGCTCTCGTGTGACGGTCTATATGACCCGTTTATGTTGTTGTTAAGTAGCCCAACTGTCTTTATAAAAAATATGTCATTTAATATAAAGAAATGAAAGAAATAATTAGGCCTAAAAACAATATTGTGAACATAAGGCCTCTCACAATCGATGTTGAGTTTCCTGTTGCAGGTTTTAAAAAAGGGACGAGGTGACTTTTAATTATTAATTATTAATTATTTGATATTTTAATTATTGTGATATAGAACTGTAATAGAGTAGACGCTTCAGTATTTGGATGAATCGACTGGCTCTAAAGGTCAATATTGTATGTTGACCATCATAAATGTATTGTAGTGCTTTTCGAATGAATTTCGTGATTTGTAGTAACAAAAATGGTTAAAAAAAGGTGAATTTCGATGAAGAAACATCGTTTTTTTTGTGGCAGAAAGTGTAAATAATTAATAATTAAAGTAAGTGACGAGGCCCGTTTTTGGACGCGGGAGGCAACAGGAAACTCAACATCGATTGTGAGAGGCCTAAGGTTGTACTTTAATATTTGAAGGGTTTGCAACTCTCTTTATCATAAATGATATACTATGTAGCATCCCTTCTAATTAGAGTTTGACCAAAGCTAAGCCCTTAGCAATTAGCATATATATCCAAATCTATACCATTAGCATGTCATTAAAATTCCACATCTATTTATAGATTTTGAAGGTATCAATCCACCATGTTCATTCATTTAATGTTCAATGCAACTATGAGTGGAGGGAGAACAGATGTTTATTATTCTAGGCCGGGCCAGCGTGACGTGTGATAGGTGATCATTCGTTCGTTAGCTCATTGTGGTGACTCTGTAGACTTTTTGAATGTATTGATATAATTATTGTAAGGTTCATTAGCTTTGACATTCCTTTCATTCAGTCAATTTTTTTTGTATCAACACCAACAGGGCTCAGTGATTTCTGGTGGTAGCAATTTACATATTTTTATTTTCACTAATTGAAACAATTCCTTTATGTTGGCTCTGTAAAGATCTGGAATCAAATCAAGCGGTGAAAACATGCAACATTATGTGGCCATTATGTCTCTATGCTGGGTTTAATCAAGCCTGCCCTGTTTGAACGTCAGTTGATTTTTTCAGTACGAAAAAAATACTTTTAAAGCTGAAATGTTCAAGGTGGTTTTATTTCGTGCATCTCAAGTATGACATGAAACGGTGAATATAAAGCAGGGAGGGGGGGGGGGTGGGGTTCGAGGCGTTGCGTCCACATACCGGACTTGATACCTGTTCCGCAAATTTAACAACAAGCAGAGATTTCTCAAAAGGAATAAAATGTCAAAGTATTACGCAAACAAACAATATTGGCTGTTGCGCTTCATGTATGTGAATTAAAGTATCCAAGGAAAATTTACTGTTTTTTAATGTCATACTGTATGTTGTCAGGTGAGGTTCTGAATGTCATGGTTTTGTTACTTTCATTGAACCTTCTGAACTCAATAGCAGGTACTATAAAGAGTACGTGGCCATGAAATATAATGCTTATTCTTATTCTAAACTCCATACAATAGTAACTTGCTGCAGCAGAGTGTGAAGATAAACCAACATTCAAAATAAGGGTAGGGTAGTACAATGTAGTGCAGCGAAAATATTACTTCACAGCAAAGCAATCTGCAGGCACACTAGCGAGCTGGCCTAACCTTTTACCCTACCAATTAACATGAGCAGACACGGATCACGCCGATAAATGGATTTATAATTTCATGAGAGGAAAGAAGGTCCTATGCGAGGATATGAGGAAGCTGTATAGTAGAATTATGCAGGGATACATACATAATTGCATGCATTCTATTTGAGTAGCTTTTGCTGACAAACCAATCTTGTATTCAATCTACCATTGTGCTGACATTTTGTCAGGGACTTCATTTCTATTTCTGGGACTAGTGTGTGTGCATGGTTCAGAGCATCGCCAAAGAACACTGACTCACTAAGACGAATATTATCAATGGGAACGGAGGGAGGAGGATTTGCTTTGCACGCTCCGACTCCATTAAGTACATGTGAGGAGTGAATCATCACCACTGACATCATCAGTGCAGGTCATCAGCTGATTTGTGTAAGGTTTTTGAAATCTACATACATTTGCAGCGTCTACGATATTAAAGGGTTGTGTCTTTTTCGCAGTGAATATGGTAAGGGGAAAGTTGTGTGTACATGTTATATGGATGTTATACTGTACCTTCCTTGGCCCAGGATTGTGTGAAATCTTGTTGCCAAAATTGTGTTTTATAATGGCATCATTTGAATTATTTGGCTGTCGTAAGTCTTGGCTACATTTGACAACCTGTAATATGGATCTTTTCGTTATTCTCTAGGCCAGGTCAGTCATTGCATAAGAGGATCGTAACAACAAAGTCTGATTTCTGAATACTGATATTCTATCTTAAAATATTGATAAGTAAAATTGTTTGTAAATAATAGTTTGTTCCTGAATAATAGTCTTGAATTTGTATGGTTTCAATCAATAAGGTCAACGTTTTAATCATGTCGCTGTGTGATACAAGTACATAGCCTGAGGTGATCGGCCCTCTTTGGCTACAATGTACACAAGTTCTATTGAAGCTGAGCGTAATTGAAGTAAAATGCATTATAATTGAATAGGGCAAATAAGTACATAGCCATTTTGACTTGTTTTGATATGCACTTGAAAAGTGAATATTTATTTAAATATTACACTTGCGTGCACGGTAAAATTACCTGTGTGGAAAGATACCATATCTACTACATTGTAAGGGGTCTATATTGTGTGTATTTTTGTGTATGTAGGGGTGGTTGTAGAGCCTGGCTATTTTTGTATATGCCCATCCCCCTTTCCGTAATAAATAGTCAAAGTGTATTGAATTTCACTTTTAAACATTTAGATATGTGGTATAAGCTTGGGCCAAGAAAGATAAATTGTTTAATTGTCCTCTTCCAACCGACCTTAATTTTGAAAACTGACAACAAAAATGTTTATTTGTTGCTTTTACTGTACAAATGAATACCGATCCCAATTTTTGAAAATTCCAGAAAAAGTTGTTTTTTCTTCCAGAATTTGGCTTTCCGGAAATATTTTTAAAACTGCTTCTTTACTTAACTGTTTAAACCCTAACCCACCCTGGTTCAGGGTTTTTAACCGGGATCACAAATTTCAAAGAAAAAACACCAACTAAACCGCTGGGGCCTGGCCGGGAATCGATCCGGGGGCCCTCCGGACTCTGGCCCGTCGTCCTACCCACTTAGCCACGGCCCTCAGCTATTCGTTTGCGCAGTATACCACGCTCACTATATAGGCTTTCTGATAACATCATCGAAAACCGTCCGCACAGGTGCTTCGAGATAGGCTTAGAAGTAGCATTTTTAGCACGGGGGGGGGGGGGGGGGGGGGTTAAAACATGAATGAAGTTATTTAATATCCCAATACACATGTTACTACTAGCAAATATTTTAAAGTTATGAATGTTTTTGAGTGTTCCTAGGATAAGGCCAAAAAAAAAAATTGTTTGCTTGTCCATAGATGGGTCAAAAAAAGTTGGGTCGGTCGGTCGGAAAATCTTTTTTCTTCTTTTTTTTCTTCTTTTTTAAACATTGGTTGTTCTAGCCCTATCCTAAACACAAAACTAGCATGCACCACTTTGAGCCTTATCAATGGCAGGCTAATGGCAATGGTTAATTTTAGCATGGTTTAGCCCACATTTGATTTGAAATAACCAACATATTTATACCCCATGACCCACAGCATAGCGTTAGAAACTTTTATCTTTAGATCCTAATTACTACTATTAAGTTTTATTCTGTTCAAAAGTATAACTTTTTTCATGTACCATTTCTGAATTATTTGGTCCTTAACATGGAGGTGACATGAAAAGGGTATTGGCTCACATGAGGAGTAACGTAGGGTTCAATATAGGTCATTCAAATGAATGTTTTAAAAAATTCAAAAAAAAAATTCAAAAAAAAATAAAAACTTTTTTTTTATTACAAAAATTCAAAAAAACCCACTGACCGGTCGGGACTGCCTCACACGGTCGGTCGGACGAGGGCAAGCAAACAACTTTTTTGGGGGGGCCTAACGGGGAGGGGGAATGATAAATCATCAGAATGTGTACATATTCTATTTTGCTCTTAAATATCATCTAAACACAATGATAGAATAAAATAAAAAAATGAAAATATCCTTTGACAATTAAAAAAAAAAGATGTTACTAATGCTTGTTTAAAATATAGGAAGGGGATAAAACGTTTCGGAGCATCCAAGAACTGTTTCCAAGATAGTGGGAACAACGTGTACATGTACTAAACAAATGGAAGCTAGACACATGGAAGAAACTGAGAAGAAAAACAAAACCTAAATGCTCACAGACTTTGTTTCTGTTTTCTCTACACTCGTAGTATATTTAGGTATTATCATGAAGCGAAACCAAGCAGGCCATACCGATTGGTTAGGTTATGGTAGATGTACAAAGGTTATGGTAGATATACATAACCTAACGTATCTATCTACTTTGTTTTTTAAAGAAACTTTTTAAACAAATAGATAACTACAAACAATTGAGAAAAAATGTTATATAAACATGCCAACCAAGTCCCAACATGAGAAACCAAATGTCTGAACAAATATCTGTATATGATTGAATAGTGAGACGTGATGAAATGTCAGTCTTTGATTCTAATAATAGCACATGATTTAATGAGGTCTGTCGTGACTGACGACGCTGCTGCGGGACCAGATGAGAACGCAAAGTTTATTAAGCCGTTGGAAAATGTACGTTGGCCAATTTGAAAAACAAAATTGTAAAGAGGTGTTTATCGGACTGATAAAAATGCAAATGTTATCAAACCATACATAGATGTTTATGTTAGACATTTTGATAAACTGACACATTCTATAGTGTCTGCTCCAGGACTTCGATAAATGTTAAGTTTATTATTCAATTCAACCACATGAAAATATATGTCACCCATTTTGCAAAAAAACTAAATTTGTAAATCAAAAGAACCTCAGCTCCAGGTCCAATAAGAATGCCATACAACCATTCATAGATGTGTGTCAGCCAATTTAAAAACAAATTGTAAATTGCGAGTCTCAATATTGAATTGTGTGAATGTTTTGTGAAGCTAAAATTGCTTTTATTCAGTTTATTGGATGCCTTTAGGGAAGTGATTTGCGCAATATTTGAGTGCTATTCATTGTATTCAAATGCAGAAATAAATAAAATTATGTGTTTATGAGAAATGTCTGATTGAAGTGATTGTTGCCATGGCATTCGGTTCTACATGCCACAGTCTATCTATCTATAGTTATTGTCATAAGTTCAAGATTGTTTTCAAAGTTAATATTTTGAAAGAAGAAAAAAAATCTCATTTTTCTTGGTAGGTTACATCAAAAGTAACAAGTCATTGACATAATAAATGTTGAGATAGGAAATGAACCCCCAAGACCTTAATATTTGTCAAAGATTACAATATTAGGATAATGTGCTTTCTGTATTTAAAAATATTTAGTAGTCCTAATAGGCAAAACAGTCTGGAATCCATTGATTATGAAAACCGGAATGGCCAACCAGAAATGAAGAATGCCCATCACAATCATACATGATATTTGACTCTTTTTTTATACTATTACATTTTTCTGTATGGTTCCCACAGCATTGATGCAAACAAATTGTGAAGATTTAAAAAAAAGTTGACATTGTTATTCAACAATGTTATGCTAGACATTATAAATGTTATCCATTCAATTCCTGAGAAAAATACCATGCAACGTTTCTCCAAGCGAAGATCATCAAATATTTTTGTCATGAAAAGGGAAAAGGGTATTATTGTTAAACTATGCAAATAGTTTTAGTTTCTAAACCGAAATTTAAAAAAAAAAAATTATCTCAACTTCTTCATTTAATACGAGCCATTGATGGAAATAGGCACAATGTTTATCACACCGACCTATAAAGTGACCTTTGTGCTTGTTTTGATTGGTTAACTAAATTATAATTAATGATTAATGAGTGATTTAAATGCCAGGGAATTGCTTGTACTGCAATTAAGGCATGTAACATCTACACTACAAGATAATGTAGGCATTTTTTTGTCATTAAATATGGTCCATTAGGCAACAAATGAACCATGAAACAACGGTGTCAGACCATGTATTGAAAACCCAATATCTTCATTGTTTTGTCAATCTTGTATGTTTTTCTGGCCCTATACAGCACGTAAAAAGTAAAACTGCATAATGGTTATGCATAGGAAGCATTGCTTTATTATACATGCAATGGGGCAGAGCACTTACCAGGTTTTGATAGATGTTTTTTTTGGCCCTTGAACATGTTTAGAGTGAGTCTTGTCCAAAGGTTATACATTACATGTAGGAAGTATTTACTTTATACATGTTGAAAGACCAGATGGAGATACAAGATTTTGACAAACTTGCTGTACCGAGTGGTACAAAAAAATGTCACTTTTCAGAGCGGAGGCTGATTAGAAAGACATCTTATAATTAGTTTCACATTTAAAACAACATAATTCTGACCATCATACTCAAATCATGCTGAAATTGAACCTTATGAAGAAATAGGAAACTCTTCAAAGAAAATGTTCAAACCAGTTTGTCCATCCACAGAATGCCAACAGGAATTAAAGAATAAAATACAGTTCATAGCTGTTTCGCTACGACCATACACGATGACACAAATATGGTACATCCTATGAGCCTACACATTATGAGACCAACGTATAGCAAAACCGCTGTAAACTATTTTATTGTCATTGTTATTTAGTTTATCATAAAAATAATGCTTTTTTTTATAGATTTATTCTAATCAAATAACAAGAAATGTTCCCCTTTATAAAATCGGCAAATCCAGCGAGTTGTTTACCAACTTCCTGCTTTAGCACACATACATGCTGCGTTAAACGCACAACGCATACACCAGCAACTCTTTGTGTAGGGCGCACTCGAACATCTTAATGTGACTGATGACCATATGCAAATTAAGGTATAAATTAAGCCCCGCCCCAAACGATATATTATCGGTCTCATAATAGTGCGTGTTTGCCGCAAATCAGCCCAAAACCAAATGAATTCCATGTTGACATCCAAAACCACACCCACTATGTAAGAATCATGAATGTTTCATACAGGGTTATAGCTATGCCGGTCGGGCGTACCGGCACTCACGCTGGCTGGTTGGCACTCTTAAAATATTTTTAAAAAAATGTTATTATTTTTTTATATTTTTAAATTGTGTGGATAGAATCATTAAACTGCCTCATAACAAGAAATGAAGTGGCAGGAACCCTCAAAGTACATTAAAAAACTTACAAAATCATTACGAAGGCCTCTGGACCCCATGCCATGATCCACGTCACTGCACCTTGTTCGCTACACTTACTCCGTTCGCCGTCAGTAAAATATGCCGGTACTCAATCTGGCCTAGCTATAAGTTATAACCCTGGTTTCATAGGCTGATAACTCCTGCTTTGATAAACACCCGAGTTTGAAATACAATAATTTTGTTTGAATTTATTCAACATTTTCTGTAAAACAAAAGAAATACTACACATGCAAACCTGTTCAAATTGATGAAAATATAACACATTCAAATTGTAAATATTAACAATTTATAATGGCCTATAAGCATGATTCTAGCAGAATCTATAAACAAAAAGTGATATGACCAATCCAAAAAAAGATTTAAATATAATCATGGTATGTTACACAAAACTTCGCTCCAAAATAAAATGTTAAAGCCAGCCTGATATAAATGACATTGCCTTTGGGTGCTTGGCACACCATTCAATTCACACCACCACTTCAAATGTCAAAATGCGATGGCCCGCTTCTACTTGCTGCAAATAAAATCGCTTCAATATATCGTGTCAATGATAGATACTTCATTCAGTATGCAGTTAAAACAAATAGTCTGTTATAGCATGTTTAGATAAGGCTATGTATGAGTCAGAGCCGGTCTACTTTGTATTATCATAAATTTATCTTAAATTTTGTTAACAATTTTGTGCAGAAATAGGCAAGGGTGATTCAATTTGGTATGAATATTGTTGATAATATGGTTAAATTTGTGATTAGACAGCTTGATACATTTTTACAATATTTTTATAGTATAGCGAAGTCAGAACAACAACGATATCTTGTAAGCTGATTCATAACTAGCTCAATAAATCTTGAAAAATATCTAATCTACAATCTTAACAAAACATGTCAGTATGCATGTATAAATAGTTGAATTTGACATGGGACATTGCATTAATTGCCATCTACCATTATAACCAAGTAAAAAATATAAATATTACAAAAATATAATGTTTTGCAATCTGTGACTTGCTTTCAAAAGTACCATATAGTGGAAATTATGGTTGTTTTAAGTTAAACTGGTGATGTGTATCGGGAGTTTCAAATTGAAACCAAATCATTTAGAGTGCAAATATGAACTTTCGGGTTAACCCGACACTTTATTTTCACTCTAAAACCATGATTTTGTATTTACGATTTATGATCAGAAATGTAAAATCTGCAAGAAAATTTGCTTCAATTTTTTCTCTCGAGGATTGAGGGAGTTCTCTGGAAAAGTTCGCATAACATACCTTTAATGGTGGTGACATGACTTGTTCTGTGCTTGATTTGGTGGATCACATGTGAGTAACACATACTTCTTGATCCTCTCCTGTTGGATTGTAATCTAGCTTTAAGTTTAAGCTAGTGATAAGCTTCATTCATTCTGGTGACTTCCATCGGATACTTGCAACTCTCCAGCCAGGTGTATCGACTTCTCACACATTTTTCAATCTCACTTAGTGGTTATGGACTTGTGTCATCATTGAACAAATCCAGATAAGTCTTCATTGGTCATCCAGTCTTTCTTTTAGCCCTGGCTCAAAGTCAAAAGTTTTGGTTGTGAGGTTTTGAAGTCATATGTTCCCTCTAACTAACATTCAACTTGGCTAATCTTTAGCTAACATGTTATCAGTCATCCAATGACTTTCATTTTCTTTGTCATTGTTCACATTTCAAAGCAATATGGGCGACTATATTCTGGAGTGGCTTTGAACAACTTCACCCATGTTTCTCTCTGGACAGTCGTTGTACATTGTGGTTTGATATGATTTTTACCACTGGTGTACAGCATACCACCCGGTATGATCCATTTGTCAATAAATTGAATGTTCCTCATGTTTATACCATCTTACAGTGGGCTGGTATGAAGTTGGGCAATTGATTATAATGTTTTAGTTCAATTAAAGGTGTATGTTCCGATCACTCTTTTGGGGGTATGATTTTTTTTCTTCACATCAAGATATTTTCATATCAGAAGAATCCCTGTATTTTTTTCTCATTATGTCTGTACAATCTTAGGGGCCAGAAATGTTCCATTTAGAAATTATAGACTAAAATGTGGTGAAACTGCTAAAGGTGGTTAACCACCATCCAGTTTGTACTACTTAATGGGCAAATTTATTGTGACCTTGTGCTTCTAAAATAAAAACCATTGGAGTTATACAATTCATACTTTGGAATATGACAGTTTTAAGGATGACTTTTCATGTAAAATAGAAAACATCAAGTTGAAAATCGGGCCAGCAATTGAAACATCTACCTTTATATGGAAAATCCTACAAATGTTCACTCAATTATGGACGAACTCACACATTTTCACATGGTTACCATCTTTGAGTAAATATCTATTTTGTTTGGAAGGATGGCATATTGTAATACAATATACTAACCAGATATTTGTTTGTTTCTGTTCTTCTTTACCCTCTCACAGAGTTCCGATTCTGGCCAACCTAATAGCAATGAATGTCTTGTGTGCCAGAAACGTGTGTATCCTATGGAAAAGTTAATGGCCGATGGCAAAACTTTTCACAAAACGTGCTTCAGATGTACAGAGTGTAAGAAATGTCTAAGGTAAGAAGGAGGAAAAAGGCATCATCAACATTATGTCTTGTGTCAAGTACAGGGTATCCAAAAATATTACAACATGACTTAAGTTGATTATAACTTCCTAAATAAGTGTTGGAAGGGAACATTTCAATCAAAATATTAAAGTTAAATTAGTTTACTATAATTTGCGCGGGATGAGTGTTCTTTGGCTACTGTTACGTCAAAGCTAATTTCTCCGTAATCACTGGACCGAATCAATGCGGTTTTCTCCATATTATAGCAAACCAATCGACTTTATTTTTCCGTTTAAAATATTTCATTCCGACACTTATATTTAGGAAGTTACAATCACCTAAAGTCACATTGTAACTTTTTGAAGGGGACCACCCTGTATATGGACTTGAAATTATGAGTCCTGAACTCTTATCCATTCCAATATGCCACTGCACCCATCTATATGAGATATTAGGCCAAAACAAAAAACTTGTTTGGTTGCCCTTCCGCGACCGACCCAAAAATCACAAAATTCTTCTTTCACAGTTCGAATATAAACACCACATGTCAGAGGCGATAAACAGCATTGAAATTGAAATTTATACAAAATCATATTGAAAAAACGCCATCACGCCCTAAAAAAAAAAGCCCTACATTTTTTTTTTAAAAAGAAGAAAAGAAAAAGGATAGACCTACCGACCCTCCAAAATTTTGCCCTGTCAGGGCAACCAAATATCCATTTTTTTTGCCTTACGTAACTTCCTTTTCTCACACTTTTGTGGTGAAGCCAATGGAGGAAATCTCTCTCAACACCTTGCCGCTTAATATTATGACAACCCGAATGAGTCAGTAAACTGCATATCATATTGGATTAAAATTTGACCCATCCTTTTCTGACAGGAATCGGGATTGTATAATATTATGCAATATGACATATCAATCATCTTAGGAAAGGAGGGGCAAAGTACTTTTTCATCAGCATGCAGGTAGCATGATTGGTTGTGTGACATAGGTTTGAAAGGAAATGTTTAAACTTTAAATCTATTTCTTTCCTATTTTAGTCCTGTTGAAATTTTTTAAAAAAACACCCAATGATATCATGTCGTGTGGCTGGCTGCCTATAGTTTAACCCTAACACTTTTGGGATGGAAATGTTGAGAAAAATATCGGGGGTTGAAATGGGCGAAATTTAGCGGGTAATTTTGCCAACGGCGGGATAAGATCCCGGGTCATCCAGCATGGATGACTACAGTGTCTTAGTCCACTCAGCCAGGGGGGTCACACGCCCGCAATTAACAATTCTGTGCGCATTTATCACTCGCCGTCAGTGCCCGGCAAGATAAAGATCACCACCCAGCCACAGGGGAGAGGGCTTCCCAGGCTATAAAATCGGACATCATATATACCCAGGTTTAGTGCTCCATGAGATAGAACTTGTGTGCGCACAAGCCAAGTGCTGCTGGGCGTATTGTTTCTGTGGGGTGTAGTAGGGTTAGGGTTATTGCACGCCTGTATCCTTCTGTGTTCATTTGCTGCTGTAAGGCAGCTTTCCCCAACTATAGTGTTTTGACCTGAAAGAGTGGCTCAACGCTATAATACGAAGTTCTGCATAAATCAGTGGTTGTTATTTTAAGACTTGGCAGTTGGAATACTATCTTAATTGAAATCCAAAATATTATTGAGTGGTTTATTATTAAGTGTCTGAATTACTGGGTCGCACCAATGCTCAAGTTATTGGGGCGTAAGCTCCAACAGGGCAAATGGGGCTATGTATGCAATTCATACATACACCATTCGATACAGTATTTCGTAGAAGCTGAGGAGAATGGTCAAATTTTAAATTGGATCAAAATGTTTAGATCCAAATAACTAATCACGGCAATTTCATGTTGCCAAAAATGATTTTGATTTGATTTGATTTGATTTGATATAATTTGAGTCCTACGACCCTGGATAACCCAATAAGCTTATTAGCTTATTTCCATTGGGGTCCGCTAGATGTGTGAACAGATACAGACCGGGATGATCCCCTACTCTTTACGAAAGAGTCTGTAACCTTTTAACGTGCTCGGGTATTGCTCTGCCAAGCAATTGACCAAAGTCATACAATGTCTTCAACTTCGAGGGCATCAGAGTAATAATTTACCATTAGGAGTGGGCGGGCGACAAAGGGGAATTAACCTTTTTAACCCTAACTCCCACGGCTATGTTTTTACGTGTATATGAGGGAGGGGGACAAGTACAATTTTTTTTAACCCCCAAAATCACCGATCATCCCCGGGTGACGTAATCGAGCCAATGCAGCAGCACGCGCATTTTGGATGATTTTGTATGTCTAGTGGGGTTAGGGTTATGATTCCTCGAGATCCCTATTTGGGCTTCTAGTTGTGTAAGGTGCAGTATGGGAACACTGTTCCACATGGTAGTGTCCTGGCAGCATCATGAATTACATTCAAATATTATGTGACCTCGGACATGAAGCTCTAGTTTTAGTCATGGAAAAAAGCGCAAGGATATTCACTTGGGATTATCCTTACTATGGGTGATTAACTGAACTCTTTGACTTGAGATTAAATAAATGAGCAATCAATGTGATTATAGAGGCAATTCATTTCACCTTTGGTGCTAACAAGTAATTTGATTGGTTGGAAAGAGGGATATACCATTTAATATGCCAATCAGAGATATTATATCGTTCGTAGAAGGACTGATGTGGATTATAATGTCAACTTTGATTGGGTACTGAGATCACGTATCCGATCAAAGATACTGTAATCCAATCAATGTGTATGTACCATAACATATGGTGCAAATTACATAATTGTCAATGTCATGCAATTTTGGATAAATGTCGTAAAATAACGCTATGTACAGAAAAAGACCTTTGAAAATTCATCACAAAAACTTGAATAAAACTTGAATTGAAAGCCATTAGTGAGTGAGTCATCACTGGAAAGGTCATTACACAAGGCCTAATGAATTATGATAATGATAGTGAAGGCAGTATGTGTCATGGCAATTAAAGGGTTGGCCTATAGATTAAATGGATTTAACTTAAAGCCCATTAGCTACATATGTGATGTGATCAATCAAAATGAGTCTGAACTCAAAAAAATATCACAGTTTTAGTTTTATATGTGATCTTATTGGGTATTTGCAATGCTACATTTTACAGAAAACCCCATATGAAACGGATACTTAATTTCAAAGATATAGACCCTATTCACGCGGCAACCATTTTCTAAAATTTGCCACCCAAGCCTCGTTCCCGTTATGTTTACCTGCGCCTGCGTGTCTTCTATCGCATTGCGCAAGGATCAGTACGCCACACGCGCTGGTACCACTCTTCCCTCACAGCTCTATCGAGTGCGCTAAGGCGCAGATAGACCAAACGGGAACGAGGCTTGGGTGGCAAATTTTGGAAAATGGCTGCCGCGTGAATAGAGTCTATTAGCAATTGAAGGGTATTCAAAATAATAGAAAACAAAAGAATTTCTACCCTTTGTTTGGCCATATCTCAAAATCAATATTTGCGAGTTCTGTCTCATTTTGCTTGATCCCATCCCATATTTGTATCACCTCAAGTTGTGGTTGACATCAGCTGGTATTCAAGTCATAGTGCAGCATATGTGCAGGCGTCAACACTCTTCTTTGACTGCACAGACATGTGCAAGTGCCATCGCCGTGTGTTCTGGGTTATATGGCAATGCCGATCACAAGAATAGGGTTTGATGTCAACACTCAAATTGAGATTTAGAGTTTAATGTACACATTCAAGACCTACAGAAAAAGAGGCAATTGTGCTGAAATTGATTGTAATATCTCCTACTTATGTGTTTTTTCTGTCTTGCAGTCTTGGTAATTATGCAGCACTCAGCGGTGCGATATACTGCAAGCCGCATTTCAAGCAGCTCTTCAAATTGAAAGGCAACTACAATGACGGATTCGCACCCGGGGCTTCCAAAACCTTCCAATCTAAAGCACAAACAGGTACCAACAGAACCTAAACACAAAACACACACATGCTGCAAAAAACGTCTCCCATGCTATTATTACAATTATGACCAATCATGTAGTTATTAATTAACCCATGTATTATTGACCTGGTACATATGGACACGATGCATGATGCAAATTCTGCATCAGATAAAGTATTATGCATTTTGTTCCGACCAGTTAATGAGCACTCCAGTCGAAAGTTGAAAGTATGTGTGTAATTGAAATGTCAGCTCTTCATTCTGGTGAATTGTAATGAGGTGTATACCCATTTTGTGAAGTGCAATTTCCCACCAATAATATCCTCATTCCTACATACACAGTTCAGTTATCTGTACAGTATGCACCAATGTTAGATGTTACCGCTATGCTTCTGAATGCTAGTTATGAGTCTGGACAAAAGCCCATGACTCTGGCTTGTTTGATACTTTCTAAACATTGGTGTGTATGATAAAGTAATGAATCTTTTGGGTTTCAGTTTGTGGATAATTTTAAACGATTTATTAGTATATTCACAAGTAAAGCATCATTTCACCACATACAATATACATTTCGATTGGAATGTTCACATTTATAATGTTGATTGTAATTTCCCATGAGGACACAATATTTTCCCATTCCTCAACGCACACAGATAAGTCAAATTCAGCATATTAATGGAATTTGACTCCTCAACAAATTTGCCAAAGTGTTTACAGGTCGTATTGACCTACCGAGTTTAGAATCATTAATTTATGGAGCAAAGGAGCGCTACTCACTGCTCCCTCTTTGTTATGTGTGATAGTGATTGGACATGTACTACTATTTAAAAAAATCAGCGTTGCTCCCGGCGAAAAAGTAAACTTGTAAATAAAACTATCGCAATTCTTAATTATCCAATATGCCGATTAATATATCTAGCAAAAATCACCCAATGCAAAAGTTGTTTCGGTGTTTGGCTGATTTGCTTTAATATTTAGTTTAATATCAATGAAGTTGTCCCTTTTTTTAGGTCATTTTGATCTCATTTTTGAGACAAACAGTTCTATGTTTGTTTCTTACCAAAATGTTGTATTTTTGTTAATTAATCAAGACAATTGTGCATATTTAATTAAATACCCATCCTTCAATTCGGCTTCTTTTAAGCTGATATTCAAATGTAGGCCTAATGAAGAACAATTATAAAAACAGTATTTATTACAGATCAAATATATAAATCCCTTTAATTAGCGAGATGCACACTATTTTAGGCCCTCTGTGATCAGACTTCCTTCACGTTTTTGATTCAAATATAAATCTGGGTCCAATTTCTCAGTCTTCATTCCATAAATCCATGCTATGGAATAAAACCGAGATAAATAATTGCGGAATGCTATCCAATACTTAGCGAACACTATTCCATCCAATTGTTTTTAGAAAGTTTAAGGTGGTTGCTAGGTTAATTAAAAATAGTGTCAAATTTATATAACTGTAATGTTGTTTTATAGTTTTGTATTTCAAATGCAGAACAAATCGAAAAAGACCAAACTAGATACTCTCGAATGAATTTCATAGGGGTTTGTGATTTGATTGCAAGCCTGCCCTCAAAGTCTGTATATCTATATGCCTATAATGGTGCAGTAAAATGTGCATATTTAACATATTAATACATTTATGCAAATAATAGGTAGTTTAAATCGCCGCCGAGAGACCCTGGATTAGTTGTAAATATTTAACAGAATTATGCGGCTTTTTTATGTGAAGCCATGTACAGCACAACACAAGCATTTTGATACATGAATTGATAGCCAATTTTACTGACACAATTTGTTTTACGTGGAAAATAGCAAACAAAATCCCCACAAATTTTAAACGGTGGTATTTTTCATATGAAATCGAACAAATTCAGCGAGCTATGAATTTGAAGATACAACATTTTTAAGTAAATTGAAATCTTCCTTGCTCTAATGTGAGGTGCTGGCAGGCATTTTGTATTTATACTTATATAGTGTATCAATAAATATTTGTGATCAAAAATTAATGTAATATAATAATATGGATGAAAAAAAGTCTTGCCTGCTGACGCTTGTAAGCTGGTGAGAAAAATGAGAGCGACGCGAGTAGAAAGAGAGCGGTGCTAATTGCAAAGTTTTGCGGCTTTCAGTGTTTAATATTTAACAAGTTGATGAGGAGGATTGTGTCGTATTTGTACAGTGGCGTGCAATCGTGAGAGTATTTTATTGTCTGGATAATTGTTGAATAGTCCTATAATGATGATGCTCTATGTAGTGTTTATTACAAGTTGATTATGAAAAAGAGAGAGGGGTGGGATATATATATTTTTTCAAGCCAAAAGAGAAGAAAAATGTGCAGTACCATAAAGGGGATATGAATAACAGGCGCCAAACATTTGCGATTAACTCTAATGCTGACATTGCAGTCCCACAAATCAAGATTGTTTATATGTTCGCAATTTTTGTTTGTTTCGTATTTTGTTTTATTTTTTGGCAATGATGAGATCATTGCTGGATTCTAAAATAACAAGCACACTGTATGAATCCTGCAGGCTTATTTAATATAACTTTATCATTTGGTGCATTTTAGTGTTTCTAGCCTAGGGTGATGCCCCTGAAGCATTTGCAACATAGGCTATTGAATAAGCTCATATTGCAGTAAATATGCTCCAATGGCATTATTCTAGGTTAGAAACTAGAAAGTGCGTTACTTACATGCCATGTTATAAAAGCCAACTCTCACAGGTAGGTCACACACTCTAGGGGGTTAGCAGCATTACTGAAAGACATTTTGCACATGCCCATTTTTAGCATCCTGTACTTTTGTTAATATGAATGGGACAATAATTGCTGCAAGGTACAGTTACAGCCTTAAAAGGACGGGGGAATTGTTCTCTTTGAGAGTCTCCAAGAAGCCCATGGGGTCACTACTCAGGTTACTTGGAACACACTAAGATCTAGAGGTAAGAGCTTATGGTGACAGTCACCTGTGCTGGAGCCTGCTTGGGCCATGTCCATGTATTGAATATGAATAGGTAGGTCTGCATATGTGGTGGCTTTAAAAGACACGCATGAGAATCGTTCATCTATGCTGTCCATTCTAGGCCTCAACATTAGAAGCGTAGTGTCATTATGTAGGAACGAGTTTAGTGATGTTTTAGTTTGAATAGCCATAGACTGGGGGCACGGAGGTGTTTCCTGATTGTCATAGAAAATTCTTCTTGTGTCAGAGATAGAACTCGGACAAGATGTTGCCAAAATGTTCCGATCTGGAAACGAAAATATCATTTATACAGTCTTTAGGTAATGGGATATCTCTATGGATTATGGAATAACAGTTAGCCCACATATTCCATTAGCAACTATAATGACCAATAATCAATAATCAATAATCAATAATCAGACAAATTGATTAATTAGATTTTCATTCTCAGATTCAGATTACTAATAAGTACCTCCGACTCATTTATCACATTTTACAATCTAATTAAATCAATACAAGATCAATTTGATAACGATCATATGGAATTAGTTTGAACTCAAATGGCAGAGTAATTTGGTGAAACATACCGCCAGAAATACAGAACAATAGCAAGATCATTACAACATAATAAACATAGCTATACACATCACTGACAAACAGACAACTGACACTACACAACAAGCAAGCAATTTCCTGCCAAATCCTAAGCTTCCACCACTACCTACCGCTGCACCGCTACTAACACCAAATCAATATTATTGCCTTCACCACCACCTGTCTCACCTATCGCATGTCGATATGACGTTGTCTAACGCATGAAGGCTTTACAATGGGCGGGTTCACAGTCTGACAAATTAGCTGTTGATAAAGATTATGTTAGTGTCAATTGGGAAGTTATCTAATGCAACAATACCAACTTATTAGTAATTACATTAACTTGCTTATCAACAGTCAACTTTGAGACTATGAACTGGCTTTTTGTATGTCGGAATCTCCTGAGCACCCGTTTTGACATAATTTGAGAGCGAGGTTGTTAGCTGTGTGACACCTCGTATTGACAGTTGTTCAAATTAGCAAATCATGTCATGGAGTCGCCTGTTCTACTGAAAGTGTATTTCATTGGATTGCATTTTGTCCTCAACTTTTGCCCATTAATTGACGCGTTGGCATTAACAGCTATATGCTTACATATTTTATGGTGATCAAGAAATCAAGCCATTAACCACTGTAACTATGTGTCAACTATTTGCTGATTGGCATTTGATTTGCAAGATTCACCAATGTAGCTAGCTGTGTTATGTTGATATGTGAACACTATCAAATCAAGATCTTCAGTTCTTTGCTTTTATTGTCCGCCGATTTTTATAACAGTTTCGAACAAAAAGGATGATAAAGCTATCTCTTGCTCTCTGACTCTGATTTTGCGAAGTCAAATTTGGATCTATCTAAGAGTATAGGGTGAGATGTACAGTGCTACGTTGTGAGACCATTGCAGAAAGAACTGGCTATCTTGCGTTGTATAGTTTCATACATTTTGCTGTGGTAATTCCATCATTATGTACTTTATTATCTACATCTGTTCAGAATGCTGCATGTTTCTTTTTGAAGGTTGAGGGTTCAAATCTCCTTATTTTCGCTCAGTTCCAATGCTGCTTTCTGAATAATTTAAGTTTACCGTTCCATCCAATCACGTTGCCACCATATTATACCACACACATGTTTTCAATGTCATGCTGTCAACATGTTTGTGGAAACTGAATGTTTGGTTCAGGGAAGGTACAAATGCCATGTAGCTTTATTTTAACCCGAAAAGCATTTATGCCATGATGGTCAACTTTGTGTTTCAGAAGCAGTAAACATAGGTTTGCTGTTGACAACTGTTAACACACCATTCAAATTATTTGTGTTATCAGCATTCCATCTTCCACAGTATTCCCCTCAATGTTTTTATTTGATAGAGATTGATTCACAGTTATACTTATCTCCCATGAATTGCTCCATCAATCATTTCCATTTTTGAGTGATTTGGTTTCTAACTGATTTCAAACGCTTACAGCATCAATCAATAATTGTGAATGTAACCTGTACTGTATGTATAGTTACATTATTTGCACGGAGTTGTGTTATCTAATCCTTTCTTTTGGGGCTCAGGAATTACTACTTTTACGCTGCACAAAAACAACTTGTTTTGTTTGTAACACACACAAACGCACATTAACCAGTTTGCAAAGGGCATTAAAATCGTTCTTTAACCCGTCCTTGACTAATAAAGATAACACTGTGCACAACAACATTACACATGGGATGAGTCCAAATCAGTGGGAAACCTGACAAATATTTGAGCTAGGATGTCTAAACTAAACCTAAATATAATAGGGGTCATATGGCTTCCCTGTAGGACACCCTATTTAAATCAGTGGTGTGTGAACAGGTGTACATAGTGTTAACCATTTAGGAACTAAAGGTTATTTTACAGTGTGTCTGATTGGTTATTTAATGACACAATCATTCTGCTTAACCAATCAAAATAGGGCTTAAAAGCTGTAAGTACACAATGAGATACCACCAATTTTACTAATTTTTTGATTGGCTTAATCAATAGTATTACCTCATTTTCCCATCAATCCAAAGAGGTTCAGACTCCAAGTAGTGCCATGCCTAGAGAGTTAATGTTTTATCTCCTGAGTTTTATATTCATAAGGTGGTGCGCATAGTGTGCCTCAGTTATGTTTGGATGGTATATTGCTATTTTGATCACACAAATCAGTTGGGAGTTTATATGGGTAGAGGGGTTTCTTTAGAATACTTGACAGCCATACCTTTTCCATGTGGTGGTTTTCGTAGAACAGCAATTATTGTTGGGTATTCTAAATGATATCCCTTTAGTGTTAGTGCTGGTAGTTCCATATACTGTACGAAATAGACCCTAAGAAAACATACCTGAAATTCATGGCATATTAAACCGCGATACCTTTGGGTATGTCATGTGAGGTATCATGCTGTATATGGAGCTACCTGATAAAGTGACAAGTTGTGCAGTACAATATAATACCTACCATTGAAGTATAACTGCACTGGTTGGACAAAACTAACAACAGTTCACCATGCAAACTGCTTGCTATAAATGGCACCAGAATTAACTACAGGTTAAAGGTATCGCCCACCTGTATGGTATATTACTAGTATCGCCCACCCCTAGGTTATAATTGCACTGCACAATCATGTCACTCTATCTCTATCCATTTCTCTTGTAGATTACAACCATTACTGCGTGTTTCCATCATGTTTGTAGTTTTAATAGATTACTAGATTTCATGCAGTTGTTTGTTTGATTCATCATGTATTCGGTAGAATAGACGTTCCAATCACTCTAATACGAGCACTGTTTTAGCAATAACGCACCCTGTTAAATTGTTAGCCAGACTAGTTATTAAGGGTACTATGTGCAGTCAAACCACGTGGCTATGTGTAATAGTAGAACGGTAACATTATTACATGGTGCAAGTGTTTACGCAAACAGTGTTTGCTATTAATTTGATTGGAATGCCACCAGTCACAGGTAGTTGGCAAGCTTTAATGAAAAATAAAATCAGCAAAATCATGTTTCATGAATCGCAAAGACAACATCTGCTCCTG
Organism: Ophiura sarsii; assembly: GCA_035610835.1. Taxonomy (NCBI): domain Eukaryota; kingdom Metazoa; phylum Echinodermata; class Ophiuroidea; order Amphilepidida; family Ophiuridae; genus Ophiura; species Ophiura sarsii. Next base: position 36,726,082 of record CM069453.1, on the reverse strand, counting down.
AGCTGTTCCCTGAATTATGTGATTCATTTTTACACAATTGCAGGTGACATGAGGCATTAACAGTGTCATAGTTGAACAAAATATGCCATGAAGGCCCCTTATTTGCTAGTCCATCTTTGTTGGAGACTGTTAATGCAGTGTTAAAAGTTGTAGAGCAATACTGTATTCGGTATAATTTGCAGCTCGGCCCCATTATTTAACGGCATATATATTTTGCCATGTATCACGGCGTAAGGAAAGCTCTATTTCACAGATAATGCGGATGTTGTCTTTCAATGCGATTGTCAAACATGATAATAAAGCCGGTAATACCTGTTGTTCATACCTCTCTTTGGTACGCACAGCCCAGGGTGAGAAATCAGATATTGCCAAAAATACATTATAGGCTACTTACAAGTGTGTGTGTGTTCGGAACTGCCATTACATGTGTACCTGCATACATAATCATAGTTAAACAATGAAACCGCAAAATGGTACTTGGGCACTTTTTCTTCTTTTTTGGCGTTATTGGGACATTGTCCATGAAGGTTTTGTGGCATCTCAAATCATAATAGCTCATCTTACTTGGATACAGTCTCTCTACAAGTGTGATACTCATGTACTGATTGAGGTACAGGTGCTTATGCAAAGAAAAATTGACTGAACAAAAAAAGGTGCTTGAGTTAGATATCAGTGTGGTTTGGTGACCCATTTGAATTAAGATTTTTCCAGTACCAAAAATGGAACATTCTGAATCCAGAATTCTCTATGTCTAGAAATGGAACACTCTGAATCTAATTTAAAACACTTCAGTCAAAGTGTGCACAAAAAGGTTATTAACAAACAGTACATAGTAGTTTGATGAGCTACGTTTCATTTGAGATGTCCACTCAGTAAGTGTTTATTTAAATTGGAGGACTTGGAAGATTAACATTAATGTTTTTCTTGTTGTTTTTTATAAATCATGTATGTAATATTTGACACACTGCGTAGCCTATGATTTATGCATGCTACTTTCGGGACTGCAAAACGTAGCCATAATTATTATTGCCAAGTATTGCCTGCTCCTAGTCAGTACACCACGAACCCCTGTCACATATAGGTCAAAGGTCATATACCTATACCAACCCTTTCATTTATAATCAGGACTCTTGGTTTTGATGTCCAAATTCCTAAATTTAGGAATTGTAATATTTTCCAGGACATTTTCAAGAACCTGGTTCATTTGTCGGGAAGTTATATTGCTTTATATGTCCTCCTCATTCTTTATTTTAAGGAAATTTTCTTGACCTCTTTGCTGTTCTGGCTCTAAAGCTTTAACAATGCAAGCTACAATGCAAGCTACAAAGGCTGCTAAAACGCTGCACTTGTATCATGAAATTATGAAAAGCTGCTAAAAGCAAAAAGAATCATCAACACAACTTCCATCTACAGCCTCATCCCTATGTGCATGGTTCATTACCCCATATACGCATGTATTTAAACCTTCCAATTTAATTGATGTCTGGGAATGAGTTACGATACCCAGTTTATATAGTGAGACTGTAAGGTTATACATGAATATATTGGTTGAATGTACTGTGCCCCTGGTGGATGAGGTTAATATGACAGACAGGCCTGTGCACTGACAGCCTGCCTACACGGCAAATTCACAAATCCCAATTCATCTAAACATTACATCATCCTACTTTTGTAGTCCTGAATTCGCATACATATATCATAGCATCGCTGGTTGTGGCTCTCATTTGTCAATATGGGCGCAACTCCAGAATACACTTCACCAGGAGACAAAAGAAGATTTTAGGGACTTCCAACAATGCATTGCACGAACTCCAGCCAACTAAATCTTTTTTCACACGATGCATTTATCGAGCTCTAAGAAGTAAGAAAAAGGAACACTGATAACTAATTTATTCATTGGTGTAAACTAGAACCTAAGAGCTCCAACGATGAATGCGCTATGAAGCCATGATTGTGTGCATATGTCTATGGGAACCGAGACAAATTGGAGGCTAGAATTAGGGTATTTTGCAAAAACGCAATGCATTGTGGTAGTGTCTTTAAAATCTTCTTTGCCAGGAGACAATGGCCCTGTCGTGGGGTATTCTGAAGTTGTGCCGCAACATGTTTGTACTTGTTCACTCTCTATTGTTCTATGCTTATTAATTTTCACTGAATAATATTAATAATAATAAAATAGAAAATAAACTGTTGTCTCTTTTGATTGGTGCTTGCACCTTAAGCCTTGCCTCCTATCCCATCTCTTACTGCTTACTGTGTCACAGACTCTTACACATAAACTCATGAGGCTTACTGTGTCACAGACTCTTACACATAAACTCATGAGGGACAAAGAATAAACACACAACAATACCATTTATAGCCATTGTTAGTTAGGCATGCATCAACTGTTGTTCAGCACATGTGTGTTCAGCACATAGTGTGTATATACCAGCGCCTCAAGTAGGTGTGGGCGAGTCACGGACATTAACGTACTACAATCAGTGAATGACACATTGACGTCACTATCTCGTGAAAGGGAAATAGACTATAGTAAGTTTTTGAGAGGGTCTGTCCGAGGTCTGACCTGCAAAAGGTACGTTCTTGTGACGTTTGTACTTTGGTGAAGTGACGAGATAACTATAGCCAATTTAGCTGCAGTGTACTAAACTTGACGTGACAATGGCTAATTAGAAACGATTGTGTGTTTGTACTTTGTCTACTCCCAAACAGCGGTATGTTGACGGCTGTCTGACTGTGTCGAACATAAAAATACATTCAATTAGGAAATTGCAATTAAAATTAGAATTAGAATATACCTATGGGAAATGATGAACATATTAGACAACTGTTATATTTAGAGACAGACAGACCGCAGGCTGTCTGTTAGTTGAAAGGTAAACACAAATATTAGATTAGGGAATAAACATAACATATCAAGGCCCAAAAGAGATCTACATAACACTTTATTCTTTAAAGGTAGGTGTTCCGATTTTCAACTTTATGTTTTCTATTCTACATGAAGGGTCATCTTGAAAATAGTCATATTCCAAAGTTCGAGTTGGATAACTCCAGTGGTTCTTATTTTAGAAGCACAAGGTGATATGAAATTGGCCCATTGAGTAGTATACAAACTGGCCGGGTGGTTAACCCCCTTTAGCGGTAATTAACTGCATTTTGGACTATATCATCTAAATGGAATATATCTGGAATTGCGCCTAAGATTTTACAGAAATAATAAGAAAATATGGGTTTTCTTTTGATATCAAAATATGTTGATGTGAAAAATAAATCTAAAGTGATCGGAACATACCGCTTTAAGTACCAATAGGTCTAGGCTGTGGTTACTCTGATTGTGGGTAAGTTTCTGTTAGGACCACTGTCCTGTCCTGTCCTGTTAAGGGAATTTTTGTTTTACTAGTAGTTGCCCTCACCATACAAAAGGTGGTTTGGTAGTTTTGTCAAATTATGAGATAATTATAGACACCAGACCAGTGTTGCGATTGACCCAGATTTTAAGGATGCAAAGTATACAAAGTTCATGATGATTTAGTACCTTTAATGAGAACTGCACATTCATTAATTGCCCATTCCAAATCGTAGAAATATCATAGAAAAAGTTCAGAAGACCCTAGTTTTTCTGTTGGTGGAATAAGTGTGTACTGCCCATCCCTAATCAGTGTAATGTAAGACTACCAAAGAAAAAAAGTTAATAAGGGCCTACATTTTCGGTTGCAAGGATATTTTCTTAATATTTCTAGATCGATATTGTATGGATGGTAACTACCATCAGCAATTGGCAAAAATACACCAGTTCCAGTGGTAAGTAGCAAAAATAACAGATATTTACTCATAAAAGTAATGGATGTCTATGGATAAGCCATCGCTAAAGTCATCACTACCCATGGGCGTGGTCTGCTTTATAGTTTTGGTGTTGTTGGAGACCAAAGACGATATCTTGTGGAGTCCAGCATGCTTAGCAATCACTACAGTGCCAAAATGGCTTTTCCCAAATTACAAACAGTGCCAAACATCTGTTAAAGTATTTAACAGCTGAATGTTCTCTGACCTCCACCTTTTAATACATGGTACAGATATAGTCATTACTTGGCTACATAAATCAAAAAGTGGAATCCCAACTAAAACTTACATTTTTGTTTTAAAAACAACGAGAGGATTGAATTGAAGTCATATCAATTCGTCGCTGTTCTGACAGAACGACACATCACAACAGAATTAAGTAAAGTGATGTGTCGTTATGTCAGAACAGCGACAAATTGTACTACCTGCATGCAGAAGGTTTTTCTGAAAGACCATAATTTAACGACATTATAAGCCTTTCATTGCAATAATGTCAATGGGAACCAGTAGACAGTGGTGACAGAAATCAGTGGTCATGTGTAGCTCTGCTGGCATCGCCTAGAATTCCCATTACTAGTATTTGAATCCAATTTCTAGAAACACTTCAGCAGGTCAATTATCTACCAACACTCTCTCTATGCAGTCACCAGAAGGTCCATACCGCTGTGTGTGCTGTGTTCTGATACTCGTATTTGGCAGCTGCTGACGCGGTTGCCAAATCCTCGATTGTCGGTGACCTGGGAGCTATATTGTAATAGAGCAGTTCGTCTTTGGTCTGGTCACTCACAGGGCCACTGGTGCCAGTGATTGGCTATGGCTGTACATGTACATAGTCTGTACATGATGTTATGAAGTGCATTACATATGAGTGTATGGTTGGTGTAGGCAAGGCATGCCTTGGTGTAGGGCAGGGGTGGGCAGAGGTTGATGAAGGGGTGGGACTAAGAGTGGCTCTGTAGCAGTGCTAGTCGTGTGATGAAACTGAAGAATGCTGGTGTTGCTCAAGAAATCTTTCTTTGTTTAGAGACAGTATGGGTGAAGTCAGTGCTCCTTGTCTCTGTCTCCAATGTAAAAGTATATTGGGTTGCTGTGGCTTATTCCTGATCTAGAATAGACTAGGCGATGTCACCTGTAATGTCACAGAAGCCAAGCAAATAAAAGCTTGCCTGCCGGTGTACACGCGAATTGCCTACCAAACAAAAGCTTGCCTGCCGTTATGCGTGTGCATTCGAAGGGAGAGTGTCCATTATAAACCATACACTAAACCAAACCAGTCATCTGTTACAGGATTTGTAACAACAGCAATCAATGCAACCGTCAATGCATGTTCCCCCGTGCATGGAATAGAACAGGGCACTTAACATTGTTGATCAACAAGAGGTGACATGGTCTATAGCCTACAGGATGGGATGACTGTGGATAGCAATATATGGTTATGTAGTTCAAGGTTTAGCGATAATCATATACTTGTTTTGCATCCTGTTATGGCCAATTTGTTTTTCTGTTGATGTACCTAATTTCACAGGTAAAATGTTCAGGTTTTCGCCAAATTTAATGAATTTTGCATGATGATAAATGTTGGTTACATCGCATAGACATAAAACATGCAAATGTTTTACATATATTATGTAGCCTATATGTAGTGGTAGGAAAAAAAACAATGTTTTTGTTGCCTACCCTATATAAAATATGGGGTAGGGAAAAACCCTCAATCTCGTTTGTTATGGGGGAGGCGTGAAAATGAAAGCATGACAACAACTTCCACTTTCATTACCATATTCAAGAAGTCAACCAGATAGTAAATTTAAATGGATGCACAGATATCTCTCAAATAACAGATTTAAAAAAAAATATGATTGCTTTGCTAATGATTAGATGTTACCCCAGTATTTTGATCTCAAATAAATTCGTAAACATTGCCAATGTTCACTACGTCATTACACAATGTCATCATTTTATGTTATTTTTAGAATACCAGATTGAAAAAAGTTTACATTTAGAATGTCTAAATATAGTATATTGCTAGAGCAAAAGAAACGAAAAAGTATAATCAGTGTATCTTGGCACAGTCATAAATCTCACCTTACGTCAGGGATTTTCCATCGCAGACCAAAACATGTAATCACGATGCATGTTTTTGTGCTTGAAAGACGCATAACATGTGATGTGTTGATGGAGGGGCCCAATATATGTTGTTTGCGCCGAGCCAAAAATAGCATTTATTACAGTTACGCAAGTGTGTATAAAGTTGCTCATATTTTTGTGGGACGGGGCTTTTGCCTTGTCGCACATTAACTTCTCTATTATATAACGGAAATAAACATCGTAAATGTCCCTAATTCCTCCAACCCATCTTTAGCTGATTGAATACATTTTTGATTCTAGGAAAAAATGGTTTTGCATTGAACTGTTCTTAATATGGCATGCTGAAAGTAACAACTAAATATTTTTCAGGCCACATTACATGAACACAGTGAGACCATGCTAAGTCGGAAATAATTGGAGAATATAAGTCACAATGGGGGATTTCACTTAGGTTTTTTGGATATGGTCACCAGTGTCATTGTACATCCTGTTTCTTTACCAGTGTCATTGTACATCCCGTTTCTTTTTTACGGTCCATGGTTTGATACCGAAAGTAAACATCAATGGGTCCATAGATTTGACATTACGTTAACATGTACCTTACGTTGAAAGTAATCTTCGAGTCTCAAAAAAGTTTCTTATTTCACAAGGTGAAAATGATAATAGTAATTATTTATCTTTCCCTTGTGGTGGTTGAGAAATGAAAAATCCATTCCTCGACCAGGATTTGAACCCAGGACCTCTCGAACTCCAGATTGACCCTCTATCAATCTTCTGAGTCTATTCAAAATGCTTTGGTGCAGTCACATGTATCCGTGTGAGCTGGGCGGCTCCTTAACGTCCAATAGAAAAACATGGTGAACAATCAGCAAAAAATGTCAACGGCCGCTTTGAATTTTTTTTGTCACCGGTTCCATACCGTTCTATACCGGGTCTATACCGGGCTCCTCACCGGCCTGGTACCCTTCTCACCATCCTCATACAGTTCTAGCTTACCGTTCTCACCGTGTCCTCATCAGGTGCATACCACCTCCTCACCAGGGCCGAACCGCCTTGATGACGCTATCATCAAACCGCCCTGTACAAGCTGAGCGCCCAAGCTTACGGCTTTACTCACATTCCGGACTTTTGTTTGCGAGTCGGGCGGCATGCGCCTGTTCGCAACCTATTGCTGAGATGGTCGACGTCTACCACTGCCCTGCGAACGGGCACTATCCTTATACCGTTCTCATACCAGGCTCTCACCGTTCGCCGTCGCTTTTACTCACCCGGCAGGAGTTTTGTTGAGCATGCTCAAAACTCCTGCCGGGCACGAATGGCCAGTAAAGTACCCTGAACGTGTTCAACGGACGGGAAACGGCCCACCGTATGCCCTCACCGTGTGCCGCTGTCTGCGCCAATTTGTTTGGCAAACGGTGAGCCCACACGGCTAATGTGACTGCGGCATTAGCACTAATAGTGATTCAAGGATGCTTCATTGGGTGGATGTAACAAGCAGTTAATTGCAAAAACTAATAATTGTTTTTGCAATTGATTGCTGGCTATCTAACTGGAAACACCGGATATGGAGAAAAACTAAATTAGAAACCTATTTTTATCGGTCTGAATGCGTGTGGTATTTGTTTATATCATAATGTATTGACCATGACAGAGTGCTTTCAACTACTGATGTATATACTTAATTTGGTTACGAGTCTGTTTGGTATACAATCATTATGTAGTAAGAGTTACATTTTGTCGGCCTAGATTTCAATCATTGTGATTTTCACATATCACTTTGTACAATACTGACTATTGCATCAGGCAGAGCTTTATTTCCCAACCCATTATTAACATATGTTTGGAAAATAAGGCAAAATGTTCAGATGAGAATGTTACATATTTAACAAAAAATAGAATAATAATGATGTTCAGCTGCACAATAATAGATTTTTTAATAAAATTGAAAATTGCTATTAATTGGATTTTCCCAAAAAGGTCTTGACAACCAATCTGTTGTCTTTTTCATCTTGTGAATGGAGAAGAGGGGACTTACCAACGCAGTCATCGTTATAAAACCTTGAACTTAGAAGGCATCATGATATTTGAGCATGTTATCTGAAAAAATGGAACCTGTGGGCCTCGTTTTGTTTTCAAACTATTTTATTCTCCTTAGAATTGTAGATCTGAAAAGTATTTCTGTCAATGAGAGAGTAGGTGGGAAGTAACCACCTTCTATACCCAAGAAATAAAATTAACTATACCATTCTGCCAAGCTATCAGGAGCTGGGCTTACAAAGTAAAAATATTCATTTATTTGTTCAGGCCTCTCAACGACCGTATGTATAATAAACAGGATGTGTGATTATAATACCTTTTGGCTTCTTCATAATGTCATCTATTTCTAATGGCTTCCAAGCATCTCTGGTATGTTAAGACGTGCAAGTCATACGGCTCTAGCCAACAGAGGATGAATGCGACACGTCATGTTTCAACATGACTTGTGTGAATGTGACGGAGATTATTGTGAAATGTGCCATGTTGTCATAGATCATGTATGAGATACTTTTGGTCATTTGGATATTGTGACGCTTTGTACACATATAGATTCTTGTTTGTACCTAGGATGGTACCTTGTTACCCAAAGTTCTCCCCTCATCAATGTACCTTAATCCAGAATAACATGTCATATTTTAACATGAATTTTTTAAACATGAGTTACTATGGCAAAATGTGTCATGTTTGTCATAGATCATATTTGAGATTAATTGGATATTGTGACACTTTTTATACACGGGTAGATTCTTGTTTGTGGTGTAACATAAGAGCTAGGTTGGTACAGTGGTAATCAAGTTTGCCCCGCATCAATGTGCCTTAATCCAGAATAACATATCACGGGTCAACATGAATTCATTAAACATGAGTTACTATTTCGAAATGTGTCTTGTTCGTCATAGATCATGTATGAGATACTTTTGGACATTTGAATATTGTGACACTTTTTACACGGCTAGATTCTTGTTTGGTGTAACATACGACTAGGTTGGTACCTTGGTACCCAAGTTTTCCCAGCATCGATGTACCTTAATCCAGGTTGGTACAGTGGTAACCAATAACATGTCATATTTCAACATGAATTTTTTAAACGTGAGTTACTATCGCAAAATGTGTCATGCATGAGATTATTTGGATATTGTTATGCTTTTTACACAGGTAGATTCTTGTTTGTGGTGTAAAATAGAGCCTATTTTGGTACCTAGGTACCCAAGTTTCCCCCGCATCAATGAACCCTAATCCAGAATAACGTGTCATATTCAACATGAATTTTTTAAACATGAGTTTCTATCGCGAAATGTGTCATGTTTGTCATAGATCGTGTATTATACAAATACTACATGGTAGAGGGGAAATAGAGCAAACTTTTCCCCCGAGGTACTGGCTACGGGCCTATCACCCCGAACCCGATGGGTGAGGGGTGATAGGCCCGTACCCAGTACCGAGGGAAAATAGTGTGCCCTATTGCCCCGATCATACCATGTAGTATTTGTTTTATTACACCTCGCTGTGACTCTGGGGATGAGGTTGTAGGGAAATAGTCAAAACTATTTCCTAAAACTATTTCCCTAGGGAAATAGTACTTGTGATAGGAATTGGCCAATGAATTGCCATGATTAGTTCATGAATATTTATGAGGTGTAATAAGAGATTCTATTGACCTTTGTGTTGTAATTTAGGAGCCTGTGATTGTACCTTGCTTGGTACCCAAGTATCAATGTACCTAAATCAGTACGTATACCAATTTGTTTCAGATTCATGCACAGAAGAGAGGTCACTTGTCGCTTTTGACACAGGTAGATTCTTGATTGTGGTGTAACATAATACTAGCCTAGGTTGGTACCTTGGTACCCAAGTTTTCCCCCGCATGTACCTTAATCCAGAATAACATACCATACTTTAACATGAATTTTTAAACATGAGTTCAACTATTGCGAAATGTGTCATGTTTGTCATAGATCATGGATTGTTCGAGATTCTATAGACCATTTCAAATTGAGATCGGAAATCTTGGGAAAAACAGGTCACGTGGAGTAGGTGCGTTGCGTGTTCTTCGCAACAGTTGAGTGATTCACAGCTTTGTCCTAGTTGGTTGTCCACCTAGTGATTTAATATGTTTACATACACGCGTGCACACATGAGAAGTAAAATGTGGAACGAGACTATTTGTTTTTTTTATCAACAATGGAGTTGACGGGCAAATTCCAAATGTATCGAGCAGACGGTAAAAAGTGAAAATATTACCCCAAATCTCTTTCATCTCACCGTTTTTGTTACTGAAATGCCGCAACATCAACTTTGTGAGGGATACAATCTATCACCAACACCAGGGCAATCTACCATTCGGGCAGACGGGTGAAAAACATGTTTGTTTTTCTCCGGCACATGTACATGACCTGTGAGCTGACAGGTCATGTAACCAATATCAAATCACTCGCCTAATTGGAAACATTCGGAACCGATCGTATATTTTCGGATTTGAAATGGTCTATTGACATTTGGCTGTTGCTGTTTGGCTGTTGCTGTTGCTTTTTACACAGGTAGATTCTTGTTTGTGGTGTAACATAAAGAGCCAGGCATGAACATTTTCAGTTTTAAAACTGAATTCAGGTTTTTTTTGTGGTCCAAATTTCCGCACTTTTAAATTTCAGCCTGTTTTTGGCCTTTTTAGCCCGATTTCATGCACATTTTCAGGTTTTGTTCATGTTATTTCATTCTCATGCCTAGGTTGGTACCTTGGTACCAAATTTTTCCCCGCATCAATATACCCTAATCCAGAATAACATGTCATATTTCTACATGAATTTGTTAAACATTGCTACTCGCGAAATGTAGCAATGTGTCATGTTTGTCATAGATCGTATTTTAACATGAATGAGATTCTATTGACCTTTGTGGTGTAATTTAGGAGCCTGGGATTGTACCTTGATTGGTACCCAAGTATCAATGTACCTAAATCAGTATACCAATATTTGCCATATTCTTTGAAAACAGTTAAATAAAACCTATAGTATAGAATAGTGATGACCATGCGATACACAATTTTAATGCGATATATATGTGAAGAACATGGTCAAAGTTGAGATACTGTCACAATTTCTAATGAATAAGGCAGAGATACATATCCTGTTTGATGGGTTCAGAAAATGTTGAACATTTCAAAATATGTATTCAATTTTGTTTACATTTTGTTTTGTTTTTAAACATTACCCCAATATTTTCACAGAAAAATGTCTTGACCAACCGACCCTTCATGAAAGGTCCATCCATTCAAAGAATGTTTATGTTTGTAATAGGTATTAATGTCCACCAGTCCTATGCTAATTCAATGTGTTGTGGAATATTCTATAAGGGATTTACCTAACAGATATATGACACGGATCAGACAATCCCTGATACTACTGGCAGATGAAATAACACTGCTGTCTCCGTAACGAGCCTCCAATGAACATTCCCTCTAGTATGTGACTGTATTTGTAAGGATGTAAATAGTGGCTCGTGTCAGAGAGCCGACTGACTGCTTGTCGCATCCAAAACGGAATCATTGCTCACACGGTCGCATCTGTGCAACCTCCAGGCTCATGCTATTACAACACACATAGGTGCGTGACATTCTTGCATTGTATTGAGAGTCAGTTGGACGGTTGGTTGTATGTATACGGGAGCTGATGTAAATATAACGGCAGGTTGGCTTGTCAGACAGGAGGATATAAGAAGGGATTATTACATTTAAGGTATTACACAAATTTGTATTTGAGCAGTTTTAATTTTCCTTCTGGAAAGTACATGTGTGATGTGATAGCAACGATCGCATGATCATGTGACAGGAGAATCGAGGATGGGTGAAGTTATGCAAATTAGAACGGTAAATATCATTGCTATTAACGGACAAACTAAACTGAGCAATTTTAGGATGATGGTTAATGGATCGATCTGTGATAGGATTATAAAAAGTATCAGACCTTAAAATCACTGGCAATCAAGTCATTATACATCCTACACCTGATGCGAGTGGGTGGTTCATATACGAGCTATAAGAAGGGTGTCATGTTTAGGAGAGTATCAAATATATCCATTGCACGCTACTGTTGAATATCATCTCAACCTATAACGTCTATCAGGCTCAGTGTGCTGTTATTTTAGGTGACAAAACGTTATAATTAAGAGACAATTTCATCGCTACTTATTCTGTTGGCAACTTGGTGATTTCAGGCATGGAAAATTCTGATGTTAAACGTAAGTAGACGGAAAAATTAATAATATGAGGTAGCATACATATTGTGTGTGTGGATGCGAGTGTGTCGTCTATTGGGGCATTATAATATGCTTTTAAAGATGTGAAGAACCGTCTATTATGATGATACATCTTGGTGTTTTAAATGAGATGGGTTGGAATCGGGATGTAGATGAAAACTGAGGGAAAAATCAAAAGGTATTGTGTACGATTTGTTTTAAAATTAGATGGAATTGGGCGTGGATGATAACTGAGTAAAAAAAGGCAAAAGTGGAAAGGTATTATATGCGACCTCTTTCAAAATGATAATGAATTTGGTGTCGTAGAAACTGAGAAAAATGCAAAAATCAGAATATAATACATGTATACGCCAACTGTTCTTTCCTAATTAGATGGAATTATTAGGAAGCGCATCATATACTGATCATTCATCCCAAATTTAAAAAAAAAACCTTTTGAGAGATTTCAGATTAAATTAAATGACAGCACCATTGTTCACCAATTTACATTATTGTAAATGTTTATTTTTATTTTCCCCTTTCATTTCATTTCATTTATTACCGACTTACATGGCCTCTAGTAAGCATCTGCCGATGCCAACTGCTTGTCTGTTTTGGTTTCGTCTGTCACATGAGAACATGCCTTATTTAAAAGGACAAGCAGGGGAAGGTGGTGGGTGATTTTCATCCAAGATACTGACAGACGAATGTCAGCATTAATGTAAGGTATTTTACTCTTTTATCAGGTTTGTCAATTGACAACCAGGTTTACCGACAGAAATGTTTGTAAAATATTTGTTCAATCATCACCATCAAAACAGTTTTGGGTGTTTTTTTTAGTGGGGGTGGGGTGGTGGTATTAGGAGGGAGAGACAAGTGATATACAGGTTGGGGGGGGGGGGGGGGGGCAGTATTAGAAGGGAAAGATAAGTGATATACAGGTACAGGTAAAACATGGGGATCCTCTCAAATCTGTGAAGGGTGTGCAGTATGAATTGTCAAAAGTGGCTGAAAGTATCAAATTGCCTCATTTTGCTGAAAATCAGGGAAGGGAAGGGGAGAATGTCCTTGTTTCTTACCCATATTATGGCATCTATATACATGCATGTATTACTGTAGGAGCTCACCTGATAAATACTATGTTTATTTACCCCATCCCTTTAAACATGCACACATTAATATAGACATGTCTAGTGCCATTACAGGTGCGTGTTAAGCGCAACTATACCGTTAAGGTACTATTACCTAGAGGGTTGTAACAATGTTACATCTTTAAAATGAAATTAACGCTAGTCTGGGTCATGATCTATGAATATGTCGGAGTCTAGGGAAATATAGGGGACATAATGTGTAAGAACTGGGTTAGGGGATGTCATGAGAGACCTTGAAGCAGGCAAATATGCATGAGAAAACCTTAATGAATGAAAAACCTTAATCAAGAAACAATTCCTGCATTATCGCTATTGTTTGATTTAGTGTGAATGCAAGGCGTCTGTAACCCTGTAACCCGGGGGTTATAAGAGCCCTCAAAGACAGGAAGCTGCCATCTTGACCTTAAAGGGACATTAAGTAGTGTTGAAGATTTTTTTTATTAATTAATTTACTTCAGAATTCAAGATGAACATTAAAAATTACCATTATTGTTGTTTCTACTCACAAAAACACAGCAAAACTTGATTAAAACAATACCATCGCTTTTAATTATTGAACCTTTTCTTAAACACCAATTTTTGAATCAACGTTTGGTCGTACAAAGTGGGCTGATTTTTCTTAATCCGTATAGGTGTAAGTTCATACATGTAATACAATTGTAAAAATATACAAATCCCAGTTTTTATCATAATTGAGGGCGCAGCCTCCAACACATCTCTTAATGCCCCTTTAATTTGTACTTTCACCCTTGGTTTCAATGAGAGAATAAAGATACTGTTTTAGACTGTACTGTTATATTGTCTGACAAAAACGCGGGCGGTAGTATTATTTTAAGTGGAACAACTACGCCTCAGGCGGAGTTGTTCTACGCAAAAGAATACTACTACTGGAACGTCATACTTTTATAGACATCCGTTAAAATAAGTACCTTTTATTGCCCACATTTGTCAACTTTTACCCCTGTTAGTACACCATTCAGTGTATCCGAATAAACATGCAGGTAAAGCCAAGTAAGATGCACTTCGGAAGTGCGCGTAATGGAACAAAACTATAGTTACCACTTGCTGCAAGAGGAGGGTCACGCTAATTAATGTAAGCAGTAAGACTCATGTAAATGTTGCCAATAGGCACCTAGAGGTACGAGTCTTCCCATTCCCTATTGCACATCTAAAAAAAGATGGCAAACATGAACATTGATTTATTTTCATTAGGACTTGCTAGACTCAAATGTTTTGAATGTACTCCCAATTATGTTTCAGCCGCTACAATTCTTGACTAGCTGATTCTGTCTAATTGAGAAAATTGGGTGTGGCTAGTATTCCATATGTTTTTATCGTTCAATTAGCCTACGGATCTAACCAATAATTGTATTTCTCTAGAAATACCCATCAGTGCCGGTGTGTGCCAAAGTAATTATTAGGCTTTTAAGTCGAGTGTCTGTCGGTATCCATTATTCGTATTATGCACGTAAGTGAGGAGCACTTTGCTCGTTTACACCGGTAGAATTGGTCTAGTTACCTGCAGCTGCAGGAATTATATGGCTCATTGTATTGAAGGTGAATATGTGGATGGGATGAGGACCCTGTCACTAGGTATCGAATACCTTTTATAGAGGTTTTACGAGAGCTGTGTCTCTCTATAGTATTGTTTGACCTGATATAAAATCATATAAGGTGATGCAAAAAAAAAACCAACCCTGTTCTACTGGCCTGACCCACCCATTTTTTCAAATATTTGAATTATATTCTTCAAAAAAAAAAAAAAATGTGGGTTGAATTTTTTGAATTTTTTTGAAAATTCACCAAAAGTTTCCAACATTTAAAGATAGATGTTCCGATTGCTGGCCCGATTTTCAACTTGATGTTTTCTATTTTATATGAAAGGTCATCCTTAAAATTGTCGCATTCTTAAGTTTGAGTTGCATAACTCCAACGGTTCTATTTTTAGAAGCACACGGTCACAAAATATTTGCCCATTGAGTAGTACACAAACTGGTTGGTGGTTAACCACCTTTGGCAGTAGTTCACCACATGTTAGCCTATCATTCCTAAATGGAAGATTTCTGGCCCCTATGATTTTATAGACATAATGAGAAAAATATGGGGATTCTCCTGATATCAAAATATCTTGATGTGAAAAAAAAATCATAGCCCCCAAAAAGTGATCGGTACATACGCCTTTAAAAAAATAATAATAAAATATGCCTGACCGACCGACCCTACCTGAGAGGTCCATTTTCCCGTAGAACAGCGTTTTTCGGCACCCAACCTAGACACTTTGAATTGTTTCTAGTATCTTTTTGGTGAGAATAATGTGACAATCCTATTCCTATTATGACTCTTTGACAACAAATTTAGACAATCCTTAAATTTAAAAATCTCTGTTTGCTCAGACCTGTTAGTAGCACCTGTTAGTTTTCCCCCTTCACTTTATGTATATTTAACCAATGAGCATCAAAGGTAAGTAAGATTCTCCGCATTCACATGATCAATAATCTCCCTGTAACATATGATGCATCCTAGGTAATATCAGTGTATCACTGATTGTGTCTATACCTGTGAATAAAACCCTTGAGATAACTACAATGATCTGACAGAATCCATAACCATATTTGCAATATGCCTATTATTTCTACATATTTGCAATGTTGATCAAATTTTCATACTATAGTTTAATCAGTTCCAAATTGGCGAGAAAGAATCGTTTTTTCATCTCTCCGCGCGCAACAATAATCCCAGCGTACTCGGCGTAATTATAATCACACACACAAGGTTTTGGTGGCACGCATACCCATTTGTGCGCATGTTGCCTTCATGCGCGCCCATGTTCTTCTGTATTCATTCGCCGCTGCCGAGAGGGTGTCGCCAATTTGGAACTGATCAAACTATAGTTGTGAAGGAAAATCAATCCAGCATGTTGCATTTTAGCTCATTTTTTTCTGAAACATAATGGCCAACTGCATAAGCCAATATTTCATTTGTGTGCAATTTCCCCTATAATTTAAGTGCCATACTGACAATATTAAATTATCAATTGAAATTCACAGCTGCAGACAATGTTGAATTACATTAGAAATGTCTTCATTTTAATATTTTTATCTCTAAAGGAATTTATTTTGCTGATTGATATGAATGCACATAATATATACAAAAATAAAACAAACATGAATATTTCATCTTATACATTGTCTAATGCTAATTCATCTGGCTATGTTATTATTATCATATAAATTGTTAATACTATACTATACATGGGTCCAATATTGCTTTAGGGTTAAATAATTGCCCTGAGAACTTAACCCCAAGGGATTAAGGTATGATCAATCCTTGTGAATTAATCAATGTGACAAAACATGTCATATCATATTAACGAAGCCCATTTTATGATAAGTTATACTATGCCACATTAGCTTGCAAAATAAAGAAAAATGACTCATATTAGCCTGCAAAATAAAGAAAATTATAGGTTTTTTTTCTCTATATCTTTATTGCATTAGGCCAAGTAAAAAAATAAAGCAGTTTCTCGTCCCCTCGCGCATCATTTTTCAGGAATTCTATAATTTTCTTTTTTTTCGGTATTTTTTTCCATAACTTTTTGTTAAAGTATTTAAAAAGCAATGAGCATTTTACAAACACCCCAGAACCATGAAATAAAACGATTTTACAAAGGCCTCATCCTCTTCAAGTTATGCAATCAATCATGCAATACTACGCTGGTAATGGTGATTTTGCATTGTTTACTAAAAAAAAAAAAACAGTCCCCTCATCCTCCTTTTTTTCAAAAGTTAGGACGAGAGACTAGTTTTTATTTTTATTTTGCCTTACTGATATTGTTTTAACAAATTCAGGGATTATTTTTTACCGAATTAGAAAGTGATTATTTTTACCTGTGGGATACATTAATTAGGAACTATGGAAAGGGGTGCATGTCTGTAGGACCTATCGGACGGGGTATGTGTTAATGGCCTTTGAGAATGGGGTGCATGTTTTAAGGAGCTTTGGGAAGGGTGAATGTATTTACGCCTCGTGGAAAGGGATGAATGTCTTCAGGACTTGTGGGAAATAGAAATTAAAATTGCAAGTGCACATCTTTAAGGGCTGTGGGAAGCAGTGTTTCTCTAGGACCTGATGGAAGGGGGGGGGGGCATGTCTTTAGGACATAGTAATTAGTAATGGATGCATTTCTACACCAGTGGAAAGGGTTGTCATTAGAACTACAATGTTAGAAAAAAGTGTTCGAACACTTTGTAGGTGTAATGTAAAGTATTTCCCCTTCCCCCTGATCAATGTTGAATCCCACAATTTGCCCACCATCAGCACAGGGCCTCGCAACATTGATCGGGGGAAGGGGGAGGGATATGAGTAAGGGGAAAAAAGTTTTGATTTTCACGTGACTCAAAAAGCATGCCTGTTATGGTCCAATAAGCATGGCAATTAGGGTCAGTGTTCGAACACCTTTTTTCTATGATTGTAGTCAGAAAGGGTTCACATCTTTAAACCTTAGAAGAGGTGCAAATAATGTTTAAAGAATGGGCAAGTAATACAATTATTTGATTTATTGTGCTGCTGGCTGTGGGGTGGCAGATCATGGTCTTGGTTTGTGATGGCTTTGATGGAAACTGTAGAAAAAATGGAAAAGGGGTATTTTTGTCAGTATAAAAAGTTATAAGGATGGCAAAATTGTAGAAATGCTTGTTTAGGGTACCTATGTGGGTCACAAGAAAATACCTGAACATGATATCCACCTTTGTATATAAGTACTCCCCCCTGCTCGAGGGGTGGTGGAACTCTACTCATTCTCCGAGGATCAACTTACCTCAAAATAAATCGAAAATGGCTTATGTTTATAAATAAATACAGGGAACTGGGAGGAAGTATGGTTAAATACTGAATCATATTGATAGCAAACTTGATATTGAACCAGTGTCCAGGGACTGCGGTACATGCATACCTGTTTTATCCTTCCCACAATGCACCTGTAGGATTGTGTGTTTTGTAGGGTGGGGTTTGTTTGTTTGTTTCTGAGAGCTGAGAGGAGGGTGAGTTCTTTTATAAATAAATGAATTACATGAAGTGGTTTACGCTGAAAGGTTCACTCTTTGTGTTATCATTATGAAAAATTCTGGAGGGAAGATATAAAATGTCAATTTATTGGACCTATTCGAGTGGAGCTAGGGCAGGGTAGAATTGTTTTGGGTATCATGCCTCCTGCCTCCCCATATTGCAATTAATCAGTTGATCCCAGGGGAGAGGTTATGGGAGTGTGCCGCCAAATAGGGTCCCATTTTTCACCCGTCTGGTAAACGAATGACCACTTTTCATACCTTATTTATGGGTCTAAATCCTCAATTTTGCTATTTTTCCTCAGAAATGTTGTAAAATCTGTCAAATTTATACAACAATTATCATGGGTCTCCGGTAAACATATGGGTCCATTTCCCCCCGAAAATTGGTAAAAGTTTGGGTCAACTTTTATTTTGCTGGCGGGATACCGGTACCAACAAATATCCGAGTACCCCCTCCCCCAAGCAGTTGATTTGGCGCTGTAAGTGTTTGCTGTAAAGAAAAAAGACCCTATATTTTTGTGACAAACTTTATCGTTGTTATCCAATATGTTACGACTCAGTGGTGTTTCAATAATGTTGCATTATGGGTGAATAGGAAAAATATCCCAACTTATTTACAACAGTCATTGGTGAATCAGAGAAATGTATTACCTTTGCTATTAATAGGTGCTGGTAGGGAAAGAGATTTACATATTGACGAATGATTAGGTTACAAAACAGGAAAACTGCTCATATTTTCCATATAATTTGTCCAGACTTTAGCTAGCCCACCCTCCCTAGGTCCACTGTCATGGGAATTGGTCCAATATTCAAGCAAAAGGAAGGTCATTGCAACTTTTAAAGGGGGAAATATACCCAAAATCAAAGGACATTGCAACTTAAAGGTATATTATGTGATCTTTTCCAGGGGACGCCCTCAATACTCGAAAAAAATTGAAAGTAGATTTTCTTGCAGATTTACTTTTCTGATCATAAATCATAAATATATTCCAAGTTACAGAGCGATACGATTCCTTATAACCTCAAAATCATGGTTTTAGAGTGAATTTAGAATAAAATTTAAAGAAATAGCGGTACAATCTATTTTCAAACCATGATTTTGAAGTAATTAGGAATCGTATCGATCTGTAACTTAGAAGATCTTTATAATTTATGATCAAAATGCAAATCTGCAAGAAAATCTGCTTTCATAGTAAAAAATCAATGATAGAGGGCGCTACTTGGAAAAGATCACATAATATGCCTTTAAAGGGGGAAAATATACCCAAAATCCACTTACCTTTGATGAAAAATGTTTACATCGCTTTCCCTACTCCATATACAGGGCGGGTCAAAATAGTCAGGTCCCGTTTTAAAAAAATCAAGAAAAATACTTCTTGTACAAAATTGGTAATTGTTTTCATTGTTTATGAGAGTAGACATACTTCTTCATACCTGGTGATGTTTTCACGACAATATATTCCACGCCAGATTTACAACATATTTACGAAAAGATGCGTAATCCAAAGTGTTCCAAGTTTGGTGGTGGATGTTAATACTACTGTAATATTAGTTATTCATAAAACACAACACACTGTATAACTGTTGCAATTTATACCAATATATCATGTTTTTTTGTTGAATCTCTGATAAATTAAACGATATTGCATGCAAAGCATAACTCAGTATTGCACAAATATATTCATAAAATGGACTATGCACTTTGCCTGGTAAGTTGCTAAAGCACAAACTGTTTAAAGATATAAGATCTGTTTTCTCTCAGACTTCTCTCATATCAGTTCGATTAAAATAACAAGTTTCAAAATACTTTGGTCAACATTTTGTTAAAACTCAATAATGTTTGTTATAGGCTATCTCTGATTGCACGAAAACTATTGAAAACATAACCGCAAAGACAATAGAATCTCTTTTCCTATTGTAAATGCTGTGAATACCAACACGCCTTTGATTGACTAATTCAAAAGGCGCGCGGTAAACGTTAACATCCATAGGGATCCCTTAGATAAGTTGGAACAGATTTTATTTTACAGAATTTAGAAAAATTATCATATCTCCCGTTTCGAATAACCAATTTGAATGAAATAAAATTTAGGTTATAGCTAGTAATGCCACCTTGCTAGGCAAGTCATTAAATATATTCATTTTGGAATTTTAACTGGTTTAAAAAAATCGATGAAATCGGGACCAGACTTTTTTGACTCACCCTGTACAGTGTAGTGTGATATATCTATTGATTTTTAAGCACAAAATAGTGTTGATTTTGGCACTTTCAGATTGCTACCGCCCCATGTTCTCAAGCATGTTGCTGAGCGGTGGAGCAAGGGATTGCTTCAAATTGGATATCATTGTAAAGATGAACACATCAGCTTCTGAATGATATATCACACTAAATGGACATATCCGGAGATGTTTCAACAAATTGTGATTGAAAAAATATTCTGAACCTATTTTGAGCAGTTTATATACCACTGCGCAGTGATAGCTTATTCAAATCATCACATTCGTTGTTGATATTGGTCTTTGATCGCATGGAAACATAACACAATCTCATTAAAATTGTGTTTGATTGCTGCGATCACTGGAATCCGCACTGACGTCCTGTTCATATTCATATGGAATGAAATAAAGGTCGAGGTAATACGACTTCCCTGCTAACATATAACATTTTAACAACATATTTATAACATAACCCTAACCCATTCACAGGGTTTGTAACAATAAAGCAAACAGGGGGAAACACAGGTAAATAATGACAAAAGGAAAAAGGTGTGCTGCCCCCGGGGATTCGGAGCTTATATGTTGGATTTTGTTGGATTTAGCATCGTTGGGTTGTTAAGTATTCTAAATTTAAACATGGTAAATCATTATGGGACTTGAATGATACCCCACAGGTGAAGATTTCCATCTCATTATGAAGGGTTAAAAGATACTGTGAGGAAATATCATCATCATCATCATTATTAGGTACCGCATCCATTGAGTAATTTAGGTTCAATTAGCGAGTGTATTACTCTAAAGCATGATGAGCATGATCAATTACTAACAACTATCTCTAAAAATGGCTAACTAAGTATACCAACCGATTTCTGAAAGCCCATTCATAAATTACGATAATGATTTATGAAATTAAAGGCATATTATGTGATCTTTTCCAGGGAGCGCCCTCTATTCATGATATTTTTTAGAAAGTAGATTTTCTTGCAGATTTACATTTCTGATAATAAATCGTACATACATTCCAAGTTACAGAGCGATACGATTCCTAATTACCTCAAAATCATGGTTTTAGAGGGAATTTAGACTAGAGTAAAATAAGTTGTCGGACAAAAATCGACATCCGACAGTTTATTTTCACTCTAAAACCATGATTTTGAAGTAATTAAGAATCGTATCGCCCTGTAACTTGGAATGTATGTACGATTTATAATCAGAAATGTAAATCTGCAAGAAAATCTGCTTTCAATTTTTTTTGATGTTGAGGGCGTTCCCTGGCTAAGATCACATAATATACCTTTAATTGTGACAGAGAAATCGAAAATCAGCATTGATGTTCTGGGAATTTCATTGCACCACAGAATTCCAAAGTGTATATGCAATATGTGGAATATGGCAACAAATATTCCATTACACAAGATTGTATGTAGTTATTGGTGAGGAATCTATACAGGCATTTTCAACAGAGAGGAGGGAGCCTACATACTCAGTTACTTATGTTTTCTTTGTTGCCCTAAGGCGTACATGAGATTACACATATATTTTGGTTTAGAAATTGTAGATAGAACCATTAATAACAATATTGTGCATATATAAATAATGTGGTTTGGTAAGTAGATTGGAAAACTTGGAACTGGAACAGAAAAACCAAGATTGATTCCCCACATATATGTGGGGAATCAATCTTGGTTTTTCTGTAGCATTACAGTAATATCTGATTGAAAAAATTTACAATTATAGTGTAATTAGTCAAGTTGCTGCTTGTACACATTTTGCACTGATTATGGATTTACTCTGGAATCTTAAAGGGGCACTGTTGAGAGATACAGATTGGACTGTACCCTTAATGTTCCTGGAAATCAGGTTGTTTTTTTGTACCTACGATATACTTGGCATATTAACTACCATCTGAAACCATTTACCGTCCATCTATTATGTAAAATTTCACGATTTGGTTATTTTGATGTAGATCACATTGAAATTATTTGAACCATCGCCACATAAATTGCTTCAACCAAATTGCTATCTAGCTCTATCGTTCATCCCTTTTTCCCCATAAATTATCACACTTCAGGGTTCCTATATGTACCTTATCTATTGAAACATTCATTTTTTCCAAAATTTCGTTTTTATCGGCAATCTCTCGGTGCCCCTTGAAGTGATTTTTTCAGGTAGGTATGTAGGTTACAGCAATGATTGAGTTATGTAATATCCCCATGTACGGGACTAAACAGAAAGAATGGCATATTGATATCTAAAATAGATTGCAATCGTTTAGGAGTTTACAGAGCATGTTCTAATGGGGGAAAACCCTCCAAAATTACTGCTGTCACCACATAATCTATTCATAATAAAGCGCAGTATATCTGAACCATGGCCGACATTCTTCTGTGAATGTGGTGGTGTAAACATGATCGCATTGGAATTACATTGTGGTATGTCATGATGTGATCTCTATAATTCCGGCTGACGTCATGTACCCCGCTTGAAAAGATATAAAAAAAACTCTCAAAAATGTCTTTATTTGTACTCAAATTAGTTTTGTACAACATTTTGACCACTTTTTTAATGAATGACCAATATATTTTTTGTGTATTGGTCTTTCATATTATATTCAAATAGATATGAAAATATACAGAAACCAGTGTTCGCTGCCATCGCCATCATATTATAGCATTTAAAATTAGTGTAACCGTTTGGATGCCTTGACTATTATAATGGTGAACCCTTGGCATGTCTTAATCATACAGAAACACATTCAATCGCCATCACTGTGAATTCTTGTAACATTATGTTCCCAGCCCTTAACACTTTTGGACCGGTGATTTGACATTTCGCCAGTAATAAATCATCTAAGGATGTGTCTATTTCCCACTATGTTGTCCAATTAAAAGACTGCAATGGACATAATTATGCCCCAAGGGCATAAACTAACCTTCATAACCCTGAAAATGGACCACATAGTCAGCGGTTGACAAAATCTTAGATGATTTATTACCGGCGAAATGCCAAAATCACCGGTCCTAAAGTGTTAAGGGATGGGAACATAATGATAAATCGTCATGATTTATGCTTACTGTGAAAATGTCATATCACGATGTTTGTGTTAGGATTCATAATTGTACCCAATTTAAGCATCATGTCATGCACTATTTTTCAGGTGCATTAGTTGCTATTTTTAAGGTGCTGTATACTGTTTAAGGTGCTGCTTACTTACGATTTTGAGTTTTCAGCCGACACCTTATTTAAGACAAAATTTTGGAATGATATGGTTACAGACGGTATAGGAAATCTGGTTTCTCTATTATATTTCAATCATATTGCACAGATGGCTTTGTAACCTATAAAGACATCTAGATTGTCTAGCTGTAATAGCAATCAACCATTCAGTGGAGGTTAAAACATAGTCTGCTCGAGACATCCCAATATGTTAGCTATAGTTTTGATCTACGACAAAGCTTCATCAGATTACAGTGTGTCAAAATCATCAATAGATAGATCTCGTACCATCTGGTATAAAGTTACGAGCCGAACAGATGTATTTTGATTTATATATAATTATTTCTGCCCAGTTGCGGGCGCGCATCAAGAAGCCATTTAAAAAAAAAGGGCTATCCTTTTTTTAGCTAACTTAAACGGACACATCTATTTTGAGCCAATTTAATTTGAACCACAATCTATTTTGAGTCAATCATCTGATATGCAAGGACAGCAGGTCATACGTCATTAATTAAAAGTGCAATTATATCGTCGCTGTTCTGACATACCGGCACATGTGCCATTTTGGGCAAAATGAGTTAAGATGCATTTTATGATCTACAAATGAAACTCTTTATTCTCCCAAAAAATTGAGACAAAAAGGTAATTAATTAATGAGATACCGCACTAATTAGTGTGATATGCCAGGGTTTGAACATAATACCGGCATGAAAACCTCATTTTGTATTCTGACATACCGGCACATCACAATATTCTGCCATAGACTACCGTGTAACTGCAGTTCTGATATACCGGCATATCACTGTATCACTGTTCTGACATACCGGCACATGACTTTATGACATAATTACTCCTAATTAATAATTGCAATTTGTTGTTGTAACGTGCTCATAACAAACGTAAGTATATATCTATTAGTGTTCTTTGACAATGATAGTGACATTTGATGTAAATGCTCTCTAACAAGTCTTTAAAAATTGGAAAATTTTCAAACACGATTTTCTCAAAACGCTGTTTTTCGTGATGTGCCGGTATGTCAGAACAGCGACGATATGCTCTAAGCCAAGCTGTAAGCACTTTTGTCATTGGTTACAGAGATATTGGTAAATAACAAGAAATAAACAATCAGAGAGGCTGTTAGTGGTGCATAGGAGGTTAAAAAGACAATTTGTCAAGTTCTTTTTTGAATAATCCTCTCATGGAATCTCGCCAATTGAAACCCCATAATATTTTAAAATATATGTTTTGATTTCTTTATACATTAATCCATATCAATTTTATTTCAGTTTTAACAATAACCAATGATTAAAAGAGGCAACTTACATTTTGTTTGATTAATTTATACTTTTATCATCATGCATATACTTGAATTTCATACTTTTTATCATGCATACTATATAATCCATTTAATAATTTCTCGATCTGAGCTAGCATTCATCCGAATCATGTTAAACGCACAATGTGCAGTGTAATGATGCTCCGCATTCCATAACATCGGGCGCTCTTGCACTACGCAGCTGTAATGGTTGCGCACCAGTTGCATAGAACACTTGGGAATTGTTCAAAATGATCGAGAAATTATTAAACTGATTATAATTCTACCGATTTGCTCATTGTTTTCCACGGGGCCACTCAGATATAATGCGGTAAGCATCTGCATGAATTTAATCATAGTTTCATATTTCAATGCATACTAAATACCAAAAAAATCCTGATTTTATCTTCAAGGCATATCTCTCTGTTAAGGGTGGATTTGACATGCGAATCCTTGTTAAGGTGACAAAAAATCCAACCATAACCAACCCATATTTGAGATATTGTTAAAAAAATTAATTCACATGCCAATGAATACCAACCCAAAAAATGCTGGACAGAAAATCGGCAAAATTCTAAGAGATATTTAAAATAAAAAAACGGTCATTTTTTTGAATGGAAAAAAAAGATAGCCTGACCAACTGACCCAACCTGAGAGGTCTTCTATTTGTCCATAGAACAGAGTTTTTCCCTGTTGCCTAAAGGTGAATTTTTCTACTTCTTTGAGAATCTGCGATAAGTTTTTTTTAGAGTGTATTCATGTGGACGCTTAACACTTACAACGTTTATAAATGAGAGGGCCACCCTGTTTCGTTTTCACATGTTTTATTTTGACTAACTCATGCATGGCATTTTACTTTCATTTTGTTTCTTTCTGTTCTTTCTTTTCTCACTTGCTGCTGCCATCACAGAAGAAGGAGAAGAAGTGGATTCGATGTCAACCCAGGATGTCACAAGTCCTGCTGGAGATCACACAGACAACGATGAGGTCGTGAGGTCACAAGATGAGCAGGAGGAGACAAGAGTCATGACAAGTCCTGGTGGCCTTCGCTCTGTCAAAGACCAGTTTGAAGGCGGTAATGTCAGCAATGTGGAAGTCAAGAAGCTGATGGACGAAGAAGTCATCAGGCCAACCGCTATGCAGAACGACGAGAATGCCCCCGAGGGCATCAACTCTTCGGGAATTTCCGAAAACGAACCCGTTTTCAGAGATGATGTGGTAAGAGCGGGAACTCCGAGCGACGACCCAATGTCGGCCAGCGGAGGGACGAGATCGCTTAAGGACAGATTTGAAAAGGGACAGACTAGCAGTGGCAATGATGAAGACCAAATCACGTCCCCGAGCAAAATTGATGTGACGGCAGAGATCGAAGAGGCAAAGAGACGCGAAGAGGAGGTGAGGGGAACCGAACCTACTGTTTCAGAGAATGAACCTCTCGTACGTGATGATGTAATCCGTGCAGGGGATACTATGGAAGATATCCAACCTGAATCTGGCGCTCTTGGATCACTCAAGGACCGGTTTGAAAAGGGCACTGTGTCCAATATTGAAGATACACCAAAGAAAGATCAAATCAAGATTGGCTCGTTAGACAATTTTAACAATGAGAGCAACCAAGGAGGGATATCAGAGAATACACCGCTTGTACGCGATGATGTGGTTCATTCTTCGGACACAACCGATGATCCTGGATTCAAAAAGGGAACCTCAAGATCTCTGAAAGCAATGTTTGAGAGTGGACCTGTGAGCAACCTCGAACAAAAGCCAAGAGAAAAAATTGATATTTCACCTCGTTCCCTGGAGGATTCATACGCTGCCAATGAATCAGCTAATGCATCTGGGGTAAGCGAGAACACACCGCTGGTACGCGATGACGTCGTCAAATCTTCGTCTACCGTTGAGGAGCCAGGAATCAAAGTCGGTGGCTTGAGGAATCTGAAAAGTCTCTTTGAGTCGGGACAAGCGTCGAACGTTGAGGTCAAACCAAGGCAAGTTGCCCAACGCAAACCAGCAGGACTAGACTCTATCGATCCCTCTGATACTGCAGAGATGGTTACAGAAAACACACCAGAAGTAAGGGATGATCTGGTGAGAGAAACGCCAAGATCAGATAACGTTGATGTCGCCTCGGGTCATTCTCGCTCTTTGAAGAACAAATGGGAGGCAGGTGAGATGGAACGTCCAGACACCAACTACAAGACCGTTGTCACCAAGGAAGAACCACAAGTAGCGGAGAGCGAACCAGAACCACAAAGGGAAGACGTTGTGACTGGAGATTCAGAATCCACACAAGTGCATATTGAAGCCGGTAGCTCCAAGTCTCTGAAAGAAAGGTTTGAGAGTGGTAAGTATTAGATTATTGGTTAAGTATATATCCACTAAATGTGGCTTCACATAATTATTTAACTAGCAACACTGCTCTTATGATGGGAGTAATAAACAAAGGCAACAGTAGTATCACATAAACCTCTCAAATTTGTACTGTTGCCACCATCTCAGCCATTGTCTTGGGAATGTTACAATGGGGTTCAGAATAATCGGTCTTCACCCAGTTCATTTTTAAAACTTTTCCACCGCGATGTCCTATGTTGGCAGGGGATTGGGCATTTAAACGATACTCATGCTTTTAATGAAACCCTTTTCTACCCAGAATGAACCCAAAACTGACCCTAATGAACCCAAACAGTTACAGATAGGTTCCATTTCAGCATGCAATTTTGAGTATGTTAAACTCTTTCCAACCGACTATTAGTTTAACCATATCGAAACAGATTTTTCAGAAACCATTCCTAATTTTCAAGGTTTTATCTCAAGAATTACTGAACCAATACTTGGCATGTTTGTACTTGTTTCAATGCATTTGTCATGGAGATTCTAAACAAGGTGATGAAATTAAATAATTTTGACATTTTTGAAACAATTTGTGACATTTTTGAACTGTCGTCTGCAGATGACTGCCGCATGGAAAGGGTTAACCTGGAAATTAGGTGCTTAACGAAACTAGACTGATAATCAAGTACTCACATGAAATCCCATTGTAACATTCATAAAAGACTGAAAGTGAAACTAGGGTATCACATTATTAACAAAGCACTATAGACTGAGAGTCAAGTCTGGGGAATGGTTAGTTATATCTGGCCATTCTAGTTGAAATCCATACACCCCTATGGAAGACATTACCCTAATCTTCCCCACATGGAGTGTGAATTTCAAAGGGGTTACCTGCATGGGTGACTCCGTTTGTAATCTACACTCCCTGTGTGAAAGTTTAAGGTCATCCTGTTATGTTTTCCATAAGAAAGTGTATGAATTTCGTTTGGAATTGTCAATTTTATGATTCAATAGTGTGTAATTGTATGAATTTGAAGTGATAATTATAGTGTGTTAACAAAATGTCTTTAAAATTAGGTTGCATTTTACATGCATACGTTCCAATTATTTGAAATGTAGAATCTAAACTTGTATGCTACTGATATTTGTGTAAACCTCACTCCCCATGTAGCATTTGTTGGATAGTTACACTCATGTTACTGCTCCATTCCAGATGGGCTACCTATCCTAGGTCAAAGTTAAGAAATATACACATTATTTGCGATTTTTAAGTGAATCTTTCTTGTTGCATGATGGGGTTTAGCTAACATGGAGTTATTTACAGCCATCGTCCATCTTGATGATAAGCTCATGAAAACTCTCATGTTTGGGCTCTATAAATAACTCCATTATTGATGAGTTTTTAATAACTTGTACATTTACCACCAATCATGCGACAAGTAAGGTCGGGTCATATTGGGAATAACGTCTCAATAGAATACTTAAAACATAATTTGGGAAGCCCTTACTGTCCAAGTTACAAAAACTGAAAAACTGACAAGACAGAAATTTGTACTTCAACTGTTTCAGTCGAACATCCAGGTTTATCGTCCCCTTTGCCGATTTATTACCCAGAATTCATTCTGATTCACTGCCCGTTGCTTCATGTGATGCGTTCTACACTTGTTTTACTCGCGTGATTTCCCCTTTGCGAGTCGGTGTGACGTCAACCCGACCATGAGAATACAGGACATTTTGTTGTTGACAGAGAGGTCATTGAAATGACACAGATTTGAGAAATTGGCAACATTTGTATAGCGTACATAGTATTGCCAGGTAATTTCCCAATGATAAATCTGCACATTTAAGACAAATTGAGATTTCAGATATAATAAAAACTATGGTACCGGAACCGCTTAATCAGTTGTGGCTATATATAATTAATAATGTAAATTAAAATTTACCACACCCAAACATAATGTTGAAGCGTATAGGGTAAAGTGTGCTGTAAGTACCAGGCATTTATCAAGTACAGAATTGAATAAAGTCATGATAGTTAAAGTGCCTACATGTTAGACGCACTTTATTCTGTAAAGGACTTGCTTGATACATGCCTTGGACCGACTGTCAGCATCATAATGCTATGGAAAATATAATGCAAAATTTCACTAATGGGTGCGTACATACTTGCATAAACCCTGAAGTACATATAATTACCTCGCTGTGCGTACCGCAAACATTCAGTAATGGTTGCGTGTCCCAATTGGTCACTAAGCGCATGCATGCATAGTTGTTCGCGTGTATCATGCATTTGGAAGCATCCCTGGGAACAAACCAAACCATGCTCTCGTAAAATAGCTTGAATTTCGTCCATGACAGTGATTATAAAGTACCCTATATCCCTACATTCTCAAAGGTGGGCTGACAACACACAAACTCGCACCAGGAAAACAAGTGTCACACAAAGCAAAGGGCAGTGAATCAGAGTGAATTCTGGTTAATTTATCAGCAAAGGGCAAACCCGGATGACCGACCAAGAGAATTGTGATATCTACAAAGACAGCTTTTCAGAAAAAAATATCCGACAACCTAGCTTACCAAATCAAAGGAATTAAAATGGGGATTGTTGCTAACTTATGGTCCCACACCACTAAATCAGTTCCCTATTGCTTTGTGTGGTTAAGAGGTCAAGTTTGTGTTAATTTTTTTCACCTTTAGAGCAAACTGGTTCATTCAAATCATTGTTTTTATTGAAGATCTAGATGTCTTCTGCTTCAAAACAATCACTTTTGTGGGGGGTGACCGGCATTTTTTTTCGCTACGGGCCAATGATATCTATTTTAGGTACGACAGACTACATTTATCCTAAGACCAGAGATTCTAGCTCTAAATTGGTGGAAACAGTGAAATCGTGTAAAATTATACCATTCAAGAAAAAGCTAGAGATTTTGGGCCTGACATGGAGGAAATAACCTACAAATGCAAAATTATGAAACATTTAGGTACATTTACAGCATTTATTACCTTTTCTAGGATGTTAAATTTAGACTTATGGTGGGATCAATCTTAATTTCAAACACTGCCGTGTAATGTCAGAATGCAAAATATGATTTGGTGGTGTGTACTCTACACTTTCATAATGATATATCCTCAGAACCAAATGGTCAAATAAACAAATGTCAGCACAGAGAAGGCTGTACAATATGGTTAAATCTGTTTAAAAATCACCCCTTCCTTTTCTGTATGGCCTGTTTTCATGATTTCTTGTTTTATAGTTTTTTATGACATCACAATCATTATTCACTCATAACTTTTTTTTATAGTGATCGTAGAAAAATGATCAAAACAGTTCTGTATTCAGCACAGTATTCTTATGATATAAATATCTCCAATATGAAAAATGCCACCATGTGGCGGGTTTTCACAGATCGCATCACATATGTTTAAAAATCATCTCTTCCTTTTATGTATGCATACAAGTTTAATTCTACTTCACAATAATGTTTGTTTCAACACCATTGTTCATGGTCTTAACTCATTGTTCTTATTTTTTCGAGTATATTTATAGAATGTAACAACTAATTGTTTGAAGTGTATACATAGCTACTACTCGCATGTCTAGCTGCCATCAACGACGATAGAACCGTGCACAATGCATGTGTTACATACCTCACTCACCCACTAACGACACGGTGAAAAACAAAACTGCAGCTTACATTCAACACGGCTGTTTGACTGTGATTTGCCAGAGTTAAGTATCTCTATGTAACAGACAGGTATCTACTGTGCAGATTTCAAGAAATTTACTGAGGACAATTACAAGTTCACACATTTTTTATGACGCTGAATATCTTTAACATGGGGCTTTGACAGTAAATACAACATGTGGCCCATCATCAAAACATTCATACGTGAGGCAAAAGCAAGGTATAAATCATTTTTTTGGGATCGGAGTGAAAAAGAACAAACTTAATTTCACACTGAAACATTGTTTCATCTGAGGTTGGGTTTAGGGCATATAACGCAAAGAAGGGGGTACCTGAAATGTTACTAACCATTTTTTGACAGAAAATTGACCCATGTGTTTACGAAAGATCAATATTTGTTCATTATTTTTAATCAACGTTGCCAATATTATCAAAAAAAGGACAATTTTTAGGAAATTAGAGCCTTATGTTTTCTAGTGCTCTGTTAAGAATTCTCAAGATCCATTGATTGACCAAAATAGGTATGAAGGGGATGGGAGGAAATCAAAAATGGCCTATATTTTCTTAGTTCCAGAGCTGCCAGCACTCCCTGATACTGCAGGAGACTCCCTGATAATAAACTGATCTTGACTCACAAATTTGACAACCTCCCTGATTGAGGAAACATTTTATACAGGGTGAGTCAAAACAAATTGTACGGGAATGAATATTTGTTTAAAAATAGACCAAACAAATCATGACAAACCAATGAGGCATGTATTCAAAGAGCAACTTATTCCGCTCGCTTACAAAAGAAATCATTGAAATCGATCATTTATATCAGGAGCTATGCCTGTTTTAATAAAAGAACCCCTTTTTTAGCTGTCCACGGAACGCTCAATTCTCTTGGAATCTTTCCACTTTAAGTGGGCAGCAAAATAAGGTGTCTTAATTGTTTTAAGTGGGCCTTCAATGTTTAATCATTTTCTTATTGTTGTCACTGATTTTTTATTTTATGCACACCATTCCCACTTGTGTTTGAAACTCACAGGCTTTAATCTCATTTGAATATAAATGCCCGTGTGTAAATTTTTCTGCCCACTTAGAGTGTATAGATTTCAAGAAGATTAAGCGTTCCGTGGACAGCTAAAAAAGGGTCTCTTTTATTAAAACAGACATAGCTCCTGATATAATTGATCGATTTCAATGATTCCGTTTGTCATATAAGCGGAATAAGTTACTCTTTGAAAACGTGCCTCATTTGTTAATCAAATTTGTTTGGTATATTTTTAAACAAATATTCATTCTCGTACAACTTCTTTTTGACTCACCCTGTATATTGTATTACATGTAATTTGTCCCTGATTGGTAAAGAGAACCTTCCTGATTACAGGCCCCTAAGGAAGATACATGTTTTATACACAAAATTATCAGCGTTCATAGAATGGTCTGAATTTTGCACAGAAGATGACTGGTGTCTGAATTACATTGTATAAGTTGATAAGTTTTATAACGGAAACAAAATAATTATGCTGAAAAAAAAGTTTTGAAAAGACACAATCATCAAGCTGTGTGTCACTCCTGTGGTCAAACAGCCGTGCCAAATCGAGGCTATTCTTTTTGATAAAGGTGAGGCATCTAACGCAGAAGGAGCCAAGTACATGCGGGTAGGCGGCAGTATACCCA
Organism: Ophiura sarsii; assembly: GCA_035610835.1. Classification (NCBI taxonomy): domain Eukaryota; kingdom Metazoa; phylum Echinodermata; class Ophiuroidea; order Amphilepidida; family Ophiuridae; genus Ophiura; species Ophiura sarsii. The sequence goes on along the minus strand of CM069453.1, from coordinate 36,693,243 downwards.
AACCTAAACGATTCTCTGCATACAATCCAGATGAGGAGGAGGCAGCAGAGCCACAGCAACACCAGGAACCGCTCCAGGAAACCACCGAAGAAGAAGAGCAGCAGCAACCGATTGAGACCCAGGAAAATGGGGCGGAGGAGATTGGCGCGCAGGAGAATGGAGCGCAGGAGAATGGCGCACAGGAGAATGGAATGCATGAGAATGGCGATGACCAGGTGGCAGAGGAGGAACAAAATGGAATTATTGAGGTAAGGATAATGCGATCCAGGTGAGAAATAGAGAGAATTGTGTCATTATGGGTCTCAAAAGCGGTGAATTGTGAAATGATTTTTGTCATAAAGTGGGGTTATTCTTGTTAAAGACCGATTTTCAGGACAGATCCAAAGATTTTCAGGAGAACAGAACCAAAGATTTTCAGGACAGAACCAAAGATTTTCAGTACAAAATTTAAGATTCTCAGTACAAAACCAAAGATTTTTAAGACAGACTCATTCTTTTGTATCAGTATTTAATTAAGTGCCACCCTTTAATTTGATCTGATTAAATATATATTGACTGACATAAACTGTCACCGTGTCATGATAAACCTTTCAACAAAGAAATGCACCCTTGGTTTAAACGAGTTCAGGTCTCCCTATACTTCCGTGCATTACAAAGCCAGAATTTGACTGCTATGTAATACAAATGTTAATTGATTCAGTTCATGTGTACTTCAGTGTATTGGGTCATTCACTTCATGATCATTCAATACTCATTAACTATTCTTAGTGTGTATGTGTAATATACCAGGGTCAATAATTAATTGTATTGATTGTCAATAAGCGGAAACAGTCAGTGGGGTAGGTTTCGCGTGCAAAGCCAGAATGAGGTGTACATGTATTACCAAACACAGTAATACAGGACTGTATCTGTAAATCAACGCTATTCTTTCAAAACCTTGTATGTTTTTCCGGACCTTCAGCATGTATAAAGTTAAACTGCCAACGGTTATGCATAGGAAGAGTTGCTTTATACATGTTCCAGGACAAGAGAACTTACAAGGTTTTTATAGATGTGATTTTGTCACTTAATAAATTTTAGAGCATACCGCCTAAAGGTCATACATAGGAAGTATTACTTTATACATGCTGAAGGGCTGGATAGAGATACAAGGTTTTGAAAAATAGTGGCGAAATGTATTTTTTAATATTATTTACGACATTTTGATGGACAGCTAAATTGTTGCTTAGGTAGCCAACCTGACATTTTAGCACAGTTATCTGCTGGACTTGCTGTTTACTTAATGGATTGAATAAGGGGGATGTTCTGCAGAAAGAAAACAAGAACAGTGGTACTGTAAAAGTGGACATTTTCGTGCATGTACATTTCCGCGTTTCGCAAAATGTGAACAATTTTGCTTGTTTTTATTTTCGCGATTTTGAGCTTTCTTACATAGACCTACATACAAGAGGAACATATTTGCACATTTTTATTTTCGCATTTGCTGATCTGATCTAAATGTAGCGCATAAATGTCCACGTTTACAGTATACAGTTTGTGCGGCAAATAGGTCCAAATTTTAGGTACGATATGTTATCCCTACAATGTTGGTATTTTAGAACACTCTAAGCATGTTGAATAGTACTTTTCATAAATACTAGGGATACATCGGCAGTCACAGCGAGGCCACAAGACATGCGCATTTGGATCAAATTGGCGTCGGATCATAAACTGCTCACAAAAAGTATCGAAACACTTAGAAATGATCCAATATATAACGGCTCGAAAGGGTATGCATTAGTCGAAGCAAATAACCAAGTGCATAATTTTGTTCTGCGTATTTTGACACCTCGATCGATGAGATACGATGTTGCGGAGCGGAGTTATTGTCATTTCAATGGTCGTGGGTCCAGTTTCAAAAGTAACAATCATCCTATAGAAAGAGGTTTGCATTACTGTTTAGAATGATCAGATTCGTGATTTTCAATAGGGATGAGTGTCACTTTTGAAACTGGACTCACGATCATTGAAATGACAATAACTCCGCTCCGCAACATCGTATCTCAACGATCGAGGTGTCAAAATACGCAGAACAAAATTATGCACTTGGATATTTGCTTCGATTAATACATACCTTTTCGAGCCGTTATTATATTGGATCATTTCTAAGTGTTTCGATACTTTTTGTGAGCAGTTTATTACTACTATACTACCGTGTGTGAAAATGACTTGAGAATAAAATAAAATGTGATATTCAAAACTGCTAGTTTCTGAAAGTTTCAAAAGGTTTCTTGGTGATTCAATGATAAACGTATTCAACACAGTCTAGATTTACTATCGCTAAATTCCCAGTTCTAAACTAAAATTTTAAATGTCATTATTTAACCACATTCCATCATGCATATTTTCAAAAGTATTTTCTACGCAATTTTCTCGAAAAAATGCATCAATTTTCACGGGACTTTTTCCCACTATTTTGTCTGTTTTCATTTGATCTAAATATGATCAAGGTCTGATTACGTCATCATCAGAAAACTTTGACAGACGCTCGGCCTCATCGATTTTCACGGGACTTTTCCCCACTACATCCGACATTTTGTCTGTTTTCATTTGATCTAAAATGATCAAGGTCTGATTACTACATCATCAGAAAACTTTGACAGACGCTCGGCCTCTTAATTCATTCACAAATCCAAGTCGGCCGGCCTCACAAAACACTGACGTCATAATGAGCTGCGCAGTACTCCAAAACAGCCCAGCGGTCACGCTGGCTGGCTGCTGGTGTACTCATTAGCATAATTCATCCAGATTCTATCCCTTGTGTAGTGTTCTACATGCTAAGATGGACAGAGCACTAAGGCATTAGATTTAGCAAATATTTTTGAGCATGTACATTTTCGCGCTTCTCACAATTTGAATGTTTTAGTTTTCGTGTTTTGAGCTTCCTTACATAGACCTACATACAAAAGGAATATATTTGCGCATTTATTTATTTTGGCACTTGCTTATCTTAGCGTGAAAAACGCGAAAATAAATGTGGCGCTAAAATATCCACTTTTACAGTGCACAGGTTGTGCGGCAAATAGGTCCAAATTTCAGGTACAATATGTTATATCCCTACAATGTTGGTATTTTAGAATACTCGTAAGATGGACAGAGCACTAAGGCAGTGACATTAGATTTAACAAATGTTAATGCCATGTGCAACACCCCTTCTTAAGCCTCCCAGATCATATATATGACCTGGCATGACAAAATGAGCATAAAGTCGCTGGGGCTGATTTTAAGTTATGGCCTGAAATATTTGACAAGGGGAGGTCGAAAATGAGATAGGTCGAAAATGAGATATTTTCATTTTCGGAAAGATAAACTATTTATGTATCACATTGCGAAGTATTAGGACAATATGTTGGGGTCTAAGTATGTTTTTTAAGTAAATTTAGAGAGGGCATTTTATTCTTACATCTCAAGAAATGAACTCAAAGAGAGGAAAAATGTCTCGAAATGTCTCAAAATAACCTTGATTACATCTTCATTTCCACAGGTTTAAAATAGTATCCCTTATGGCAAATATTTTATGGTCTTAAAAGGCGGGGCTTTTCGGAGCTATTAATAGTAGTTTGAATCCTGTAAATTCCCAAAATGAAACAATAACAGGCTGTTTAATAATATGTCTTTGGCATGAACATAAGTAATCTTTCAATTAAGATCTGTGATTGGCTTTTGTACACAGCTGACATTTTATAACCTCCTTTTTAATACTCGGTTCGGTATATTAATAGACACGAGCACAGAGCGTCCGTCTGTTATACAGGTAACGAGACTATTATTTCGAGGAATTTAACTTCCGGGTATGACAATTTCTTTGTCTTTCGATACAGTTTTGATAGACAAACTGAGTGATTACCCGAACATTTTTTGCTGCTATTTCTTGTCAAAAGATCTAGGTTAAGTGAGTGGTAAGGCATGTTTTTGTGACAATGTGGCGATCAAACAATGCTAATCTTGTGTCGAAAGAAATCAATGAAGCTAGCATTTGAAGCTTACAATTTACATAGTGATGATGCAAACTGACTCACTGAAGTTTCGACAGAATATTTTGGAGAGCCAAGTGACGATAAGCTTCACTGACTTTGAAGGCCTTTTTTCTCCAATTCAATAATTCAGCGATGATTAACTTCAATAATTTCACTTTGGAATGGCCTATTATAACAACTTTAGTGTCATTTTAAAGCAGAGGACATCTACTTTCTGAAAATGTGAAGAAGAAATATTTTTTATTTTTTTATTTGTTGCTACTTTACTCTGATTATGTGGTGCCAGGTCACACATAGTCTTTTTAGTCCCTCCCTCTTTGGTATCTAAAATCTCTCACATAAATGTTGCCATGTATTAAAACAGTTCTTTTTTAAGCCCCCACTGTCATGCTCTTTTTACCTCCCCTCTGGTATCTCTCTGGTATTCTCTGGTATTCCCCCACAGGTTTTTGCCATGTATACTGCCCTTTCTAAAGCCTCAAGCTCCACATAATATGCTCTTTTCAACTCCCCTCCCCTGGTACCCCCCTGACATAGGTTTTTCCTATGTGTAATGCCCCTTCTGAAGACTACTCAGTCATATGAGCTTTTCAACTCCCCTTCCCTCTCTGGTACCTCCCTCACCACCAACAGAGGTTTTGCCATGTATAACACCCCTTCTAAAGCCTTCGCACTATGCTCTTTGCAACTCTCTCCCCCCTCAGGTACCTACCCCACTGACTGTTTCCACTCATTGACAATCAATACAATTAATTATTGACCCTGGTGGGGTATATTAAGCACTGAGAATAGTTATTTATAGTATTGAATTATCATGATGTGAATGACCCAATACACTGAAGTACACATGAACTGAATGAATTAACATTTGTAGATAACATAGAAGCAAAAATTAAAGGGATGATGTACCAAGTTCTTGATCATTCAAGAGTTGGTGAAAACACCAACATGGGCGAAAACATATCGTACCTGAAATTTGGACCCATTTGCCACAAAACATTTGATTCATTTTGCTTTAATTAGCATCACTCCATTCTTACGGCAATTCTTTAAATATTTTAAATTCAATTTCTTTCTTTTTTTAATTAACAAAATTGTTCTTTTCGTACTGTACTGGCTGATGTTTTAAAAAAAGATGGATAACCGTTTAAAGGAGTCAAATTGTATTTCAGATATGTTGAAACCAACGCTAATTTGTATGTTATGAACGTTTATAAACATTATTATGATGTTTATCCCGTTATTATAGTTTTGTTTATTGTAGAGATAATCTTTATATAAATTTTCAGTTAAAAATGTCAATCAAATTCCATTAATTCATATAATAATTATTAATGACACGATAATAATAATAAATGGTTCATTCAATCTTGGACGTGACCTGCAAGCAAGAATTAAATTCTTGTGTTATTATGATTATTCAACATTGTATGTATAGGGTAAAGTCGCCAGTTTTCGCCGGTCAGCGCCTATTTTCGGTGACTTTGCCGAAATCGTGTAATTGCATCGGTCATCACCATTTTAAAGCAATACTGGACATCAATTATATGCGGCGGTTTATTAGCCGTCATTATAACGACGAGGTCATTTTCATTACACGATTTTGTGACTGAAAATAGGCGCTGACCGAAAACTGGCGACTTTACCCTAGCTCTTTTTTTGTGTGAACACCTTGAACATTGTAAGGGGCTTGGAAAAAACTGACTCTGAAAATGAGAGCATGTGCCTTAACCCCCTGGGGTCTACCTGTCAGCCCTCAAATTAACCGAAGGCACCAAAGGCAATTGCTGTCGGTGCCCCACCTAGTTGCCTCGATGCCCTCAACTTCTGGCTGTTTTTACTCCATTGAAAAGTACATAATTGCCTTGGTACCCCTTTCAAATTGCCTGAAATTGCATTGCCCTTTCCATTTCTTAATTTGAGGGCTGCTACCTGTATATCTTACAGTGGTTCTGATTGGTTTATTACAAGATGTACTCATATGAATAGCCAATTCAAATGCAGCTTGTAAAATGTTTCACTCCCATCTTTATCAGGGATACAATTATTCTAACAATGTCTCTCATTGGTGCAATAAATGATGTATCCATCTTTCTGACCAATCGGCCGGTAGTTCTCAGGGGGTTAATAAAATTAATATATATTCAATATTTTTATATACTTCTCCTCACAGGATGGATTGAGTCCTGTAGACGAACAACCAGAACAAACACCGTATCAAGAAAATGCATCGTTGGAAATCAAAGCTGCCCGTGCAAGCGCCCTCGCAGACAGTCCTGTGGATGGGGAAGAGAACGTCCTCCCAGCAAGTCCCGTGGATGGGGAAGAGAACGTCGAGATGTAATGCAACAATTTACGAATGTAGCAAAAAGCATTCAATTGGGATGTGTACAATGTAACTGACTCATAATGACCCGAAGTGACAGCAAGCATATTTTATGATCGGAAATTGACTGAAAATGCTATATTTCACGAGTTACCCAAGGGGAAACGAGGCATGAGTATGTACTCTTTCAATCGGGGATCGAATATAGTGTATGCACACTGTTAAGTATTTTATAATCTATCAAAAATGTTGTTTGTACCAATGATTCTTCATAGTAGTAAAGTACTGGTATCCATTTATTTTTGCTGTAATAGTAAACTGTGTTGTGTTAGTATAGAGGTTATTTAATATGCAGACAAGTACATTTTTTTTGCAGGCAGCACTACTTCATCAACTGAAATGATTGACAGAAGAAATATGTATTAAGGATGACTTCAAATTTCACCCAAAATGTAGATTTTTTAACCTAAAATGACCGTGTTGTTTGTTTGTTTGTAGTAACAAATTATCAAAGTGTAGTGATTAGCTTCGTAAGTGTTATTATTATTATATATATATCATGAAACTAAGTCGTACTGCACTTTATATCAAGAAATGGACACCTCATTTTAATATCGTTAACATTGTAGAACTATTGTAAAATACCATTTTTATTGTAATTTAAATATATCGATGAAATGACTTAATATTTTTTACCATTTAGGTGCTAGTGGAGGCGTAGGGGAGGGGTGGGTGGATAACTGTTTCAGTCGGGGTATACAATTACCCTCTTAGAAAGGAGAGGCTTTAGACTTTGTTTTTATCCACAATTAATGTCCCAGGAACTAATTGTTTAAAATATTATGTTTATAATTAGGATATCGATATCTAAATGTTGGTAAATATCGGATGAAGATTTGTTTTCATTGTTTTTGAGGAGAATGATTTCTTAAGCTCATTTCATACTAGCCAGTCACTCAATTAATACTCTTTATGTATACAATGACTATGAATTTTATGTTTGAGATTAGCAAATGATAAAAATCACCATGCTCCTGTATTCAATGAACTACAAATGAATTTATGTTTGAGATGAATAACTTATGCAATATCAGATACCAAATGAATTTGATTACTTTGTGATTGTGATGCAAGTTACGAAAATTAAGACATTGTTATTCCCTTTTTCTCAAATTTTCAGATGTCAAAGAAGACCTTTCTAGTGAATTGTTCTTGTATTTCATTGTTTCATGCATTCTTACTACTAGATCATAACCATAACTTTTAAACGAGATTGATTCAACATTTAATGATAACTTTTCTTGCCGAAAAAAACACCAAAGCTATATATGAATAACACTACAGTATTTTGTTGATTGGAAAGATAGATAACAATGTGGTTTTTTTTGTAGTCAATATGTTGTTTATACATTATACCTGTGTGGCTGTTTATTATAGAAAGATGTGTGAAGTATGTGAGCAGAGAGGACATGATAAGCCCTCGTTTTGGGAAAAACTCTTTCACAAGATGTTAAAAAAAACCAAAAATGTGACCTGGCACTCCAATTAAAGTTGCATTTTTGACATCTGTAATGTGGCAGAAGTTGTTGGTCACTTTGCTGTTTCACAGTGCAAAGTATGGTTGAACGGAAACACAAAGTCTGAGGTTATGAATGCGCTAATTGTACAGTAACATTTACATTCAAATGTAAGTGTTCAGGTAAGAAAATAGCACCAAAGACCACTTTGCTTCCATGCACATACAGCAAAGTTAACATGATCGGAACACTGTATGCACATGCAGATACCTCTTGTTACATATGCTTGTTCTCCAAGTGGTAATATGTTTGCCATCAATTAACAAAACTGAGGTCACTTTTTTGAGGAAATGAAACAGACTCTATAGTTTAATCAGTTCCAAATTGGCACAATGTGCTTGCGGACTTCATGTGCGCCTGCATCCTTCTGTATTCATGCATTCACTGGTGTAGGGTGGCTTCGCCAATCTGGAGCTGATCCAACTATAGTGCCCCCTAAGTATAGATTGGAGGGACAGTTCAGCACGAGTCATATGCTAATAACCTGTAAAAATCCATGTTTGATGTAACAATCTTGATAAGTGAACCTCTTCAATAAACGTAATCCCAGACTGTTTTGTGAAAATGGTTCACAAAATGTGGTTACTTATTAGGCCAACAGGAAGAGACTTTGTTTCAGCTGCAGCTGACAAAATGTAATATAAGCCCCACGTGTCATTGGTTTTTATCAACATTTTGACAATTATGGTGGGAAATAGGGGAAGCTAAAATAAAGTCTTCTTTTTGGGCCTTAGTGTCTTGCAGCCCTGATGGTTATCCATGGTAGTAAATGAAGATGCCTTTTATCAAAATCTAAACTTAACCACCTATGCATCAAATGTATGATATTATTATATTGGTATTAATGATGACATTGAGAGTGTCTATTGTAACCATTTTATCATGTATTATGTGATCATTTTTTTTAATTTTTAAGATAAAAGTAATGGCTGTGTGATGGTTATAAAAGCTTTAAAACAATTGTGTAAATTAAGTCTTGCAATTAAATGGTGAGAATGAATGGAAACTCGCATTTTTAATGACATGATTAAAATGCCTAAGGAAAAGTATGATAGTATGTGTATCGGTAACTTAGTTCTAACTAACAGTCAGCGTAATACATAGGTAGCGTAATCAATACATGTATAATTTGGCATACACTTTGTAAAACAATTAACCTATTTTTACTCAATTAAATCTGAAATTTATAATGCAGTTCTGTGCGTGTCAGTGAGTGAATCAATCCTCGGAAGAATACCATACCCCCACTTAATCATATCACCACCATAATATCTATAAGTTTTACTATTGTGTAAGTCGAGCGAGCAATATTTATGCCAGAGGGGTTTGACTGAAGGAAAGGTTGGGAAAAAAGTGTGTGGCAGACTACATAAGGTATAATGTACATGTATGTGCTGCTCTAATGGGGTTTGCAAAATGCCTGTAATATGGGGTATGATTTGTGCTAGAAAAAATGGGGGGGGGGGAGGGTGAGGGATACATGCATACAATTATGTGCTGCTCTAATTGGTTGTTTTTTGGCAAAATGTTTCGAAACATGGGTATAATTTGTGCTGAAAAACCCTAAACATAGGTTCAAACTCGCGAAAAGAACCTAAACATGGGTCCTAAATCGTGAAGAAAAAAAATGGGTCCAAAATCGCAAACAAAACCCAGTCAAATCGGCCATTTCTTCAAAACTCCAGTGACACATAATGTACACCCCCTGTACGTCAGCAGCAACAAAATTGAGTACCCCAGGAGTAGGCTAAACAAATAAACAAACAAACAAAAGTTGAACACTTTTCTCTCTGACCATCATTCCTGATCCACCTCTGGCATAAATGACTGCTGATTGCTCCCATTTTCATGTATTTTCTTAGCATTTTACAGCATAATGCATTGTCGTTGTCGTGTGTGACATGATATTTGTGTGATTTCATTTATGAGTGACCCTACTTAGATCGTTGGCATGTTACCATTATGGAATATACGTTCAGATAACATGTGTGCTGTGACGATCAGGCCTGTAACTGGGGAATGGCGGGACATTGCACCACTTATCCCAAAAATGTCCACAGATTGCTTGAAATAATATAAAGCGTTCTGGTAATAGGTATAGATATTGGTAAAGAGGGGCATTTTTGCCATATTATTCCCTCTGTATTGAAAAAACTGTCTACGTTTTGGAGAAAAAAATGGTCCACCATGAAAGCAGAATTACAATGTCGGGGGTAAATCTGTAATTGTCCCAGTTCTGTTTCTGAGGGTTCAAATTGTTCAGACCTGAAAATAGCGCTTTCACTGCAATTTGCACATTTTCTATGTACCTTATAAAACAGTAATGTATCATGTTTTTAACTTTACCAATGTTATACATGTGTACATAGAGCCATGTTGTTGATACTGTACTCTGTATACCTAACATGTTTTGATATTTTATCCACATTTGTTATCAAAGCTTTGTATCTTTGACATTTTTACACTGTTTAAAGATAGAATTATTATCATTATTGATGTCTTCGTGGATAGAACTTAAAGCATTTATAAAATAGTGTACTGTAAAAGCGGAAATGTTTGTGGCGCTTTATTTTAAACCAGGGATGTAAAGATGCGCGAAAGTATGTTTTGTAAGAGCAGGCCCGTGCCACGACACGCTTGCTTGTCATTGCCGAGGCTAGCGCCCTCATTTTTGAGCTTGCGGCATGAAAGCGCTAGTTAACTGTTAGACTCTCTGGTAATAGTCACTTACTGTTGTGCGCATTTAGCTAATGGCATATATTTAAGTTTCTCAAAGGTTGAAAACCGAAAAAACCCACCAACCTCTATGCACCAAATATTGGCTTTTACAGTACAACAGAATCGCTTTATTGTTTTGTATCAGTGTCGCCACCGTGTTTGAAAGCTTTTTAAAGAAATGCAAGTGTTATTTTACTGTTTTTATTTTTATATTATTATCTGATTTCCTCCCGATCAAAACCAAATAGACAAAAGGATATATTTTGCTAGGGATAAATTGGTTTAGTAGGGGTAAAGTATGTAAAGAATATTTGTATGATCAGCAATGAAAATAGACAGTTAATAACTCGTTTTGCCGATTAGAGTAGAGCATTAAGTTTCTACATGAATTTAAATTCGGGGAATTTTGCAAAGGGAAATGGAATTCACAACATTTTCATGCTAGAATATCTCATTTTTCCACTAGATATGAGAAGAAACATATTAATATGCAAAACAAGATAATAGTCACGCTGCAGAAAATGTGGGTATTTATTTCAACAACAAAAAAGCAGATATCTATACGTTGAATCTGTCTGTTTAAACCCAGAAACATGTGTGTACATCTATTCATTTTATACCTAAACCATTTCTGCGATAGTGAATGCCATATTAATTCTATTCACATATATTATTAATGTTTGCATCAAATTAAAGAATGACAATAATCAATTGGTTGTTTATATTTTATAAGGCGCCATTCGCAAATTACACTATGACAACTTAGTTTTTACGATAATCAAATGTATTCATATATCAACTGCACATTTATCATGTATTCAATGCACTATTTCAAAAATATCATGTAATTAAATTAAAAATCAGCCAGAAACGAAACACCTATCTCTCTTTCTTATATTTTAGCTTAACATTGTTAATATATTCTGATCTTAAAAACATAACCTATAATATGTCAATTGCTTTAGAAGTAGTGACAATGGATAGGTGCAGGAACAGTACACATTATTGACAAATAAGTACTCCTGATTTTTGGTATATTGATAATAGAGCAATTCAAAATAAATTGGTCAAACCACTGATCACGACTGATGTAAATCATTTATTATTATTATTAACCTTGTAACTATTTAAATGAAAATATTATAAAGTTCAAGAAATTGTGTAATCAGTGGTATAACCAAATACCATATTTAAGAAGACGTAGATTTGAGAAATTGAGGGACTGACAAAATGTTGATGTGTATACAATGTGTATGTGTGCAAATCATGGGACGGGGTGAGGGATTTGGCGTGAGAGGTACTTTCCCACCCGCCCCCATTTGATTGGTTATACCACTGGGTGCCAGCCATATTGTACGTTTATTTTTGCATTTGGACTAGCAGAACTACAATATTATATTATGCGTAATATTTACTATTCTTTTTATGTTTATAGTTTTAATCCTTTCTCCTAAAATATTATTTTTATTATATAAGTGTTCTTTGTTGTAACGATTTTTGAGTTGTTCCCCCCTCCCATTTTCTGATTATGCCTGAAACGCCAAATATCTTGATTTGCAGCATCAGTACTGTTGGCATATTTGTTCATAAATAAATAAGTAAATAAATAACTCAATTTAAAATGATAGTGTATTTGTACTTGTAATTATGAGCTATGACAAATATTTTTGTTTTTTGTTTGTGTTTGATGAAGAGTTGGTGGGTACTGTAAAAGCTGAAATTTTCACGGTGGTTTTATTTTCGTGCTTTTCGCGCAAAATATTTTTCCACGAAAATTATAACATGCGAAAATATTGTTTTCAACATTCATGCAGTGCATCCAGAAGGTCGCCCGCGAAAAAAACAATTCGCGAAAGGTCTATGATATCAAAATGCGCGAAAATATCTGTACGCGAAAATATTGGCTTTTACAGTATTCATAATAACATGTACATCGTTGGACAGGAAAAACTGTCAACATACTTTTGGCCCTTGAACATGCATAACATAAAACTGCTTGCAAGTTACAAGTAGGATATTGCTTTAAACATGTTCAGGGGCCAATGACATACAGGCAATTTCTCCTACACAACGATTGTTATACCCACCACACCCAGACCTAATCACAATCTATGTAGTTATATCACATAGCTAATAAATTGGCAATTAAAAGACAAATATGTTGACAAACTTGTGGTATTATTATTTTTCTTTAGTTTTGTTTTTAGTTGTCCTTAGCCATATATCTATTCGTCGCTGTTCTGACATACGGCACATCACAACAGAAATAAGTAAAGAGATGTGCCGGTATGTCAGAACAGTGACGATATGTATAGGGTGTCAAAATAAACCTGAGCAAATGTTCTACAAGTATCCTTTATATAGAGTGTCAAAAATGAAACAGTTATTTCATTTGAATTCCTTTGCTTTTCTCTACCACAATATGTTTTCAATCAGGAATTTTTAGTAATGGCGCTTGGTAGTGAACCATTAAAGCTTTATCAGCAACAGATCAGATCTTTATCATACAACACAATCTTTGACAAATCATCATTTTAGACGGATCGAAAGGTTTGATATCATATTAATTAAACGTATAATTAAGAACAGCTTACAAATTACAGCAAAATAAAAAACTTTTACAAATGTTTTTTATATATAGATATATACCCTGTAAATAAATTTGCAGTAAAACTCAACTGTTGCTTCTAATACTAGATCTGTATGAGTTGCTGCTTAGGAAAAGATATTGATTCCTTTTGAAGATAGAAAAATAACTTATATGTTTCTTTATAACATTAATACTATGAACATTGTATTGATCTTATATTCTCATTATCACTATTGCAAAGGCTGCTGGGAACCTGTTCCTACCACCAACTCTAGGAATAAGTTGGAATCATTGACATCCAACCAACTAAGAACCGATCATGGTCCGGTAGTATAAAAAAGTGTTTATCAAAGGGAGTGGCCACTCAAATTCGAAGTAATAAACATTGAGGGTTTTCTTTTAGTTACTGTAAAACCAATTTCGTGAATTTTGCGAGAGATGTGGATTTCTAAAATTAAAGGCATATTATGCGATCTTTTCCATGGGACGCTCTCTATCCTTGATTTGTTTTTGAAAGCAGATGTTCTTGCAGATTTACATTTCTGGTCATAAATCATAAATATATTCTGAGTTACAGAGCGATATGATTTCCAAATTACTTTAAAATCATGGTTTAAAGAGGTTGAAAATAGATTGTCCTGCTGCAGGACAGTTTATTTTCATTCTAAATTCACTCTAAAACCGTGATTTTGAAGTAATTAAGAATCGTATCACCCTGTAACTTAGAGGGTATTTTTGATTTATGATCAGAAATGTAAATCTGCAAGAAAATCTGCTTTCAAAAAAATTATAGTAAAGGATAGAGGGCGGCCCATGGAAATGATCGCATAATATGCCTTTAAATGCCCGCAAAACTGACAATTTTGCATTGAAAGTAATAATAAAATATTCACATTCACATCTTATTCAGCATAACTATTTTATCTTTTGAAAGTGATTTAAGAAAAACAAATCTTTTTACAAATCTGACCTACGGGCCCTACCCTTTGGAGGAGATCTGTGGACAAATGAACAGACAAAAGTTTGCCTATGGTGTATAAAAGGCTAGTGAAGTTTAGCTAAGTATTGCAGTATACTTGGTCATTTTGTTGTACTTAATGTGTGAGTTTGTATTTGCATGGCTTTGGTTACCAAATTGAGGTAGCTGTTATGACATGGGATTTCAATAACACCGAGTTAGTGATATGAATATTTATAATCTCTGTGTGTGACAGTGATATTGCCGCATCCTTTTACTGCTTACCCGAGTGAACGCAACATAGCTCGAATGAAGTGAAATAACAGCAGTACTTTCAGTGGACTCAAAAACAATTCAGCACGATTAAGCATAGCTATATTTTCTTTCTCTCTCTTGCTACCATTACAGAGGAGGGCTATGGGTATATTTCACCCAAGTATGGGACAAGTCAAGAAGGTTACCAGAAAGCAGAGGAGATGATATTAGGTTTGACAAGACCAGGTGGCCTTCGCTCTGTCAAAGACCAGTTTGAAGGTGGTAATGTCAGCAATGTGGAAATCAAGAAGATGATTGACGAAGAAGTCATCCGGCTAACCGGTATACAGAATGGAGAGAAAGCTTCTGGAATCGTAGAAAATGAACCCATTGTCAGAGATGATGTGATACGAGAGGGTACCTCAAGCGATGATCTAGCATGCTTGAGTGGCGGGATGAAATTGATGAAAGACAGGTTTGAAAATGGGAAGGTGAGCACTGAAGGTGATATAACACCTCCAAATAAAATTGATTTGAGCGTAGAGATAGAAAGAGCAAAGAAGAGAGAGGAAGAAATGAGAAGATCCGATTCTGCAGTATTGGAAAATGAACCTGTGGTACTGGATGATGTTGTTCGTGAATCGGATGCAACAGAGGATTTTAAACCTGAATCTGGTATACTGGGATCATTGAAGGACCGGTTTGAAGGCAGCCAAGAAAATCAAATTTCCCGAAGGAAAATTGATGCAAACGCAGAGATAAAAGCAGCAAAAAGACGCGAAGAGGAAGTGAGAGGATCAGTACCAGCCGTATTAGAGAATGAACCTGTAGTACTGGATGATGTTGTCCGAGAGACTGATGTGACTGAAGACATCAAAATTGAATCTGGAACACATCGATCTCTTAAAGACAGATTTGAAAATGGAAAGCATAGCGGTGAGTTAAAGGGGAAATTTGATGTGAGCTTGGAGATTGAAGCAGCCCAAAGGCGCGAAGAGGAATTGCGAGGATCAGTATCAGCTGTTTTAGAAACGGAACCTGTTGTACTAGATGGTGTCATCCGTGAAGCAGATAGGACGGAAGACATCAAGATTGAATCGGGACGTATGGGCTCACTTAAGGAACAGTTTGAAAATGGTAAGAACCATCAAATTTCTGCAAGTAAGATTGATGTGAATGCGGAGATAGAAGCATTGAGGCGTGACGAGGAAGCGAGAAGATCCGTATCCACAGTTACTGAGAAAGAACCTGTCATACTTGACAATGTAGTTCGATCAGGTGACGCCACCGAAGATGTCAAACCCAAATCTGGCGTTCACGGTTCACTGAAGGATCGTTTTGAAAAGGGTGCAGTGTCCAACGTAGAAGATAAACCAAAGAAAGAACCGATCAAGATTGGCTCCTTAGAGAATTTTGAGAATCCTGACAGCAAGCAAGGATCCATATACGAGAACACACCTGTTGTAAGAGATGATGTGATTCGCGCGTCGCACCGAGTTGATGATCCGGATATAAAATCCGGATCCTCAAGATCTTTGAAATCGATGTTTGAAAGTGGACCAGTCAGCAATATTGAAGAAAAACCAAAAGAGAAAATTCAGCCTCGATCGTTAGATGATTCTTACGCCACCAACCCATCAACCACTGAATCTGGGATAAGCGAGAACACACCAATTGTACGTGATGACGTTACCAAGGCTTCGTCATCCAAGGAAGAGCCAGGAATTAAGCTCGGTGGCTCCAGGAGTCTGACAAATCTCTTTGAGTCAGGACCAGTATCTAACATTGAAGTTAAGAGGCAGGTTGTGCAATACAAGTCACAATCATCAGCATGAGATGCAATGAATGGCTTGGAAAATCATCACATCTTTTTTATATTTTACCAGTAGTTTCAGTCAACATAATTTGACTTTGGGTACGCATGATCGTTCCAAAAATCGTGGAAAAGGGGGGGGGGGGGGGGGGGGTTCGTACCATATCCACGTAATAGGGTGTTTTTGGAAGCTTTGTCTGCGATTTCAAAAAATTAGGGTCATTTTGGAAGCTATGTCCATGATTTCAAAAAGTTAGGTGTGTTTTATGTGCGAGAAAAGGAAAAAGAAATTAGAATGAGAGTTGTGTCATATTTCAAATTGTCCCGGGAATAGGAAAAAGGGGTATTTTGAACCAAAAGTGTCCTTGTTTTTGCGCAAAAAGAGGGACTTATTTTTAGACAAAATGAAAGTGCTTTTAGGTGAAAAAGGTCAAATTAGCCGTCAAATGGGGGTGGGACGTGTATTTCAAGATCCTGGAACGATCATGTGTTCCCCTCTAAATATGAAGAGAGAACACCATAATATTTTTTTCTTCCAAAAATATGCTACTGAAAAACGTTACTTTGCATGTTTGTATATATTTAAAGCATTTTGTTCACGCTAATTTTCATATTTCAAGGAGCAGTCCTTTATTGTTTTTCTATGGAAGTTGATTTTTCATTGGCAGTTTTGAGGTCTGGGTGGGCTGAGCTGTTATATATGCCTACTGACGAAAATGCTGCGCAATGGGATATGACAAATATTTGCATGTTTTACAGAAAGTGGTTGTCTTTTTAATGTGACATACAGCTATTATAGTCTATTGGGCCATCACGAGACAGTGACGTACTGCGTATTCTACTAATTGCAGCACATAACGTGCGCGTATACACTAGGCGCGGGCGTATATACACGATCATTGAAAGACGGAAGATACGGAAATACATCGGCGTGTGTAAAAGCTGCGCCTGTTAAGTTACGTCACTGTCTGGAGCCAGGGGTGCTCAGTGGTCATTACAAGGGGGTATCATGCGCTTCCAAGGACTTTAAAAAGTACCCTAAATACGTAATCGTGTTAATGTGGAAAAGCACCCCCTAAACAAGTATGGCACAGTATTTTACATACCCTAAGCAAGTAATATCCGTATTTTCAATACCCTAAACAGGTACTCAAAATATTTTGATACCCTAAAGAAGTACTTTAAATATTTTGAAACCCTAAGCAAGTAATGTGTAGTTTAAACCTCTTTTCCGCGTATGACACATTTTTAACATTTTTTCCTTCCCTAATAAGCTAAAAGTATTATGAAACAAATGCCGAGCTGATTTATCAGATCACTTGCAAAGGATACAATTTGTGAAATATATCTCACCCATGTATTATGGCTATTTATAATCCTCATGGAGCAAATGAGGACCCTAAATACGAAAGCGATCAATGAAGTAAAAAGTATACCCTTTTCTTAATTTGGCTTGTTTTGATACCCTATTCACGTTACGTACGTAACGTGCCCCAGCTTGAGAAACTACCCTAATTACGTGATTTCTTGGACATGCATGATACCCCTCTCGTAATGACCACTGAGCACCCCAGGGTCTGGAGGAAGCCAACTAGAGTATAGAGGTATGAAAAAGATTGAATTTGCAAGAAGGCATGGGGAGCTACCACAGTGTATATGAGCTCAATACTTATTAGGGACCGTTCATTATTTATGCTGGAGGGGGGGTTGGGTAAAATATAGGGGGGGGGTCATGTAACTTTCATATGTTGAAATAGGGGGGGCTATGTAACTTTTTATTCTTAAACAGGGGGGGTTGTGTAACTTTTTTTTACTATAAAGATGGTGGTGATTTCAGAGGCTATTTTGGAGTGTAAATGCCATATTTTTCTGCGCTTCGCGCACATTTTCTTACAACCTTTCAACTTCAAAACATGTAGGCTACTTATGACTACTTTCGGACAGCAAATCTTATTTGTGCACGCCCTGCTTGGACGATCTGTTGGAAAAACACCTATATTATCATCAATGGTTGAAAACATTAGGGGCCATGGGGTGTATAAAAACATGTTAATTAGCCTATGTTCCAAAATCCAACAATATGATTATAAATGGTAATTTCTTGCATGCTTTTCACCTCGTCTCACTCTCAACTCTGCACCAAAGCTCACAAAAGTAGAATATTTCATACGTTTTTGTCAAGATGCTCTAACTTTTTTTCGGGTTATAAAGACTCACAAATCCACCAAAAGGTATAAATATATGAAAAATTTTCCGCCTCGCTACGCTCGCAATATAGTCATTAAATTATTGGCCGTTCAGAGGCCAACCAACGAATCCATGGACAAAAGAAAAATACACCCCCTAAGTTTGTGACAAGTTGATTTTGAGGAGGGGGGGGGGGGGGGGGTTGTGTAAAAAGCTATTGGTTAGTAGGGGGGGGTCATGTAATTTTCAGTTTCAGCTGTAGGGGGGGGTTAGGTAATTTTGACATACGAGTCTCGAAATTGTCCCAACCCCCCCTCCACCATAAATAATGAACGGTCCCTTATAAACAAATAAAAAAGTACAGAATTTTCGTGAAGAGATCATTTATGTGTTTTATATTTAAAATGATTCATGAAAAATGATACACTTTCAATAGCAACACTGCAATATGCATGCCAAGAGATCTGAATCAAATATTCCATGTGCTCTTTCGCTGAGCACTTTGAAATTGATATTTCTTACACAAATTTCAGGCCATGTTACACACTCAAATCGATGATAAAAACTGCAACTTTTAAAGCTGCATTATTTTTTCATAAACCATTAGCCATCTTATCTTACGTACACCTCATATGCACCCAATCGTAGAAAATGTATGATTTTGATAGCAAATATGTTCTCAAAATGTAGCTAACAGTACTACCAAACTGCATATTAAAGTTACATCTGTAAGGATCATGATCAAATGTACAATCATCACCTCTACAACAACTGCGTATGTGATGCAGCACATCAAAAGGGGGATTCACAGGCAAAGTCAATTTTGAGTTTATTATGTGTGATCTCAGAGCAATTTCTTAGCTTTAAAATGACACAAAGTTTATCAAAATTTATCAAGGCATTCAGATTTTACAAGTGAAAATGACTCCTAAATTCTTATTTTTTCTTTAGTTTTTTCTGTCCGTGTTCATCTATATCTTGAAAAACTAAAGCCGCAAAGTCCCCCTTTTGATATGCTGCATCACATTATTTTCTTCTTGTACAGAGTTTGTTTAGTATAGGTTTTCCCAGTTAGTTTAACACTTTATTCATTATATTTCATATCTCGTTAGGTTTGAATTCGTCCCAAAATTTTGAAGGTTGCATTTGTTAAAGTAAATTTCGTCTTTGGTCAAGTATATTCATATTTTGCGCAATGAATTTCATTTAATGTTCATTTTATTTCGTCCTAACACACTTCCATTTCGTCTGATACAGCGGTAACCTACTAATGTATACATTTATTTCGTCTTTGATCAAATAGTTTCATATTGAGTTCACTTTATTTCGTCCCATGTGGAACGTCCTGCCTAGAAGCATGTATAATCCAGCTATAGGCCTATACGTTTTATATATATTTTCTTTCTTTCTTTCTTTCTTTCTTTCTTTCCTTCTTTCCTTCTTTCCTTCTTTCCTTCTTTCCTTCTTTCCTTCTTTCCTTCTTTCCTTCTTTCTTTCTTTCTTTCTTTCTTTCTTCTTTCTTTCTTTCTTTCTTTCTTTCTTTCTTTCTTTCTTTCCTTTCTTCTTCTTTCTTTCTTTCTTTCTTTCTTTCTTTCTTTCTTTCTTTCTTTCTTTCTTTCTTTCTTTCTTTCTTTCTTTCTTTCTTTCTTTCTTTCTTTCTTTCTTTCTTTCTTTCTTTCTTTCTTTCTTTCTTTCTTTCCTTTCTTTCTTTCTTTCTTTCTTTCTTTCTTTCTTTCTTTCTTTCTTTCTTTCTTTCTTTCTTTCTTTCTTTCTTTCTTTCTTTCTTTCTTTCTTTCTTTCTTTCTTTCTTTCTTTCTTTCTTTCTTTCTTTCTTTCTTCTTCTTTCTTTCTTTCTTTCTTTCTTTCTTTCTTTCCTTTCTTTCTTTCTTTCTTTCTAACCTGCAATAATATGTAGGCCTATTCTTCTAACACCTGACGAATATATGTGATAAAAGTATTAAAAATAATGAACAAAGACGAATTATATGTGTGCATAGACCCGCTACCCATCAGGTGATACGAATTCAATCCTTCTTGACGAAAAAAAATGACCAACAATGAATTAAATGAAATGGTCATACTTTGAAATATAATGCTCATTGACGAAATTTATCTAACAAAATGCGTAAGTCAGATTTTGGGGACGAATTCTAACTTAACGAGATATGAAATATAATGAAAAAAGTGTTAAACTAACTGGGAAAACCTATAGTATAGCTATCAATAACCAGTAGGCCTATATCCATTGTTATTCTTTTTTTCAATCTAAGGGAATTATAGTGTGATTATATTGCTATGCAAATTTACTGGGTATGGTAGATTCATAAATATGGGCCGATCGGTTATTGATTTGGATCTATTCACTTTAATGCACTTATCAATGGCTTCCCCCGACCCCGGGGGACCCGGGCATGTCGGGAACCATGCAGGGATCTTATGCTTTCGTACAAAAAACATTGCCTGGCTATGCGGGGGAGTGTACCGGGGGACATACTATTAGTTGTTTAGGTGAGGTTGGGTCGGATACAGATTATATCTAGCCAAGGATAGCCGAGGATTCTGTATCGGGACGAGGGCGCAGCTTTTATCCTACTTAAACACTATTAAAACAAAACAAGAACAAAATAATGATTCTGTTTAAACCAATAAATAGCATATTTACCGCAGGAACCGGCTTTGACGCTAGACAGAAACGCCATATTGTTGATAAACAATCCGACGATCGTCACGTTGGCGTAGCAACCCTACTACAACGCATGCGCAGTTCCTTACTGACCGGATACGGGGTTGGATACGGATTATATCTAGTCACTAAATTCAGGCTCTTATCCAATAGGAACACGAGAATCCATCTTGATGGTAGGATAAAAAACGTGCCCGCTAGCCCAGGGCGTGTAGCGGGGGCGTACATAAGCACATAAGCCGGGGAATTGGCCGGGCAGTGTAGCGGGGGGCGTACGCTAGGGTACACATGTACACCCGGGCCATAGCCGGGGTGTACACATGCATAACGGGGGGAGTACGCTTAGGTACACAAAATGTATACACTATAACAGTAGCCGGGTGTATACACTTTGTCCTGGCAATACTTTGTCCCAGCCACGGGGGGCCGGGACTGTAGCGGGGGACGTACACAAAATGGTGCCCCGCCTGCGAGGACCGTACACGACTGTACCCGGACGTCACATCAGCAATTTGTACGTCCCAGCCCTAATCCCCACTAACCCGGGGCCGGGGATGCAATTGATAAGTGCATAACATCAAGGAACCACAACGGACCAATCACGACGATATCAGCATCGCTGCCATATAATGCATCCATGTATAGTGAATTTAAACCGCCCAAGCAAATAGTGCGCTATTCAAACATCCCATCTTATCAAGTGACACATAATATCATAATTTATTCTTAATTTTAATCCTTTGTGTATAAAATGAGGATTAAATTAGAAAGAAAGTAAATTTTGGACAACAGCACGAGAGTACGTTATCACTATTTTCGATATTAATTACCTATGATGTGATTCAAGACACAGGGATGCATAGAACCATATGGGCAGATTAACATTTCCCCTGAACTGGAAGATATTACCTCCACTAAAATGGTACACCGGTCTATGAATCTACTATACAGTGTGAAGTCAAAAAAATTGTTCACGATTTGAAACGGCCATTTGACCTTGATGCGTGCATTGAACCAGTCAGTGTAAAGCGGTGTTAATCTAGTTTATCCTCCAAAAAAATGAAAGTAATCGACTGAAGAATAAGCAAACTGTGGCAAGTTTGTAAACTGACCGTGTTTTTCACCATTCCTATGGGATTTACACAGTTAAGACATGCATATTACTGCAGCATGATGGTATGGAGTGAGAGTGAGAAAGCACCTTCATCCTAAACAAAGGAGGATGTGGCATATCCTAAGTGCTCTGTAACAGGTGATGCTTGTATTCAGGTTTGACTTTTGACGATCGGTATCAGACGATAAACTACTTATCCCAGAGTGAAAGAATGATTTTTCAGGAACATTTTGACAATTAACTGATAAATGTGAGTGATAATTACCATTTAGCAAACCAATTTTACTGTGTGTAAATCCCATAGGAATCTAGTTTATCCTCCAAAAAAATGAAAGTAATCGACTGAAGAATAAGCAAACTGTGGCAAGTTTTGTAAACTGACCGTGTTTTTCACCATTCCTATGGATTTACACAGTTAAGACATGCATATTACTGCAGCATGATGGTATGGAGTGAGAGTGAGAAAGCACCTTCATCCTAAACAAAGGAGGATGTGGCATATCCTAAGTGCTCTGTAACAGGTGATGCTTGTATTCAGGTTTGACTTTTGACGATCGGTATCAGACGATAAACTACTTATCCCAGAGTGAAAGAATGATTTTTCAGGAACATTTTGACAATTAACTTGATAAATGTGAGTGATAATTACCATTTAGCAAACCATTTTACTGTGTGTAAATCCCATAGGAATGGCAAAAAACATGGTCAGTTTACAAACTTGCCACAGTTTGCGTATTCTTCAGTCGATTACTTTCATTTTTTGGGAGGATATTAACACCGACCGCTTTACACTGGACAACAACAAAATCATGCACGCATCAAGGTCAAATGGCCGTTTCAAATCGTGCACAATGTTTTGGACTCACCCTGTAACTTAAGATAATCAAAAAGTAACTTTAAAAAATGTGTTCCTATTTTCAAAAGTAACCAAAGTTTGTCTCAGTATTCTGTATGCATAAAAAGCTTTGAAAAATTGCCAATTTTTGTAAAGAGCTCATTTAATGTTGTCACTAAAAATGATATTTAATGAAATAAAAAGATCCAGAAATGTCTACACTCCATTCCACTGATATCCAAAGCGCATATCCCTATGAGCACAACTTCTATTTTAGACATGTGCCTTTTGCAATCAAAGCCAAATCCAACCATTGGCGTATAAATGCTATAAAGGCGTGTAAATGCCATATCTTTCTTTATAATACATTTATGTTATGGAATGGTGTATACTACTGTGTCTATAGGGAAACTGATACAAACTGTTTCCATCAAAATATTTCAAACATTGTTTATCATGATCTAACAATGACCCCGGGGAGGGGGTGATAACTCAAGTTTGATTTGGATTAGTGTGCTGCCAGAAAATTCAAAGATTATAGCCAAAGCGGTACCAAATCTCCAAGATAAAGGATGTTTTGTATAGCTATACTGTTGAAAAATACCTCTTTTCAAAAACCTCTCCTTTATTCTCTCTGGCATAATTCTGTTATTCCCTACATACCAATATCGGTAGTATGCGGATCGTTCTTAAAAATTACGCACTATGAATACCCCTGAAGGGTATAACAGAATTACTCCTACTCTCTCTTTTACCCCTGCTTCTCTATTTTATCTCCTTCTTCTTCTTTCTTCTTCTACATTTTGTGTGTGCCAGGGACACAGGGAGCATGTGACCCCTCCCCTGGCTACACCAATGCCTAGAAGAATACCATCCAATTTGCCATTTTGATCCTTTTAACTGTGCTTGTATGCCTCAGTCCCTATCTAAAAACCTGTGGTGGAGGAGGGTACAACTTTAAGCACAGATGGTGGAAAAGCCACTCCACTTTCTGAATACAGGATGTTAGTTATGGCACCAAGGACGACCTGAAATATTTTAGGAAAAGTAGATTTCTTTGTTTCAAAGTTATAAGCAGCCTTTGAAAATACAAACTAATTACTCTGTGAAAGTGGGATTGGTCCATCTTCCACCATCGGCTCAATCAATGCGATCTATCCAGGAGACGCCCTCAATCCTTGAATTTTTTTTTGGAATCAGATTTTCTTTCAGATTTATATTACTGATCATAAATCATAAATATATTCTGAATTCCTAACTACCTCAAAATCATGGTTTTAGAGGGAATTTAGAGTGAAAATATAAACTGTTGGATTAACCCAACAAATTTATTTTCACTCTAAAACCATGATTTTTAAGTAATTAGGAATTGTATCGCCCTGTAACTTAGGATTTATGATCAGAAAATGTAAATCTGCAAGAAAATCTGCTTCAATTTGTTCTCTCCAGGATTGAGGGCGTTCCCTGGAAAAGATTGCATAATATACAGGGTTGTCCCAAAAGTCTATGCACGTTTTTGAAGAGTCATATCTCATAAAATATAAATCATATGGTATAAATTTAACCATATTTTGATAGACGAGATTTGGGGAAATTATTTTGATACCAAACACAACCCTATTGGTGAACCACCAACATTATACAACTGGTTGAAAGTTTTTGGCCGTGTGAGACCTACCCATACCAAGTACTACACATTGTTGTTAAAACCAGGTGCGCATAAATTAACGGTATGAAAGCAACGTTGCGCATTAGTCACGGTTCACTGCATACCTTGAAATATTAATGTTATTACCAAACTCGGTCACTCACAACATCAATAGGCGCAGTAGACAACATTGCACAGCAAAAGTCTTCATTCAAGATGGTTTACAGCATAGATAATCGAATACAAATTGTATGGTTCTACGCTGAAACAAATTCAGTTCAACTTACTCAACAAAAGTTCAGAAAACATTTCAAAGTGAAACACGCACCAGGAAGAATATCCATTCTGAAGTTGGTGGATACATTTTTTGAACACAGGAACTGTGCATGATTTGTCTCGATGTGGTAGAAAAAAGACTGGTTGATCAACAAGTCACATTGATGTTATAAGACCAAAGAGATCTATTCGCCGACTTTCCGCAGAAAACAAGATTAAAAGATCAACTGTTCACAGCATTTTGCGTAAGGACTTGAAGAAGTTTCCATACAAGATTCAGATCAAACAAAACATCTAAACTAGATTTCACTATAGAAACGAAAATTATGTGTGATATAGTTTGTTATTATGACTGGGATCACTGTAATTTTAAATATTACATTTGACAGATCACTTCCGTGTAACCAACTCTACCCGTATTTTTGTTAATCTCAATAGGTATGGATTTATGAACTTTATTCCTCCGAAGTATAAAATTATATTTTTGTAGTAATACATATTTTTCTTCTAGGGTGGCATTACAAACAGATGTTACTCCAATGTTTGGTATCAAAATTATTTCCCACATCTCCTCTTTCTAAATATGTATTCATATTTTCAATACGACTTATATTTTTGTGAAATACAAAGCTTCAAAGTCGTGCATAGACTTTTGGGACACCCTGTACCTTTAAAACCATTTATACCATCGCTGATAAGGCCTAAAAAAAAAGCAGGTTTGATTGGCGTAACCCGACCGACCCTATTTTAAGCCCCGACCCTAAACATTTTTTTATTTTATTTATTTTTTTATTGTGTGTGAGAAAAAGAAATAAAGACAGTGAAAATGTGTATTTGTGCCATTTGTTTATCAGGGCTGTCAACTTTTGGGATTTGCTGGGAGGGAGAGATACAGACTCCCCAAAAAAAATCGTAAACTTACATGCACAATTTTTTTCCCGTCAGCAGCTGAAATCCTGATAAGTGGTGGTGGGGGGGTGCGGGGGGGGGGGGGGGGGGGGGGGGGGGGGGGGGGGGGGGTAGCGATGATGTTTTCCTCCAATCCGCACGAAAATTGCATGTGGCAAAATCGCAAATGTACCGGCGGAAGCTAGTATAAAGGTGTTGATACACATTTTAATTGAGGTAATTTTGTTGAGGCGGGAGATTTTATATGCTATGCGGGAGTGCGGGAGAAAGAGTGTCTATGCGGGGAGACTCCCGCCTAATGCGGGAGAGTTGACAGCCCTGTGTTTATGTCGGTATGGTATATGTGTGCTGGTATATTTAAATTTCATAGACGTTTTACAGATTAAAAAATAAATAAAAAAATAAATAAAAAAATCCGACCTACCTACCCTATTTTTTTCTTCTATGTTACGCCAATCAAACCTTTTTTTTTTTAGGCCTAATAATAGGCCAGCACTATAAATACAGTACATGTTTCAGAGACAAGAATAGTGTTTAGTTAGGGAGCACATCAAAACTCGACCGCGCTGCAACCGCCGGTTCCGCCCGGTTGGACCGCATATCATTGTTTACTTTTAAGTTGTTACTACAGCCATAAGTAACCAGTGGCGGTGCCATGGGGAGGCGCAAATGCCCACAGTCACAATTCTTCCCCCCCCCCCTCATCAGCTCAAGCCCCACCATTTTGTCCCCCAAACAATACACATTTACTGAAAATAAGCTTAAAATTTGACCGGAAATGACTTATTTCTGATACTGATAGTAACAAGGGATCCCTTTAGCCTCCATATATAATCTGATCAGTTGAGGGGGTGCTTTCATTTTCAATACAAGATTGACCCTGTCTTCTATATATATATGTCTTCCTGGCCCCCTCTGTGTTTATAGGGGCATGTTTACACCTCAGCCACTCAAAACACCATGTCCCCCTATTTCAGCCTCAAATAATTTCCCATAGTCAAAATATTGTAATTTTGAGTGATTTTTATTTTTTCAGCTTTCCATCATTTTGGAGAAAAACAGTCCAAAATCCAGACCTGTTGTGCATATTTTATTGTTGCACATAACCCACTAAAACACCCGGGGAGGGGGCAGTCAGGTTTAATGCTGTAATCATCCGCGTGAATGAAAACGTGGTTAAGGGTGCTTTTTCGACCACAACACGGGCCCGCTGTTAAGGGTTTAAAAATCGTCAATTTCAGAGAATAAGGGTATCTTATTCAACCTGAATCCGTGCTAAGGGTTGTCATCATTGTAAAAATAGCCCAAAATAGCCCTAGGCCTGAGACAAATTTACTAAAATCTGAATCACACAATTATTTCATATGTTCATTTCAGTCTTTAGGACCAGTATCCTTTGCCATGAGTATGATTCGTCGAGCTATTCCTTGATAAGGGCCACTTTTTCCTTCTTTGAGAATCAGTGTTAAGGGTAGTTCAATGAGGGTGGATTCACACGGATGATTACAACTTTTATACCCCCCCCCCCCTTACACTCACTTTCAGTGATTATCGTTTAAAAAACTCAAAAATCTAAGAAAACAATACATTAGTGTCCCCTCTCCCTGGATTTCTGATAAAATCATTCATCGAAAAGTAAATCGTGCTCTAACCATGCGTCACTACTTGACCCATTTATAGATCCATAAAATGTAATTGCGCGAGGCAATTTTTTCATTGTCCGTAATATCAAATAATATGGATGGACCGATTTATATATACAACCTCAGGCAGTCAGGCTATGTATGTAATCATATTGTACGGAATTGTTATTAAAGGTTCCATTTTCTAGGGTTCGTTCATTTCTTCACTGTTAGTGCTGTTGTTGAATGACTCATGTATTGAAAGCATCTACTGGGTACCTATTTACAGCTAGCGACCCTCGAGGCATTAATGTATAGTGTATGTTGCCATCTGCAAGATGATATGACTGGCTCACATACATACAGGGTGTGCCAAACATAAAAGTAAATCAGAAGAGTTAGGCTAAAAATAATTGCTGTGTTTCCTTCAAGCAGTGGCATGTCCAGAGGGGGGGGGGGGTGGCTATTGCTCCCGGCCCCCACCAATTTGAGTCATGTCGGTTGGGATTGGCACTTTGGGTTATCGAGCTCAATTTTTCGCGCCGGTTTGGGGGACACCACAATTAATTAGCGTAACATTTTAAGTAATGTTTAGTTTAAATTGATTTCATTTCAGAACATGGGCAGTAAATGTAATTATTCAAGGTACTAAAAAAGACAGATTTTTTTTTCCATTCAAAATATCAGATCAAGAAGAAATGAAACCTGCCTGTGCCAAACAAATATTCCTTTGTGGTCCTGGTAAAGAAGATTCATAAAGTCCAAGTGGATGAAGAATATAAAAAACAAAACAAAACAGAGAAACTTATCTGTTTCTGCTCTTAGTTGAATTATAGAGAAATTCACCTCCTGAAAATTCTTACTATTTTATTATACACGAAGTGTCCATAAGGCCAAACAAAAAAACAAGTTTGTTTCCAGTAGTGTGCACGCATTTCACTCGGATGCTTAATTCTTGCGCATTTAATTTTTTTAATAGAAAAAACAGGGAAAATATTGTTAGGGTGCTATCTTTTGCTGAAATTGTATCCAACATGTATCACGATGGCAATTGGCCACATACGGCAAACACGAAAGTGAAAATCTGCGGCGAATATCACATTTTAGCGAGCATAAAAGTAACAAAAATGTGCACAGATTTGATTAAATAAAACCATTTCAAGTGAATCTACATACACTATGAATTTGAGCACAAAAATAAAAATAAAATAATGAATTTCACATTTGACTTTTCAGGCTTGCTACTGGAAACAAACTTCTTCTTTTTTGTGGCCTAATTGGACAAAACATAATTTGTGGTGCTCAGTGAATGGGAATTATAGCTTTTGTACATCCACACAATTAAAGCTGTCTTGTTAGACAAGCTACTTCAATGTTGGACTAAAAGCAAATTGAATTAAAGATGTGTATCCAATTGGTGTGATAGTGTAAATCTTCACACCTGGAGAAAGTGTAAATCCTTTTCTCCAGTGTTGAGTGTGTGTTTTGACAGTTGGACGAGCTGGAAAATTGGATGGGTACTAACGGTCCAATATCCTGCAAAAGACATCCTGTCCAATTAATAGACACTTCAAAGTTAACAGTAATAGTCGTTTATTAATCAACTTTATGGGCTAGTTATACTTTTGGGACACCCTATACCCCATAATGATCACTCATCATTATGACTGTATAGTGCATAGAGCAGACAGAGACAAGATTTTTGTTTCTCTTGAATATCACTCGTCAACTTACAAGTTTAAGTGCAGTTGTTTTTTCATTGTCATTGTGCATATTTTGATAATTTAAAAACAAAGATACTGTTAAGCATGAAATGTTCGCGGCATTAACATTTTGCGAATCGCTGACTTCGGCCTTTTTTGCGGCATGAACATTTGGCGAATGTGTTGAGTGACTACCTCTAGGCCTTTAAAAAGCAAACTAAACATTTTCATGAAAAAAATAATAAATCGTTCGTAAAGAAGCGTCTTTATATGATGGAATTTAGGCATTTTTTACCAAAAACTGATTTTGTTATGTTGTCTGAAAAATGTTGAGCCAAAAGTGTATTTTTTGTTCAAAAATTCAAATTTGATACCAAAAATGGATTCTCTGACTCATTTTCTTTCCAAAAATGTATACTTTTATGTACATCACATTAATAGT
This sequence comes from Ophiura sarsii, assembly GCA_035610835.1. Lineage (NCBI taxonomy): Eukaryota > Metazoa > Echinodermata > Ophiuroidea > Amphilepidida > Ophiuridae > Ophiura > Ophiura sarsii. The sequence goes on along the minus strand of CM069453.1, from coordinate 36,663,571 downwards.
TAAAGTTACAGCGCTTGATAAATTTCATATTATTAGGAATAACACCACCCACCACACTAAACCTAGAGTTACAAGTCAAGTCACTCAAGTTATCTCAATGTATTTCTAATTTGGATCAAGTCATTGAATTTACTTCAATTCATTGAGTACAAAGTCAATTCATTGAGTACAATGTCATGACATTGAAACAATGTCAAGTCATTGAGTACAACGTCATGTCATTGAAACAATGTCAAGTCATTGAGTACAATGTCAATTCATTGAGTACCATGTCAATTCATTGAGTACAATGTCAAGTCATTGAGTACAATGTCAAGTCATTGAGTACAATGTCAAGTCATTGAGTACAATGTCAAGTCATTGAGTACAATGTCAAGTCATTGAGTACAATGTCAAGTCATTGAGTACAATGTCAAGTCATTGAGTACAATGTCAAGCCATTGAAACAATGTCAAGTCATTGAGTACAATGTCAAGTCATTGAGTACAATATCAAGTCATTGAGTACAAAATCAAGTCATTGAGTACAAAGTCACGTCATTGAGTACAAAGTCAAGTCATTGAGTACAATGTCAAGTCATTGAGTACAATGTCAAGTCATTGAAACAATGTCAAGTCATTGAGTACAATGTCAAGTCATTGAGTACAATGTCAAGTCATTGAGTACAATGTCAAGTCATTGAGTACAATGTCAAGTCATTGAGTACAATGTCAAGTCATTGAGTACAATGTCAAGTCATTGAAACAATGTCAAGTCATTTAACAGCCTTTACAACCATAAAATACCAAAACAAATTAACAAAATATATATATAAGTAAAAGACAAAACACAATTTAAGCGCAAAAGTCAATATCGATACAGATTTGCCAATTCACGATCTAGTGAAAAGGTAGTGCTTCAACCTGCACTTACACTGTTCGAGAGTGTTAGCAGACCGAACCTTGGTGGGAAGCGCATTCCACAGTTTTGAGGCAGCCGCCGAAAACGCACGCTCGCCATACATACGGGTATGAATTGCTCTAGGTGGATCCAGCAGGTCCATAGATGAAAATCTAAGAGTCTGAGGAGGATCGTGTTTCTTCAAGAGTTCTGTCAGGTAAGAAGGGGCCAGACCATGAAGGCATTTGTAAGTTATAAGCAGCATCTTGTATTCAATGCGTTCGGTGATTGGCAACCAGTGAAGGTCCCTCAATATGTCACTGACGTGGTTGCATTTCATCGCAGTGAGTCTAGCCGCAGAATTTTGTACAATAATGTCAAGTCATTGTGTACAATGTCAAGTCATTGAGTACAATAATATCAAGTCATTGAGTACAATAATATCAAGTCATTGAGTACAATGTCAAGTCATTGAGTACAATGTCAAGTCATTGAGTACAATGTCAAGTCATTGAGTACAATGTCAAGTCATTGAGTACAATGTGTAGTCATTGAGTACAAAGTCAAGTCATTGAGTACAAAGTCAAGTCATTGAGTACAATTTCAAATCATTGAGTACAATGTCAAGTCATTGAGTACAATTTCAAGTCATTGAGTACAATGTCAAGTCATTGAGTACAATGTCAAGTCATTGAGTACAATGTCAAGTCATTGAGTACAATGTCAAGTCATTGAGTACAATGTCAAGTCATTGAGTACAATGTCAAGTCATTGAGTACAATGTCAAGTCATTGAGTACAATGTCAAGTCATTGAGTACAATGTCAAGTCATTGAGTACAATGTCAAGTCATTGAGTACAATGTCAAGTCATTGAGTACAATGTCAAGTCATTGAGTACAAAGTCAAGTCATTGAGTACAATGTCAAGTCATTGAGTACAATGTCAAGTCATTGAGTGCAATGTCAAGTCATTGAGTACAAAGTACAACTTGGTAGTGACAGGGATGATCAGACAGTGATTCAAAACTTGGAAGCTATTGTTTCTTATAGATAGATAGCTTGGAATGTGCAGCTCTTTCAATGATTTTCACCTTCTTACCCTCCCTCCAGGGCTTACCCTTCATCGTCAATCTGGGGTTCAGTGGTGCAGTTGTTACAAAGAAAACCATGAATGGCGAAGGGGAACAAAACACCCACACAATAACACAAGTTAACTATTTTTCATAAATTTACACACGAAAAAAAGAGACAAGATAAAACAGTCAATTCTTGCCCCGTATTCACTGAAATAATAACTTCTTTAGGGCAGTTGAATTATAAATTACTGATTATATTTATTTAATTTTCTACGTGAACACATTTGTTAAGAGTGTTTTGTGAAAGTTCTTGGAAGTGCATAACCCCTTTTGGAAAAACCACTTTGCCAGGGGGCTCCAAGTATAATCAAATTTTACGACAGACTATATATCTGAATATGTCACTGATTCTTGTGAGACCACATTAATGCTATTACAGATGTCAAAAACAATGTAAATCCTTACAACTTGATTTATGTCAAGAAGACCAATTTAAATGCGCCTTCTGCAAAATTTGCTCTTTGGAACGCCCAGTCCATCAGAGGACGTGGAAAAGCATCTGCAATTATTGACTTCGTGATGTCCCAACATCTGGACATTTTAGCAATAACCGAAAGTTGGCTAACTGGTGATGAAAGAGATAACCGAATTTGTTCGGATCTGAAAAATGCCCTTCCTGACTATGTCATACATCATATTCCGCGCAAGACTCGAGGTGGTGGTGTTGCTGTGCTCATGCGCAAAGGATTTGATATTGTTATCAATCCGTCTTTTTCAGCTACATCATTTGAACATATGGACATTACCATTTCGTCGAAATCTTCATCCATAAGACTTTCAATCATTTACAGGCCGTATCCATCCAAGGTCAACAAGTTCACGGCGAAGATGTTCCTTGATGAATTTTCTGCATTTGTTGAGACATGTACATCCCTTGCAATCCCTATGGTAATCGCGGGTGACTTCAATTTTCATGTGGATGTCTTGGATGATCGCGAAGCTAGACTCTTTCGTGAACTTCTCGATTCTGCCTCATTTGATCAGCATGTCGACAAACCTACGCATCGCTGCGGTCATACGCTTGATTTGGTGATTACGCGCAGCTCCGATCCCATCGCTTCTGATTTTGTGATTGATGATACGCTTCCATCTGACCATTTTGCTGTGGTATGCAAGCTTGCTGTATCGCGTCCACCAGTTACCAAACGTCACTTTCGCTATCGCAAATTGCGTGACATTGATCTTAATGCATTTAAGAACGACATAAGTGCTTCGTCTCTTTTGACTGATCCAGCCGATGATGTCGAGTCTTTGAGTACTCAATTTGACAACGTCATGTCTGACTTGTTAGACCGTCATGCACCAGAGATTTCAAAGAGCATTTCCTTACGACCACATGCTCCCTGGTATGACGAGTCCCTCCGTAATGAAAAGCGTGAGCGTCGTCGATGCGAGCGTCAGTTTTGTAAATCTAGACTGGAAGTGCATAGACAGATCTATCGTGATCATTGTAAGCGTTACTCCGCTATGGTTGAAGAAGCAAAATCCGAGTATCATAGATTGCAACTGAAAGACTGCGACCAAAGGCAGTTGTTTAGAAAGGTTGACAAAATGTGTTCTGGCGGCTCAGAGAAAATTCTCCCATCCCACGATGACGACGAAAAGTTAGCGAATGACTTTGCGGACTTTTTCGTGGATAAAATCCGGAAGGTTAGAGACAAACTGGACAATATCAATATGCAACCAACTGTGTCTTCTGAGACTGTCCAATGTCACTCCTCAACTTTCAATCAATTTTCTGAGGTATCTGAAGAGACTATTCATCGCATCATTATGAAATCACCGTCGTCGTCATGCTCACTGGACTCAATTCCTACCTCGCTTATTAAAGAATGTCTTCCTGAGCTACTTCCATCAATTACAAAACTTGTCAATAGCTCGCTCCTCTCTGGCATATTTCCGTCATCATATAAGGTTTCTCGCGTTACTCCATTGATAAAGAAACCTGGACTGGATGCTGATACATTAAACAATTACAGACCCATATCCAATCTTAAGTTCATCTCAAAGGTTGTTGAAAGAGCTGCTTCGGCTCAGCTTCAAGAATACATGCTGGAAAATGAACTCTATGGTGGTAGACAATCGGCGTATCGCAAACATTTCAGTACGGAAACCGCTCTAGTACGTGTACAGAACGATATTCTGCGCGCTCTTGACCAGCATTCTGATGTAGTCCTTGTTCTTCTTGATCTCTCGGCCGCCTTTGATACTGTTGACCATCGGATATTACTTCAGCGGCTGAGAGATCGATACAGAGTGCATGGTGACGCTCTTGCTTGGTGTACGAGCTACCTATGTGATCGTCAGCAATCTGTTGTAATCGGTGACAGTGTATCAGCAACACATGTTATGAGCTGCTCCGTTCCTCAAGGATCAGTTGCTGGACCGTTTATGTTTACAGCTTATGCTGCTCCTCTTGAAGATGTGGTTAGATCATACGGTGTTGAACCAATGATCTATGCAGATGATACACAATTGTATCTCGTTTTGGATCCTTGTAGGGATCAATGTGATAACCAACTTCAACCCCTTGAAGATTGCATCCGCGGCGTGAAAGCATGGACTGCCGAAAACAAATTACTTCTGAATGACTCAAAGACTGAGGTATTGCGTCTAAATTCACGTTTTATTAAGAATCCTGCTCACTTCTCTACTATAAATGTTGGTGATTCGGAAGTTGATATAGTTTCTGAAGTGCGTAATCTCGGAGCCCTAATGGATCAGCACATGACTCTATCATCACATGTGAATAAAGTGTGTCGCGCGGCGTGTCTGGCTATCTCCAAAATTGGTCGGATTCGCAAGTATATCGACCGTCCTACAGCAGAGCGTCTGATACATGCCTTTGTGACATCCAGACTTGATGCAAACAACAGCCTGCTTTATGGTCTTCCAGTTTCTACGATCTCCAAACTTCAGCGTGTGCAAAATAGTGCTGTGCGACTTGTTCTCGGACTATATGGCAAAAATCGCGTAAACATCAGCGATCAACGTCGAAATGAGCTGCACTGGCTTCCTGTGAAAGACCGAATTGTCTTCAAAATCCTCATGCTCACTTACAAATCGCTAAACGGACTTGCTCCACCTTACTTAAAAGAACTACTTAAACCCTACACACCTAATCGCTCGCTCCGGTCATCATCGAAAGGTCTTCTTGAATCACCACGGACTGTATCAACTGCAACTTACGGTGAACGAGCTTTCTCTGTTTCTGCGCCAAAGTTGTGGAACGGGTTGCCTCAGCAGATTAGGAATGCCGAATCACTAGCCACATTCAAGAAACTTTTAAAAACTCATCTTTTCAATTATCCATCTGTATAATATGTGTTCTGCTGCATCACTCCATTTTATTCATGTTATTCAACTCTTTTACTTATTATTGTGTATTTATAAAACTTTTAGCATGTTTTTATTTTTGTATAGTTCTTGTTGAGTGCCGGTCCACTCATTTTTAATGCTTTGTTTTAATTATCAATGTGCATTATTATGTCGGGTTTTTAATGAGTAGTTGTTTTTTATTGCTTGTTATTGCTTGTATCTGTTTTTTTATTTATTGTAAAGCGCCTAGAGGCCTTTGCTGGTATTTCTGCGCTATATAAGAGCCTATTTATTATTATTATTATTATTAATGCTATTACAGATATCTAAATATTCTATGGGAATTACAAAGTTGTATTGGTTTAAATGCACACCAGCTTTATCAAAATCAAATGCCAAATGGTTCTTATGAATTCCAAAGCAAGTGGCAAGGTTATTTTTTTCAGGGTGCAGTTAACCTTTTTGCCATACAGAAGTGGAAACTATGGCAGGTGTTGTCTTTTTGAACAAGTTTTAATTTTTTGGCCAAAAAAAATGAAAGTCCCTGAATTTATAATCAAAACAAATATTTGTCGATCATAGCATCACAATTCAGTCTATCAGGGTCCCATGCGCCTGGTGCGCAACACGACGGCTGGTGCGCCTGTTGTTTTTGAATACGGTGCATCGCAAGGCTGCGTTCAGATCATGACTCTATATGATCGACAATTATTTGTTTTGATTATAGTAACCTATTGTGAACCTTATTTGGGATCGAGGGTTTCCGACCCTCCCCTCAGTTATGGCCTAGATTTAGAATAACACTGAATATTCAATACATCTAACCCATCCCATATTTATACAATGGGACCAGAAAAGGCAAGGTAAACATGGCAAGGGTAAGGTTTGACCTAAAAATGTTAATATGGGGTAGGGAAGTACAGTGACCAATGTTTCATATTGGGGCTATTTTATAAGAAGGTGCATATTATTGAGTTGCAGCACATCAAAAGGGGGGACTGTGCAGGTGAGGTAAATTTTGAGTTTATTATGTGTGCTCTCAGGGCATTTTCTAAGCTTTTAAAAATATACCAAATTTATCAAAATTGATCAAGGCTTTCAGATTTTACGAATAAAAATGAAATACTTGGTGGGTGGGCTGGGTAACTTGCATTTTTCGGTGTCTTAATTTTTTTGCCCCCCCCCCTTATAAACTGGACAACTTTTTTGACAATCCCCCCCCTTAACAAAGTAAGGGATCACGTCAAAACTCGACCGCCCGTTGACCGCAGGTTACGGCCGGTTCCGCCCGGGTCTCACAAAACGTGTCGTCTGTTATAATATACACACATAATGAGGTCAAATAGTTACACTCTGGTGAACACGACCGGTGGAAAGTGTCTCGTCACACGCGTGAGCAATACAATCTTGAGGTAATGGGCTTTTTAAGTCTCAGTTCACAACCAGTACAATGCAGCTATTGATTTTCGCTGGGGTTGGCTTTTTCAATCTGTTTATAGCTCAATTAACTTTTTAAAATCAATACCGAAAGTCTATGAATGGTTATTTTTATAGAACGATTATAGAGAGAGCTATTATGACCGCAAAGTAACAGATTGATAGTGTAAATTGGTCCGGTTACAGCATTAAGTCAACCGGCGGTTGTTCAGTGTTGCATGCGTGAATATTCATATACCAGTAAAACATTTGACCTGAAAGAACCGGGCGGAACCGTACGTAACCGGCGGTCGAGTTTTGACGTCTCCCCTAAACAACTTTTTTGACCCGGTTCAAAATGGGTTTGTATCATAGGCATAAATCCTGGGGGATGGGGGAATAAATCGTTGAATTAGGAACAAAGCCAATCGGATATGCTAAACATATTCTATTCATCCAGTTAACTTGATTGTTTACATTTAGCCCAAGATCACAGTGACATATCCAGGGGGGCCACCATTGACAAAAGAGTTTAAAAAAAGAAAAAACAGGAAGGGTAAGGAGCATAGGCAGCGCAAATGGGGGGTTATGAGGTCAATTGTTTTGTAATTTTCCCCAACATTCAAATCAAATGATTGAAAAGGCCACCAAAGTATTTCTGAACACTCCCTTAATTTTGTTCTGTCCGTCTTGTCTATATCTTGATATAACACAGCCGCAAAGTCCCCCCCCCCCCCCTTTGATGTGCTGCACCACATGAGTTCAATCAGGCCCGTAAGCAGGATTTTTTTTTGGGGGGGGGGGATTTTTTTGGAAAAGGTACATTTGTACCCAAAAAATCATAAAAGGTTGCCCCCCCCCAAAAAGAAAATTGAGAGGGGGGGATTAGAACATATTTTAGTCTAAAACGGCCCAAAAAAATGCTTTACACAATAGGAAAAGGGGGGAGTTTTTGGAAAATAGGGGTGGGGGGGAAGGCGTTTTCACAAAAAAAAAGGTACATTGGTACAAAAAAAGGACTTTTTCCGATTGCATCCCCCCCCCCTGGTTACGGGTTCGAGTTCAATTTCTACTCAATGTGAGTGAGGAAACATGTTTTCTGATAGCGAACAAATTACAATCTATCTAGACTTCACAAATCTGCTCCATAACAAAGTATTATTGATAAATTATCACAAACAAAAAACACCAACAAATTCAGTGATTTGTCACATAACTATTTAAAAAAAATCATGACAAAGATTAAGTTTGAAATTCTGGACTATTAAAAGTGGAATTGTTTGCGCTTTGAACATTTTGCAAATTTTTGCTTGTTTTAGACCTACAAACAAAATAAATATGTTACACATAAATTTACAGTAATCTGTCACTAACATAACAAATCTAAGTTAATGACAAAGCATATTTGTCAAGTCCAGATTGACATTTGTTGTAATATTTCTTTTTCACCATCATGTAATATAGAGTTTGACAATTCCATGACGAATTAATTATCCAACACAAACAGATTGTTTCAAGCTTTAATTAGTTTTCTTCAGAAAGACAAATATTTAATTTTGAAATAAGGAAGTTATGATTTATCAAAGAAGATAGATCAATTTCTTGACAAATTAAATGTTTTCAACAAAGCCTGGTCATGTTTCCCAGGGGTTAACTAAGATATGAAGTAGTCCCGGGGCCAGTTAACTACTAGTATACTACCCTGTAAGCATATGCAAACAACAAAAAAGAAAAAGATGATAAGTCCTGTTGGTATCTTACGCATTTGGGGTTAGATTTTGGGTGAAAAATACAAAAATTCTCATTTTATGACTTTTGGCTTCATAGCAAATACACATTTAGGCCAACAACAAAAAATGTTGTGTTACCCTCAAGTGCCAATTTTTTTAATTCGGGTCGTTCGGTCGTAATTTTATTTTATTTTTTCAATTTTTTTTTTTCATTTTTTTTTTTTTCCCAATTTTTTTTCCAATTTTTTTGGCTGAAATATAAATGGTTTATGTCAAGACAAAATTGGTATATGCCCATATGTCAATTTAACTAATGTTTCTAGTGTGACAATAGTCTAAAAAACATTTATTTAGGCTTATTTATTCATTTCAAGCAAGAAATAGTAACATTTAGACACTTCTAATCAAATTTAAATCTAAAATAAAAAATAAAAAAAATAAGATTTTGGGGATCGGTCGCTGAGGGCAACACAACTTCTACTTTTTTTGGCCTTAGAGGGTGTCTGGAAAATGTTTAGTCACACATGCTTACAGCATGATATTAGACTACCACCTCCTTTGTAAGCATCAATGTGAAGGATAATATTGATAAACCCTAAACTAATTGAGTACTACTAATTACTATGCCCCCCCCCCCAAAAAAAAAAAAAATTGACTTGCCCTTTCAGGTCCAGAGTGTGGGTTGGACGGTTGGATTTTTTTTTTTTAAATTAATTTTTTTATTTCTTTATTTTTTGAAAATCTCAACAGGGAAATGACTTGCCCTTTCAGGTCCAGAGTGTTGGTCGGACAGTTGGATTTTTAAAATTTTGTAACATTTTTTTATTTCTTTATTTTTTGAAAATCTCAACAGGGAAATACTACACAAAAACACGTTTTAAAGAAGAAAAAGAAATTTTATTTATTTTTTATTTTTTAATTTTTTTAATTTTTTAAACAAGCAGATACTACTCAAAAACATGTTTTCATCTTTCTTTATTGTTATGTGCTTCTTTCAAATGTTTTAATTTTTTTTTTCTTCAATACATTTTTAAAAAAAAAAGCGACCCTAGATTTCCAAAAATTTGGGTCGGTCGGAAAGGGCAAGTCAACTCCTTTTTTTGGCCTTACTATGCCGAAGCGCATGTGCGGACGGTTTTCAATGACGTAATCAACGGAGCCTAATATAGCGAGTGCAAACAAGTAGCTGAGAGCCGTGGCTTGCGTATGGGGGGCCAGGGTGTTTGTCCGCAAGGTCCCCGGTTCGATCGCTGCGATTTATTTGTCAATTTTTCTTCAAAAATGTGATCCCAATTAAAAACCTGGTTTGAGGGTTAGGGTTAAAAGTTCTTTTTGACCATAACGTAGGCTTTTATGTTAAGGGTCATGAAGCAGTAAATATCAGAGATAAGGGTGTCTTTTGAACAGTCACATTATTTGGTTGTGAAAGTCGTCTAGAATGAAAAAAATATATAATGAGGAAAATCACCAAATTAGGTTTCATGAGAAATTTCCCAACTCAATCTTGCGGGTGTAGTCTTGTTAAGGGGTATGTTTCTCTTTTTTTTAATACAAATGCGCTTGATTTCCACGAGAGCATTCACGTCCAATGTTTACAACTTTTCTACATAGTGCTCTCCCCTAGCCTGGTCTTGACTAAACATTTGTAAGGCAAATCCTTTGCAATAGCTTTAGCAGTAACCAATACTAGTGGCTTTTTGAAGTGACTAATCACTCAGGATCACATCCTTAAACAGGAAATTTAAATATAAAACTAAATGTTACGGTTTTATTCACAAAAAAGGTGTTTATTGTACATGAACAAGACAGCACATAACCGGACTTCATTGCAACTGTTATAGTTGACCATACTCTCCACAAATGATATGCAAATTTGCATTTACAGAAAGACTCAAACCTTTTTTGCAGACATTAAATCATGCAAGCTTGGCATGTCAGGGTCCCTGGATTTTAATGCAAGTACAGTCATAAAAAAAGTAATTTACCTGGTAATAAATAACTATGAAAGTATAACTCCTACTTACAAAAAAAACCAAACTATAATATTGTTGAGAATTTTTTCTTTACTTCTCTAATTAGAGATATTGCACGCTAAGCATGGTTGATTATTATTGGTACAATCCAAAATGTAAGGTAAAGTACAATTTTCATTTTTGTATTTTTCTTTTCAAGACAGGGACCCTAAAATGATTGCAGCCCTATGGTCAATCCTAGGATTGACCATAGGTCAATCATGTGTGACAGCCATAAGTTTTTGGTTGCTATATATGGCTGGGGTGCATCAGCAGATAGATCCCGCGAGTGCTTACTGCCTACTGCTTATATGGTTTTGTATGGCACAGGGAGTTAGGGTTATCATGTCTTAGCTTTACTAGTCACTTAATTAATACCCATTAAAAACAGTGAGGACACAGTTATTTAAATGTCAATTGCATCATGATAAAGCCGCAATTCTGTTAAACAGTTCATGATTATTTTATTAACAAAGTAAAATAAATCACTTGTCACCTTTGAAATGAATCTTAAAACATTTCTAAAACCATTATTAGCAATTCTCTAGGAGTTTGTGCAGATAAATAACTGTCAAACCTTAAACTTTACAGGCAATTAAAAGTGACACATTTGCATTCATTTTCAGCATCAAATTATGATAAATATCGGAAAATCAATTATCTTTTTTGAAAACTGGATGCCCTTCAGCATTCACTATGAAGAATACAATGTTTTTTGACTACTTTCTGGTGTGTAGAAAGTGCAGAAAAAAATATCCACTGTTTACAAATTGATTTAAATTCGGTGACCACTTCAGACAGAAATTTATATTCCACAGAAATGTTGATAGTCACTAGAGGGAGACATTTCAAATCACAATATAAAGAATCATAAGCTTACTGGATATAGTTTAATATCAATATACATGTAGTTCTGATGAAGAACAGGGAAAAAGAACACAACCATGTTCTACAGGCCAGACTAACCAATAAAAATGTTATATAAATGTTATACGCTTGAAAATTAAGAGTACTTTTACCAACAAAATAAAGAGCCCATCTGGCCACCCTACTTGAAAGGTCTATTCACGCCCCGGGGTGCTCAGTGGTTATTGAAAGTGGGGTATCATGCGCGTCCAAGAAATCACGTAATTAGGGTGGTTTTTGAAGCCGGGGCACGATACGTACGTAACGTGTTTAGGGTATCAAAACAAGGAAAATCAGGAAAAAGGGTATACTTTTCATACAATGGTCTTACGTATTTAGGGTCCTTATTTTCTTGTATATATGAGAATCTTTAAAAATAGCCGCGATATATTCATTATTTTGTTTCATTCGTCTGTGATTATATTCTTTCGGGTTAGGCCTAGTTCAAGAGCGGGTTCAAGAGATCTGATCTTAAACACCATTTGTTTCATACTAAAATAGGGAAGGAAAATCAGTGCCGGAGCCCGGTTTAGAGTGCGTGCATGCATTGTTTCTTATTAGGATTCAAAATATACAAATTTCGTGCTTAGGGTACGTTAGGGTATAAAAGTATTTGGATTACTTGTTTAGGGTATTAAAATACTGAAATTACTTCCTTATGGTATGTAAAACACTGTCCTTACTTGTTTAGGGGGTACTTTTTCACATTTATGCAATTACTTATTTAGGGTACTTTTTGAAAGTCCTTGGACGCGCATGATACCCCCTTGTAATAACCACTGAGCACCCCGGGATTCACGCCTAGAACAGGGTTTTATTTTGTCACCGTAGTTACATATATTTGCATATTCAGTATAGTATCTACAGTCATAAAAAAAGTAACTATACAGGTAATAAATGGGCTTCTATCTCTATAAATATATATCCTACCCAACAATATTAAATTATAAAGTTGTTGACAAATTCATCTTCTTTAATATATGAGATATTCCAAGCTAGGATCAGATGATTATTGAGGAAGTGACACTCCGAAATGTAAGGTGAAGTCCGATATAGTTTTCTAGAGTTAAATACCCATTTATTGCCTGTATAGTTACTTTTTTTGATGACTGTATACTCTGTGCGACCTTATTATCAGAGGGGTCATAAGGTTCGTTCGTGTGGGTTATTGCAATGGAGTTAAAAAGTATTCAACTGCTATTGCGGCAGGTTGTGACACATTGCATTAACGGTCTCATATTTTGCCACATGGCGCTGGCTGCTATCGCATGCGTTGACCTAGCGTGACCTGCGATGAATTGCTGTACACTGCGGCAGAAGTAAGACTGCCGCTGCGCATCGCAAATATCCCCCAGTGTGAACGAACCTATAGCCACAACATTGGATTTATGTGTGTCCTATATAGTCTATTTATCCATCATGATGCAGTGACGTAACTGCGTATTCTTCTATTTGCAGCACATAAACGCCCACCTACTCGAGGCATACGCGTGCATAAATGCTGTGCCTGTAGATTTACATCACTGTCCAGAGGAAGACAAATAGAGTATAGTCATAAGCACAGCATTGGATTTGTGTGCTACTAGATTTCATAACTGCAATATTCGCTGAGATAGCATCCCCTCCCCAACTGAGGTAACCCTGCATTAAATATTAATTGCAAGCAATAAAACACTCCAAGATAACATCAAAAAAAGGTTTTACCAAATTAAATAAAAATGGATAGTTATCAACAACCCTGTAAGGTGCTTGCATGGATTGTCAATAGTTCATACCATTCTCTGTAACCTTTGTGGAAATGTACGGAGGAAATATTGAACTGATATTGATCCATTTCATTTGTGTAGTACTCCACAGGGGCGGATTTAGGGGGGCCCCTTATTTGTGAGAGGGCGCCTTTTTGACAGGGCGCATGCACCCCCTTTATTTTTAACAGGGCGCCTTTTTGACAGGGTGCCTGCTTTTGACAGGGCGAAAACGTTAAAAATGTGTACAAACGTGTATGTGCGAAAATGTGTAAAAAAAAATATCGCAAGACCCCCGCTTTAGCCCCCCCCCCTATTGAGAAATCTTGGATCCGCCCCTGCTCCAAGCATTGGCATAGGTTATGGAGAAGGATTTGAACTAGTGGTCTTCAATACAAGCACCCTACACGTATATCGACTATAGGTTTGCAAGAGCAATGCCCCCCCCCCCCACACATACACATACATATATGGTACAGCTTGATTTGATCAACTGTATTGTTCAGCATACCAGGAAGACTGTGTAACACAAGTGTTTCAATTTCTGGCAATGCATCGTGGGATAGTAGTCTGCCCTCCTAGCCCTATCGTGGGCTAAACCTTAACCATGTCATCAGGCAGCAGCCAACACGGAGGGCTGCTGTTGAGCCTCTTGCGATTCCTGCTCGGCAACCTTGGAATCTTGCTCGGCACGTTTGGTGCTTTCTACAATGCTTAACTCCTGAATCCTGGTCAACTCTTGCATTGCATTTTGGGATATTGTTCTGGCGACCTCTAGTTGAGACTGTGCTAATGTGATGCGTTGTCCTGCTAATATGAATGATATCTCAGACCCTGCCAAAAACAAAAATAGGGACAGCGGTCCCAAATAGGTCGTCCGTTTATAGGGTAGATTAAAAACAAGGTGGATCTCAAACCACAGGCATCTAGAAAGAAAGAGGTTAGACCACTAGCGGATCCAGGATATAAAAAATAAAATAAACATCCTGGAGTTTGGTTGCAATTGTACTTCACCTGTTTAAATGTAATTAATTTTACATATGCAGCTAATTTTACATCTTGACCTCATATGACCTTTGACCTTGGTATGTGACCTTTGACCTAATTAACATATGAATGTTTCCATGTTGCAACCGTGACCCAAGTTTGGTTGCAATTGGTCATTGTATGGAAAAATGAACAAGAGACAAAAAAAAAATGAACAAGAGACAAAAAAAAAGTGTACTAATTTTTACATCTTGACCTCAGATGACCTTTGACCTTTCTATGCGACCTTTGACCTCATTAACATATGCGGGTGTCCATGTTGTATCTATGACTGAAGTTTGGTTGCAATTGGTCATTGTATGGAAAAGAAATGGAAAAATGTAATCAATTTTACATATGCAGCCATTTCTACATTTACATCTTGACCTCAGATGACCTTTGACCTTGGTATGTGACCTTTGACCTCATTAACATATGAAGGTTTCCATGTTGTATCTATGACCAAAGTTAGGTTACAATTGGTCATTGTATGGAAAAGAAATGGACAAATGTAATCAATTCTACATATGCAGCTTGACCTCGGATGACCTTTGACCTTGGTATGTGACCTTTGACCTCATTAACATATGAAGGTTCCCATGTTGCATCTATGACCGAAGTTTGATTGCAATTGGACATTGTATGGAAAAGAAATGGAAAAATGTAATCAATTTTACATATGCAGCCATTTCTACATTTACATCTTGACCTCAGATGACCTTTGACCTTGGTATGTGACCTTTGACCTCATTAACATATGAAGGTTTCCATGTTGTATCTATGACCAAAGTTTGGTTACAATTGGTCATTGTATGGAAAAGAAATGAACAAATGTAATCAATTTTACATATGCAGCCACTTTTACATATACATCTTGACCTCGGATGACCTTTGACCTTGGTATGTGACCTTTGACCTCATTAACATATGAAGGTTCCCATGTTGCATCTATGACCGAAGTTTGATTGCAATTGGACATTGTATGGAAAAGAAATGGACAAAACAAAAAGTGTATACCAAATTGTAACAAAAAGTGTATACCAAAAGTGTATACCAAATTGTTGACACACACACAGACTACACACACAGACTACACACGAAGGATGCTGCCATAAGGTCTCTTCCTACGGACGACCTAATAAAGAGGTAACAATATGTAAGAGTTGAATGTTTAAAGGCAACAACTGCGTGGCTTGTTAGATTCATTTCAAAATGACAAGAAGTGCAGAAGAAAATAGTACATCAACTATGAACTATTAAGATACAGCAATTCTGTTTAAAATTTACCTTAATTACTGTTGTAACCAAGATGGTTAAATTCTGGCATCTTGTTTTGTTTGAAGATTTCCTTTCCAAAAATGTATGCTTATATATACAGGGCGACTCAAAAAAACAGGACTCTGTTTCATGACGATGTAAAACTTGTTATAATCATTGGACCATGACGAATTTAGTTTCAATGTAAATCCCAATTAGTTATTATGATATCCTGAAAGTATGAGACCAATCCGATGAAAAATAAGAAAACTAGCACAGTTTGCGAAAACCATGTCATTTACTGGTTTGTACAATGGGATTTACAAGCCAGTAAATAACATGGTTTACGTTTCAATATGTTACAATAAACATAGACAATTATCTATCAGTCAATAGCAAAGATTAGTTTGGCATAACATTTAATTCTGACACAAGTCAATGTGTCAGAATTAAATGTATTTACCAAACTAATCTTTGCTATTGACTGATAGATAATTGTCTATGTTATTAATAATTCACGATTTTCGCACCAAAATCAGCAAGCGCGAAAATAAAAATGGATGAATATATTCATTTTAAATGTAGATGTATAAGGAAGCTCAAAATCGCAAAATAAAAACAAGCATAACTGTTCAAAATCTGAAAACCGCGAGGTTTATAATCTTTTGAGCCAGTAGGTTGTTGCTACCCTAAAATAAATACATTTATGCGCCGAATGAAAATATGAACGGGTCTTAAATTGGGACCAGGTGGAACATATTTCATTCGTACTTTGGGGTGGTATCAATGAAAGGGTCACAGGTCATTGTCATAGAAATGGCTTACCCGCTTGATAGGCTGATTCACCCACATACTCCAGGGCACGTAATGCAGTTTCTAAGACACATTCAACCTCCTAAAAGAAACAATGACAAAGAGAGAGACAGAGTTTGAGAGAAATTAACAAAATATGTGAATGAATGGTAAGTAAGAATGGTATAGTCCATTTGTGATTAATCACTCAACAACAAAAAAATGTTGTCGGCAAACACAGTTTTGAAATACAGGCCAAGTATATTTGGTGAAATATACAGATATAAAAATAATAGAATAGAATATGCTTCTTCAAATCATATTTGTCATCACAAAGTCCGATTACATTCAACATGGTGTCATTTCAAAGCTTAAAATGTGCTCTTTCAAGTCATACCAATAACTCAGATTTGACTCGGGCCTCCAATATGTCCATTTTGATGTGACGGGTCACATTTTACCTCCTCTGGCCAGCCTTAACGCATGTGTATTTATCGTTTAGTAGGTGTAAATTATGCAATTTCATTGGTTAACACGTTTGAAATCTGATCCATATCGTGTAAACATGAGCTCAAACACACGATGTATATCATATCGTAGATTTATCACGTTTGCACTTAAGATCAGTAAAGCGATTGCATTGCGTCTGCCTAAGAGTTGCTTGAAATTGCTTTACAGGTCACAGCACACAAATGAAAACAAACAAAATGGCGGATGATATAAACACAACTGCGCAACGATTTTCGATCATAATTCAGAGGCCGAAATAGACCGTAAAAAGGCCGAATCCACCCTGAAAAATACATCTACCAACAACAAAGCCGGTCGTGTTTTCGCGCTTAATTGGAGAGAGGTGACGGCACAGAGACTGTTGACACCAACAATTTTACGGAGGCAGAATAGAGTTGAATTCAGCGTTGGAGGTTGGTTCTTGAAATTTTGAAGGGTTTCTTTCGAGGTCGCTTGACTAAACGATAAATTTGTTATCCCCTGCATGTTCACGCAATACGGAAAAATACCTTTAGTTTAGTGGCATATCATACCAAACCATAGGTATTTTTCCGTATTGTGTGAACATACAGGGGATAACTAATAGTACCTTCCATCTTTCTAAGTGTATGTGTATGTGTATATATGCCAGCGCACACCCCTACTTAATACCATCAGTGAATGATACAGTGACATCACTGTCTAATGGAAGTGAAAGAGATCATAGTGCTTGATTCATTTTAATTCAATAATAAACATAGAGCCATGCATCGCTTCAATACTATGTATCACAAACATGTCTGCATTGAATTTGTAGAACTATTAACACAGTAAGAGTACAAGTCCCTTTTAAGAAATAAAAACAAGCAACAAATCACAATATTCTTTTAAATGTGTCGTTCGATACTGGTACAAAGTCAGTGTTCCAGTATCGTCCGATACTGGCACATAAAATGTTCCAGTATCAGGCGATACTGGAACACAATTATGTACCAGTATCGTTCAATACTGGGACAAATCACTACTGGTTGCATTGTACCAGTATCGCCCTATACTGGAAAATAAAAACATTCCAGTATCGCTCGTTCCAGTAACGCTTGATACTGGAACACAATTTAGTGTGCCAGTATCGAGCGTTACTGGCAACATTTATGTTCCGGTATAATCCGGTATATACTGGTATACCACTGTTTCTGTATAATGATTACCACATCAAATCCTTGCTGAATACTTTGATTTGAAAATTACAGGGGTATGATCTCTTGCCAAATGTCCTCTTCAGCAAGCGCTTCTCTATGGATGGTACATTATTTTGACCAATCAAATGGCAGGATTAGTTCATGAATATTTATGAGGTTGACCTACCTCTGCAGCCCTTTTAGTATCATCTGCCTTCACCCTCATCTCTATCATCTCCTGCCAGATGTATTCCTCTGCAGGAACTCCCATATTGATGATATGAGACTCGTACAGAAATATCAATTCATTGACATACTGAAAACAAAATTAAAACCAAAATAAATTACCACAATTAACAAGGCCAAGTTATATTTTGCCTAATAATAGTGAAATAATATGCTTAGTAATGTGTTTGTACATTAGGCATTTAGCAGACCCCATCCTTCAGCATAATCTGCTAGATCTACAGTCTGCTCCACTTCTTTTGAAATTACTGAAGAAATCCATTCATATGTAATAAGACTGAACTTTTGAATTCAAGTCATGTCCTATCATATTTAAACCGCACATGTCTGATTCCTGAACAATAACTAACTCCAAAAGAAGCTTATGTAGGCATTTGCTGGTTAGGAATGTCATCATGTCATCACATTGATTTGCTGGCATAAAAGTCATGCATATGCATGAAATGATATAAAATAATCCACCAATGAATTTGGTCAATGCCAGCTTTATGCTTAGAATGATAACAAATTCGCTGATTGGCACAAAATACACAGTGTCTGCACCCACGACAGTGTTAGCCTTCACACACATGGCGTATCGCGATCCCTATTGCGCCGTAGCCATGGTTGCGCTACAATGCATTCGGTATTCGATGCGTCACATCAACTTAAAATTGTGTTGATCGTTATTTCCTGTATGTGTTAACAGAGTGACAATGTAATGTATTGTAGAGTCAATTCTTGCAAGTAATGAAGTTGCCTTTATACCGGCACCTATGGATGAGTTGGCATGGGGATCCAGGATTCAGGGAACC
The DNA here is from genome assembly GCA_035610835.1 of Ophiura sarsii. Classification (NCBI taxonomy): domain Eukaryota; kingdom Metazoa; phylum Echinodermata; class Ophiuroidea; order Amphilepidida; family Ophiuridae; genus Ophiura; species Ophiura sarsii. The sequence continues at coordinate 36,644,647 of CM069453.1, read as the reverse complement.
AGCATAATGCAGGCAGCCCCTGCTTCCTTAGTCAATGCATTTTGTCACTGCATATTCATGGCAGATGCGTATGGAAGCTTTTTGTGACGCAACTTACATAGGTACTGGTCATTGACTTGGGCTCCCAAGCCAGTAACCTGGGTTCAGAGCTTAGCACCAGTACATTCGGTTTCACTATATTGGTTAGCCCATCTGTTGTTCCCCATAATATTATAGTGTTATAGGTGACCCCGGAGATCCTCTGTTGCCGTTGACAACAAAGCAAGATGTTTTAACAAAATCAGTTCTACTCAACCATACAGTCGAGTGATCAAAGTGATCGCATGGAGTCGTGTTAAGCCACTTTTGTTCACATTTGCAAAAATGGTAAATTTGGCCAAAAAATCTGTCGATTCTTGGACATTGCACCTCAAAATGTGAAAATTGGCATTTTGTGTACAAAGATAATTATAATAAACATATGTAGAGGAAACCCTAGTGCAAAAATATTGTGCAATGACCCCTGTCGAGGATTTGGAAAAAGGTAGTGTTTTGGCCTTTTTTGTGATGGTACAATCATGGTACAATCTGTTATTTGTTGTCTAGAGCTGTTTTTGTACGTCATTCTGGAGTCACCTATTACTAAAGTCCCCCCTGTGGTGTTCGCATTAAGACCTCATTTTGAAAATGCTTTACACAAATTTCAAAACAGATCTCAAACAATCAATCCAAACTATTGCAATTACCTTTACATATTGCTGATTTAACTCAATTGCTGCGATGACACTTTGTGATACTAAGGCCGATGCGGCATCTACGGCTACTGTGGCTGCATTCCTTATGAGGTTACTGTGGGTCAATGTGCTAGGGTCAATATCCTGGGCAAAGAAAGATATCTATGGATCAGTTTCAGTATTTTTTTTAAAACAATACATATGTCAATTAAATATAAAGCCTTTCCATACCAGGCTGGCAATTGATCTTTGGACAAGACCGATCATCTGATACACATCCAGGGTTAGAAAGGATCCAAGAATCCATTCTTGCCGGTAGCAGTGGCGTAGCCAGAGGGGGTGAAAGGAATCATGGAATAATGACGGTCAAACAAGAACATATGAAATTGCACCAAAAGTGTTTTTTGTTGTAGATTGTCAGGTATTTTCATGAAACTTGTTTCTTTGGGACACTTTTAAAAAACCCTTGAGAACTACCTGCTGATTGTTGAATGTTACATTCAAAATGCCCACAAATTCAATACAAACCACTTTAGAAAATGAAATGAGCTATAAAAAAAAAAAAAATTTTTTTTTAAAAATTTAAAAAAATCAATTTTGAATATCATTTGTTGCACCAATCAGAAACATTGTTAAATATATGTATCCCTGATACAGATTGGAGTAAAACATTTTCAAAGCAGTATTTTAATTTGATATTAAAATGAGTATAACTTGTAATTAACCAATCATAGGCACTGTTATATATAGGCAGGTAGTGCTCAGTGGGTTTAAAGGCAATCTTCAAAGTTGTTTGTTTCTCTCGAGGTGCAAATGCACTTCACTTTTTAAGTTGGGTTGTGCAGTTCTTTTCTTGTATGGGTTGCAATTTGTATTCGGTAATAACCTGTAAATGGAAAACTTTATCGTAATTTTGCACCAGACTTTCAAAGTTCTGTCGTAATAGACATATTGTTGGTACGAATTGGGATGCCCTACTGGACATTCTGCGGACTGGTTACAAGTATAGTCATTTCCTCCACTTATTTATTATGAAACTCTTTACTGGTACACTTACAAGCAGTTTAGACTTCTCATCTACTGGCACTATGACTGGTTTTGCACATAGACTTAACCCTGTCCCCAAACCTGTCAGCCTACCTAGCAAACCCTTGCTGCGTGATGACTGTGTGAACTTGGACCTCTGTAGATGATGCCAAGCATTATTTCTATGGAGAGTTAAACAAAAACAATGAATTGTAGAATATATTTGTATTAAATTTCAATAACATCATCATTGCAACATGTGACCCATCACCAGTAAATGAGGCACAATGAGGGACATATGAATATTGAGTTATTTATATCATGATAATATGTCTAAGTTATGGGACATTTTGGTACCAATGTCAATGTTAAATCATATTCCTAACCAAAGTTATGGAATATTGAAGATCAATTTATCGCAAAAATCAAATACAATAGCTTACAGTTATGGGCATTTAAAGTTTTCATTTTGTTAACAATTAAGGGGTCGTCCATAATTTTCGCCATTTTCAGTTACGTACAAAGCGTACGTAAGAGGGGGGGAGGGGGTCGAAATATACCCCAACCGTACGTAATTTAAATGGCGATCTTGAGAGGCGGGATTTTTTTTTTTAAAGTACAAAATAGAATAAAATTTCGCCATTTATTGCGTACGTAACTCGAGGGGGGGAGGGGGTAAAAAGTTACGTACGCTCTGTACGTAAGTGAAAATGGCGATAATTTTGGACGACCCCTAAATGGAGTAAATGAAACTTAAATACCTCAAAATGCAGTTTAACTTTACATTTTCAAGAATTTGAGTCTTTGGGTGGATAAAAGATGTACATCAAAGATCAGAAATAAGACTTTTCAAGATTTTACTGATTTTGATCATGTCCCACATAAACCAGTGGGTATCTGTCAGAAATATGGCATTATTGTGAAACTACTAAACATATCAGGCATGTGACTGAGTCAATCCCCCACCTCCCAACTGAAATACTTCTTGCCTCATTTTCTAATTTACCAGAAATCTTTCACATACCCATAACAATGAAGCAAATAAAATTGAACACAATTACATCTGTTTTTCATCAAGGTCCTTATTTGTTGATAATTTAACATAACTTATTGTTATGAAACATTTTTGAAACATTTAAGTCAAATTTCTAAAAGTGGATTTGAAAACAAGTCCCAATAAAATACAGAATTTATGACTTGGAAGAGGGTCACTGACATACAAATTGGCCACTTTTGCTACCTTTGTAATTAGCAGCACATGCATTCAACCCACTTGGAATCAGGTCAGAATTGTGTTTAGTTCTAAGAAAAGGGCCCTTTTACTTCAATTTCTTTCCCTTCTGAATTGAAAAGAGGGCTTTAAAGTTGAACTGCTCCTTTAACTTTCAACACACTTTTAACCCTAAAAGCTATTACAGGTAATAAATGGGGCTCTCAGAATGAATAAATGGGGCTCTCAGAATGAATAAATGAGCCTTACAAGGGAAAGGGGGGGGGGGGGGGGGGGGGGGTTGAGGGCTTAGTGCCACAAGGTCCTATCTGTAATAGCTGCCAGTTGTTTTATATGGGTTGTTTGTGTGCTGAGCAATTGGTATAAACTAAATGTAACTCAGAGCAACTATTGCAGATATGGTCTGTTGGTTCAGATACAAAGTGATATATGAAAAGTCACTATCTGTTATAGCTGTCATGTGATACACACTTCTGATGGTATAAGGCTTGACACTTGTGAAAATGCAATCTTAAACATGGCTGCCATTGAAGATAGGTTGTTGTGGCGCCAAACCCTCGCCTCAAATGGGTCTCACCACTGAGAATCAAACCCATGATGCCCACATGGTAGTCCCATGCTACACCACAGGTGACATACTTCGAGCGCACATGCACCCTTCATGATTGCATGATGAGACGAGGGCTACCAAATAGCTATGAGTTGCTTTGTAGCAATCCAATTTGTAGTACTCAATAGTGTTAGGGTTAAACCAAGCTCTTGTTGCTGATTGGCCAACTGCCTCCCCTACCACGCCTGGGATCCACGTTCAATCCCCAACATGATTACGGGCCATGCTTTTTGGTCCCTGTCTGTACCCAATTCCCAGTTGGTTCTGTCAATCCCAACCAACCATCGATATCTTGGAAGTTTAAAGGTTATATAACCAGGTCACTTGAAACTTGGTTTAACTTGTTTTATATTAATTATTATCAAATAGAAGTCTTTCATTGACAATGCTCACCTTAATCGCATCACAACATTATCAAATACACTACCACCATGAAGACTAAGCAACCTGTTTAGCGGGCAACGTACGGCAGTGGCGGCCATTTTGTTTGTCATCTGTTAATCTGAAATCTCCTGTAAGTAGCTGTTAATGTTTTGTTGAGTAGGTATACAGTTATGATATTAGCCTTGGTTGGTTGCTACAGGCTAAACATCCAACTGTGATTTAAACTGCAATAGAAAGACAAAATTAGAAGAATAAAAAAGTTGATTATCTTATTAACTATTACAAAATTTACCCTAAATACACACCAATCGGTCTATAAGACATGCCATCAAAAGGAATATTTACAGAATAAGAAGCTGACCCTTTTATTCATCTTTTCTATGTGTCTTAAATTGGCCATGAGGCCTAGACACAATCACAATTATAGTAGGGATTCCCACCATGGCCAGTTATACAGAAGAACTGCCATACACCTGTTCACTTGATGACAGACAGAACAGAAATTCCAACCTTGGGGGATTTCGTAAGGAACTGGCTGTTCAAGAGCGGAGCTTGTTATTTAACCAGTTTGATTTCAGAAGAAACCAATCAGATTTTAGCTTCAAATGTGGAACAAAAAAGGTATATATCCCAAACCAATGTCATGGTAAGATTACATTATCAGTCAGATCAAAGACTTATAACCTGGCGTGCAAGATTTTGGGCTACAAAATGGACCCAGGCTATATGACGAGGCGAATATACTGAGCCGAGTAGCATTGGCAGACGTGGTGTAGTGGAATGGAGATTGGCTTTGGTGCAGGAGGTCCTTGGTTCAAATCCCTAGGGTCTCCGTCGGGAAAAAAAATCTGTTGCCGTGTGGTGTTATAGAGTTAGGGTAATCGCTTTAGAATGTCAGTCCATCTCCATTACACGGAAGACCAAACCACTCCAACACACTTATAAGGTTGACAACCACTGCATCGAGGTCACATCAAAACACAAATACCTGGGGGTAAAACATCAACAGTCATGACCGTGACTGGAAAGACCATGTACAAGCCATCTCAGCAGACGCTCGGCGAACACTCATACAGAATAGTATCATGGTATGAGAGCTATGATACAGAGCTAGGCAAACACTTGGTGTACGGTACTCAGGAGAAACATATCATCATGCTCACCTGCAGTCAACGACCGTGCATACCAAGCTCTCATGCGTCCTAAGCTCAAGTATTCGTCTGCAGCATGGAACCCTCACATCAAACAACAACTTAATAAGTTAATTAGAGGCAGTTAAACAGCAAGCGGTGAGATTCATAACTGGAAACTACGATCATGCAGCTATCGTCACTGAAATGCTACAGAATCTGGGATGGGACTCTCTCTACTAGAAGACTCCTCGGACAAGCATGTGCAACCTTTTCTACCACCGACCTCATTGTGATTTTGAGATCCATTCACGGGCCGCAGTGATTGTCAATCATTCCAAAATACGTCCGGAGGAGGGGTAATAGGGGATGGGAAGCTTAGGAAGAAAAAATGAGGATGAAGTGACAACAAATACCCGCTTCTCTTCGTGTAATTTCCTCTTTTTACTTGCTGTTGCTGCTGCAAGCGAGATTTTAAACAGGGATTTTAACACGCAATCACGTCTCGAGTGATATTTACTAATTTCAGCGCATCACCCTACTAATTATAAGGGAGCACACCACTAAATCAATCCGCCATTTGTGTAACCTAGGGAGTTCCGGTTAAAACGGACCACATCAATGGGAATTTTGGGATTGCTTCGCGGGCCGCAGATTAGAGGCCGCGGTCCGAAAGTTGCACACGCTTGGTCTACCATGTTCTATAAGTATAAAATACATTATCAACTTGTCAATATCCCGTTTCAATCTTGTGTCATACCGGCTCTTCGCCAAGGGAGATTTACAAATATACATCGTTAGTATGTTACCAGAACATATCAGAAAGCTTAAACTTGTATTCCTTCTATGTACGCACAATAACAATCTGGAACAGACTCCCCTCAAATGTCGTCACAGCACCAACAGTCTGACAATTTCAACCATTGGCACTGCCGGTTCTCCGTGGGATCAGTAGCGTATCTCCCGGGGGGGGGGGGGGGGGGAGGGGGAGTGGCCAGACGGCTTTGACCGGGAAGGCCAGCTCAAGCTACCCGGCTAAAAAAAATCGAAGAGAAGGGAAGCAGAGAGGGAAGAGAGGAAGAGAAAAGGGGAAAGGAAAAAGGGAAGGAAAGGGAAAGAAAGGAAAAAGAGGGGAGAATAAGAGAAAGAGAGAAGGAAAAGAAAAAGGAAAAGAAAGGAAAGGGAGAAGAGGAAGATAAAAGGGAAAAGGAAAGAGAAAATATAAGGGATTTACTTAATTCCCGTCTAAATGACAACTTAGCCCCTTACCCGGTTTGATGATGGGCAATTTAGTATACAAATGGCAAATTTTCTCGCGCTATGCGTGCATTTGTCCAGGTATACCATTATAGAAGCCTGTTTGAAAGAAAAATGTAGCTTTATAATAATGGCCAGATTCATGTAGATACTGTAAGTTGTTAAAATTGTGTGCGCTGCAACTTTAGGATGCAGCGTCATTCGCTGGAATAAACAACTCAGCTGCGCAATTTTATTACTTAATAGGGTCGAACGGGTGTTCACCGGGAAAAAATACCCTTTGCCCCCCCTGAAAAAAGACCCCAGATACGCCACTGCGTGGGATGCTTCCGACCAAACACCAACTGTAACTTCCAGCACCTATGTTTTTTACTTGCACCATTTCTAAATATCTACGAACCTGGCGAGCACCAGTTCTTCACCCCGCACAGCACGTACCTCCAATCCATGGACAAGCAGTTGCTATTTTTTGGAGTACCAGACTCAAGACTCAAGTCATGTTGAATTTTTAAATTTTTTAATGACTCCAATCCAAGACTATCACTAAGGCATGTAAGGGAGCACAAAACTAATTCGCTCCCCATAGGCTTTACACACAAATGTCGGCATATTAAAACCGCTCTATTTCAAAAATCCTTCGCTCAATTTAAAATTGCAATCTTGTGTCATCAACGCTTATTTTCTGAATATCAAGGCAAAAGTTTGCCGATTACATTTTTAGTAAATGCCGCTGAATCGGGAAGTATTAATTTCATCACCTAATTTTCAGTCCTCAGGCTGGGATGCACAGTAGCGGTAAATTGGCGGATAAAATTAGGCTATAATAAAGTTAAAATCATCCCATTTTTGTTTACAAACTTCACGTACATATTCCACAAAAGTTGAAAACACATAAAATGCAACATTCGAGAGGACAACACCAGCTAAGCCTAGTCCCAATCGGTACCGTAGTGCAAGTGTATCTTCGATACAGTGAAGCATGAACGATAGTATAGCCACAATTGGGTCTAAGCTATTAAAGCCTAATGTGTCATCTCGCAAACTTTTGTGCTTGATAGGAACTATTGCTGTACTCAATTTCTAGGCTGAATTAGTTGTGTACGCCCCTATTAAAGGTAGATGACCCAATCACATTTTCGTAACACAGAATTATTTCAAACATACGGAGATTTTCATATCATATGAAAGCTCGTATTTTTCTCATCATCATACTGAAATTTGACGGCCTAAATCGGTATAATTACGGAGAAATCGATGAAATAACGTCGAATTACCGCGAATGGTGGTAACCACCGATATAGTTTGTGTACTACTCAATGGGTACAGTTCACAGCATCACCGATATAGTTTGTGTACTACTCAATGGGTACAGTTCACAGCATCTTGTGCGTCTAAAATAAGAACCATTAGAGCTATGCAACTCAAACTTTGGAACACGACTTTTTTAAGGATGACTATGTAGAATAGAAAACTTCAAGTTGAAAATCGGAACATCTACCTTTAAAGGTAAGAGGGGAGGGTGGCCTACTATAGCGATAGTGGTAGAGATCGCATATTTTTGGCGGCGAACCATCTAGCTTGCTGAAAAAAACACGCATCCTAGGTACAACAGCGCCCTCTACGATAGGGGTAGAGTTCGCGCAAAATAGGGGTTGAGTTCGCAAATTCTACACGGGTCGGTGGGGCTCCTCTAAATTGGGCCTAACTTAAATCGGTTCGTAACAAGCCGGGTTTAGTCGCCTCGGCCGCAGGCGGCCTGCGGCTCCTTTTCTTACTAGCGCCTAGCGGCGGGCTATCCGCGTACGGTGCCTTCGGCCCCGCTTGACACTGTGGGCACCGAACAGAATCAAGTGAAGATTTATTTACAAATAATATTGTTGGTATAGTGTATACGGTCTGACGGTTAAAGTTTGTTGTTGTAGTGTATTTTTGAGGTATCGACCGTGCTGTATTGTGGGAGTTACTAATTTTCAGCAGCCAGGTACCCTTTTTCAGATCGCTCGCGATCTAAACCCTTTTGGCCCTACTATATTACTAGCCTAATTTAATTTATTATTTAAAAGGAAGTGTCTATACAGCCGATCATCGGATGGCTAATGTGTACCAGACTATACAGCCGATCATCGATAGAGGGGGTAAAATCCCTGTCCTTGTCCGCAGTTTTACTTCAACCGATCATCGGGTAGCCAATGGTACCAGACAACCGATCCTCGATCGTGACTCGCGCGACACTGTTCGGTCATTCAAGAGTCAACTGCTGAGCAAGTGATGTACATGTAGATTTCAAATTGAATAGCACATTGCGACTATAAGACAAGATATTCAACTTGAGATCTATGATCTTCTCATCCAAAGGAACAACAAGATAATTGTTGGCTTCTTGCCCGCTTCTTGGCACTTTTCTATGTAGGCCTAGTAAATGATGCTCAACTTTGTCCATTTGGTGCTGGTAATACGTTGTTTTCTATTGGGTTAGTGTTAAAAAGGATATTTGATTGTATTACCGTCATGACCGTCTAGTTATTGCAGTCTTATTATTGAAAAAACAAACACCCCAACCAGGCATTAAAGGTGTGTGACCCGATCCAAAGTCTCCCCGCCCCCCCCCCCCCCCCCCCCCCCCCCCCCTCCTCAACAGCACACACACTTTTCTCTTATCAAAATTGAGATTTGGACAGGGGTTGCAGAAAGTGTTTTCTTCCTCAGGAGAATGGAATGTCCTGTACAATTTTAGGGTTTCCTCAACTTGAATACTTCTTCCTGCTATTTCCTATATAGGAGCACATGGTGCTCTATCGATAAAGATAAACACTGTTTAAGCAAGCTTAATGTATAAGCTTGATGTACAAGCTTTAAATGGATAAACTGAGTTTATCGATAAACACTGTTTATCAAATTGAAAAACACTTTTTTTTGCTCGAAAAACAGTATTATAGATAAACATTGTTTTTCGCTCGAAAAACAAAGTTTATCATCACTATAAACTCAGTTTATCAAATTGAAAAACGGTGTTTATCGATAAACTGTTTTTCGTTCAAAAAACATAGTTTATAAAATTGAAAAACACTGTTTTTCGTTCAAAAAACATAGTTTATCAATTTATAAAAAAACACTGTTTTTCAATCGAAAAACAGTGTTTATCGATAAACTTTAACTTAGTTTATCTGTCGAAAAACAGTCCGAAATGAAAAGAATGTAGATACCGTATTATCCGGATCCCTAATATTAAATATCAATGAACAATCTTTAGTAAACAAAATGAGCATATCATCTCATGGGGATGATCGTTGTTAATAAATTTATAACCCCCCCCCCCTATCCGATACAAAATAATGTTATGACCCCCCCCCCCCCGGCCTATCGAAGTTAGATTTTTGATTTTTGAATGACTAAAATAGCAAATAATGAAAAATAAACCGGAAAGGTGTTGTAAATATGTACATTTATAATGGATACGCTTAGATGAATGCGCGCAAAGCGCGAAAAATATTGCTGTTTTGAAATTTTAGAATCTGAATTGCTACACAAAACTATAACCCCCCTATTTTAGATTTTACACAATTGGGGAGTGTTCATTATTTACGCCAGGGGGGGGGGGGGGGGGGGGGGGAATGGAGGATTTCAATGTTTTTGAACCCTTTTTTTCCAAGTTCCCCCCATGTTAAGTTTTTAAAATTTCAGGTTCCCCCTGACTAGTAGAAAAAAATTAATGTCCCCCCCCCCCAAATATTTTCAATTTATGCAATTCATCAATGATATCGAAGGCTAGTGTCGGAAGGATCTGCATTTTGGGCCAAAATGATCCAACAACACTGAGACAATTTGGTCACAAAAGACCTGGATGTTCTTGTCGGGCTTTTATATTGGGTGCGAGGGCTGGAATTTAACCGACAAGATTGTCTTGACTAAAGTAATGCGCACATAGCGCGCCAATTTTTTAAGGCTTGAACCTTATTTTGGCTATGATTGAAGTACATTTTGGCTCTAAACAAGGTTGTACCCAACAATATTGGTTATTGGAGGACACATGCGCGCGTATCGCGCTAAATTTTTTACAAATTAAAATTCGTGTTCCCCCCTTCGTTATTCAAAAAAAATCGTGTTCCCCCTGTCTCTACAGATTTTGTTTCTTCGTGTTCCCCCCCCTTAATTCCTCCATCCCCCCTGGCGTAAATAATGAACACACCCTTATGACCCCCACCATATTTGTGCCCCCCCCCCCCTCCCCCTCCCGAAGAAAATGACAGCCCCCTTTATAACTCCTTGCACGGACGTACTGACTGTGTAAACAAACAAACACAATCAAACAAACAATAAGAGATAGGAGTCGGGCCTATCCGGCTGATAGTGATAGCCTTGGCTATATTCATTGCACAATAACGATCATCGGCTGTTATAGTTCACGAAATAGCTGCCCGACCATCGGCTGTATAGCTTTACACGAAATAGCTGACCGATCATCGGCTGTATAGCTTTACACGAAATAGCTGACCGATCATCGGCTGTATAGCCTCTGCCGAAATAGCTGACCGATCATCGGCTGTATAGCCTCTGCCTATTTAAAAATGTAATAAGCTTATAATTGTTTTAATCTTATTTTAGATTTGCTTGTTTAATTGGATTCTCTGCATACTCTGCATTCGTATACAGGGTCTGTGTTATATTTCCATAATGTGAACATGATGTTTACACCTCCCTGGTTTAACTTACAACGACCTGTCTTACCATATGAATTTATACCCGGGTACGGATTTAGACAAATGTTTTTGTGCAGAGTTTTTGTTTAGAATGTCCTTGACCTACTACAGTGCACGATCTGAGGTTGAGACTACTCGATCTGAGGCTACGTACTCAGAGACTGTTTGGTGTTGCCATAATAAGTTGAAGTCAACAAAAAACCGACGAGCAGAAAAAGAAATTACCAAGCAAACAAACAAATAACCAGATACAAATGAATAAACAAATGAAGAAGAACATAGACAATGGCATCTGAGTCAGGTTTTTACGACAACAAAAACAAACATCTATGACAAGTCTTCGAAAACTTAACCTCAAATTTAGCATTATCTAGGTATTCATAGCCTGTCTCCATTACGCAATCGTGAAATTTGGATTTCATTGTTTATTTTTGCAACTGGCGCTTGCGATAACTGGTCATTTTTCTTACGGTGACATCGAAATGATCACACTATTAACAGGTATGAACTTTAGAATGGATCATATTTATTAACTAGACCTATTGTATTATTATTTTAGGACTACCACTGTACTAGGTCTGAGTGATAATAGGCTTTTTTAAAAGCTCACTTTTTATTTTAGTCTTAAATTAAAATTAAAATAATAAGCTTTTAATTTAAGTTTTATCATGTTTATTTAAAAAGCCTACAACTACATGTAATGCCTAGCTTGGCTATGAATGATCATTGTTTATCAACAAAGCTTACATTAAACATTAATGCAATAATATTATGTGGTCCTTTTCAAACTCTTACACATATTTTGTTCTCTGGACTCAGTCATACTCATAGTCTCTCATAAATCGTCTATCGATCAAATCGACCAAATATTGACATACTAGTATAGGCTAGCTATATAGGTAAATTAATAATTGAACGAACATCACGAACGCAGTACAAAGACGAACGCGCCCGTAATTATCACGCAAATGGTTGTGCGCGCGCTTCACGCAATGTACACGATACGCTGCTTAGTAACTTGTGTTCGTTCAATTATTAATTTACCTATAGCCAGGACCATATAATTAATATTGAGGGCGCCATTCATGAGCAAAAAATGTTCATAATCATCATTACATGAGTGCAGAATTTGGCAGAGTATTTAACCCGTTTATCTCACCTGATAGTTTAATTGTCAAAAACCTGACTAGGGAGTTAGGGTTAACAAACACCTTTTCTTCGTGTTCTGCTAGGCGCCTGAAAGTCTATTTGGAGTTTCCCATTACCTGATCGCATCACTTTTTTCAACCGCATCAGAATTTCAAGATTGCCATAAAATTCATAATTATTATATATTGCAAAACATTAACCCTAACCCTAGAACGTGGCAGTGGGGATGGAACGAAGAACAGGGGGAGGGGGTTAAATAAAAAATGGGAAAAATTATGTCCGCCGGCGCCGGGAGTTGAACCCGGGTCGGCCGCGTGACAGGCGAGATATACTAACACTCGGCCACGGGGGGAGGGCTTCACAGGCTAAGAAATCGGAGACCATATATACCCGTAGTTTAGTGCTACAGGAGATAGAACTTGTGCGCGCGCAAGCCACGTGGTGCTGGCAGTGAGGTGACTGTGAGACGTAGTAGCGTTAGGGTTATTGTAGCGAGTTTTAGCAAATTCAAACATATTTTGCACTTTGTAAAATATGAAACTGGGAACTACATGTAGGGTCAAAATCAAGGTGGTTTTTTTAGCTCCCCAGTTTGCGCAGTATATCAGTAAGTCGGTTGCTTGCCACGCGGGCGGCCCGGGTTCGATCCCCGGCGTGTGCGAACAGTGATCTTTCCCCGTTTTTCTCCCTGATAGTTTAATTGTCAAAAACCAGTCTAGGGAGTTAGGGTTAATGAACCTCATGACCTTATAAGGGGCAATATGTATAGTGTTATATATTAACCCTAACCCCAGCAGCATGGTTATGAGAATAAAACTATACCTACATCATACATGTACTGGAAGAAAAAACCCAGGTCAAATTGGTGGGAGACAAAAAGGCTCTGTTGGCGCTGGGAATCGAGCCAAGGAGTTTTGGTCTACCGGCTAAGACCTGCTGTCTGGTAAGGTCACATTGAAGCCCGGTGTTCTCACTTCGTATTCAGAAGGGCAACACATGATCGTTCCAGGATCTTAAAATACCCCCTATTTGACAGCTTTTCGCGGACAATTTTGCTAATTTGACCCCCTTTTCGCACAAAAACGAGGACATTTTGACTGAAAATGACCCCCCTTTTTCACTATTTCAAGGACACTTTCTATATAGTCCCCCTATTTGCACAAAAACGAGGACACATCTGGTTCAAAATACCCCTTTTTCCTTCTTCACGGACATAGCCTCTCCAAAATCACCCCTAATTTTTTGAAATCGTGGACAAAGCTTTCAAAAGGACCCCTTATTTTTGGAAATCAAGGACATATCTTCAAAAACACCCCTCATCTGGGGAAATCGCGGACATAGCTTCAAAAAAACACCCCTAATTTGGGGAAATCGCGGACAAAAATGTCCGCGGACATGGCACAGAAAACCCCCCTTTTCCGCGATTTTTGGAACGATCATGCGTACCCAAAGTTAATGTTGACTGAAACCACCGGGGAATGATGCAGTCACAAAAACACTTCAATTTTATACATGTAGGCCTACACTATATATTTCAATTTATCACCATTTTGCATTTATTATATGTCATTGTTTACAGTTTGAGTTATTTTTAGATTAGCTGATATGAGTCATGGCGTCCACCAAACCAATGCGACTACAAAATGACTCGCAGCACAACGGCAACAATGGGATTAATGGTAACGGTGTTCATAGAAGGGACTCGTATGGATCATATGGATCACATGGATCGTATCAAGAAGCCACACATATTGCCACAGGTTTGCAGTATGACAAAATAGAAAAACGCCGGGAAAGAAAAAGACAACGGAGAAACAGGTAACTTTGCAAATGTTCACTTCTAGGCAACACTTTCAACCCTTTTCTAAAACGACGAGGTGCAGTTTGCAGCTGGTTGGTCCTGTAATAAAACGTGCACAAAATTGTTCAACCTCATTATCAGATGTATGTTAGGCCAAAAAAAGAAGAAGGTTTGTCTCAAATGACCCGCGCGCATTCCCGAAACCGTCCGTGTTAGCCTCTTTTTTTTTAGTGCTTTTTTTTCTCATTATTTTTCCATTTCTTTTTCTCAAAAAAATCTTGCAAAATCCAACTTTATGGTCAAACAAATGACAATCAGGTCTAAATTGAAGACATTTTTTTAAAAAAAATCCGCAGACCGCATTAGATTTTCAGTCTCTCATGTCATTTGAGACAAACCCTTTTTTTTGGCCTTAAAGCATCCTAGCAAGCATTCTAGTCCGTACCATATCATGTGGACTTCAAGGAAGGAAGCAGATTGTAAGAGGCATCAATCCCATCTAATTATGACAATAAATAAACAAAAACGAAGTTTGGATTTTTCTCTTTTTTTAAAGAGCAGCTACTTTAGCCTAGATGAGAACCAATCGTTTTCATCAATTTTCCAAAACAATATTCACATTGTAAATATGTTCAACAAGGTCTTCATCGTTGTTGATGTTGAATATACAACCGTAAGACGGATTTATTTTGCTCGGCAGCTACCCTCACAAAATAAACGTGTCTTACGGTTGTAGATTCAAGATAAATAACTCAGAAACCTTATTGAACCTCTGATATAGGCCTACAGGGCTCCCATTGGCGGAGCTAGTTGGCTTTCCATGTTCACATTTTCTTGTCTGACTCCACTGTTTATCAATAATTTGTGATTGTATTGTCCGAGCTAGTTGGCTCTCTATAGTGAAATTTTTCTTGGCTGACTTCATTGTTTATTAATAATTTGTCATTATATTTGATATACAGGGCTCCTATTGACCGAGCTAGTTGGCTTTCCTTGTTCACATATTCTTGGCTGACTCCACTGTTTATCAAGGCATGGAAAGGGACACTTACTAGTGAACATCTCACAGTCTGCTCACCATCAGATTCAGCCAAGAATAACTCTAACAGGTAAAGTGTTTTATATTTCATCTTACTCTGGGTAGTGACATCAGAGCATAATGTAGTGATTGATGCAGTAAACCAGGTCATGTCAAAACAGTGTCCCATGTGAAACAGGATTATTTTGGCCATGAAAAATATCAACATTGTACATGAATCATGTTCAGCAATCTTTTATGTGAATTTTTTCTTTATCAATTTATGGTGAATCAACTCAGTTCTAGTCAAATTCAGCTTTGGCCTTTTTCATGTGCGGCAATCTCTTTTATTAGAAACATTATTCAGTGTGTACTTGAACATAACCAATAAAATCAATAATAATCTTACCTTTTTGTTAGTTTGTTCAATTTGAGCAGAAAAACATATTTTCATTCATATTATCCATGACAAAACCACAAAATATTTGAATATTAGATTATTTTACACAATGCATTGATAGATCCTACAAATCATAATAATTGGAGTCTGAAAGGCAGTTTTTTCAGTTAAAAATCCAATTCCTGTCCAAAGCGGGATTCGCACTCTTGTTACAGAACTGATAATATCTCAGGAGTTAAGGTGGAGTGAGTTTGATAGAGGACTAATAAAGCTTACCAACAGACTAGTTTTTTGAAAACAAAACAAAACATGGGATGTATTTTAAATTATTTTTTTCCCCCATGGGACACTTTTTTTGACACACCCTGTATATGCGTCTTAAATAAGTCTTAAATCACATAAGTACATGTACTTAAACCAGAGCATTACAATCACCTGCACACAAATTAGGTGCGATCATTAAAACACATTCTGAAGTCACTGCACAGAGTTTATGAAGTATATACAAATGTTTTATGTTGTATGGAGTATAGATGTAGATGATGAATTCAGCATACTTGGCCATTATGGCTTGGTCTTTTTGTCGACAACTGTCAACAAAAGTATAGATATATTTTGTGTGACTTGTTGACAAAGAAAATGTTTGCCGACAACCAGTACTAGAAAGTAAGCACTAAGGCCAAACAAATTTAATACTTTGTCTCAATTTTTATTTTTTCTTCCCCGATTTAAAAAGTTAAGAGATAAAGAGAACACAAGCATACAATGTGCATTGATCATATCTGATTACGTATATTAAAAAGACAATTTAAGCATAACTATTGACTATATTTTGATTTTTATAATATTTTTTTAGTGCATATGACAAATAAAAAAATTGCATAGCACATCTTTTGGGCCAAAAGGCGCTGAGACAAAGTATTTAATTTATTTTGGCCTAAACTGTTTGAGAGAAATTCTTCAGATGCTATTAGAAGCCTGATTTTTGGCATCGGGAATGGTTGTTGATAATTAATTAGTGATAAAAGGTGCGGTACAACTGATAACGGACCTGAACATACCAATGATTCATAGAAATAATAGGCATATACGTCGAGTATTAAACAAATTATAAATATTTTAAACAGGTTCGCCGTTGTGGATAGAAAAGAGACAATTATAAGAAAACGATCTTGCCCGGGACTCGAACCCAGGACCTCTTGCTTACTTGGCAAGTGCCTTAACCAATGATTGTTGAAAACAGTACAACGGCAAGCGCACATCATGTGTCACATTGATTCTTTTTGTAAATGTGTAACAACTACGTATACGCACCATGTTTGATCCATATGGTGTTTGTTTGAGGATTTAAAACTAAATTTATGGAGAAATCATAAATTATTTGCTATTGTTTTGCTTAGAATATGGCCAATATTGGATAAAGAGTGAACATTTTAAGCTGTATGTAAACATAGTAAATCGCTAGGCGGACAACCAATGCTGTGAATGCGATCAACTGTTGCGAAGAATGCACTACGCACCTACTCCACGTGACCTGTTTTTCCGAAGAATTCCGATCTCAATTTGAAATGGTCTATATAGCTGTCTTAAACTTGATTTGTATTCCATTACATTTTTCCCGTTTCGATCAAATACAGGCTGTTAACACTATGGCGGCAGGAACTTTACAGCAAAGGCAGTAAAGATGCCTCTCTGTTTAAAGTATTACTACGCATGGCGAGATCCCAGCTGATTTGGTGCACGATAGCTTGGGTAATAGGATTTGGAAGCGCATTATTTTCTTCTGTGAGTATAACCAGTGTTTGGAGATTCCCAAGTTTTATATGTTTGCTGTTACTCTTTCCCAGGGACTGGTGAAGGGACACTCTTGGTTTAAAGTGTTACTACACGTAACTACGGTCTTCTAATTTAGGGCGGCATAAGGGGGACAGGCCTGTGATGGAGGGGGAGGGGGGGGGGGGAGGGGGGGGGGATAGTTATAACTGACTACTTTTGGTTAATATACATAGAGTTAGTCATTTCATTTGGGAGAGGGAGCAAGCCTTCTGGCAGGGGGAATTCCCCCTGTAGTTACGCTCATGTTACTATGCATGATTAAATTAAATTAGACAACTGGTACATAAAATTGATTTGGATAAAGCTATTTTACTTTGACAATCATCAGCTTTATCTTTATTATCGAAAGATAATTAATTATTAATGTTATTCATAGATACACCATGTATAGTATTTTATAATTTAACTTTGAAACCCTCCTTTTTCAGACATATATTATACAGAAATTGTTGCGGTACACTCAACAACCAGAAGTCGACGTAACTTATGGACTCATGTTGGCGGCAGCAATGGTTGGGATGCAAAGCATGGCTGCCCTGTTGATCAATCATGGATTTTATGTCGGTGTACGATTAGGTGGGAGACTCAGAGCGGGGTTGATAACCCTTATGTATCAGAAAATAATCCGTCTACGAAGTCTAAAAGGGAAGTCTATCGGTGAGGTGAGTCCAGTTAATATTTGGAACTTTTTCAGTTAATGTACCAGTACCGTATTGCAATAATAATAGCATATAAAACTAAAGAAGTTTTCTTGTGCAGTACAGCATGCTTATCATTGCTGCAGAGCCAACAGGGCTTTCCCCTCCCCAAAGAAACAGTACCAAACATGTGTTGAAGTAATTTACAGCTAAAGGTTGTTTGACTTCCACCGTCTAATACACAGTAAATATAGGCATAACTTTACTCACATATGTATAAAAAAAGTTGAACCTCAAGTCGAGTACAACTTACATATTGTAAAGCATGCTGGTGTTGCTCAAGAAATCTTGAATCTTGAGTCTATTCTACAACTGTAATCATGTCAGGCATCCACTCACATGAGAACAGACCCACCATGCAGTTAGAGACCATACAAAGAAGTAAGGTACAGTTTAGTTTGGGAAATTAAGATAAAAGAAGAACAAGGAAACCACACAAGGATAAATGCGAGTAACTTGTCTAAAAGAGGAATTTGAACGCATCATTATTTGTCTGTGCCGAACATGCTGATAAAAAGATTGAGTCCTTAATTGATTCCATTTCTTATTGTTGTTTTTCTTACAGATTGTGAATCTCTGTACCAATGACAGTCAACGAATATTTGACTTGTGCATGTTCGGATGCCTCGGTGTGGTAGGACTTATCGAGAGTCTATTAGCAGTGGGCATATCCTATGTTATCATGGGCTGGGGAGGCGTTGTGGGATGTGGAGCGTATATACTCTTCTATCCAATACAAGTAAGTAATGTGATTATTCCTAAATATGGTAGGACTTATCGAAATGTGCAGCTTATATCCAATACAAGTAAGTAATATGATTATTCCTATATATATGGTAGGACTTGTCAAGAGTCTAGCAGCAGTGGGCATTATCCATGTTATCATGGGGTAGTGAGGTGTAGTGGGATGTGGAGTGTATACTGTTCTATCCAATACCATTTAGTTATGATTATTCCTATATATGGTAGGACTTGTCAAGAGTCTAGCAGCAGTGGGCATATCCTATGTTATCATGGGCTGTGGAGGTGGAGTGGGATGTAGAGTGTATACTGTTCTATCCAATACAATTAAGTTATGATTATTCCTAGGTGTGGAGAGTCTAGCAGCAATGGGCGTAATCCAATATATCCAATACAGGGAGCACATACCCAAATAGGTATCGCGACACGCTATCGTCGCGATCAATCAAAGTTGAGTACGACAATAGTTCCTATTTGGCGGGAAAGAGAGTTATTTTCTGACATTTTAACTAGGTGATTTGAGGTCAATTTTAATTTCACGGACCGATTTACACATGCGGTGATATCCCGCGTGCTCCGATCCAGTGTAGGTGTATTACACAATGCAATAAATAAAAGTCGGGTTTCACCCAAATCTATGCGTTTTGATATCTACTGGGCAGTGTATTTATGGCATAGGCCAACTTTGTCCGGTTTAAAAAACAGGGGGGGAGGCGTGTGGTTGCTCTTTTTTAAACAAAAACACAGCGTTATTTCAGTTGATGTGTTATAGGTGGGTTAGGTCGACATAATCAGAGACTGATCGAAATCAAAATCAGTTGGCTTTGAGTCAAAAAGTTTGAATTTCGTGAGTGTAGGCCTAACAAGTCAAATCGTGCCGCGTCTAGAGTCAAAAAACGGAAAATAATAGTGATTTTACGGAAGATGCGGCCTCCGTGATCAGATCATATTTCAAAAACGGATTGTTCAATTGTAATTTTATTTGGCTAGTTTGTTCAAAATTTCACGCTGAAAAAGTTGATATCAATTTTGAATGATTTTGAGCAAATTTGTGCTCTATAAGGGAGCACATACCCAAATAGGTATCGCGACACGCTATCGTCGCGATCAATCAAAGTTGAGTATGACAATAGTTCCTATTTGGCGGGAAAGAGACGGTTTATGATATAATTGTTCACTAATATGTTGTGTTTGAAATGTGTAGTTGATGTTCTGACATTTTAACTAGGTGATTTGAGGTCAATTTTAATTTCACGGACCGATTTACACATGCGGTGATATCCAGACCGGAGACCGAATTTAGGTAGGCATATCACTACGTTGTTATGCGGCGGCTTATATAAAAAAAAGTGCACGAGAAAGTTGCCTTCATATTCAGATATGTTGTAGATTACCCTTGTGAGTAAAACATATCAAAATTTCATTGAACCAATCGCACTAATATAGAAACTAGAGCCATTTAAGTAAGCCTTTCCTAACAGTAAAGTCTATGGAGAGCGTCTTGGTGCTGTGCTCCCTACAGTCACTTTATATGGTAGGACTTGTTGAGAGTCTAGCAACTTTTGGTATCCTATGTCAGAGGTATTCAATAGGGGACTTGCATGCCAAATCTGGCACTTTAAGCAATGATCATGGCCTTTGAACAGCCGATAAAAAGCATAAAAACATAATAAACAGAAAAAGGATTATTTATTTTCATCTTGATCAGTACATCTCAATTACGGAGATGGCATCTCTAACATTTTGGTATCCACAATGATAGATGCTGCCAATGTTTTCCAGTTTGAACCATCCAGTCAAAGATGATTTTTAATTTTTTTTATAACCATCCTTAGATGTGTGGATCTTGAATGTATGCGCACTATTTAGGGGTTCAATAAGGTTTCGGAGTTGTTTATCTTGAATCGACAATGGTAAGACGGGTTTATTTTGCGAGGGGCCCGAGCAAAATAAACCCGTCTTATCGTTGTCGATTCAAGATAAACAACGACGAAGACCTTGTTGAACCCCGTTCAACAACGACCAAACATATTTACATCATTCATATGTGAATAGCGTTTTGGAAAATTGATGAAAACAAGTAAAAAACGTGGTTTAATAGGCTTAATTTGACATAAAAAAATAGCTGCTCTTTAAAAATGTTTACGTTTTATTATAATTAGGCCCTTATTTGGACATCGTCCGTTCCCTGTAAATGGGCGAGGGAACTTCTGAATGGGATGGGTTACAAAAGGTAAACATTAGAGAAGACAAATTATTGCGCAAGTAATTGTGGAATTTAAAATATTTTGTAAATAGCATTTTATTCACACACCACCTTTAACATGCAGAGAAAAATTAAATCAAGAATGCGTTTAATTTACATAACACATTTTGATATATGTTTACAGAATATTTGTATCAAATTAGACACACCCCTCCATTTCAATAGTGGTACGGTCCAAATAGATCTGAGGGTTGTCATTTCACCGCGCGATGATACAAATGGCGATTCTCTTGTGCTGGGTAGCGACCGTTTCGGCTAAAATTGTGGCTTTAGGAATGGTCCGTGACATATGGCCCTCGCCAAAAATATTTTCCTCTGGGATATAGCTACATTTTGGTATATAAAGCTGTTTGCTAACTTAAAGGATCGCATGGCGAAATGCATTTATACGCCGAAAAAACGGGCGAAAGAATGAACACATTTTGCGAACATTTGTTGTTTGTTTACAATTTTGCATCGATGCATGGTTTCCAAATAAGGTTCGCCATCCTATTAATTTGCATATGAAGTGTGGGTTTATCTCAAATCAACACCGCTTTGTTACTGTACTAAGGTATGGGGGAGTTGTTGAATACAAGAATTATTCGGAATGGTATGGAGAGGTGACCTATTATGGTACACAGACATTTAATGTAAGTGATAAGCATTGAAGTTCACATAACGTTCCTGAACAATACTATATCCATCAACAGGTGGTATGCTCCAGGCTGATTAGTTACTACCGCGAGCGAAGCATCTCGATCACCGACAAACGAGTGGGTCTAATGAGTGAATTCATCATATGCATTAAGCTTATAAAGATGTATGTGTGGGAAAAATCATTTGCAGAGAAAATAAGAGGTAAGTCAGTAGATCAATCAATCAATCAATCAATCAATCATTCGATCAATCAATCAATCAATTAATCACTCAATCAATATCAATCAATATCAGTCAGTCAGTCAGTCAGTCAGTCAGTCAGTCAGTCAATATCAACTCTAATTCTGGTATGCACACTTTTCTTTTCAGATCTGGCCATCTGTGGAACAATTTATCACCATCTATCCGTACTGATTTTGAAAATATGTCACTCGGTCAATTCAAATCCTATATTTCCACTCTGTCATAATTGAATATTATCATAATTTGTATATTTGTATTAAATTTAAACACTGTAACATTAGTTATTTGTATGTATGTATCGAAATGAGGGCCTGCTTGGAAAGCAGTGCACGACACTGAAGCATATTACCCTCAATAAAGAAATCATAAACTGATTTATGATTTGTACAATTGCAGGCATAAGGAATACCGAGAGGAGTGCTCTTGAGAAGGTTGGATATATACAGAGTCTGAGTGTGGGTGTCTTGCCAGTGGCGCCCATACTAGGCAGCGCCTCGGCATTTATTCTGCATACGGCTCTGGGAAATCAGCTCGATACGGCACAGGTATGCATAGATCTGAGTCGATCTGTTTGACAGAAGAGCACATACAAAGGAGCTCTGTGGCATTTATTCTACTTTTGGAAATCAGTGTCAGACACAGCAAGTTAAATAATTATGTGGATGTGTTTATAGTAGAGCCCATAATGTGCAGACACTTAAAGGCTATTTTACAGGTACACACATTCATTTGATTGAGAGAAACAGCCTTACTTTTTATTAAAAACTTGTTTTTGCATTTCTTAGTTTTGATGCAGTTAAGAAACAATTCCAGAAAATAAGGTGATGTTTCAACATCACTGAATTAACCTTTCATAATTTTACCTCTTGAAGGGGGAGGGGGGTCAAAGTTCTTAGAACAGGCTAGGATAAATACTTGGTAGGTTTTGTGGTCAGAATGTGTGGAAATAAGTTTGTATGATTTTGCTTTAAACTAGGAGGGCTCGTGTCTCAAAAGGTAACCCATTGCCAATGGGTGTATAAATGCAGGGTTCAAATGAAGTAAGTCCCCCCCCTAAAATTAGATTACATTTGTTTGCATAACTCCACTCACAATTAGACGTTTGACAAATTGAAACACTTATGAAAATGTATAATGCTTGGCCACCCACACAAAGATTTCCCCTTTTCAATATTGTTTTGGGAAAATGTAACTATTTTGGGAAAAGTAAACATGATATTGAAAAGAGGACACTTTCTGTGATTAGCCAAACGTTTTCAAATTCATAAGTGTTTCAATCTCTCAAAACGTCTAATTGTGTGTAGAGCTTTGCAAACGTGATTTTTTTTAGTGGGGGGGGGCTTACTTCTATTGAAACTTTTAGTTTTGATATGATGCCTAGTAGCCAATACACATTGCTGAATAGAACAAAAAGGGTTCACACTTACTCAATGTGGGTAAGGGGGGGGGGGGGACATGGGGTGGGGGAGTGGGATATCTCCCCTCACAGCCCCCCTTCCCATCTTGCGGATTTGGTTCCCATGACTCTTGCAGAAAAGTTGCACCTGAAAGTTGATGTCAGATTTTCAAATATTTGTAGTCATGCACTTTAGCTTGGTGGTGCTTCAAGTCTGATAGCTGAGGCATATTAGACAAATTGCTTCATGATCAGTGTATTAACCCATGTTTTTTATCCCCTCGGGTAGTGGGACAGGGTCCAATTACACCCAATAAAGCATTTTTGTAAGCTAGATATAATTATCGCTTTTCTATTCAGGCTTTCACCTACATAGCATTTTTGAATGCTATACGTGTCATACTGTTCGGAACACCAATTTCCTCTAAGGCTCTTGCCGAGTCATTAGTGTCGATACCCCGGATCAAGGTAATTATTTCTCATAATACTTTATTGATTTGAGGCTATTCATTTCATCCCTGTTCTCTTGGTGCAGGCTTTCACCTATGTGGCGTTTTTGAATTCAATACGGGTTATACTTGTTGGTACACCGCATGCTGCTAAAGCCATGGCTGAAACACTGGTTGCCATGCCCCGTATGAAGGTAATTACTCAATGGAATGTTGATGTGGTGTTTTTGATTAAAGGATGTATGTTCTGATCCCCTTTTTTTGCTATAATTATTTTTCACATCAAGATATTTTGATATCAGAAGAATCACCCATATTTTTCTCATTATGTCTGTAAAATCTAAGGGTCAGAAATGTTCCATTTGGAAATTATAGGCTAAAATGTGGTGAATTACTGCCAAAGGTGGTTAACCAACCCCCAGTTTGTGTACTACTCAATGGCCAAATTTGTTATGACCTTGTGCTTCTAAAATAAGAACCATTGGAGTTATGCAACACATTTTGGAATGTGACAATTTTAGACTAGAAAACATCAAGTTGAAAATCGGGCCAGCAATCAGAACATCATTCTTTTGGGTACATTATGAGTGCATTTTTGCTTCTGATTAGGTAGAGTGGAGTAATTTAACTCAACATTTGAAATAAAACTGTTTTTAAAATTTATTATAGAGAATACACCATGTAAAAAGACTGGATCATGCACACACCTTCAAAGTCACCTTGTATTTTTAGTCAGTGTTTTTTAAAATGTTCAAAACAGACCGGAAACCGAATTTCGGTCACATTTTTGGAATCTACCATTTTTCCAAAAAAGATTTTTTTCATTTCTGTCAGAAACGTTTGATTAACAAAATAAATCCCAGGAAAGGTAAATATATATACTATAGTTTGATCAGTTCCAAATTGGAGAAGCCTCATAACAGCAGCGATTGTATATTGAAGGACGCGGGCACACATGAAGGCAACTCACGCACTGTGCGCTGTGCATCATATGCATCATAGGCGTGCGTACGGCAAAATATGCATGTGTATGGCCATGCTCGTGCACGTACGCTTGGATAACTTTTGCGCGCGGAGAGGTAAAAACCGAATATTCCTCGCCAATTTAGAACTGATTAAATTATAGCAATCTGACTGATAGCAATATAATTCTTGAATCATAGGCAAATAAATGCAACTTTTCCTGGTATTAATCATTCTGGAACACAGGCCATATGTAATAATTAATCATTATTTTTTGGTATTATCAGTAATAATGATCGTTTGTCATTTCATTAATTTAACATATGCACCGTCCTTCTTCTTTAATTATTAAATGATCATATAGTGGTGCTTAACATCATAAAACTGTGTGTCAGGGGTTATGAGGATGAGTTGACAATACTTAATTGATCATGGCCGAAAGCTCCATTTCGTCCCACAATAGGGGCTATGCATCCACCGATATTCCAAATCTCTCTCATTCTTTTTCTTAATTATTTGTTTTCTTTAGGATTTATTGTTGATGGAAGAAATTGAATATATTGAAGACCATCCCCAGGACCCAGATCATGCCATAGTTCTTGACAAAGCTACATTTGCTTGGGATAAAGAGGTCACACCTGACACTAGCAATCAAGATGTCCTACTGAATAGAGAAAGGAGCAACCAAATCACTCAACTATGTGATATTGAAATTATTGTTAAAAAGGTATGCTGCAATGACAGGCGCATACGCAGGGGGTATGCTGCAATGACAGTGGGGGGGGTTTGGAAAAAGTTTGAAAAAAGGGATGAGGTGACTTTTAACATTAATTCTTTTCTTTTCTTTATTTTAACCAATATCAACCCATTATGTTGTAGACTCTGCATTATTTATTTAAAACTATGATTAATTTTATAACCAAGTAATAATACAATCATGTTCATTATTTATACATCATCATATCTGATATCAACAAAGTCAGAAAGTAGCAAGCAAATAAAAGTCTTTTTAAAATGAGAAAATCCTAAATAAAAATAAAATATTTTGCCATTCTTATATTTTGATGTGTGGCAGGAAACAGTAAACTCAGAATCAATTTTGATTGGTCAGTACCCAACATGTGATTGGTGTCATTCATTGAATAATCTCCCTGTTAAACACTTTCCACGCAGAAGGCATGGGCAGACGACATTCCAAAATTTCACAAAATGTTTAAAAAATGTCAACATTATTTAATTCCATTTCCATATTTGGAATCCTCATGAGAAATGTATTAAAATAAGTACAAACATGCCTAGTATTGGTCTATTCTTGAGATAGACTTAGAAAGTTGGGAAAAGCTTTTGAAACATCTGTTTTGTATAGTAAAACTAATAGCTGCATGGAAAGTGTTGATTACCAAAACCATTTTTAATTCCTTTTTTTCATATTGCAATATTTACACAGGGTTGTCTTCTTGGAATCTGTGGCAGCGTCGGCAGTGGTAAAAGCTCCCTGGTGTCGGCTATTCTTGGGCGCATGGTCAAGGTTAACGGCTCTATAGCGTTGGACGGCTCTATAGCGTATGTCTCGCAACAAGCCTGCGTATTCAATGCCTCGCTGAGAGATAACATCCTATTTGGAGATGAATATGATGAGGATAAGTATGCAGATGCCATCAATGCTTGTTGTTTACAGGAAGATCTGGAAGTCTTGCCACAGGGAGACCAGACAGAGGTATGATGCCATGACAACCAACAGGGTGTTTACCTATATTTCAGCTTCAATTTCCATCTTAACAATTTCAGTTTCATTTAAGTCTTTATGAATGGCAAACGAATTTAAGTAATACAGGTTATGGTTGATGAAAAAATGGGTAGAAATTCTCGGGATATAGCAAGATTTGTTGACATACAAAGGATTTATTGCAGGAATCATTTAATTTGTCACTGTGTAAACTTCCATGGTTTATGAGAATCAAATTTAGTTCAAACCCCCTGTATGAGAATTTTGAGAATGGATTTGCAATTTCTCACCAAAGCTATAACCCTATGAAAGTAACTTATTGATATCAATGTATAAAATATCTGAGGATATTTGGAGATGGGCACACATATGCGACATAATCAAGTGTATAGATTTTGAGGTCTCTGTAAAAAGAGATGACAAAGTATTTTCTACGTTTTATAGTTAGTAAATTGTTTGTAACTCAATGACCAGAAATCCAATAGAACTGCATGGAAGCATTTACAAAGTGTATTTAATTGATGCACATAAATATTGCAGTGAGAAAACTTTTTTATTTAGAGGATATTTTGTATTGTGTTTTGTTGTTGTTTGGAAGTTAGTTTGAAATCTGTGGACACAACCTCATCAAGATTTCTGTTTGAAATTTCTTTCCCTTTTTTCAAAGTATCATTAAAATTCTTTTTTTTCTTCTTCATATCTTTGAATACAGATTGGTGAGCGCGGTATCAATCTCAGTGGTGGTCAAAAGCAGCGTGTCAGTCTAGCGAGGGCGCTCTATTCTAACGCCGATATTTATCTTCTAGACGACCCTCTCAGTGCAGTGGATACACATGTTGGGCAGCATATATTTAGGCACTGTATACAGACTGCACTGAAAGACAAAACTATTGTATTTGTTACACATCAGTTGCAGGTGAGTCTATGACACCATATTATTATTATTGTTATTTTTATTATTATTATTATTATAAGGATCTATATAGCGCATTTCCAAAAGACCAATGCGCTGTACAATGTATACATTAGATGAAAATATGTTGAACAAAAACCAGCAGTAAAATAAGAATTATTATACATACATACATACTACTGATAAAATACACAAAAGCAGCACTGAAAGAAATATCACACAGCCCGACCCCACACACCCCCTCAAACACACCCACGCACCCACCTCTACATATAGCCGTAGCAGAACTCGCAATACCCATGAACAAACAAACCAACAGCACAAAACTTGTAATTTAAATTATTAACTTATGTAAGACCACCAACAAATTGTGGCATAACTTAACACTTTCCACGTGGCAGGTGTTTGCAAACAACATTACAACATTTCACAAAGTGTTTCAAAAATATCAACATTATTGAGTTTCATCATCATATTTGGAATTATCAGAAGAAATGCATTAAAATAAGTGCAAACATGCCTAGATTTGGTTCAGTAATCCTTGAGATAGACCTTGAACTTTGGGAAAGGTTTCCATTGAAACTAATGTGTGTCAGTCGTTATTGCCTAACCAAACTTGTTAATCTTTCTCACAGTACCTAAGTGACTGCGACCATGTGATCCTCATGCGAGAGGGTAGAATAGCAGAAGAGGGTAACCACGACGAGCTGATGGCCTGCGACGGAGACTACGCCAACTTGATTCGCACGTTCCACACGGAGCAGGAGGCGGTTGAGGATGACAGTAATATAGAGCTGGGAAATCATAAGTCTATTCGGAGTATAGCCGGCGGTGCATTGGCAGCATCAGGAAGCTTTTCTAATTTGGATCCTGTTCGTAGTAGGAGCACCCTGGATATGGAGTGTGAATATGTGGGATCTCTGTCTAACATATCGTCTGCTGAATCGGAGCAAGAGTATGAAGGTGAGGGTTTTGTATATTTAGGCTAAGAAAAAAAGAGAGATCTGTCTCACATACCTGGCAGGCATAAGTATGTGGAATCACTTTTGCCACATAACCATACACGATGAGCCCAATTTTGGTCTCTTTTTTTTAGTTGTCCGAAAAGAATTGAACAAATTGGCTCCGAAACGAAGGAAAAAAAAAGAAAATGAAAAAGCAAGCTATATCCTCAAATGTGAGACAGACCTTTGTTTTGGCCTTATTTTGGTTTGTTATTTGTTTTTTTGTGGAAGACATAATTCAGAATTGATAATTCAGCCTGTCTTATTTGGTTCTAACCAGATTGATATAAACTACCACATTGCTGTAAATTACATAGACTCAATTTGTTTAGAAATATGGCTTTGGTTTTTGAAATCATCAGATTGTACTATTAATATGCATGTATTATCCCGTTATTTTCTCTTACGTGACACGGGTGATTCCATACGAAAATGTAATGTGTACACAGATCCATCCGGGCCCGTGTGGACTTCTCGGTGCTCCTCACAAAAAAGGAAGAGTGACAATGGGGGCATCCTTCGGCAAACCTTGCGAGCGAAGAAGTAATAAATATGCAAATATTTTTTAGCAGCAATACATGGTGAAATCACTTATTTACACTTATTTTCATAGTTGAGATTTTTACAATTTCTCATCGAATTTGGCATTTAAAGTTATTTTTATACTGCATTTCCTTCACAGAAATCGAATAGTTTAAGCTGATGCAAAAATTCAAAAATCAATGCATGTACTCATACACCACATTTTCCTTACGTGACATGGGTTTCAGGAGATATGGTAAAAAGATTTTTGGAACAAACTTTTATTATCAGATGATCCTTAATGATACTTTATACTTGTATTCCACAACAGATAAACTTGTGCAAGCTGAAGGCATTTCCTCCGGCGGCATATCATGGGGCACGGTGACGGCCTATATACAAGCCTGCGGAGGGCCCATCGTATGTCTGATTGTCTTGTTATTATTCGTCATGGTAACGGCTGGTAATGTCTTCAGTACCTGGTGGCTCAGTTATTGGTTGCAACACCTTAGTGCACAGGTAATTAGTAATGATCAGGGTGTCAGCTACAAAATTTAAATAATAACACCCTAAAGATTAGTGATTTGTTAGTTGTTAGAAATAGGGTTGATTATCCTCCACCCCCCCCCCCCCCCTTTCCCCCTTTTCATTATAAAAGATCTAGGAATGAAGCACTTCATGGCCTTTAGTAAAACTTGTAATACACCGATATGCTTTCATGGGCAATTTATGTAAAGTAATGTCAGTAGCTTGGATATATCAAGCTTAATTACAAGACCTAGGAAGGCTTCTCCTTTTTGTCCGAGGAGCTTTAAACCAAAGCAAGCATCAGCCCCTATATATAAGGACCTTCATCTGTAGCACATTTAGGGTAGTTTAAATAGAATACATGCCACATGGAAAGAGACCACTACTATTGTGTTTTGAAAGCCAGTAAAAATGCAATCATTTTGCAGGCTAAATGGTTCCATTTAATATGTAAAGAAAGCAATATCATCATGTTTTGAAAGCCATTAAAAATGCAATAATTTTGCATGGTGGTTGGTCTTTCCCGTTTAATTAAGAACTTAGAATCTTCATCTACCCCTTGATTCGGACCAGCTTTCAGCCACCCTATTATTTATGATCAGATTGATGAGAATAATTGTGCTAATGACGTAAGTAGGAATTAAAAAGATCAATATATCAATGATTAATATCATACATCATTTATTATTTTTTTAACAGAATGTGACGTCATCACCCGCCAACAGTACATCCGCAACACCCGATGATGGGATGTCATATCAACTTGATGTATACCAGCTTGTGTATGGAGGTTCAGTACTGGCGATTTTACTTCTGACCTTAATCAAATCATTTGCTTATACAAAGGTTAGTCTTTGTACACATCTCATTACTGTAAAACAATTTAATTACGTGAGACATTTAAATTCGCGAATTTCGCGAGAGGCTCAAATTCGCGAAATTATATTGCCGTATATTAATGTGTTTGATGATGATAGAAATGGTAGCATAATTCGACAGCCTTTACACTGGATACAAATTGAAACTATAGTATCTATGTGTATCCAGTGTACATAACAACAAAGCTTAATTGACACACAGGCTTCATTTCTAAAGTCATTGTAATGATATCTGTTGAAAATCGCGTTGCATTTGACTTTTTTCAGTTCAGAAATGTCGTATTTGCGATTGATTTACTCATTGTAATATCACGACAGATTCATCCCTGTGTGTATTTTGTACTGTGTTAGTTTCCTCTTTTGCGGACCAGCACCGGTCTGTGCTAGCAATAAGCCTTATCGCCAATCGGAAAAAATCCCTTGGTTATCCTTTTCTGATGCATTGTTGTATTGTACTTATTTTATATTATAATTGAGTGTAGGGTACAAAATTTGGCAGTCTCAACGTCTTTTTATGTGTAGTAATTAATTTTTAGTAAATGAAATTTTAGATTCGCGAAATTAAGTTTCCGCGAAACTACATGTAGTGATGATTAGCAATTCGCGAAAAAAACATGCCGCAAAATTAACTTGTTTTACAGTATACCCTCTGTCTTACCCATGCAAGACTTGCCTTTGCCAAACCTGGCAAATTGATAGAGATGTTTTTGGCTTAACCCCCTGGGGTCTACCTGTCTATCTTACAGTGGTTCTGATTGGTTTATTACAAGATGTACTCATATGAATAGCCAATTCAAATGCAGCTTGTAAAATGTTTCACTCCCATCTTTATCAGGGATACAATTATTCTAACAATGACTCTCATTGGTTCAATAAATGATGTATCCATCTTTTTAACCAATCGGCCGATAGTTCTCAGGGGGTTAACAGTCGAATGCCCTCCATCTTGTTGGACAGAATCTGTATGTGTGTATTCGTTGATCTGTACAAATCTCCATTGAAAACATAAATGAATCAGAATGAATGGATATTTTTATGGTTGTATGCAATAGAAATCAAACACTTTTCCAGTTTACAGAATTGAGGACTATGCATTAGATTTACAGGTACATATGCTGACATCACAAATCCTATCTTAATTATCTAATTAAACTATTAATTAATTTGTAATTATCTTTGAAAATAAATTTCTTGAAGGCCGCCATGAACCTATAATACACTAGATTTGACAAGCTTCTCTGTGATCGATATCGGGTCGACCAGAACCTCCCGTGGAAAAAAGGACCCATTAGCACCTAGGACAGAGTTAGTTGAATGGGTTCGATGTTTGTGCCTCCTCCAGTTTACTATAATAACTCCTTGGTTATCTTTTAGGCCACAAAAAACACTGTTCTACGAGCCCTTACCCACCCATTTTTGAACTTTGAATTTTCAATTTCGTTTCGTTAGAAAAAATTGTGTGCACAAACAACGGGAACTTTACTTTGAAATTTTTGATTTT
This sequence comes from Ophiura sarsii, assembly GCA_035610835.1. Taxonomy (NCBI): domain Eukaryota; kingdom Metazoa; phylum Echinodermata; class Ophiuroidea; order Amphilepidida; family Ophiuridae; genus Ophiura; species Ophiura sarsii. Next base: position 36,612,928 of record CM069453.1, on the reverse strand, counting down.
TTGTGTGGAAATTATGAAAATTGTTTGAAATTCCCCCTAAATGCCTGAAATGTTTGTAAAAAAACACAAAAAACCACACACAAAAACCACACACAAAAAACACTCGACCGACCAACCATGTTTGCCCCCATGGCTAATATGAATGCACAACAATGTCAAATGTGTCTATTTTCCCTATCACCAACCCTCTCTCAAAACTTGATTAGCCAGCAACCATGTCACGCTCAATGATAGTTATCATGTGTAATGAAAGATAATTTGATGTGTGATAACTATAGCCTCTTTTCTGTCATGTTTCAGGTAACGCTCTTAGGGACCACCAATCTCCACGACAATGTATTTAATAAGGTAATGCGTTGTCCAATGAGCTTCTTCGACACCAATCCATCCGGACGTATTTTAAACAGGTTCTCTAAGGATATGGATGAAGGTCAGTCACATACCTTGATATGTCAGTTTCCATTAGACTGGGTCTGTAAAGTCCCATCTTTAAAAATTTTTTTGAAGGACTGGGATTTTTTTTCTTCACAAAAGTGTGCTCTTTGTTGTGACATCCCAGGACAGCTGCATGTGCACATTTGTGACGTGATGAAGCGTCGGCAGTTTTGAATTTTGATATTTGTCCATATTTGTTTAGAAGCAGGTGAAAATGCTACAGGATGATCCAAACCCCACCAAAATTGAACTTCTAGTTTTTAAGTTACAAACAGTTTACCAACTGATAAAACATGGTAAATCATAAGAATTTGTCACTTCTTTTTACCTGTAACTCAAAATCAATATTCCCGACATACGACTCATTCCGCTTGATCGTGTCACATTTGTCCCCAACAAAAAGGCAAAATTATATACAGTATAAGTGGTAATTTTCGCTTGCAGATATTTTCGCAATTTTATAATTTTTGGAAAATGTGCGAGACCTTTATTTTGCCGGTATTACATTATTTATAATGTAACTCTATAGCAAAATGTTATTTTCGCATGATTATGTTTTTGCGTTTTCATGTCCACTTGCAAAATTCACAAAAATAGAACCGTCGCGAAAATTACCACGTATACAGTAATTCAAAGTGTAGTGAGTCAAAGGCTCCTCACCTGCCCTGTTGCAGGTAAATCATTGTACCCCATCGCATCAAGAGTAATGTACATCTCCCCTCCCCTCTTTTAACACTCATGGTGCATTAGCCTAAACTTTTCACTTTTCTCTATGTGCTGCACCTGTATTTAGTCTTCTATTTATTCATGTTTGACCACTTAAGGGGGACTCTAGGAAGTGTTTTACTTGATTTTTTAAATTTTGTGATTGCTGTAATTATTGAACTATTACTCAATATTATTTTTGTTAGCTCTGTTGAACTCTTATGGGTCAAAAAATACCCAAAAAAGTGATTTTTTTGTGATTGTCTGGAAAAAAGAATCAACATTTTTGGTCAAAATTGATGCCAAATTTGGATTCTCTGATCCATTTCCTTTACAAAAATGTATACTTTTGTATACATTTGAGTCATAGTTCAATAATTACAGCACTCACAAAATTCCTTAAGTCCCCCCTTAAGCTATCTGCCATACCATGTAAATGCAATGCAACAACCAATTTTGTCCTATGATTTTCAGGATGATTTATACTGTGTTTGAAAAAAAGTAACAATATAAAACCAACATTACAGTCCAAGTCTATGTCTTCTACTTACCTAATTTCATCAAAATATCTTTATCCGTTCCGATATGGCGTGACATATTATTGAAAATTGGTGAAAACCTGTTTTTTACTTTTTAATGTATTTCAATTAAAACTCACAACAAACATCAAAATTGCAGCTTAAGAATGTATGATATAAATCACCCAAGCAGAACAATTTCCTCACACCATTCAAATATTGCTTCATCAAACATCACCAACAGGTTGATGTCTATGAATTTTGTAGTGGAAATTAAAAGAGTAAATATTAAAAGAGGACACAGCAATTACCTGCATATCATTGAAATCAAGCTTTGTGCCTAACATGGTCAATGATTTTATGAGTTCAAAAGAGGTAATGTGGGTCAAACTTGGAATTTGCCATTTTACAAAAGTGTCCATATTTTCTGTCAGAAAAGTCAGATTTTTAAAATTCACAATTCCTAAAAAGTTAAATGTATGTTCATGTTAGAAGCATAAGCACTGACTTATTACAATGGTATTCATAGTTTAATAAATACATATTTCCCGGTATAATTAATTCCTGGACAGCCGTTAAGAGAGCCTCCCCACTATTTTCGAAGGATTTTGAGATGGGAAGCTATTATCTCCAACTGTTGTGTTTATATAACACATGTAACAAGTTCCAATTAATGAAATCCTGGGCATAATCCTGTTTGGTAACCCTTAACATCACTTGCATAATCTAGCTGTCAATTTTGCCCTATGGTTTTCAGGAGTGCATATGAGAACTTCCCTTTTTCAAAAGATTTTGGGATGGGAAAACAATAATCTCTAACTGATGTGTTTATATAACACATGTTACCAGTCCAATTAATGCAATCCTGGGCATAATCCTCTTCGGTAACCCTTAACATCACTTCCTTAATCTAGCAGTCAATTTTGTCCTATGGTTTTCAGGAGTGCATATGAGAACTTCCCAACTGTTTTCAAAAGATTTTGGGATGGGAAAACAATAATCTCCAATTGTTGTGTTATATAACACATGTTACAAGTTCCAATTAATGCAATCCTGGGCATAATCCTCTTCGGTAACCCTTAACAACACTTGCTTAATCTAGCTGTCAATTTTGTCCAATGGTTTTCAGGAGTGCATATGAGAACTTCCCAACTGTTTTCAAAAGATTTTGGGATGGGAATACAATAATCTCCAACTGTTGTGTTAATATAACACATGTTACGAGTTCCAATTAATGCAATCCTGGGTATAATCCTATTTTGTAACCCTTGACATCACTTTACATACATAATCCAGCTTTGCGCTGTATACAAACTATACAGTCATCACAATAAGTAACTGACCAGGTAATAAATGTGCTGATAACTCTAAAAGTATAACTCCTACATAAACATATTGAATTATAAACATGTTGAGAAATTGCTCTTCTTGAATTTGAGATATTACACGCTAAGAATGGCTGATTATCAAGGAAGTTACAATCCCAAATGTACTGTCAAGTCTGATTTTCATTTTCACATTTTCAATTTCGACACGGGGACTCAGACCGGCAAATTATTGATTACTGGTAGTGGAGTGCCAATTCACCCGTCAATGGTCTGGTTGTTGGATAGTCGGCCGGTGGCATTGTTACGGTTGATCAATACGGCACACACGCTTTACCTGTCATACTCTCCCTGTGTTGAAAAGAAAATGTTAAAATGACTTGCCCTAACGTTGGGGATGTTAACTTCCTCATTAATCAACCATTCTTAGCGTGTAATATCTCAATTTCAAGAAGAGAAATTTCTCAAAAACTTTGTAATTAAATATGTTTATGTAGGAGTTATACTTTTAGAGTTATCAGCATGTTTATTACCTGGTCAGTTACTTATTGTGATGACTGTAGATCAAGCTTAAGCTTTGGGCGAGTTAATAAAGACATTACCCAAACCTGCTACATCCACATAAATGTTGTTGTTGTTTTTTTCTTCCCAGTCGATGTGCGGTTACCATTCTATATGGAGTCTTGGCTACAAAATGTATTCCTCGTCTTATTCACTCTGGGCATCATTACCACCGTGTTTCCATGGTTTCTCATCACCATAGCTGTAATCATCGTATTCTACGGCATTTTGCTGGTATTATTCAAACGGGGGATAACGCAAATGAAGCGAATCGATAACGTCACCAGATCGCCATGGTTTTCGCAACTCATGACCACATTACAGAGCTTATCCACCATTCATGCTTATGGCAAAACTCATGCATTCACCACAAAGTAAGGCCATCATTTAACATTGCAAGGGTTGTTTTCATGGGGGAGGGGGTGTCACACATGGGAGGGATCGAGCTTGCCTATTATACTGGTTCATTTTATCATGGACTCCACACACAACTCAGTTATTGATGCAGGTACGGCCTGATAACAATATTCTGATTTGCAGGCATAATTTCACACGTTGTGACAGATATAAATCTTACAAAATTCATTAGTACCAGCTTTACATTTATAATGATAACAAATTTGCTTGATAAGCAGGAATTATCGAGATGTGGTTGTACATGTGGACAGGTACGAGGGGGTATCAAAAAGTTTTTGAAATCACCCAGAAGTAAAGGAGCCAGAAACTTAATTTTGATATGTGATCCTTCAGACATCTTTACAAAGTCACTGTGCAAAATCACACACTTCTCACCTATTTATTACCTGTCCACAGAGCGCCATTGTAGAGATCCTCAGATTGTCTCAGATTGTCTCATATTGGGTTATTCCCAAAACAGCAATAAATAGTTTAAAGTGTTGACAAAAAGGGGTCAAAGGTCATTACAAACAAGCTTGGTGACAATAATATTATGGGTAACATGGGGTGTACACAGATTGAACTCTAATGACCCCTATATGACCTTTGAATCCTTGCTGTTAAAACTATTTATTGCGGTTTTGGAAATAACCAATTTGATGCAATCTGAGGATCAATCAATGGCGGTCAATCTAAGGATCTCCACAATGGTGGTCTGTGGACAGGTAATAAATAGTGGGAGAAATGTGTAACTTTGCAAAGTGACTTTGTAAATATGTCTGTAGAGCATGTGTGGTCCAGTGGAATAGTTGGTGCCAATGTGTTTGTGTCCTTGGGCAAGGCACTTAGTCTACATTGCCTATTAGGTGGTTACTATAGGGGTTATGTATGTTTGTTCATGTTGGTTTATGTCGCAACTTGGCGCTGATTTAGCTGCTGCCTGGACGTTGCATTGTTTAATAATGTATTTGATTTGTAATGTTGTTACAATTCAGCCGGTTGGCTGCGATGACAATAACATTTAGACCTTTAAAAAAAAAGAAGAAAAAAAGGATCACATATATCAAAATTAAGTTTCTGCCTTCTTTCCTTCTGGGTGATTTCAAAAACTTGTTGATACCCCTTGTATGTCACTTGTTAAACCACATCATGTGGTGGTAGTACCACATGTGTGTAGTACCGCCCCCCCCCCCCCCCCCCCCCCCCCCCCCGGGTTTTGATGTGCATGGGTCTCATACTATTTATAACAAGTGACAATTCTGGTTTTTAATTTATTCAACGAATCATTAATTTTTGTAAAACAATAATAAATAAAAAAAATATCACACAGGTTCCAAAGACTATTTGATGAAAACAGCGTTCCCAAGGTGATGTTCTACCTAAGTGGCCGTTGGTTGGCGCTTCGTCTGGATATGCTGACGCTCTGCATGACTTTCACCACGGCTGTGTGTGTGGTACTAACCAAGGGTCTAATACCACCACCGCTAGCAGGGCTAGCACTGTCATACGCTGCTTCGGTAAGGTTATGCTTTTCAATTGTTTACAACTCGGGCCACCTAGAGAGCCCAGGATTGATTAAAAGTGCTTGTAATTACTTTTGTATAAAATGAGGCCATGTGGTATTCTTGTTACCTTAAATTATACGTTCATAAAAATGTGCAGTGTCAAAATGACTAACATGCATATTTTCCTATATATAGCTTCTAGGCATATTCCAGTATACAGTCAGGTTGACTACAGATGTAGAGGCACACTTCACTTCTGTGGAAAGAATAGTTGATTATATCAAGGTAAGACATACATCACCTCGTCACTATAACACCAAATTTGAAATGCTACTGTTACGCCCTGGAAATCTAAAGCAATTCTCTCCCCGAAAAGTTGTCAGTGATGAGGGTTGTTGTAGATTTGGTAATTTGGTATATGTGACGAAGTCAAGCGAAATGAGTTGCCTGTCGGCAGTTTCAATTTGATAATTGTCCATTATTCAAAATGCTACAGTATGGTCTAAACCCCAATAAAATTGAAGTTCTCGTTTTTAAGTTACAAAACATTTACCAACTGAGAAAACAAAGTAAAAGATAAGAACTTGTCACTTTTTTTACCTACTCCCGACATTCGACTCATTTCATTTGATCGTGTCACATATATAAATCAGATGCAAAGTTCGCCATTTCCACCCTACTTTCAAGGTTTGTCTGTTAGTAATAATAATGATAATAATAATAATAGCGGTGCTTATATATAGCGCTGTTTCAAAAATGATCACAGTGCTTAACAAAAATATAACATATAAACAATACAATGTACCCAAGACATACAAAAGTGAATGGAAAGAATGAGAAAGCATGTACAGAAAATCAGTTGCGAAACAAATGAGTCTTGAGATTACGCTTGAAGGTTATGATGCTGTTGCTGGATCATAAGGTGGATGGAGTGTTAATTCCATAGTGTTGGGCCAGCCACAGCAAAGGATCAACAATTAAGGAAAAAAATAGTTGGCACAATTGACTAAATGTATTACAACTATCCCTGTGCTCGCAATTGAGAGCAGACTTGGGTCATGGCATTGGTTAATAGCAAACAGGTCTCCCCCTTGCTTATATCCTTCCCCACCTCCTCATCAACAATGTTGGGGGAGCCGTCAAGGCTTCTGATAACATATAGCTCGGACAACATTGCCTCGGGGTAGAGGGGGCACATTTTTCCTTAATTAAAACAAAGTGTGCCAACCTTTTTTTCCATGATTGTAGCTCCAATGCGTTTATGGCTGGCTGTAGAACAGGATTTTGTTTTCGTCACATACAGATTTGATGTACTGTATCCTCCCTATTAAGCGCCCAGGGCGGTTAGCAAAGTCATTTTGGGTGGACGCTTATTAATTAAGTTACCTTTTTAAACTCATTTATCGTAAATACTGTCAAATTCAGCAAGGTTGCTCTAGCGGAAAACCATGTGCAATCGAAAAGTAAACTTTTTAAAATTTGGGGACAAAATCAACATTATAGATTGGTTTTTATAGATTGGTTTATTGAAAATTACAAAATCGTGGCTTAAAAGCCAAATTGCATTGCACTTACAATATTATAAAAACATTTAAATACATTCAAAGAAATACATTAAAATATAAATATAAAATACAAAGACACATTTATATAAAACATGTGATACCAATAACACTCTCACGAGATGAACATACACATACCCTCAAACAGCCTTACCCACACGTACCCCACCCCCACACACCAGACCTCTCCCACACACTTTTTTAACAATAAAACAATAAAAAGATCCTCTCACAAGATGAACATACACATACCCTCAAACAGCCTTACCCACACGTACCCCCCCCCCCCCCCCCCACTCACACACACCCCCACCAGACCTCTCCCACACACTTTCATAAATATAACAATAATAAGATGCATTTATTTATTTATTGCACACACAAATTCTAAAATTATTCATTGTTTAAAAGTCTGACATAATATGGTACCGGGCTGTTAAAAAATCTCTTTGTCCTGAAACGAGGCTGGGAAATTGCACTTGAATTACGTAGGTTAAAACTGTGACATTCATTTCTTCTGGGTGGTAAAAGATGTTCAGTCCTGACATTTTGATCTAAACCTTTGGCAAACTTGAGAGAGTGATGTTCTCTTCTTTCCTCCAGACTATCAATATCACACATGCTTAAGGCATCAGAATAAGAATGATACTTGCGGCCTAAGATAGTTCTACAGGCCCGTTTTTGAATTCTTTCTATAGTCTTAGATTGTTTCTTGGTAATACTAGGATGCCATACAACGTCACAATATTCGATGACTGGTCTGAGGTAACTTTTGTACACGACAGTAAGCTCATCTTGATCAAAGCCAAACTTTTTTAGAGATCGTAACATGAACAAGCGCTTGTTGGCTTTGGAAAGCATGTCATCTATTTGAGCGTTCCACTTGAGATCATGTTGGACAAGTACACCAAGAATTTTAGCCTTTTCAACATACGGCAGTACCTCATTACCAATTCTCAAATCTAAATGACGCGGTGTGTCTTTACCAAACTTAACTTGCAATGCTTGACATTTGGCAGGGTTTAGATTCAGACAATTGGCATCTGACCATTTTTTAAAATCATTCAAATCCTCCTGAAGGTTGCCAAGTTCAGCAAAATTGCGGTTTTCAGCAAATGTCATATCATCAACATATTTCCAATAACTGGACCTAGCATCTACAGCAGCATCATTAATGACGATCTGAAAGCCAAGTGGACCTAGTTTGGTACCTTGAGGGACACCGCCATTAATACATACAAAATCAGAAAGGGTATTATTAAATTTGACACATTGCTGCCTGTTATGCAAAAAATCGCATACCCAGGGTATTATGGATCTGCGCACTCCCATGTCAATCATTTTGTCAATGAGAAGGGTGTGGTTTATCAGGTCAAATGCTTTAGAAAAATCAGTGAGAACAACTGTGCTAACATTGTGTTGTTGCTCAGCGCCCTGGTGAAGGAGATGAATAAGATTGACCAAATAATGACTAGTAGAAACACCCTTGACATTGCCAAACTGATTGACATCAATTAAACTTTGAACATCATGAAGGATCCAATGTGAAACAAAACCTTCGGCTATTTTAGCGAAAATGGAAGTTAAGGACACAGGTCTTAACTTGTCCTTATTCGGAGGCTTTGTTTTAGGGATCGGTACTACAATGCCCTCTTTCCACTGAGTTGGTACAATTCCTTCAATCAGAGAGCTATTCAGAATATCAGTTAATGGAATGCTAAGTTCGTAAGCAAATTCTTTAACGATTTGTGGTTTTATCCCATCGGGACCAGCAGCCTTGGAAGGATTCACCTTTTTGAGCTCAGCATAGACTTCCCAGGGATACAGATAAGGTGGCGCTGACTCGGCAGGTCTATATGCTGGGAGTTGGGATGTGTCGAGTGGTTCAATGTGCTCAGACACACCTGCAAACATGCTGTTAATATAGTTGGCTTTGCCTTTAACATCCTTATCCTCTACCCCAGGGATGTCCAGTTTAAGCTCAGATCTGCTATTATTTGTTACCATTTTAATTTGCTGGTGCCATTTCTTAGGCTCAACCTTTTGCAGATGTTTTATTCTATTAGCGCGCATGATATGTTGTTTTTGCTTTCTGAATTTCCCTTTGAACCTTATTACACAATCTACGCCAATCGTGATTACCTTCAAAAAATGCTCTTTGTCGAGCACGGATCAAGTTTTTAACTCGAGTGGTGATCCACGGCCTATCGTTGTTATGAAGCCTTTTCTTTTTAATTGGAAAGCATGATTCAAAGGCAGTATCAAGAATGGCATACATAGCATCACATTTATTTTGAGTTCCCTGGGCACTGATCACTTCGTGCCAGTCCTGGTTTTGAATCCAGGTGCCAAAAGATCTTATACCATTGTCAGTGATTGGCCGACCAACAGAGATCATAACCGTGTTCCTTTTAACCCTGTTTTGTAATTTAGGTTTCCACAGTACACACAGATGGTCGCTTTTACCAATTGATGGTAAAGGACAAGGGTCACCATATTGATCTCTCAGTTTGCTGTTGGTTATCAGAAGATCCAAAATAGCGTTTTGACGTGTGTTGAAAGTAACCAATTGAAATAAATCATTTCCAGCGGTAATAGGGTAAATGTTCATCCGATTAAAATCACCTAATATTACTACTCCAATTTCTGGGTATTTGGCACGGAGAAAGTCAACACTACAAAGCAAATGATCGGCAAGAAGTTCTTGATGAGGGGAGTCGGTAGTGATATATACTGTACATACGGCTAGGGCAGAAACTCTGCGAGGAAGTCTGTTCGGTCGAATTTTAACCCATATGCACTCCAAAAGATCGGGCACCACAATGTCATTTATTTGAGTTGCTGGAATGTCATTTTTCACATACACAGCTACTACTCCACCTCCACCTTGATTCTTGCGGTCTTTGGAAAAAAGCGTGAAACCATTAATATCTAACTGATTTGTAGGGATATTGTCTCTAAACCAGGATTCGGTGATCACAGCTACATCAACTCGATTTTGTTCCAATATAACTGCAGCTTCATCAAATTTGTTTACAATTGACTGTGCATTAGTCATGAAGATTGTTGGGAGATTAGATCTGGTACAATTAGAATCAGTCGATGGTTGAACATTACATTTTTGAATGGAAGTCAGTGTTCTGTTACGTAATTCAATGGATAATCGTTTCGGATAAGTTCGGTCCAATGACTTGAGCTGAGCAACGGGTTGTTTACGTTGGGTTACTTGCACTGGTATAGACTTATGCATGTGTTTCCCTGCCCGTCGACCACGACTACGTTTGTGAATGCCAAGGTTCTTAATTGTAGAATAAACATTATCAGGAAGTCTTGATTTCTTGTTCAGCGAGTGCAGGAATCCACTGGAGTACCTAAACGAAATTTTGGTACTTTCAGATAACTGCAACGGTCCAAGATGACGAGGCTTTTCAGTTGATGTGCCAAAGTCTTGATAAAGTCTAACCCCAATACACGGGTCGCCATTACGGCTATGTACAGTACTCACGTTCACTGAATGATTTTCAAAAAGTCCGCTAAAACTTCCATACAAATTCACATTCTTAGCAACCTCCTCGTTCCTCTGATGCAGTATATACTCAACAAATCTCTGGCACAAGATAAAAGAGACAGCTACAAGCACTCCGGCCACCAAACGAAAATAACACGGAGAGAACATTGTCGTGGGCGTCAGCTACATCAGCGCCATTTTGGATTGGTAACATTGAGGCGTCGCAGTGATCTCACTGTTGCTACATTACATGACATCAATGTTCCGATAAGCTTCAAGTGCCCTTGTATCAGCGCTACTGTACGCGTGACAGTAAGTGCCTAGTGGGATCGGGGACAGCGGGCGGCGGTGGCAATCGAACCAGGCTTACTGGTACTGCTTTACTGAAGGACGCCGTAGCGAAAAAAGTTGTTGTACAGTGCTACGGTATTTGAAAAGGTGGGCGTTTATAAGATATTGTTTGTTGGTAGTCATTGAGAAAAACTTGGTGGGTGCTTATAAGGGCATGGGCGCTTAATAGGGATAATACAGTATATGGACATTATATTGTTGTCAAAGATAAAACAAGAGGTTGTCGAGGACAGATAGAATCGTCTTCAACTTTGAAACGGACATCAGTCATGCAATACCTCTGACGACCCAACAGAGCAACAAGCATTACCTTTTTTTTATCAAATTGCACAGCAAAACCATGATTTTCTATTTGAATTTGTATAATTATAGAATCTGACTTCTGAGGCACCAGTAAAGATCAAAGGTCATGAACCACCAGCGAATTGGCCCAAAAACGGTCACTTACACTTTGAGAAATTAAAGATGCGTTACCGTGACAATCTGCCATTGGTGCTGAAAGGAGTCACCTTCACAGTGAAAACACGAGAGAAAATTGGCATAGTAGGCAGAACTGGTTCAGGTGAGTATCAAACAAGTTTAGACCAGGTAACTTTAAACCTGGTGTTCATTGTCGAAAGACATATTGTCGCGGCAAAAGGGCACAGTTGTCGGTGACATGCATTTTGAGATATTGATGGAATTAGGCATGGAAAAGCAATGAAAATAAAGGCAATTTTACAGCAATTTTTCTTCATAAAATCAGAAAGCACTAAGCAGTATCCAATCTTAACCACAAAGGTAATTTTGAAAGCTCCTTTTGTTGGTATTAAGACCGTAACTTTTTCTATTTTTCTATTCACATAACATACCTTGCTCAGTACTGATATAGATCGTAGTAAGGTTACAACAAAACCCCAAATGGACCTCTGAGGTTGGGACGGCAGTGATGCTTTTTTCCTTTCAAAATGACCGTATTTGTTTTTCAAAATTGGGTCGGTATTCATTTGCATGTGAACATTTTGTTTACCAACATCAACAAAATAGGTTTGTCGGGCCTGTAGAACAGAGTTCGTTTTTTTGTCGCTTAAAAGATTTGTTAACATTTAAACTGCAAGTTCATTTGAATGCTAGACACTTCGCCTCCAATGAATTCCGCCTCCCGAAAATGTTGCCTCCTGCAAATATTGCCTCCCGTAAATTTTGCCTGCCGTGAATTACGCCTACGTACAACTTCGCCTCCCTATTTATTCCGCGTGCTTGGCTGAACATTGATAGCAGCGTCGGCGCGGTCGGGCCTCTCGTGTAAGCCTATTGATTATGTGGTACCGTTGCAAATACGACTGGTATGTAGACCGGAGTAGACCTACTTGAAATTATTTAGCGTGCATGACTGAACGGAAGTATAGCCATACAGCGCAGCGGTTTGCCCTGCTCGTCAGTGCCCCGATTGTGCCCGGCCGCGTTCCTTTGGACGGACCCGTGGCTCGTGATGATGGCGGCGTGTGTCCCAGTGAAAGGTGTTCTATAGTTGTATTCCTTATCAATCAGCACATAGGGATATGCATTTTGAGTTTGACAGTAAGCCTAAGCCCTGTGTCTATATAATGAACAATTATTATGTTTTGAGGTGTCCAAGTCTGGTATAATATAGGATCCAAAACATAATCATGATACTGAAAACGGATGTAGGCCTATTGGTCTCGCTATCGGACTGAGTTCCAAAATTAAAAACTCATAGCTCGACCACTATCATGACTATGGTTTCAATCCAATGTTTTTACCAAGATCTCATCTTTATTGTTCGGCACAAAGCTCAATTATACAGATCTATCAATTGTTGGTGATGTTAAATACAGCAAATCTATGAAGCAATGTTCTGCTTGAGCATGTTCAGGGATCATTTAGGCTATACCATAGGCTTATTTTAAGTTCGGCCGATGTAGTATAAGTGGGTTATATACCCTGAAAGTGAAAAAATCATTCACCGATTTTCCATGATCGAAACGGAACTGATAAAAGACTTTCGATGAAATTAACCGAGAAAATGTGTTCCCCATTATATAAAATGTCTGATAGGCCTATAGAACAAATCAATATAATTTCATAATAATAACATCACGCATGTTGCTCATCCTCTATGCGCGCGTGTCCCGGCCCCCCGTAAAATATTTGGTGCCACCAGCAAGCATTTGAAATTTGTTTTCTTTCGTCTCTACTCTCTATATAACCGAAAAATCACCAATCAGCTACGGTGTTATTCCAGGAATTTCAAATAACCGTATTGTGTGTCCCCTTACTTTATTTAATACAATTTAATATGATAATGCTCTTTCGTGTAATTCAAAGATGTCTTCACACTTTTCACGCGGCCGGCGTCTGCAGACGATCCAAAATGTTTGAAAAAATGTCAAAATTTACCATATTTGGAATCACCATGTAAAATGCATTCAAATAAGTACAAACATGCTTATTATTTGTTCTGTTATCCTTGAGATAGACATGAGAGTTTCTGAAAAAGGTTTCTGAAAAGTATGTTTTGTGTTAAACCAATATAGCCGCGTGTAAAGTGTTCAAACTTAAAGAACTCCAGATTAGCCAATTAAAAGTAACAAACAATTCAAACAATTAATAATGTTGACATTGAACTTTTATTTTATTAATCGTAGTCATCGGGCAATCATTCAAACAAATATACAATATACACAAATTTGATGATAAACAAACAAACAAACACAATCAAGTTAATGAATCCATATTAATTCAACAAATCAAAACAACAATCATTGCAAAAAGGGGATTGAAGAAGGTCGAATTTCACTATGATTTCATAATTTAATTAGAAAGCATTGAAACGTGTTTTCTGTCGTCTCACATAACCGAAATACATAAATCAGCTAGTGTTATTCTAGGAATTTCAACCATAACCATGATAACCGGATTGTGCGTCCCTTAATTTATTTACAGTTGAAAATGACATAATGCTCTTCCGTGTATTTCAAAGATGTCATAAACATTATCCACGCGTCTGCAGACAATCCAAAATTGCACAAAATGTTTCAAAAATATCTTAATTATTGAATGTCATTTACCATATTTGGAATATCATAATGTAAAATGCATTCAAATAAGTACAAACATGCCTATTATCTGTTCTGTTAGCCTTGAGATAGACATGAGAGTTAGAAAAAGGTTTCCGAGAAGTATGTTTTTTGTACCGTGGTTAAACCAATAGCCGCGTGGAAAGTGTTCAAACTTAAAGTTAAAGAACTCCAGATTGGCCATTTAACAAGCAATTCAAACAATTAATGTTGACATTGAACTTTTGTTTTGTTAATCGTAGTCATCGGGCAATCATTCAGTCAAACACATATACAAGCTATACACAAATTTGATGATACACAACCAAACACATTCAAGTTTATAAATCCACATTAATTCAACAAATCAACAATCATTACAAAACGTCAGAGGGGATTGAAGAAGGTCGAATTTCACAATGTTTTCACAATTTAATTAGCAAGCATTGAAACGTGTTTTCTATCGTCTGTCGCATAACCGAAAACATAAATCAGCTAGTTTTATTCTAAGAATTTCAACCATAACCGGATTGTGCATCCCTTAACTTATTTTAAACAGTTGAAAATGACATAATGCTCTTTCGTGTATTTCAAGGATGTCTTAACATTATCCACGCGTCTGCAGACAATCCAAAATTGCACAAAATGTTTCAAAAATATCAAAATTATTGAACGTCATTTACCATATGTGGAATATCATCATGTAAAATGCATTCAAATAAGTACAAACATGCCTATTAGGAATTTCAACCATAACCGGATTGTGCGTCCCTTAATTTATTTTAAACAGTTGAAAATGACATAATGCTCTTCCGTGTATTTCAAAGATGTCTTAAACATTATCCATGCGTCTGCAGACAATCCAAAATTGCACAAAATGTTTCAAAAATATCTAAATTATTGAATGTCATTTACCATATTTGGAATATCATCATGTAAAATGCATTCAAATAAGTACAAACATGCCTATTATCTGTTCTGTTAGCCTTGAGATAGACATGAGAGTTAGAAAAAGGTTTCCGAGAAGTATGTTTTTTGTACCGTGGTTAAACCAATAGCCGCGTGAAAAGTGTTCAAATTTAAAGTTAAAGAACTCCAGATTGGCCATTTAACAAGCAATTCAAACAATTAATGTTGACATTGAACTTCTGTTTTATTAATCGTAGTCATCGGGCAATCATTCAAACACATATACAAGCTATACATAAATTTGATGATACACAACCAAACACATTCAAGTTTATAAATCCACATTAATTCAACAAAAATCAACAATCATTACAAAACGTCAGAGGGGATTGAAGAAGGTCGAATTTTAATTTGATTTTCCAACCAAATTTGACTGTATGCAATATTAAATAAATGTTATCAACATGTTAAGATGAACCAAGAAAAAAGAAAAGAATAAAGAATCAATAGAAGCAATAAGGGTTCGCAAGGTATAATTTTCCAAATTCATCTAATCATTATAAATCAAAACTAAGAATATAGTTAGGCCTAGAATAACTTAAAAGTGAATTTCCCTTAAAAGTATACTTTTTAATTAATAAAATGAAGGCCGTATTCATCTAATCAAGTTTATTTAAAGTGCGGATGAATTGGGGTACCTTACGTTGACAACACTTGTAAGCTAAGTACATTTAAACTGAGATTCAGTTGGAAAGTAAGATTGAAATCTGGGCCTAAAATGCTAATATAGTCCATTGGGTTGTCCAATGGGTTTTATACTCTATAGTTATACATAATCATGTCATTATTTATATCTCATGTATTTTATATTAAGTCGTTATTTTTAAGCATGTATTGATGTGCAGGGCCCCGAGTAAGAACAGCGGCTGATTCGGGCAACCCTGGGTAAAGATAATAAATTAAAAAAAATTAAAAAATAGCCTCCCAGATTTTACGGAATAAATATGCGGTAATTTAGTCTCGGCTTTTAAATGTATTTATGGCGCATTATTTGTTCATCAGACCTCTTTATTTGTTTGAGTTTGTTCAGTTAGTTATTTACTGGATGAGGAAGAACGTTTGATGCTCTGATCGAGTTGTTGAAGAAACGCCCAACGAAAGCTGGGGGTTTACGTGGAAAGTTATCATACAACTTGGACGTCGGTCGCGTTTGATCTCAATCACTTTTCAAAAATCCCGCCAACTGTTTGTAAACCGTGTAGATTAAAGTTAATCACCGACAGATTATAACTTTTCTATAGAATGAAAACAGTGCTGTATATAACGATAAGAGATAATCGTTTACTATAATCTTGACTCGATACTTATTATCACCTTATTGT
Organism: Ophiura sarsii; assembly: GCA_035610835.1. Taxonomy (NCBI): domain Eukaryota; kingdom Metazoa; phylum Echinodermata; class Ophiuroidea; order Amphilepidida; family Ophiuridae; genus Ophiura; species Ophiura sarsii. The sequence goes on along the minus strand of CM069453.1, from coordinate 36,596,712 downwards.
CTCTAATATTAAATTGGCATACCACACATTCACTAAAATAAACGATATTTATAATCTTTTTCCAACCGAATTTGACTGTAGGCCTAATGTATCAACATGTTAAAATGAACACACGCAAAAAGAAAAGAAAAACAAAAAGCAGTATATATTATCCAAATTAATATATAGTATACTAAATCAACTAAACTATTGTATATTACATTTAAGAAAATAGGCCTATACTTAGAATAACTTTAAATTATACTTTTTGAAATACTTTTTGAAAACAATTAATAACATTATAAGGCCGTCTTCATAATTATATGACCCCAAATGTTAAGCCAACTTCCGCACGCATTAATTTCAGGTACTTGCAATGGCCATACAGCACGGGGCGTAAACGGCTCTCACCACCGCCGCGCTACGGTCATGTTCAGCCAAGCACGCATAATAATTCCAGGTAGGCCGTAGGGCCAACTTGCAAGGGAAATAACCACGGGCACATCTAGACTAGTGCCACCAGTCCCCGAAGAGTCGTCCTGCGCCGTCTGAACAAAATTACCTACAATGCATAGCGCGGACTTCACAACAGCGAACGCAGTGGAGCGTCTTGTACGACTGGAGGATAAAGTCTACGGGCACATCACCGCATAGAGGCAGGACACCCGTCGCGCAGTGGCGCCTTGGTATGTTCAGCCAAACACAGGCACGCATATCCCGTGCCGAATTTGATGACCCAGTTGCGTTATAGTATTTTTAAATCCCTACCACCAGTAAAATATGGAAAGGCCCACTGCCCCACATTGAACAAGCGCCCTAATAATACTTCAAGCCGATGAGTGTTTGCTTGAAAAATATATAATATATAATTTTTTTGGAAATTTTAGTCCGTAGATGTATAATTTACACATGAAAGGCCTACTAACAAGTAGTCCGTATCCAAATTAAAGTTACAGCGTCCATATATTTCTATACTTTAATCTTTACCAAAAGGGGTTACCCCGGTACAAACCGTCACTATTCCCACCATCCATTTTTGTCACTGATTTCTCTACCATCATGCATGCATCGGGAGTTTAATTAATTTGTTTGGTATGGTACGGGGGGGGGGGGGGGGGGGGGGTGGGGGACCTGCAACTTCACGTGCAAATGAGTACCGACCAAATAATCTTTTGGTTTATCAAAATACGGCACAATTGTAACAGATATATTTGAGTTTTACGGTCATCTTCAAGGTGGAAACTCTAAATGAAACACATAAAACACAGAACAGAGATGATCTTTTTCCGTCGACTATAATAATATAAAATAAGCCTAACCACCAACCCCAAATGTTAAGCCAAGCCGCACGCATTAATTTCAGGTACTTGCAATGGCCATACAGCACGGGCGTTAACGGCTCTCACCACCGCCGCGCTACGGTCATGTTCTGCCAAGCACGCATAATAATTCCAGGTAGGCCGTAGGGCCAACTTGAAAGGGAAATAACCACGGGCACATCACCGCATAGAGGCAGGACACCCGTCGCGCAGTGGCGCCTCGGTGTTCAGCCAAACACAGGCACGCATATCCCGTGCCGATTTTTGATGACCCAGTTGCGTTATAGTATTGTAAAATCCCTACCACCGGCAAGTATTGTAGTCCCTGCCACCAGTAAAATATGGAAAGGCCCACGGCCCCACATTGAACAAGCGCCCTAATAATACTTCAAGCCGAGGAGTGTTTGCTTGAAAAATATATAATATATAATTTTTTTGGAAATTTGAGTCCGTAGATGTATAATTTACACATGATAGGCCTACAAACGTAAACAAGTATTATAGTCCGTATCCAAATTAAAGTTACAGCGTCCATATTTCTATACTTTAATCTTTACCAAAAGGGGTTACCCCAGTACAAACCGTCATATTCCCACCATCCATTTTTGTTACTTATTTCTCTACCATCAGAGTTAAGCAGAGTTCAGAGTTTTTATTAACCAAACATATAATCATCCATCGGGAGTTTAATTAATTTGTTTGGTATGGTACGGGGGGAAACCTGCAACTTCACGCTATGAATTATACCCACCAGCCCCTTGGATTACCCCGTGCATAACTTAACCATATCCCTGGGCCATCGGCGCCCGTATACCGGTCGTAGATAATTGGGGTTGTTCTACGGTACGCGCGGGGATAGGGGCCTACTGTATTTGCCGGGTACTTTGACTACCACTCAGGGGTTTAAAACAGAAACCCTGTTCTACGGGCCCGGCGAATTTATTAACCGTGTCCGTATTAAACTAACATTTGGCCAAACACTGTATACATTGCTGTACAATGTACATGTGTTTACTATATAACCTTTACTCGTCAATGCTGAGACTAGGTATAATTATTAGTCTCAGGGCAAAGGTATCACACGTTTGTTACGGTAAATAACATCGCGGCCCGGCCGACACATTTTTAAAGAAATTAGTGAAAAGAACTTCACGTGCAAATGATTACCGACCAAATAATCTTTTGGTTTGTCAAAATACGGCACAATTGTAACATATATATTTGAGTTTTACGGTCATCTTCAAGGTGGAAACTCCAAATTAAACATATAAAACACAGAACAGAGATGATCTTTTTCCGTCGACTATAATAATAAGCCTAACCACCAACCCCAAATGTTAAGCCAAGCCGCGCGCAATAATTTCAGGTACTTGCAGTGGCCATACAGCACGGGGTGTTAACGGCTCTCACAACCGCCGTGCTACGTCATGTCAGCCAAGCACGCATAATAATTCGGCCTACTTGCAATGGAAATGACCACGGGCACATCACCGCATAAGAGGCAGGACACCCGTCGCGCAGTGGCGCCTTGGTATGTTCAGCCAAACACAGGCACGCATATCCCGTGCCGAATTTCCCCCGTGCCTCTCCCGGCTATTAGTTGCGGAGTGTCGATAGCCGCTTATAAATTAATTATTAAAACATGACTAATAAACAAAGGAAAGTGTATCCGTGTATAAGGAACCAAAATATCCAACGATCACAATATTAAGAGAAGAAACACATATAACAACTATTCAATCACTGTCAAAAGCCAACAAAATTAACACCAGTCGTATTATAATTTCTTTTAATTGGTTCAAGTTCTGCTTATCACTTGCAATCGGCATACATTAAAATGTATTTTCTCACTTTGAAAACCGTGCTATCGGCATACATTAAAATGTATTTTCTCACTTTGAAAACCGTGCTAAACGCACATGTTCGATTGTATGAGAAATAATTACACACATACATGTATATATCGAACAGTTCGAACTTGTAATCATTGTTACGATATTTAATGTACATGTATACCCAACAACATCTTGTGTGCTGTACCGGGGTACATGTACTCATGCATAATAGATTTACAACCGGGCCGCCACACAGATCTTGTGTGATCATGTGTGACATTGTGTATGCATGATCAGTTGCATGATAGATTTACCACGGCCGCACTGAGACACAGATTACATTGATCCATCGCTCGTGCTGATTTGCGGTATAAATAGGGAGGCGAGTTTGTACGTAGGCGAATTTCACGGTGGGCAATACTTACGGGAGGCAACTTGTACAGGAGGCAACATGTACGAGAGGCGAAGTGTCCTGTTTCCGTTCATTTGAGATAAAATCAGTTTGTTTGAATACAAACAAGAGGAAAAGAAATTTCAGACAGTTTTTCAGGTCTGCAGAAAAACATATTTTGAACATGATTCTGACCAATTCTGATTTAATTCATGTCAAAAAGCTTACTCCATCTGCATGTCTACAGAGTATTATATAGCGGACTTTACATTTATATTATGTTAACAGGTAAATCCTCATTGGGTGTGAGTCTGTTTAGACTGGTAGAGAAGACTTCAGGTGTTATTATCATCGATGGTGTAGACATCAGTACTATTGGTCTAGATGATTTGAGATCAAAACTTGCCATTATACCACAGGATCCGGTGCTATTCATAGGAACTATTAGGTAAGCTTACAACGATGGCTAGAGAGTTTCATAGGAACTATTAGGTAAGCTTACTACGATGGCTGGAGAGTTTCATAGGAACTATAAGGTAAGCTTACTATGATGGCTGCAGAGTTTCATAGGAACTATTAGGTAAGCTTACTACGATGGCTGGAGAGTTTCATAGGAACTATTAGGTAAGCTTACTACGATGGCTGGAGAGTTTCATAGGAACTATTAGGTAAGCTTACTACGATGGCTGGAGAGTTTCATAGGAACTATTAGGTAAGCTTACTACGATGGCTGGAGAGTTTCATAGGAACTATAAGGTAAGCTTACTACGATGGCTGGAGAGTTTCATAGGAACTATTAGGTAAGCTTACTACGATGGCTGGAGAGTTTCATAGGAACTATTAGGTAAGCTTACTACGATGGCTGGAGAGTTTCATAGGAACTATTAGGTAAGCTTACTACGATGGCTGGAGAGTTTCATAGGAACTATAAGGTAAGCTTACTACGATGGCTAGAGAGTTTTATAGGAACTATAAGGTAAGCTTACTACGATGGCTGGAGAGTTTCATAGGAACTATAAGGTAAGCTTACTACGATGGCTGGAGAGTTTCATAGGAACTATTTGGTAAGCTTACTATGATGGCTGGAGAGTTTCATAGGAACTATAAGGTAAGCTTACTACGATGGCTAGAGAGTTTCATAGGAACTATTAGGTAAGGCAAAAAATAAATTGTGTTGCCCTCAAGTGCTAAAAATTTAAAATCGGGTCGGTTGGTCGAAAATCCTTTTTTTCTCTATTTTTTTTCTTTATTTTTTTCTTGGCTGAAAATAAACGGTTTATGTTGAGACAAAATTGGTATGACCGTAAGCCAATTTAACTAAAGTTTCTATTGTGATAATAGTCTAAAAAACATTTTTTCAAGCTAACTTATTCAATTCAAGCAAGAAATAGTAACATTTAGACACTTTAAAATCAAATTCAAATCTAAAAAAGAAAAGAAAAAAGAAGCTGACCCTTGTTTTTGCGATTTTAGGGTCGATCGCTGAGGGCAGCACAACCTTTTTTCTTCTTTTTTGGCCTAAGCTTTACTACGATGGAGGGTTTCATAGAGGATTTCTTGACATTAAAATGTTTCTGAAAAAAAAAGGATTTTATTTCAATCATATCATGATTGTGAAATAGAGTTACATAGTTCTCTGGTTGGAAAAGGTTGGTAATACAAAATTGTGGGAGACCAAATTTTGGATGGAATCATGGATTTCATGAAAAATCGGGGTCGCTGAGCTCATCACATGGCATGTCTCAAAAAGACATTGGTGGCACCTGACCATTGATAATGTAACACAGAATCAGCTATGGTTTAAAAAAAAAATCCCCACTGAGGAAAGAACATAAATAAGTCAAATATATTTCCCAGGTTGATGTTTCATATCCTGCTAAAAGAATTTTGTTCAGTGTTTGTGTGTTTGATCCCTCAGTGGAAAGATCAAAAATTAATTCATTTTATATTTAATGTTGATTGATTGCAGATACAATTTAGACCCATTTAACCAGTATACAGATGAAGCAATATGGAATGCATTGAAGAAGACATACATGGGAGATGTGGTGAGTATATAGTAAAGGTTCGTTCACACTAGGCGATATTTGCTGTGCAATGCAGTGCGGCAGCCATACTTCCACCGCAGTGTTCGGCAATTCATCACAGGTCACGCTGGGTCAATGCAGGTCACCGCGTGTGATAGCAGCCAGTGCCATGTGGCAAAATAGGAGAATATCAGCATTAATAGTGGAATACTTTTTAACTCCATTGCAATAATGCACCGCAACGCACAGTAAATAAACGGAGCTTTTTGTGAACAGAGCTTTTTGTTGTATGCATTTTCCACAACAAAATTGCCCAGGTGCATAAATATTTGAAAAGAGGAATGTTTATTTTGACACCTAAATCTATTGGTTCAAGATACCCAACCCATTTTCTACCCTGTCTGAAATTGTGTCGATGTTTGGGCAGGATCTATAGTCATATATTATCATCTTAAAAAAAAGAAGAAAAAACCACCCTGAAAAACATTAAAATAAAACAGATAGCCCCCATAATGGCGATAGCCCACAAAATGCCGATAATGTGTTTGACTGCTTATGATTGGTTTACATGACAAGTTTTCCTGATACATGGAAAAATGTTTAAAAATCCATTTATAATATAGACTGATGTAAGAATTACAGGTCAATAAATGCGTATGTGTTGTTTCGAGATCGATTGGAAAAATCAATGCACGCATGCTGATGTTGATGTGTGAATAATGGCATGATCCCGTAGGGGGATTGCTATTGTGAGCATATCAACATTTGCGAAAATGCATTATTTTTTCTAATTTTTCAAAAACAAAATATAAGCATGTATTGACCTAATTCATACACGACAATACAAATCAAAATGTAAACAATTTGTGCTTACTTTAAACAAGTTTTATAACATCTGCAGTAAAATTGGCAAACCTGTGCTGCATGAACAATGGAGCAAATCAAAGCATGTGGTGTGCGCCTATGTATGGCAGAGTACGCAGAGTGCAATTACACGCTTTCATTGCACTCTGGGTATTTCATTTTCCTGTTTTCTGATTGGTACGTTACTACTATGAGTGTATAAATGGCTTTTCTTTCAAGACCACTCTATTCAAACCTTACCAGTGTATTCAAATGTGTTGTTTGTGCCCTTATTGCAGGTGAGCAACCTAGACAATCAACTAGAGGCTCCTGTGGTAGAAAATGGAGACAATTTTTCTGTCGGTGAAAGACAGTTATTGTGTATGGCCAGGGCAGTGTTACGCAATAGCCAGGTAATTAGTAAGATATTGTATTCATATGAGCCCCTTGTGTGAAATTAATATGTTTGCTGGTTTGTTCCCTGTAATTATAATTATATAATATTGAATGGCTTTGAGGTGATACATGAATATATTTTTATAGCGAGTGCAATATATTCTTGTATCACCCGAAAATAAAACATTCAATATTATTATTATTATTTATATAACAGACTGTTTTGATAAACACTAAATAAGTTAGCCCGAACTGACATTCTCTGCCCATTCTCCTCACGCGCACATCTTCTGCGCGGCACAAAAAATATTGGACGGCACTATTTTTTGAGTATTGGACGCACATCCGGGAACTTGGTGAAAAATATTCATTAGCACTTTTATTGTACCGTTTGGAAGGTCCATATAAATAATAATCTACCTTATAGCACCCTTGGACATATAATAGATGCTACGAACTTGAATAAAATTCTAGTGTATATATGATTGCATACCATAAGGGCATAATAGCCAAATTACAGAAAATCCACATTTAAAGTGGAATTTAAGAATATACATATGGACAGCAAAGGGTAACCGTTAAGAACTAAGTTGAATTACAAGCTGATTTGAAGTGAAATCGTCCGTTTACCATTGCATTTTAGGTATTGATTTGATACGTAGAAGGCTTAATTAAGTGCAGCATTAGGTATATATGTGATATTTTATTTACTATGTAATTGATGCCATACCTGAGACCTAAAGTAATTGACGCTGTATTGTAAAATCCTTGTATCTCCATCTGGCCCTTCAGCATGTATATAAAGTGATACTTTTTATGTAACTAAAAGCTAAAAGCTAAAAACACAACTGAGACAAATATAGCTGAAAGTGCTCTTGCCCCTGAACATATATAAAGCAACATTTCCTATGCATAACTGTTGGGCAGTCTTACTTTATACATGCTGAAGGGCCAGAAAAACATGAGTTTTTTGACAGAACAGTGACGGTATGCTCAATCTAAATTATGAAATAAATAATCACTGACTGATGTTGTGCCGTTGACAGATTCTAATTCTCGATGAGGCTACTGCTGCCATAGACACAGAGACAGACAGTCTCATCCAGGCAACGATAAGAGAAGCGTTCAGCGACTGTACACTACTAACTATAGCACACAGGTTACATACTGTAATGGATTCAGATAAAATATTGGTTATAGATGATGGCAAGGTACGTGGGTTCCGTGTAGTAAGGGTGAGGTGTCGGTTTTGGTGGGTTGTCAGTAGGTCAGTAAGGGTGGGTGTCATAGGGGTGGGGTGTCAGTAAGGGGTGGGGTGTCAGTAAGGGGGGTGTCAGTAAGGATGGGTGTCAGTAACGGTGAGAGTCATAGGGTGGGGTGTCAGTAGGGGTGGGTGTAAGCAAGGGTGAGTACCATAGGGGTGGTGTGTCAGTAAGGATTGGGGTCAGTAAGGGTGAGTGTCATAGGGTGGGGTGTCAGTAGGGGTGGGTGTAAGCAAGGGTGAGTACCATAGGGGTGGTGTGTCAGTAAGGATTGGGGTCAGTAAGGGTGAGTGTCATAGGGTGGGGTGTCAGTAGGGATGGGAGGTCAGTAAGGGTGAGTGCCATAGGGGTGGGGTGTCAGTAAGGATGGGGTCAGTAAGTTGAGTGTCAGTAGGGATGGGAGGTCAGTAAGGGTGAGTACCATAAATATGGGGTGTCAGTAAGGATGGGGTTAGTAAGGGTGAGTGCCATAGGGATGGGGGTCAGTGAGTATGAGTGTCATATGGTGGGGTGTCAGTAGGGATGGGGCGTCAGTAAGTTGAGTGTCAGTAGGGATGGGAGGTCAGTAAGGGTGAGTACCATAAATATGGGGTGTCAGTAAGGATGGGGTTAGTAAGGGTGAGTGCCATAGGGATGGGGGTCAGTGAGGGTGAGTACCATAGGGGTGGGGTGTCAGTAAGGGTGGGGGTCAGTAAGGGTGAGTACCATAGGGGTGGGGTGTCAGTAAGGGTGGGGTGTCAGTAAGTGTGTGGGTCAGTAAGGGTGAGTGTCATAGGGGCGGGGTGTCAGTAAGGATGGGGTCGGTAAGGGTGAGTGCCATAGGGGTGGGGTGTCAGTCTGGATGGGGGTCAGTAATGGTGAGTACCATAGGGGTGGGGTGTCAGTAAGGATGGGGGTCAGTAAGAGTGGGTGTCAGTATAGGTGTCGTGTCAGTAGTGATTGGGCTGTCAGTAGGTGTGAGATGTTGGTAGGGTGTATGTGGGGTTGTGTGTGAAGGGTAATTAAAGGTCATGGTTAGACCTTCAAAGTAGAGCTTCAAAACCCAGCTGACAATCCTGTTTAGTAAAGCAACCGGACAGGATGTGAAATAAATGTCACTTATCCATAAGAGAAAACTAAATTTTTAAGAGAATCTCTTATTTGTAATACACTAGAATCCTGATACACTTCTTCAGTAAAGCTAGGCAGTATCTTGTAACGAAATGATACCTATACACCAGGGGTCGCATTCTGACGCGTCTGCGCGTCCTATACCTCTCACTTTCTTATAGTGACGCGTCAGGTTTCAAATTGGAAAGACTTGCGGGTCCCGATCAAAATTGAAGGGACCCCTTAAATTTTACGATGTATATGGAAATGGAAACATTAAGAAATTCTGAAAAATACATATCCATCCTTTGCTCACAATATAAATAAATTAAAACTGTCTATAAAAAAGTAAAATTTTCAAATACCCAAACTTCAGGACCCCTCAATTTCTTGGGGGACCCCTTAAATTTGTTTTTTAAGTCCTACGGGGTCCTGAAAAATGTCATGGGACCTCTCACATTTTTGATACAGTGCTATCCCTGCTATACACATATACTTATCCCAAAGGTTGATCGACTCATGCATGCCTTTGGTACAGGTGTTCGATTTCTAATCACATATTCTATTTACTTTTTGTTTCCCTCGCAGATTGTTGAATTTGACAGCCCATCTGTACTGCTAGCCGACAACAACTCTCTATTTAGCATAATGGTAAACAGTATGCCAGGACACAGTAAGACCGATGAGCCATCATGATACTGTATCGAATCATCTGTGGGTTGAATTTGACAGCCCATCTGTACTCCTAGCCGACAGCAACTCTCTATTTAGCATAATGGTAAACAGTATGCCAGGACACAGTAAGACCGATGAGCCATCATGATACTGTATCAAATCATCTGCGGGTTGACATTTTTGCACTTAAAATTAAATTTGAGCAGGAGTTCATAGGCCACGTTTTGCCAAATAAAATATCTGTATCTTTTTCTGAGGCTTTATTTGCCTATCAAACTGCTAAATTGTCCAGTATTTATCGAAATACCATGCATGCTTTCTATGTTTGATACCTACATGGGTTATAGGGTTTAGATCTCGGATAAGTAGCATTTTGAAAGAACAAAGCGAAATAATTTATTTTGACCCCTAATGACCTATTATTGACCTTTTTGACCTCAAAGTTATTATGATTGACTTGTTTTCTTTGCTCATCAATGCGCACAAGATGAAACTAACCCGGTCAAAATTAGAGCATGTATTACATTTTACACATAGTTCAATGACCCCTTGTGACCCCATATGACATGTCACTTTTAATCGCTGAAATCAGTATATGTACATACTTTCAAAGAATCTTTTGACCAATTCTGACAATCATCATCAATCATTTCCTTTTGGAGGAGTAGCATTTTGAGTGAAAGGAATGAAAATTAGCATTTTGACCCCTAGTGACCCCTTTGTAACCTTCGACCGCAAGATCATGATTCACTTTTTTTCTTGGCTTATCAATGCGTATAAGATGGAATAAATTCGGTCAAAATCGGAGAAAGTCTTTAAATTTTACACCTGTATATAGTTCAATGACCCCTAGTGACCCTATATGACATGTCACTTCTAATTGCTGTAATCAGCATATGGACACAGATCCTAGGAATCCTTTGACCCATTCTGACAATCATTAATCATTTCCTCTCGGAGGAGTAGCATTTTGAGTGAAAGGAATGAAAATTAAAATGTTGACCCCTAGTGATCCTCTTTGTGACCTTTGACCCCAAAGTGATGACTCACTTTTTTTCTTGGCTTATAAATGCGCATGAGATGGAATAAATCCGGTCAAAATCGGAGCATGTCTTACATTTTACACCTGTAGTTCAATGACCTAGTGACCCCATGTACAAAGATCCAACAAATCTTTTGACCAATTCTGACAATCATCAATCATTTCCTCTTGGAGGAGTAGCATTTTGAGTGAATGGAATGAGAATTTACATTTTGACCATTAGTGACCCCAAATAAACTGAAATATGGTATATGCGTACGGTCCTAAGGAATATGTTGACCAATTATGATGGTCCTGGGTCCTTTCGCTAAGGAGCAAGTGTATTCTAAGTGAAAAATCATGTGTTGACCCCTAGTGATCCCTTCTTGACCTTTGACCCCAAGGTCACGATTGTTTTTTTCTTCTTCTTGCCTTGTCAATATGCACAAGATGCAACAAGTCCAAGCAAAATCGGAGCATGTCAAATCATGTTTTGACCCCTAATGACCCTGTGTGACCTTTGACCTCTTGTGCTTTCTGGCCTGAGTAGTAGTGGTTCACCAAAGGGTACTTTTGTTATATGGATGGTTAAAATCGGTCAAAGGGTTACGGAACTATGGGTCTGTTGCCAGAAAGAAACGGGCGCAATACAGTATATTAGTCGATTCGCGACTAATATAATGATACTGGAATGTTGGATGAGCACTTATGTTGATACGTGTCACACAAAACGATCCATATGTGCAGATTACTTTCCCTAACTGAAACAACTCAGAAATAACCTAATGATAGGTTTTGCAGGCCAACTATTGTGGTGTTGTTTTTTCAAGTTTCACTATATTTAATTATAGTATTTATATTTTATGTGGGCAGATGTGTTGACTTTGAGACAGTTTTCAAAATGTATGTGTGTGATATGTAATATCGAGCTTTTATTTAAATAATTTTCTGTTTATGTATCAAGTAATTTTAAATTTGTTAATGTATAGTTGTATTTGAACTATTTTGGGTGTTCTTCATAATATTATATACTTTATCATTTTCTGCTAACATGAGAGTACTGTAATATCTCATAGCTCTTAAAGTAATTGTCAGATCATTAGACTACTTTTTCGATTATTATAATTGACATTTGGTAATCAATTGTGTTTACTTGTATTTGTGATTATTTTCTGAGTTGTAGTGAACCAATTGATTGGCCCATCAGAGCTCTCTGTTGAGAGTTACCCGTTTGATTTGTAATCACTTCACATTTGCTCTTTATATACAAAAAAAAGAAGAAGATCTTTCCCAGTATTGACCCCAGAATTACAAATTTTGCAGATAATATAAACAATACTCATTATGTACCACTGCCCAATCACTTTGATACCAGCGATTTAACTATTGGCCTGTCATAAATGTAATGCTATGGATATAATTTCAACAATGCATAAACCCGGCGTGCATACCAAGGACTTTCAAAAATGACCCCGCGTCCTGATTGGTCAATCGCGGAATCGTCACTCGTATGCATGCATAGTTGTTCGCACATTGTATGCATTGGAAAGCAGCTCCGAAACCAGACTATGCCCCTCGGCTAACGCCTCGGGGCATAGTCTGGTTTCAAGATCACCTTGGGCCTATAATTTGAACCATGCCCCTCATTGCAGTCAATATTTGTATACTATTTCCCTACAACCTCATCCCCAGAGTCACAGTGAGGTGTAATAAAACAAATACTACATGGTATGATCGAGGCAATAGGGCACACTATTTTCCCTCAGTACTGGCTACGGGCCTATCACTCCTCACCCTTCAGGTTTGGGGTGATAAGCCCATAGCCAGTACCTCTGGAAAATAGTTTGCTCTATTTCCCCTCTACCATGTAGTATTTAATAATATTGCGCCAAGATTTTGCCACTCAAGTCATACCCCACAGAAAATAAGAATTTTGGCAGCCATCTTGTATGTACGCTAACATTACTTTCCTCTGCATAGATGTTATTACATTTGTAGTATGTTGTTATTTTAGAGACGTTTTAATAACAACACCGAAGAAGAAAAAAACCCATGTGTTGCAATTTGTGGTGGGCTGAGCCTTATTTGGTGATAGATTGACTGGACTAAATAAATCATGCTATTTATCATGTTTAGAGGGAAGAAATCAAGAGAACATTGCCACCATATTTGAACTTTTGATACTCACCTATGTTAATGATTTAATTTTAATTATTCAAATTTGTAAATTTATAAAGCCACTGAAGTCTAATCCGTGTGGTGGTGCTTCATAAAGGGGTAAAAAAAGTAAGCCCCCCCCCCCCCTAAAATTTGATTACTTTTGTTTACATAACTTCACACAAGTTAAAAATTGAAACAATTTTGAAAAGGGAAAACGCTTGGCTACCAATAGAAAGTTTATCATTTTCGATATCATGTTTACTTTTCCAAAACAGTCACATTTCTTCAAAAAGATGATTTCAGAAAAAGTGGCACTTGTATTGGATTTTGGCAAATTTCATGTTAACGGAAACATCATTTTGAAGATATTTGACTTTCTTGGGAAAAGTAAACATGGTATTGAAAAGGGGAAACTTTTACGGTACGGATAGCTAAGCGTTTTTCCTTTTCAGATAAGTTTCAATTTCTTAAAACGTCAAATTGTATAGAATTTTGAAAATTGACACTGATTCTGAGAACATCGTTCTGGGAAAATGAGACAATTTTGGGAAAAGTAAACATGATATTGAACAGGAGAAACTTATGAAAAGCCAAGCACTTTCTCTTTTCACAAGACTTTAATTACTCAAAACGAATAATCCTGTGCGGAGTTATGCAAACAAACTTGGTCTAATTTGCGTAAAAAAAAGTCATGAGAAAGAGTTTTTAAATTTACTGGTATGGACCAAGTGCCACTTGTTCTGAAAACATCATTTTTGGGAAATGTGACTGTTTTGGGGAAAGTATACATGATATCAAAAATAAAAAACAATTCTATTGGTAGCCAAGCGTTTTCTCTTTTCATAATAATCGTTTCAATTTTTTTTAAACGTCTAATTGTGTGTGAAGTTATGTAACAAAAGTTCACGGTTGATGTCTTGTTTTCTACTCAATGTTCCAATTAATCCCATAAACCACAAAGATTGCCAATCATTTGGTTGTGTTTTAAAGAGAAAAAAAAGCCAATGTATTTTTACTTAATATTTTAATTCTACATATGTCCAATTTGTCACATAAACCATAATTTATGGTGAGGTAGAGCATTAAGAAGTGAAAAATGATTTATTTATTTTTTAAACTATTTTTTCAAATGTCAAATTTGTAAAAATGTGTGCCTTGTTCAAGGAATTGACAGATAATAGAATGCCTTTTTACCACAGTGTGTTTATATTGCATAATGGTGATAGCAGTACTATTCTTTACATGTCAGTGCAATTTTAGTGTGTGTTAAAAACAAATATTTTCATATAAAAAAAAATCTGTTTATATTAAATATTGACCAAATAAATAGGGGGGGTGTAGGGTACATCTTATTGCCTTTTCTTATTATATTTTAGTATTTTGTTTTTATTTTTGGGAACAGTCAAGGTTCCAACAAAATGCATGTGTGTGATGCTCAGGTCGAGCTATTTTGTATTTTAGATGATAATATTTGCCGTTATTATGTTGGGGCTTGTTTGAATTCATAAACTTCTGCATATTTTCTTGACCCTGTAAATTTCATTTTGGTATACATCAGCCCTATTGATAATGACAGTAATATTAGGTTTTAGGATTCTGTTCTATATTTGATTGAAAATAATGGTTTCAATGTAATCTATCATGTAAAGTGAGATTTATTGAGCTGCATTAAATTGTATCATTTTCTTTGAACAAGAGACCTATTCATTATTATTTGTTGTTTGTTGTTAAAGGAGGGGTCCCGCAAGCACAACACTGTGCATTATATGTTAAAAAAATAACTATCTAGCCCAACTTGCATGATTATATAGAACAAAACACCACACTTATGACATAACGAATAAAAACGGCCATCTCTCAACATGAATTTTTTTTAATTCGCGGCGATCGAAAGTTCCGAATCGATGAAGTCATAGATATACAATGCACATGCACAAATTTGAACACCGATAACCATGACGTCATCGACACCGGGACTTTCGAACGCCGCAAGTTTTAAAAATTGCATATTGAGAGATGGCAGTTGTATTCGTTTTTGTGAAAGTATATGATGTTTTGTTCTATATAATTACGCAATTTGGGCTCGATAATTATTTTTTTAACAAATAATGCTCAATGTTTTGCTTGCAGGACCCTACCTTTAAGTTTGTTAACATTCACTAGAAGACGATTCAAATGTTATAATAGATACATAAATATTGGCAGATCAGTTCCCAAGTTGACCAATGCATGAAGTTTGCATCATTCATTATTGCGATATAAAGCTCTTCAAAACCTGGTACAACTCATCTGCGATTAACATGCTTCGATGCATTAATCTTATATTAATCAGACCAAATAGCTTGTATTCAAATGTCCCATCTTAGCATGCTTACTTTGCTTACTTGCTTAAAGGGGCTGTCAAGTCTCATTTCATATTTTTCAGGAATTTCACTTTTCTTCATTTTTCAGAGTGTTATCTATCAGTACATGAAAAGAAATTTTCAATTTCAAAATTCCAAAACCCTATTTAGAAGGATTTAAATCCCTTATTCTGATCATCGACCAAGTGGAATAGAAAAGTTTGCCCGCAGCACAAGTGCTACCGCAAGCATATAAGGGACATCAAATGCAGCGCCCACTAGCGACCAGCTGAACAATAGGAATCGAACCACAGCTAAACATCAATGGTCTCCAGGCGTACGTAACACCCTATCTGCCCATTGTTGAGATTTTGTTTCACAGTATAGCGCCATCTATAAGTTCATCATTCAGAAGTTAAGCGTAAACTGTCAATCATTCGTTGTAAATGAATATTCATCATGACTATTCATGACCTCACACGATGTGATCGTCGCGATCCAGCATCCTTCCCAACTGATCTGATTACAATATTCATAAAATGCAAATAACGCCACGTCCCGCCTCTGTCACTGTCAGCCGATGCCATCCACAATTTGAAATTCGTATTTTGTTCCACGTGAAAATTAATTTCAAATAACCAATTCTGAATGTTTCGTGTCATATAAGAACTAAATTCTGCTATCATCAAAGCGAATAAGTTTTACTCTAAATCACAATCAGCTTTTTTTTACCATTGATGTACTATTTCTGTGTCACGAATCATGTTTTGAGCCGATAAAATCAACTGTGTCTTAGGTCGTCTGGTTTGTTACGACCATGGTAGTGCGCCCTCTTTAAGATCATCATTAGCCAATTTAAGCATAGTAAACGGGGAACTTTGCCTCCGAGATACTTGTCCCATAGTTATAGGGTCTCTGTGGTCTCTTGCTCTGATGTCAATTGTCTAAACTAAAGCTAACTATTGGGTGTCACTATACAGGGTGACCCCAAAAAATGTTAACACCCCGGGCACATAAGATATCTTAAAAGGACAGGAACACACGGGTCTAATCTTGATGTATTATGAAAGCTGAGTAAATAAGCTTTTATTTGCATTTTATTGCGTTCCAATTGGTTATTTAGAACGGGAGATATGCTTCAGCAAACTAACATGAGGAAGCAAAAAATCGGCTTGGTCCAATCCTCTCAGTATGAAAGTAAAGCTTTTAAAATGCACGAAGCAAGAAGCAACATGATTAAGTCACACACACACACACACATCAGTTAATCTCTTCTTTGTTCTTTTCAATGCATTCTTTCGATTCTTTTCAAGCTTAAAATATATTCCACATAAATTATATAGGTATTTTGTCATGAGTTCAAGTTCTATACTCTTTTTTTTAACCGCGATGTACATCGGGGTTATTGTGATCCTCGTCATCACTAGCCTCGTATCTGGGGGCAATGTTATGCATTCCGTTTGTGTGTAATGTTAAAATGCTAACTACTTTTTCGTTAGGGTATGGTTATCACTCAAAAAGCGCGAGTATACTGTGGACCATATTTAATTAGATTTGTAGGAACAATGTTTCGAAAAATCGATTTGGATACAGGCGCAATGTGATTTTTTTTAATGAAATACGTCATATAGTGGCGATATTGAATGATATTATACCCGCACGAGGCTACAGTGATGTGTGATAGCCGCGGGTGACAGCTTTTATAATTGGTGTTATGCCTTGGTAAACATTCCATGGATAAACCATGGACTTATTTGATAAGTCCATGGGTAAACATCTTCAAAGCAGTATAAGCAGTAAAGACGGTCGCTATAATATCAGTATGATGTAATGCAGCATATGCACTGAATATTCATTCCTTTCCCCAATCCCGTTGATTTGTGATTTCAAGATGCGTAAACATTGAATTATCCGATTTATTTGCACATCTGTAGGCCTATGCTTAGTTTGTCATTGATTTATCTGAAGTTTATTTGCACATCTGTAGTGCTTTAGTTTGCCCGGAGTGACAGTTACTTGTTTGCCCATTTACAGTTACTTGTTTGCCCATTTACCTAAAATGCTCGAGGTCGTAGGCCTTTTAGTTTTAGCCTTAGGTAATAAATTATTCATGAGTTCATCGCATTCATGCAAGTAGAGATAATTATTCCGCTTCAATCAAACCGTCGCTCTCTTTCTCAGAAATCCAAAATCAACAAAACCACGAGACTAAATTAAGCCAATTGTAATGAAATAACTAGTAAAGTTTCATTTTTAAAAAATTGATTTAGCACAGATAAATTTCATTTTCCGTCATCACCAACAACATTAAACTCATGTGGCGGCCGCCCTTTCCCAAAAACTTAATATTTTTATTAACCATTCATATGCTGTTTTTGTTGAAGTGTAAAATGACTGTGAGATTGCATTCATAATTAATTAATGGGCCTCTAAATTCTGATTTTTTAAAAAAACTAATTGTCCATAATATTACTCTATCTTGCTTTCATCACTATATTTATTTGTTCATAAAAGGTGCTCACAAATTTATATTAAAATACTATTTAAATTAAAATAATAGTGAATATCTTTTTGCCGTCCGCTCGCGAACGCGAGTCTGATATAGCAATTGTACTTTATAGTATGTGGTTCGCACGTGTTTCGTGTGGGCGATGGTTCCCGCGCTGTATAAACTTCCTCGAAGCATTCGCTAATTAATGAATAATGGAGCTGAATCAGCAACGGGAATTAATTAATACCGTCCGTATTTTATTTTTCAAAATTGCGCGATCAATCTTGTTTGGAATCCCTCTCGAAATGATAAATGATTTCATTTGCGATCTCATTTGCTCCAACAAAATGACACTCATGCAAAGAAAACGAAAATGTTTTTTAAATTGATTGTAGCCCAGATATATATTTCTCTTTTACCATGGTCATTGTTCCAACATAAACTCTGGCCTAAAATTCTGGTGGCGGCCGCCTTGAGTTTTCTCAAAACTAATATTTTATTATTAACCATTCAAATGCTGTTTTGTATTAAATATTAAATCCAAATGAAGACCTCTAAAGTCTTTTAAGTTTTTACTCTTTTCTATACTAATATTACTCTTTCGTCACTATCTTTATTTATTCTTTCATTGGAGGTGCTCAAAAATGTTTTATTGTTAATTAAATACTCTTTAAATTGTTGAAAAATACATTTAACCCGTCGCCGCGCCTGTAGCCTATTTAAAGCAATTAGCAATTGAACAACGACGGTTTGCAGAGAGTTAATCCACGTGTTCGGTCAGATTTTTCCCCAGGCTTCATTCCCAGGTCAGTCAGTACATACACTTTAGTGGTTCCATTCCAAAACAGGGGTGCATTGTAGCAGTGGCATAACTAGACTTTTTATCATTTTGGGGAAAGAAGGGGCAGTGACTTGTAATGGGGGTGGTGGTGGTGGGTGGGGGGGGGGGGGGGGGGGGGGCTCCATTCCACACCCACATCGATTGATTTCATTTGGTGGGCAAGGGTTCCAAGTCCCCCCCCCCCCCCGCTGGTTACGCCACTGCGTTGTAGGTGATGCCATTAAAAAAGGGTGTCTACAATTATGAATAGGTGGGGTGTGGATGGGTAGGGTACAGTGTAACAGCCGGGCGGGGGCAGGGGGGCACAGTGTCCCCCTGAAGGTGCTCAGCAGGAAATTCAAACCTACCCACCAGGAAAAATGGGTGGAAGGGAAAAGAGGAAAAGAAGGGGGAAAGGGAAAGAAAAGAGAGAAAGGAAAAAGGGAGGAAAAAGAAAAAGGAAAAGGAGAAAAAAAGGGGAAAGAAAGAAAAGAAGAAAGGGAAAGAAAGAAAGAAAATTTCGCAGTACAAAAAGCACAACAGTCAACAAATTGTTGACTGTTGTGCTTTTTGTACTGCGAAATTTTGTGAGCGTGCGAAATGTTGTGACCGTGCGAAATGTTGTGACCGTGCGAATTTTGTTGACCCTACCCCCCCCCCCCCCCCCCCCCACCCCCACTTACGTGAAATTCACGAGGTGACTGACTGAGAAAAATATTGGGCAACCTTTTACGAAAAATTCCTGGACGGAATTATTCTAACCAGGATTTTTTTTGGCTGTGCCCCCCCTGACAACCAACCTCTGTTACGCCCCAGGTAGGGTAAAAAGATGAGGAATCAGGGAGATGGTCAGGGATGGTGAAGATTTTTACTTGGGGGACAGGGGGTGTGTGGGGGGGGGGGGGGGGGGGGTCACATCATGTATGGGTGGGGGGGGGGGCGGTCAAAAAACGGAAACATTCTCTAAATCGACTAAGCTTTCAGTCCATGTAACTTTTGTAGTTAAATAATGCAGAATAAGGGACCCATTTAGATTTAAAGTTTCTTGTTTCAATTGAAAGCCAGTGTTAAGGGAAATTTTTAAATGCCCATAACTCTTTAAGTATCGACATTCTTTCCTAACTTTGAAAGTAATGACTAATGAGTCTGTCTAAGTTTTAGTATGGACTGAACTTACTTTGTCGATGAACAAGATTGCCTAGAAGGGAGGGGAAGGGGAGCAGGGGTATATTTCTGTTTTACATTTTTCTTGTTAAATGCTACTTGAGAAAAACATAAAAACCAACAAGCTTATTCATATTTATAACCTGAAAACATTTTGCTGGTCAAAACCATTCATAAATAATACACACTTAACTCAAGTTCAGATACAAAATATTAATAACACTGCAAGTACAACTTAGTCTGACTCATTCATTGTTTTCTTTTAACTATATTCACAAATTGAAAAGCACTGTAGCAGTTTCATTTGTCCAAACTCTCAATCCTCCAGCTTTGTTTCTTATTACTCCACTGTTTGACCATTATTTTCTAATGTATAGCAGAAGATAATGTACCATATCTACTATTACATATGTGCAGTTGTAATTTACACGTCAGAAAGCACTCCCCCTCTTTTAAAAGCATAGATTGTTATACCAATATTACTAGGCTCAATTATGAAAACAAAATGTAACTCTGAAATACCTTGAAACTCAGAAAAATGTAAGGGCAAGCTGAAATGCTGGCGGGCAAGTTGTAAAATACAACAACTGGCCCAAGCTTTTTCAACGGACAAGTTTTTAAAAAGTTAAAATCTACCCCTGCAAATATTGAGATGGACTCAAGTTGTTTAAGCAAAAGGTGGACAGTATGACCACTAGCATGCACACGCACACAGGGACCATCGTTATGAGCCAATTTGCATTTGTTGAATTCTGTGGATTGGCTCTTGATGAGGGAGAACAAGCCTTATCGCCAATCAAAAAAAAACACCATTGGTTATCCTTTTATGATGCATTGTGGGATCCAGAATGGGCAGATTTTGTCCCTTTGCAATCCCACAATGCAACAGAAAAGGATAATCAATGGCTTTTTTCGATTCGCGATAAACCTTATGAATCGGAGACCGAATTAACCTCTATCAAAACTAGGTAGGTTACACATGACCAGGCCTATCAGTGATTAATGTTAGGGCTTATTTGTAAGGATGTAATTATGCTTATGAGCTAATTTGCATATTTTGGTCAAATGTTTGATTTGCCTCATAATTTTGATAACAATGAGTGATAAACTTTCAAGTTAGCTATTGTGGTAGGACATGATCAGCTGCACCATTTGGTCCAAGCTAGATCTCATTAGTATTTTTGTAAATATGATAATTAGCTCATTTGCATATTTTAGTCAAAATGTTGAACTAGCTATATCGCTTATTATAGACGACCACTAATTAAATAAAATAAAATAGTAATCTTCAACAAATAGACTGATTTAACTTCTACCAAAACGTTATGGTTAGACATGATCAGACCTATCAGTGATCAATGCTAGGGCTTATTTGTTTGGTTGTAATTATGCTAATGAGCTCATTTGCATATTTTGGTCAAATCTTTGACTTGGTTCTTAATCTTGAAAACAATGAGTAATACACTTCCAAGTTAGCTAAAATTGTAGGACATGATCAGCTGCACCATTGGTCCATTGGTCCAATGTCATTTGCGTTTGTGTAAATATGATAATTAGCTCATTTGCATATTTTAGTCAAAATGTTGAATTAGCTATAACTCTTTAAGGCAACAACTAATTCAATTAAATATAAATCTTCAACAAATAGACTAATTTAACCTCTACCAAACATAGGATGGTTAGACATGACCAAATGAATTATTGATTATGTTAGGGCTTATTTGTATTTTTATAATTATGCTTATAAGCTCATTTGCATATTTTGGTTAAATCTTTGATTTTGCTTTTAATCCTGAAAACAATGAGTAATACACTTCCAAGTTAGCTTGTATTGTAGGACATGATTGGTTGCACCATTGGTCCAAGCTAGATCTCATTTGCATTTGTTTGAATTTGATAATTAGCTCATTTGCATATTTTAGTCAAAATGTTGAATTAGCTATAACTCTGTAAGGGAACAACTAATTCAATTAAATATGATTATTCAACTAATAAATAGGACGACTTAACCTCTACCAAACTAAGATGGTTAGACATGACCTAATTTACTATTGATCAATGTTATGGCTTTAGATGTAATTATTCTAATGTGCTAATTTGCATATTGGTCAAATCTTTGATTTGGCTCTTAATTCTGAAAACAATGGGTAATACACTTCCAAGTTAGCTACAGTATGATAGGACATGATCGGCTGTACCATTGGTCCAAGCTAGATCTCATTTGCATTTTTGTAAATATGATAATTAGTTCATTTGTATATTTAAGTCAACATTTTGAATTAGCTATAACTTTGGCAACAACTTATTCAATTAAATATAACTCTTCAACTAATAGTAGGCATAGCACAATGCACACACACAGAGTCTGCCACTGGGAGCATTACACCAGTGAACAACAACATATGAAGAGCTGTGTTGCATAAAAGCCTACATCCACTTCTACCTGTTAGGCTCATTTTGCATTATTGAATGAATGGCTATTCACAATGTGGAATGTTGTTTGTATTGTTGCCTCAATTGGCATGCATGGATGCACTAATCCAAGTCATGAAAACAGCCATGGAATATTTGGATTAATTAATCATGCAAAATGAGTAACATGTAGGAGTGGTCTGTAAGCCCTTATTCAAAACAATCTTTTCATATAATGTATGTAGCTCCACTTTGAAAAACACCCCTATATAAAATTAATTATCCTCACAGTAGGCACTCCATGTAGGGCAGTGAACTTGCCATATATGAGTAGTCATGACCTTGGACTATATAACCTTGATCCAGGTATAAATACTTATCATCCGGTTTTTTAGTTATGACTGTTTTTACCAATTTTCGAAATTTGCTCTGAACTTGAATATATTGGGCCAATTTAAATAAACCTAACCTGAGATATTGTACTAAACACTTCAATCCATTTAGTGATATGCTCAGATTTTGCATCCTTTGAGTGCCTACTGTGAGGAAAAGACTGATAATTCAAATATGGGTATTTAAGAAATGGAAAAGCTTGTTTAATTTCTAAATCCATCAATATTTGTCAATCAAATTGGGTATACATGTTATATATCTATTACCGATCACTCTTATGATGGGAACAAAATTGTCGGACATTGCTCATTTGCATATTAATGACTTGAATAGATAATTAGCAAATTTGCATATTTAATGAGCTTATGAAACTAAATTATAGTTTAAAAGATTGGGTATCGTACAGTTAGCCAGTATACCAAGTTTGATTGCAATACACCATTCACATCTGGATTTATACCATTTACGCATATTAATTAGCTGGACTTAGTCACTTTTTTGATTGCGGTCAGTAAAACTGGTCAAAATGACCAATTTCACTAGCTTATTTTAGCTTAATGCAATATCATTTTACCATATTTTTTAATTTAACATGGTATATAGATATTCAATTGTTAAAGAAATATGTGTAAATGGTGTTTTGAATGTTACATTATTAACAAATTGAGCTCTCTAAATCTTGATAAATTATATTTGTGGGCATTGTTACTGTTTTTGGCAGGTTTTCGGCCATTTTCCGAGTATCTCAAAACACCGTACCACAAGAATGCATTGACCGATTGTCATAATTCTTTTTGGAAAATAAATCTTTCATTGCAATCTTTCATTTGAATCCAATTTTGTACATGTCTCAATCATTTGAATGTTATGTGTGCTATGCCTACTAATAGACTGTTTAGTTAGCCTCTACCAAACTAGGATGTTTAGACATGATTAGATTTTTATTATTGATCAATGTTAGGGCTTATTTGTATGGTTGTAATTATGTTAATGTCCTAATTTGCATATTTTGGAAAGATTTGGCTCTTAATCTTAAAAACAATGAGTGATGCACTTCCAAGTTAGTTAGTATGATGGGACATGATCGGCTGCACAAGTGTTGTAAGCTAGATCTCTTTGCATATGTGTAAATATGATAATTAGATAATTTGCATATTTTAGTCAAAGAATTGAATTAGCTATAACTCCTTAATGCAACGACTAATTCAATTAACTGTAACTCTAAAAATAACTCTCAGTCTTCAACCAATAATTTGAAGTCCAATTGGAACTCACTTAGGTTACAGTTGTAACATGGGACCCTTCATAAATATGATAACAAGGTTAAATGTCAACTTAGGTCGTGTTGTAAAATAGGCTGTTAAAGTTGTTGCCAAAATGTGAAGTCCAATTGAAACTAAACCAAGCTGAAAATCCAACATTCTAATTTCATCATGGCTAGATCTATCATGAGTCATTATTGTAGATATGCTAAAGCTCCCTTTTACATGAAACCTGCAAAAATGTCGCGGTTCTGCATCATTGATGCCCTCGTTCCATGTTGCAATGGGTAGCTGTCAGTAAAGCATGTCTTTAAAACTGAAATTGAAACATTTCATGTTCTTTGTTGAAATGGTCCATCCAATTAAATAAATTAACTAATATTGCACTGAAATAAAACTAGTATTGCACTGAAATTAACCATAAATCAATTGCACGTAATGAATGAATGAAAAGATTCAATTATATTCAATAATCGATACATTCTAACTTATGATTAAATGTTGCAATGGTATTGTTACTTTTGAATTACTGTACATTAATGTTTTTGGCATTCTTACAAGTTCGTAATCATAGTTGTAATTATTGCAAATTGGACCAAGCCGATTTTGCTTCCTCATGTTTGCTTAAGCATATCTCCCGTTCTACATAACCAATATTTACTCAGCTTTCATAATACATCAAGATTAGACCCGTGTTCCAGTCCTTTTAAGATATCTTAAGTGCCCGGAGTGTTAACATTTTTTTGGGTCACCCTGTACAGGGTGAGTCAAAAAGACTGCAATAGTGGAAAGAATCCATTTTGTTTTCAAAACCATGTTGAAATTTGAAACTTTTTAAACGTGGCAAGAATGACATATTTGTTCCTATAACTTTGTGTGAAAAAATGGAGTCGATCGGAGTGTCCGTTTGTCTTTGGTGACCCTCTTTGCCGCACACCCCAATTTACGTGTTTGTCCGCAAACACAGTGATTTTCAATTGAAATTGCACATGTTGAATTTTCAGGTTCAGTTTTTCATCCAAATTTAGAAATTATAAGCAATTCATAGCATCGGTGAGGTAAATTGATTATGTTAACTCGCATGTAAACAAGAAAGGATGCATTCAATTCCAATTACATCACTAATCTACTCAAGTTTCCAAATTTGAATGGAAAACACATTTTGCGATCTTATTGCATGTTTTGAGTATCTCGTGGACAAACGTATGAAATTGGTGCACGGGTAAAAAGTTTCACCAAAGGTTTTTCATCCAAATTTAGAACATTATAAGCAATTCATAGCATCGACAGGGCCGTCAGATTGGGGGGGGGGGGGGGGGGGGGGGTGCGTTGGGTGCGCACTAACACTCTGACGTCATACTACTACTTCATCATCAGGCCTAAAAAAAAGAGGTTTGTTTGCCCAAACACGACCGACCCATAAAATCTCAAAACCCCATGCCTTTTTTTTTCCTTTTTTTTTTGAGATTTTTTTTATTTTTTAAATAATGTTTTATGTTGAAAAATATATGTATTAAATGATATTTTCATCTTAATTTGCCAAACTAATCAACTACACTGCCCTGTTATTTACTTATTCCCACATATCCACCCTTTAAAACACTAAGAAGATGCAAATATAAGATCCTACCACTATCTGAAGGTTTGTACTACAGGCTGCCAGCTGCCCTATTAAAAACAAAATACATGTATTAGCCCTAACCAGCCAGGCTATGTTCGTACGGTGTGGAAACTGGGGGAAGGGGACAAAGTATGATTTTAAACCAAATAATCGCTGTGAAACCCCTTGGAATTGACCCCCAGAACCTCTGATCACCGCGCCGCGTCCCTAATCACTCGGCTAACCTGGTAATGCTCACCTGGGCAGTGATTTTGTACGCACATATCAGCTTGGTTGATGACGTCATCGAATCATATGCTATAGAATGGCGCGTGGACATTGTTTTTTGCTTTAGTGAATCGGAGTGTAGGAAGGTTAGGGTTTTAAAGAACATTCAAGTGTATTAACATCAACTTGTATAGTCTTTTTCTTCTCTAAAAGTGTCCATAGCCAAAAAAAGAAAAAAAAGAAAAAAGAAAAGGTAATCGACCTACCGACCCACTTTTTTCAACTCTTGTTTGGGCAAACAAACCTTTTTTTTTTTTTAGGCCTCATCATCATCATCATCATCTACCTATACTGTGCATAAACCTCAAAAAAAATTTAAAAAAAATAAAAAAAATAAAGTATTAAAGTGTCTTTACTTCCGGTAAAAAATCGTGAAAACGCACCCCCCTTGGGCAAAAGTGTCTGACGGCCCTGATCGGTGAGGTAAATTGATTATGTTAACTCGCATGTGAACAAGAAAGGATGCATTAAATTCCAATTACATCACTATAATCTACTCAAGTTTCCAAATTTGAATGGAAAACACATTTTGCGATCTTATTGCATGTTTTGAGTATCTCGTGGACAAACGTATGAAATTGGTGCACAGGTAAAATGTGGGGGGGGGGGGGGGGGGGGGGGGGGGCGGGTCATAACCATAACCTAACTAAATCAGTTTTAGGTCAAAATCCAAAATTTCACCAAAATCATCCAAAGTCAAATATCTCGGAACGCATTTTTTTGTGGCTAAAATTTGCTTAGTTTTGAAAAAATTGACCAAAATGTGTCAAAAAAGTGAGTTTAAATATAAATTTTCAAAAATCAAAAATCAATAATTTCATAACTTAAAAAAAATTTAAGCCAAAAAAAAAAGCGTTCCTAGATATTTGGCATTGGATCAGATTTTGGTGAAATTTTGGAATTTTTGACCCAAAACTGATTTAGTTAGGTTGACCGTAAAATGTTTGGGCAAAAATTTGGAAACACTATTTTTAGTGAAATTTGATACCAAAAATGGATTCGCTGACTCAGGCCTAAAGAAAAAAGGTTTGATTGGCCTAACCCGACCGACCCTAAATACATCGCCGACCCTGAATATTTTTTATTATTTTGAGGGAGAAAAAAAAAAAAAAAAAAAAAAATTGAATAAAGTATTAAAGTGTCTGACTGTTTGCTTTCATTTTCGGCTATTTTAAGTCCCCCATCGAGATGAAAAGTAGGTGATTTAAAAAATAAAAATAATAATAATTATGTACTTACATGGTCATTACATTATTGGTTTAAAAGTTACAGTGCTTGATAAATTTGGCGCCAAAGAGGGTTGACACTTCCCAACCTCAAATTGAGGGAGCACTGTACCAAATCAATGCGCAAATCGTGTAATCCTATAATAGTTCCGGAAAAGCACGAAGACTAGGCTTGTAAATGTGAGGTTTTCGGGCAATTTGTTTCTCCGGGGATGGTATGTTTGTATTTAAATGAACGAATGGGACCTACCCGTTGCACCGACAATGATAAAATACGATATTTTTAACTTATCGACCTAAATAGTGCCCAGGGCGTAAGCACCTGCCTAAATGGTAAACAGGCATGCCATAAAACGTGAAAAAGTGAGGGCTCTATGTGCAGGTCCGTAGCGGAAAATTTAGCTTAATAACCTCTCATGAAACAAGGCTTAAATTAAAGTTGAGATGTTACTGAAAATGGTCATAGGTGACAAGTATGCAATAAATGTAACCGGAGGGTAGAAAAGGTGTCTTGAAATATGGCAGTTTTACACGTATTTCAATGAGAAAGATATTTGGTGTGGTGCTCCCTTGAGGGGGCACTACACTAAATCCTTCCGCGTTTGGTGTAGGGTTCGGAGAAATAGTACCTATATCAATTTGATCATCGTCCCAGGGGAAGCAAATAGAAGTAAATCTTGCTTATTTTTTATGAAAAAGATAGAATAGAACCTCAGCATTGCTAATGTGGTCAAAAATCGTCGGAATCGAATACGCACGAAAGCCTAGGCTGCGGAAGGATATCGTTGCCGGAACCGGTGAGGAAGCGAAAATATCGGTTTAAAATGGTGAGGGCGCTGTTTAGGTGCCCGTAGCGAAAAATTTCATCTAGATGGGTCAAGAAAAATCAAGTTTAAGATAAAATTCAACACATATCTAATACATTCATGCGAAATAAAAACTTCCATCATTGTTACGTGGGGTAAAAATACGGTCTTGAAAAAGGGCCGAAACGCGTGTATTTCAATGGGAGACGTATTTAGTGGTGTGCCCCCTTGAGCATTTACTAGGTATTCATAGCCTGTCTCCATTTAGGCCAAACAATGAAGAAAGGGTAAAGTGTTCGATGTAAGAAGTAATCGAACACTTACCGAGATAAGTCAGGGCTATCTGTCTTGTTTGGCCTTACCATGGCAGGTAATTACCTGCCATGGCCATGGCCTTACTCACTATCTTGAAATTTGGATTTCATTGTTCTGCAAACTGGCAAGGTGAATTAATTGAATGGTCAATTTTTACGGGGATATCGAATGATGCATACAATGAAGACTGCAGGTGATCACAGGTAAATAAACTTTATTAGAATGAATCAGATCAATCAACTAACTAGACCCATTGCAATGCATTGAATTTGTAATATTATTTTACTGACTACCCTAGTATAGGCTTAGCCGTGCAGCTTGGACACGGATAGGGCATAGGCTTTTTTAAAAGCTCACTTTTAATAGTATTACTAGTCTCAGACAACTAGTACTACATGTAGTATAGTAGGCCCTACTCCCAATTGGTACCGTAGACTCGTAGTGCAGGTGGAGCATGAACGATAGTAAAGCCATCATTGGGTCTACATGACATCTAGCGTTGACTGTCGCTGTGCAGCGGATGGTTATAGGGACCTAACTTAAACTTAGCATCTTGGTAAGTAGGGTCATAGGGCTATGAAAACTTTTAAACGGACTATAAAGCTAGTAATTAATATCTTTATAAAGCTAGTATTAATCCCGGGGTATTAATATCTTTATTCGTGAATACGGTTAGAAGCAGGGTTGCGCCGGCTATCGTTTGCTGTGCTCGCGGACCATCCTGTTACCCCGTAAACAGTGTGTTTATCTTCAATTCAACCATTTGAAGGCAGCACTTTACAGGAAGAAGAAGAAGAAGAAGAAGGGCACAAATGACACAAGCGGTTGGACTTGGAGCACGGCACAACTTCACTTTTACTCCAGCAGATTATGAGATTATATCAGGGATACTATTAATTTTGGGATAGGAAAGTCCTATACTAACGTACGTAGCGAAAACGGACCCTTTTGCATATTTGAATAAATTATGGTAATCGTCCGGAATGCGTCCGTGACCGGCGTTTAATGCGTTTAACGGAATTGTTAGTCAGCATAGGTTTGGGGGCGCTGTAGATTTACACAGACGACGGTGGCCACGCGAAACCTACATTTTGAATTCGTAGTGAATAACACATAATCACGAATATTAAACTTATCATTTTGACAAATTCATCATAATTAGAAGAATTTTTATCGTTAACCGGGCGATGACTGTTAAAAATAATTCAAAATGGTGCACTCCCGTTGCCATTGGGTCGTCTGAGAGATGCGTGGCCAGCGTCGCGTCGTCTGCTACAATTACGCCTTATCGGTAGAACAGCGCCACCAATTCTATGCTGACTAAGTTCAATTTAAAAGTGAACCCGATCGGCAAGCTCAGTGGCACACCCCTGATTATATACTATAGATCTTGTAATCGACTTCAAACAGATTGACTTAAATTAGCATAATAATCACTTGAGTACCCTGGACCGCATGACTTTGACAACCATCACGTCACGACCACAATGCAATAAATAGTTCTGTTTGGGGAACTTGATTGTTCACACATTCCCGCGCAAGGGTTGTTGAGTGTGTGATTGTATTAAAATTTATGTACTAGTATTACTTAGATTTTCGTATCACTGGCCTTCGAAAAGTGAGGAGAGGGAGGGAGTTTTTTTGTCTATAGAGAATCAAAAAAATGAAAGAAACAAATTGACTTTAATTATGGAGTAAGGGAGGGAAGGCTATGAACTATTGTTTTTAAAATAAAAGTATGAAAAACTAGTCCCAACTGGAACAGTAGTAGAGATCACTAACAGGATACCCGATGGTGTACAGAGGGATGATTCAAAATGTAATATGTAAAGGTGAAACTTATCCCAACTGAAAGTGGGGGATGAAGAAAAAAAAAGGGGGGGGGGGAGGAATTGAAGAATTACAACGTTTCAACTGGATATTATACCAGTCTTAATATCAAGTTTAGGTAGAGCAAGACATAAGTAAATGCTGGTAAGCAAAATACCTGTCAAGCTCAAAAAAGTCAAGTGTGCACACAGTTAAGCGAAACACACCAGGGCAGTTGTTCCTTGAGATAGAGAGACATACATGTACTGCAAAGAATAAAATAATGGTAAGAAGTAAAAAGAAGGCCAAGAGTATTACAAATTATGCATGATAAAGAAATAAGTATTTAATGAACTCATTGAACTGTAAAGAAAGTTAGCAGGTTATTAAGAAAACCATGTACACAGATCACTTCAAGTGGATCCAGGCCCGTAACTAGGGGGGAGGGGGGGGGGGGCGGGCGGGGGGACGCCCAAAATCTGAAAAAAAATCCTTTTTTTTGTACCAATGGACCTTTTTTTGTTAAATTAATATACCTTTTTTGTGTGAAAACGCCCCCCCCCCCCCCCCCACACACCCTAATTTCCCAATTTTCCGAAAAACGGCCCATTTCCCATTGTGTAAAGCGTTTTTTCAGGCCGTTTTGGACTAAAACATGTCTTAACCCCCCCCCCTAATTTCCCAATTTAGCAGTGTGAATGGTACACTCTAAGAAATTGAACCCTTTTTTGTCCTCATATTTAGAACCCTAAATGGTTCTTGAGTAGAACCAAAATTGGGTCTTCAGACACCTTACAGAACCATTTTTGGTCTCTTTAGAACCTTTATTGGTTCTCCAAATGGTTCTCAAATTGTCAAGCACCTTTTTCGAAGGTTCAAGAGATAGGTTTCTCATAGAACCTTCAAAAAAGGTTCTTTCAAAATTAAAAACCCTTTTGAGAACCTTTTAATATGGTTCTATAACGACTAAAAATGGTTCTGCAAGGTGTCTGAAGAGCCATTTTTGGTTCCATTCAAGAACAATTGAGGGTTCTAAATAGAGGACAGACTTAGAACCTTTTTTTCTGAGAGTGTATGGCATCGAAGGTCTATCATTTGGATAAAATAGAAGATGAAAGATGTAGATGGGAAAACATTCAGCCTGCTGACTTGGACTAATATGAAGGAATATAAAGTAAGCCGGAAACAAGTGTAAAATAGATGTTAGGAAACAGTTTGGATAGTGTGGATCCAGTGATTTGCAAGTGTTTGGCGAAGGTTTGGGATGTTGATACGCGGTTTGTTGATAGCTATTGCAGAAATATCACTCAGAATGACCAGGGAGGTTGAAATGATTGGCAACCAGGTTTATCCCTGATGATGCGTACTCCACAGTGTTCAAGAATTCTAACCTTCAGAGATTTACCTGTTTCGCCCACATATTGCATTACATGCTCGACAGGTTATGAGGTACACCACATTGTAAGAAAGGCAGTGTAGGGACATGCTGATATAGAATACTTTCTTGTCTGTATGGCTGGTGAAGTGATTGGCTTGTTCCGTGTGGTGAATGGTATTGGGATGTATTTTATGTGTGCAAGCAGCGCATTTAACACAAGGATTAAAACCTTTGGTTGGGGGAGTGATAGCAGGTAGAGTAGAGCGGACAATCGTATCTTAGATGTTTGTTGGTCTGCGGAATGCGGCCATGGGAGGTTGGTCAAAAATCATCTTGCAATAGTGTGAAGAGTGGAGGATCGGTAAGAATTTGAAGAGAGTGTTACTGACATCCTTGAATGCTGGGTGGAATGTACTAACAAGTGGGGTTCTGTCACTTTGTTGTCGCAGACTGGCTTTTGCCTGAAGAGCCTCATGGCGAGGGATGGCTATAGCCTTGTTGATCTCTTTGTTGACAAGGTTGGACGGGTAACCTCTGTCATGTAATTGGGCCTTCAAGTCTTGGATGGGACTGGAATGGGTATCATCCGAAGAACAAATTCTTCTATTGTTTTTAGTTGCCTAAAGCCGTACTTTTTATTTAAGTTAATTTGCACCTTGAAAGGTGAATGAAAACTATTGGAAATGGATAAAATGTAGGACGAGGAGTAAACAAAACATTATTGAAGAAAGAAATTCAATCAAATTAATCAAGATGTAGAAGAAAGAGTATTAAATCGGTGATTTAAAACTACAACATTAAGGTATATTATGTGATCTTTCCAGAGGACGCCCTCAATCCTCAAAAAAAAAATGAAAGCAGATTTTATTGCAGATTTACATTTCTGATCATAAATAATGAATACATGTATCCAAGTTATACAGAGCGATACGATTCTTAATTACTTCAAAATCATGAGTAAAATATAAGTTGTCGGCGCAGACCCTGACAGTTTATTTTCACTCTAAAACCATGATTTTAAAGCAATTAAGAATCGTATCGCCCTGTAACTTGGAATGTATGTACGATTTATGATCAGAAATGTAAATCTGCAAGAAAATCTGCTTTCAATTTTTTTCAATTTTTTTTGAGGATTGAGGGCGTTCCCTGGAAAAGATCACATGATATACCTTTAAGGGAAGTGTCAACCCTATTATTTTGATGATCAACTTTTGCTTCTAAGTTTGAGAATATTGAATAAAAGTACATAAA
This sequence comes from Ophiura sarsii, assembly GCA_035610835.1. Taxonomy (NCBI): domain Eukaryota; kingdom Metazoa; phylum Echinodermata; class Ophiuroidea; order Amphilepidida; family Ophiuridae; genus Ophiura; species Ophiura sarsii. Next base: position 36,564,158 of record CM069453.1, on the reverse strand, counting down.
AGTACCGTATACACTTTTAGAAAGGAAATTTGATAAGGAATCCGATGGTGATATCAATGTGATACCAAATAAACTACATTTTGAGAAATGAACCAAAAAGCATTTTTTTTACCCCAAATTTTTCAGACAGCATAACTATAAAATAAAAAATGGTAATTTGTTCTAATATACGTTTTTGTAAACAAAACAATTTTGTCTAGGAGGCAATTTTTTCTTTTTCCAAAATAAAGCTTGGTTTTGAAAATATTGCTAAAAACATCGGCAAAGTGTAAAAGTCGTGTTTTTTTGCATACATTTCGCTAGAAATAGATGCATATCTCGAGTTTAAAATCCATAATCGAAAAAAAAATAAAAAATTGCCTCCTAGCGCTGAAAGTCCTCTACACAATGGTAGTAAAAGCTTACCTGATTGTTTGATATATTTTTAGTTATGTTGTCTGAAAATTCGTAAAATTCCTTCAAATTTGAACTTCAAGAAAACATCGATTTAGTAAAAATATTGACATTTTCCACCATTTAAAGCTAAATGTTCACGGAATACACGGGTGTATGACCTAAAAAGCGAGTATACTATTATGAACAATCATAATAAACTATCAGATTCAATTTATATTGTCACAATGTGAAGAAATTGGAAGAAAACTGAAATTTAAATGATCGTAAGATTGGCCTTTGTTATTTTTTAGACATTGTTTTGCGCTCTTTTGTTTTTCGCGTCTATGTCGCGGACATTAAGCGGCGAGTCCAGTATTACGCGTGGGAAGTTTCAGCGCGCGACGCAATGATCGAACAGCTGTCGCAGCATTTGAAAAGCGCGGCGGAACTCCGCTTAAATTCCCGCCAAATAACCATGCGCCTTTTCCTGACTCAAACTTACCAAAACAACAATTTAAAATCACCCAAAAGAACGGGAAATAATCGCTTCCGATTAGTTACTTATGATGGTAATGATAGAATACATATAAAAGTATTAAATAATAGAGAAATATGAAATTCAATTTTTGAAACAAGTGCCGGGTTGACACTGCCCTTAAATCATTGTCCCTAATTAAATTTAAATTAAACAAACCATCGAGCCTAGACAAAGCCTATAATAAATATAAGAATATAGCAGATGACAAAATATAAAGCAGTTTACCAACTCACAAGGTGTTTACAATTAAATTAGACAATAACAAAAAATACCTAATTCATGACTCATGACCACTGTATGCAAATTAATTGCGCTAAGCTGATTCACCAGAATTAACTATGGGCTCAATCTATAACTTTATAAGCTTCTATAAGTCGATATAATCACACAAATCCTCCGTAGTAAACAGGCAAAGTTTGCACTGTCTCCAACCGCTTGTCAAGGGACAGACCCAACATGCGGAGCACCAAAGGGGAATGGGGCTCCCATCGTTGACCGATACTGGTCAGTTGAGGGTCCAATTTAGATAGGCCCTGCAGGGCTATAAAGGCCCTGTGATCTTCCCATTCGGTGTCAGCATAGTTTCCTGCAATGAAGCTACACTCTAAGGCTTCGAGCGAAGCCCAAGTTGCCTAGCCCCGTAACCGGCCGCGCAACAACATGACACACATCACAGGAAAACGCGCCATAACCTAGAACAAGCCCGCATATTATAGGAGGCTTACTCTAACGTTAAAGGGGCATTGAGAGATACGTATGGGAGACTATTGGGAGTGCGCCCTCAATTATCCTGGAAATCAGGTTTTTTTGCATCAAAGTCATACTTAGGCATATACTAACTACCATCTGAAACAGTTTACCAACATTCGCCGTTTATCATATAAAATTTCATGATTTTCTTAGTTTCAATATGATCATATCGAAACTCAGGTGCTGAATTCGGAAGTTATGCATCGTTTTGTTCACGGACTTTCACGGCAAATCTCAACCAGGAAGTGCCGTTATTTGCTTATTTTGGCATGAAGGCGATGTCGGAATTGTATGACATTTTGGATTTGTTGATGTTGATGATTATCTTTACGTTATTTGCTCATTTAGTATCGATACATCTCTCAATGCCCCTTTAACCCCAAATCCTAACTCCTTGGTGATCATTCTTACATTTTGGATTTGTCACATAAAAATGGACCAAATTGCCACAACATCTCCGCCAGTAAGTGTGTTTATTCTCTCTCTCTCTCTTTGCTATTTCAACCTTTATATATCATAGGCTGTTTGTTGCCTGTTCCCATGTTGGAAGAAGGAGGTCGGCCATTTTTGTTCATATTGTGGCCAGCTCATGTATTATAGTGGATCAACTTATATTTTTTTGTAAAAAATCACAGTGTTTCTAGATGCTAAATTATCATTACTTTGAATTTGCACCTTTTTACCACACATACTCAAGCTTGATTTAAATGAGTATTTGTTTTTTACGTGTAAAATAGCAAAGCTTGAGGATTTCAAACTAGTTTTCGTTTCAGGAACTACTAGCAACATCCCCTTTAGAATACATGAAAAAGTACCAGTAAATGTTCCTACTTTAGGAAAAAAACCCATCAAAATGTCTCTAGAAAGATGGTTATTTGGTCAAAAAAAGGTAGTTATTAAGATCTTAAGTTAAAAGTTTCTACTACTAGTGCTATGCTTTGAGTCATGGGGTATACATGTATATGCTGGTTATTTCAAGTTAAATAAGAAGTAACAACTAACCATTTCTATAAGCCTGACATTGAAAAGGTTCAAAACGGAGCATGCTTGCTTTTGTGTTAGTAGGATAGGGCCAGTACAACCAATGCAATGGCAAAAAAAAAAAATCCAACCTACCGACCGTATCTTTTTTGACCCATCTATGGGCAAGCAAACCATTTTTTTTTTGGGGGGGGGGCCTAAGCTTAAAGTATTATGAAACAAATGGTGAGCTGATTTATCAGATCACTCGCGAAGGATGCAATTTGAGATATCTGGCCAATGTACATATTAAATTGTTTCGAGGTCAGAGGGGCCTTTATGTATGCTGACTTTAACCTGCTTTCAGGTTGTTTTTATCTGAGCGCTTTATGCCCAACTAAACAACAATGCACAAGGACCTCGGGACAAGGACACCACTTGAAACTGCACCAATGGCTTGTATTTGTCATACATGGGAAATACAGGAAATGTTATTAAGGTACACAAATTTCCTCTCTGACCCTTAAGGTATATTATGTGATCTTTTCCAGGGAACGCCCTCAACATTGAAAAAATTGAAAGCAGATTTTCTTGCAGATTTACCTTTCTGATCATAAATCGTGTATACATTCCAAGTAACAGGGCGATACGATTCTTAATTACTTCAAAACCATGGTTTTAGAGTGAAAATAAACTGTCGGATGTCCGACAACTTATTTTACTCTAGTCTAAATTCATTCTAAAACCATGATTTTGAGGTAATTAGGAATCATATCGCACTGTAACTTGGAATGGATGTACGATTTATGATCAGAAATGTAAATCTGTAAGAAATCTACTTTTTAAAAAAAATCATGAATAGAGGGCGCTCCCTGGTAAAGATCACATAATACAGACGATGGTGGACACGATCGAACGGCCGTTAATTTTGAATTTCCTTTTAGTCGAGTGGATATGTATAATATTATGGTGTGACCGTGAAGTAGGGTACTAATGCAATTTTATTGCTGATTATGAAAGCTGAGGTGTTCTAGATTCAGAATCAGGTGGATGCCAAAATGGCACCCTTGAGCATTAATTAATATTTACGTCAGAAGCCACGCCCCTTTTTTAATTATGTCATAATTATGAAAATGGGGGTTTATAGTATAAACATATCGTGTTTGGTATCAAAATAAAGAGATTTTCATAAGGAATGTATATATGTGGTCATCAAAGGTAATTAAGAATGTTTTAGACATCATAAGCCACGCCCTTTTAATTATTACGCAATATTTACGAGAAAAATGCAATTTGTCGTAAAACATATCATGTTTGGTATCAAATTAAAGCTATTGACATATGGAATATAGTTATATACATGGTAAATGCAAACAAGATCAATGTTCATCATTATTTAAAGTGTTTAGTACATATTGATGCAGATCATGACGTGCGTTGGATAGTAGAAGTTGTAGAGAGCACTTATGGACCAAAATGGTCTGGGGCAATGGCAAAATCAGCTCAAGGAAAAGGTAACACACTAGGTGTTGCCACACAATTTGTCTTCGCCCGCTAATTGATTCCCCTCCTGCTCATCTTGATACAGTGCTGACTACACTTATCTACATCGAGGAGTTTATGAAGCAACACAATATGCAGTACATCCATTTATCTGCCGACATGCAGCTATATAAAGTGATACTACAAATTAAATGGTCGTATCCAACTCGATGGAACAACTTGGTGGTAAGACCAGGAGGAATGCATACACTGATGTCGTTTATAGGTTGTATTGGATCTTTAATGAATGGCAGTGGACTAGAAGAACTGCTCAGTGTATCATTCATGGGGGTCAGCCATATGTTAAATGGAAAAGCATGGCCGAAGGCAATAAGAGGTTTGCGCATGGTAGTGTGTGCGATTCTAGAACCTCTTATCTTATCTGGTAAGACAACAGTGCACCAAATAGAAGAAGAGCTTCAGAAAGTTCGCCAATCAAGAACTCGGTCGCCTTGGGTAGACTGCCTGATCACTCCAGTATTGATCATACATTTGTATCTCCGTGCGGAAAGGGAAGGTGATTGGCTCCTCCACATATATGCCTTGAAGAGGATGATTCCATACTTCTTTGCTGCTAATCACTGGAACTATGATAGATACATGTCTTGGCATGTATTAGAAATGTCTACGTCTCTACCAGATGCTATGTTATCTGCATTCCTTCGAGGTGAGCATGTTGGTCGACATCGTGACGGGCTTTGGAATTCTGTCTTTCTAGACCAGTTTGGAGAACAAACATATATTCGCTATGGGAAGTCAAAAGGGGGCTTAGTTGGAAAATCCCTTTCCACAGAACAAATGTCAGAGTGGATTCTGTCCCACCACCTCTGTAACACACTGTCCCTACTAATAGACAGTGTCTTTGACTGTCCGACAGATCAACGTAAGTGGACACAAGCAAGACTCTGCAAATCGGAGAAAACTAGACGCTGCAGACTGAAATAAAATCATAGACAAACTGAGGAAACATACCAATCCACTGACAGAAGAGCCTGAAGACCGATTAACCCACATAATTAGTGGAAGAATAGCCCCCGATGAAGTGCATGTAGATGATGCCCTTGCGATTGGTCGTACATCAGCATGTCGATTTCAGGATAATCTCCCACAGGGCTTCTATACTCCTCTGAAGAAGGCGGTGGTCACAATGGAAGCAATGAAGAAACGGATCAAGGTTGTAGACAATTGTGCAAGTATATATGACATGGAAAAACTCTATGCTCGTTTGCTTGTGATTTCACAGAGCAGAAACATCAAACTATCAGAAGTATTCCAGCATGAGCTTTCCCCTGTTCCGTCTTCTCTTTTTGATGATTATGGTGATATGCCAAAAAATTTCGCACAGTAAAAAAAATCGCACAGTCACAATATCACAGTCAAAAAGACAGCCAAGTAAACAACTACTAGGCCTATTGGACAATTATGAGCGTTTTCATCATTTTTTTCCATAACAATTTCCTTTTTATACCAACCTGGTGCATAAATTTGTCGCCTACATGTACAATTTTGCCAACTATTTGTCTATTTGGATTACACCCCCTCCACACACACAATTTTTTTTAGCGACGGTCCATCCCCCAACTGGCAGTAGTTTCCCCCGACTGGCAGTAGGTTCCCCCGACTGTAGACCAAACTGGGGGGGCCTAGGCCCCCCCATCCCCCCCTTTGCGCACGCCACTGGCAATGAAGCTATTTACCATACCTTGTGGCCTCAAAACACAACCTTGAAGACATTTGCTGACAACTTAGTCTTTTCATTTCAACGATCTCATGACACATACATCATATTTGATCGGTATGATGCGCATTCTATCAAATCTCATGAACGACAGAGACGAATGAAAGGAGCAACACCACGAGAGTATGTCTTGAACAGTAACACCATACTTCCATCCAAAGATGTCATCATGAAAAGTGATGATAACAAAACAGCACTCATTAAGTGTCTGTGCAACACTGACAGCACCAACCCTAATATGCAGTTAATAGGAGAGGAGACCATGTATAAACATGAAGAGGCTGACGTTAAAATCATCAGCTATATCTCCTGGAGCTACTACCCCAAAAGAACCACATTCAAATACTGGCAGATGATACAGATATTGTTGTACTCCTGGTATTTTTCTTTTGGCTTTACAGAGGGGAACACAGTGCGAAGGTTTCCATGAGGAAATACAATGGTCAAGTAATTGATATCAATGCTAGTCTGCCCTCAAGCTTGGGAATAAGTGTTTGGACCTGCTTGCTGCTCATGCCATATCTGGTTGTGATACCGTCTCATATCCCTTTGGAAAAGGGAAAACAACACCCATCAACTTAGTCCTCAAGAAAGATCTTAATCTTCAACCATTTTCAAATCCAGAAGCTTCCGAACAGGAATGGATGGAAGTTGGAATGAACTTTCTCTCCTCTCTATATTGTGGAGGGTTATCAGAATCACTCAGCAGCTTGAGGTTCTCTTTGTTTAGCAAGAAGAAAGAGCCACCAAAAATAAAATCACTGCCACCTACCAATGAGTCTGCAGCTGCAATAGCAAACGTGCACGTCTTCAAGTTCTCATCTGGAGAGCGGCTGACCAGGCTAACCCTCCAGCAGCCGACCTCACAAAGTTTGGATGGAAACTAGATTATAACATTCCTATGCCAGTATAATTGAAGAGGTTTTTTGCAAAAGGGCCTGCATCCACTTTGGCTCTTATTGAGAAAAAGTCAAAAAAACTGTTTCTAAATATTCAAGTTGAGCAATTGAAAAACTGAATGGATTATGAAAGACGTACACTACATACTAATTTTAATTGAAATAAATTTCAAATGCGCTAGTTTTCAATTTTTTTAAAATCATGTTTACATTTTTTTTAAATTTGGATGTAGGCCCTTTTGCAACAAAACTCCATCTGTTTGTACATAGAGAAAAAATACCACACAAAAAAATCATTTATTTTAATCATTTAAAAAAAATAAGTTTGATATAGAAATGTATAGGTCACAATCATATGTTTCAAGGAAATAAAGTCTTTTTTTTCAAAAAGACCTACATCTCATTGTAAACAGCCATTGAAGTTGTTGTTTTGTTGCAAAAGGGCCTGTATCCCAATTTAATTCTGGATACAGGCCCTTTTGCAACAAAACAAAAATTTCAATGGCTGTTTACAATGAGATGTAGGTCTTTTTGAAAAAAATGACTTTGTTTCCTTGAAACATATGATTTTTCCCTATACATTTCTATATCAAACTCATTGTTGAAAAAAAAGGCACCATAGCCCTTTTGCAACAAAGCTCTTCAATGGTAATGCCGAGATTGCCCCCAAAACAATATTGGAGTTTGTTGCCTGTGGCTGCAGTTCATCCACACCCTGTTCAAGAAACACTTGTAGTTTGTCGTTCAGCTGGGCTGCCGTGCACTACATACTGTCGGTGTAAAGGAGAAGAGCAGCGTGGAAATGTGCACACAAAGAGTAAAGATCCAGAGGTATCAGATGCAGAGGACGAAAGAAAAACAATGAGTGAAGAGGAGGCTGACGGACCGACAGCTGAATAGCATATCGGACATATATTGTTTCAGAACTTATGAAAAGAGAGTACATGAAAAGCAGTCAACATCATAATACGTAGACTTTATATTGAGTCAAAAAATGTAAGAGAAAGTAAACTTGCCTCGTACGGACGATGTAAGCCCATTTTATTACAAATTATCCATAAGGTTAAATGTTTATTACATTTAATATACATATATATGCATTCCTTGGGAAAATTGCTTTAATTTTATACCAAACACGATATGTTTTACGACAAATTGCATTTTTCTCGTAAATATTGCGTAATAATGAAAAGGGGCGTGGCTTATGACATCAACAACATTCTCAATTACTTTTAACATACACATATATACATTCCTTATGAAAATCTCTTTATTTTGATACCAAACACGATATGTTTATACTACAAACCCCCATTTTCATAATTATGACATAATTAAAAAAGGGGCGTGGCTTCTGACGTAAATATTATTTAATGCTCAAGGGTGCCATTTTGGCATCCACCTGATTCTGAATCTAGAATACCTCAGCTATCATAATCAGCGATAAAATTGCATTAGTACCCTACTTCACGGTCATGATGAGGTTCCTTCTGACTATTTGGTTTCAATGTAACAATGGATTTTGATTATATATTATGACCCCATAAAATTCATCATTTTGGAGTGCTTGGCACTTAGTGGGATTTAATTTCAGGTTGTTGTCCGAAGCCCATTTTGTAAAATTGTCAAGATCATCTTGGATTGTACTTGTTTGTACTTGTTAATTTTCAGCGAAATTCAAATCATCAATACTTCAGACATACGAACTCCAATGTCAATGATCTTACCAATTAGAAGGGTGTGATCATCTAGGTCAAATGCCTTAGAGAAATCCGTAAGTACCACCCTTCCAATGTTGCGACTCTTCTCCGCACCCTGAAACAGGAAATGAACCAAAGAAACCAGATAATGAGTAGTTGAAACTCCTTTGACATTGCCAAATTGTCTCAGATCAATACCATGGTCAACATCCTCAAGCACCCACTTAGTAATAAAACCTTCTGCAATTTTAACAAAAATTGAAGTGAGAGAAACTGGTCTAAGTTTATCAATACTTGATGGTTTTCGGAATAAAACTATACCTACATGTACTGGAAGAAAAAACCCCAGGTGAAATTGGTGGAAGACAAAATGGCTCTGCCGGCGCTGGGAATCGAGCCAAGGAGTTTTGGTCTACCGGCTAGGACCTGCTGTCCGGTGATCGCCTCAAAGGCGGTCACATAACCAGTGTGAATGAAGCATGCATGTTTCATGCATGTACACCATTAGTATTATATTTCAATTTATCACCATTTTGTCTTTTTAGTTATTTTAGATGAGCCAATATGAGTCATGGCGTCCACCAAACCAATGCGACTACAAAATGACTCGCAGCACAACGGCAACAATGGGATGAATGGTAACGGTGTTCATAGAAAGGACTCGTATGGATCATATGGATCGTATCAAGAAGCCACACATATTGCCACTGATTCGCAGTATGACAAAATAGAACAACCCCGGGAGAGAAAAAGGTAACTTTCAAATGTTCACTTCTAAGGCAATTGGTCCTGTAATAAAACAAGCAAAAAAGTGTTGAAACTCATTATCACACATTTTATACTTATAGGTATTAATAAGGTACATATTAGTATCCTAGCAAGCATTCTAGTCTCTAACACGTCATGTGGACTTAAAAGCATATGATGTGATCTTTTCCAGGGAGCGCCCTCTATTCATGATTTTCTTTCGAAATTAGATTAGATCATAAATCATAAATATATTCTGAGTTACAGAGCGATACGATTCCTAATTACTTCAAAATCATGGGTATAGATCAGAAGTCTTTAAACCATGATTTTGAAGTAATTAGGAATCCGTATCGCTCTGTAACTCAGATAAGAATATATTTATGATTTATGATCAGAAATGTAAATCTGCAAGAAAATCTACTTTCTAAAAAGAAAATCATGAATAGAGGGCGCCCCCTGGAAAAGATCACATAATATGCCTTTAAGCAGATTGGAAGAGGCATCAAAACCTACCTGTAATAAAATAAGCAAAAAAGTGTTCTAGTCTGTAACACATCATGTGGACTTCCAACAGAGTAAACAGTTTGGAAGCGCTCGGTATTGATGAGCTCATATCTGCATCATCTCATGTGGCTGAGCTTTAATTGCAGAACTCATTTACAGAAGGATGTGAGTTTGAGCCCCGCTCTACAACAAATGAGTTTGCATCCTTGGGCAAATCACTTAATCAACATTGCCTACTTGAGGGTTACGTTAGGATATGGGAATTTGTGCAATTGTTTGTTTGAATGTCACAATTTTTAGCGCTGAATTAGCTGCTGCCATGTTGTTGCATTGTATCAGCACCGTGATTCTCGTAGCACTGGTCTTCGAAAAAGTAAAGAGGAAGGGCGATTTTATTTTTATTTTTCACTAAATTGACACATAAATATGACTTTTTTCATGCATATTACCAGCATCTTTCAAAAGCATCAGGAACAAGAAGAGTCTTTAAAAAGACAATCATCGCTTAGAAGCGGTGATTAAAATCTATTTAATTAATTAATTTCAATTAATGGCCACACAAAACGTCCTTGATTTAGGATAAAGGAACATGTTAACATAAACTATAAATACAGAATAACGTACAGTACACATTTTCTGCATGGCCCTTGATATGGTAGCAATTGGGCATGCATCATGAATTGGCACCCTAATATTAAAAATGACATAATTGTCTATATCTTTAGATTTGTGTCAATTTAAAGTACGTACAATAACTATACTTTCCATACTAGCAACGAAAATTGATGTTTATAATTTTCAGTTGTAATCAGAGTGTAATTGGTGCTTGAGGCGGTGGCTAAGGAGCCAATGTCATAAACGTGGAATACTTCCTTTATATCACTTTTGACAAATTGATATCTGTGATGGATGTTTATATTTTGACAATTTGATATCTGTGATTGGATGTTTATATTTTGACAATTTGATATCTGTGATTGGATGTTTATATTTTGACAATTTGATATCTGTGATTGGATGTTTATATTTTGACAATTTGATATCTGTGATTGGATGTTTATATTTATGTTTAATAGATGTACTCTAACAAAGGTGAAATTTAATAATACCGTAGTTGACTGATTTTTCTCAATCATTGGTTGTAATTGATAATTCAAATAATGAATTGCCCACACGTACTTTGCCATGATCTAGCTATAGTTAAATGACCACTTCCATGAGTAAAGCAATTTCGTGGTATGTTAATTATTAATAATATAGGTCCAACAAGGCAATGTTTAATTATTTTTACATTAATGTATGTGTATAAACCAATCTTAATCATTATTAAATATGCTACTAAATGCTAATTTTTAATGCTCAAATGATATTAATGAGAACTGAAAAGTCTATACCTATTATGGGTAATCTATAATCGATCCTGAATAAGATAAACAGGATATTTAATGGGACATAATAGCCTACTCATTCGCTTATGGATAAGAATACATGTGTATTTAGCTACACCCTGTATAACATTATATGTTTGAAGCATATATGCTTAAGTTGATTTATTTCCATTGCAAAATGCCAGTTTACTGCTTAAATTAGAATAAAAATGGAACTTTAATTTGCAAAATATGCTACAAATGACGACCACCCTGTATAATTTGCCGGGTGAAACTTTAGACAAAGAGAACGATGATTTTCTTTTGAATGTGTATGTTCTATTTACGCACTAACTTAAAAACTCAAATAATGTGATATTCAAAGTAAGAGAATGCCAAGGGAAAAAACATTTGATTAAACTGCTTCATGCTATACCCTATATTGACAAAATGGGATTTGAAATATAATATGCTCTCTGCAAATGTATACTTTTCCCATATTCCCTTGCTTATTTTTAATGCTATACATGTATGTTGTCTTGTAAGCAAAACACCCATTATAATTTTCGGCTTTAGCTGTCACAGAAAGGGGTTCTCAACTCCCATACACTTAAAAATAATAGGCATTCAATTCAAGACATGTATTAAACAAATATATAACTATTTATTTTCTCCCATACACTGACCTTGGTGATTATGCTGTACCTATACCATGTGCATGAAGATAAAGTATGGATGTATTTTATTACTGATTATCTTAGCTGTACAGTCAATAGTCATATAGACCAGTTCCCATAATCATGCATTGGGAGAGAGTGCAGTGGACCATAACCAGCACTGTTTATATACCACTCGATGAGCCAATCATTGACATTCTTAGAAGACTAATTTAGGTAGCATTTATTCATTACAGTGGTACATTGCACATGGATGACTTTGTGTGAGGTCACAAGTGCTACATATAGGGTGGGCTTGAACACAGCATTCTGAAGGCTGTGATAAAATGACTGCTTAATCGTGCACTTTGACCGGGGTCAAAATGTAGTCTTATTCATCTTCGATGAAAAAGGTGAGGCTCTATTTTATTTTTATCCCCCTGGTTTTAAAACCTAGAGCTAGTTGGCTTTCCTTGTTCACAGTTTCTTGGCTGACTTCACTGTTTATCAATAATTTGTCATTATACTTGATATACAGGGCTCCCATCGACAGAGCTAGTTGGCTCTCCTTGTTGACATATTCTTGGTTGACTCCACTGTTTATCAAGGCATGGAAAGGCACACTTGCTAGTGAACATCTCACAGTCTGCTCACCGTCAGATTCAGCCAAGAAAAACTCTAACAGGTAAAGTGTTTACATTTCATCTTACTCTGGGCTGCTGGTGGGGAGCTGCCATAGAGATTACACACAAATCGGTCAAAACAGTGTCTTCTTATCTTATGTATTGAAAACAATAACTCATAGGCATCTCAAACTGCACAGGTATTACAATCAATAACACACATATCTGATATACAATCATTTGTTACCAAAAATCTAATCTATTAATTGCTTAATTAAGTACTAATTAGTTCAGTTTTGAAGGTGCATTTAACAGGTTTCTGTGTGTTTAAAATTAAAAAATGTATTTAAGTAATATTATTCCACATCGGTTATCAGATTAAATGTTCTTTCTGAGCTTACTATAATAGAATGCAACCATTATATTGTATTCTTATTAATTATCACTATTGATCAATCAATTCAATCAAGACTAATTGATATATTGCAAAAGTTGCGATGGTTACCATGTAATTTTGTAAACATGTATTGTATGATTAGAAACTTACTTGATGTAAGGTGCAGTTGTAATTCCTGATAGTACGCATTTGGACTTTTAAATTGCGGCAATTATGACTCTCATTGTATTGGTATCAACAAAATTTTGTTTTTCAAAATGTGTGCAAATAAAAAAGGCTGGATAGATAATTGTTGTGACTTGTTGACAAAGAAAATCGGACTGGTTTATATTGCCAATGTCGCATGGCTGTATTCTTTAAACTCTAAATATGAAAATAAGAACCTGAAACATAACACTATACGAGGGGCAGTCAGTAAATAATGAAAGTGATCATGGTATGGGATGCATGAGTGATTCTATTGAGGGATAGTGTGATCAATACAAAGTATGAACCTTTGTCTTTCAAACAATACAGTTTTGGATTTTTACGAGGGTCGTTCAATAAATAATGAAAGTGATCATGGTATGGGATGCATGAGTGATTCTATTGACAGATAGTGTGATCAAAACAAAGTATGAATCTTTGTCTTTCAAACAATACACTTTTGAATTTCTAGGTATGAACAATGAAGTCATAGCAATAGCTTAAAGTAACTGCACTCTGGACACTGCCTGAAATAGGTCAATATTTGGCTGGATATGTAATAGGTTGAAATATGGGTTGATTGATTCGTTTGCGGTTATCTCAACAATGCAAGCATTGAAACAGATAGCACTTGGTGAATAGTAAGAACACACAACAATCTATGTTTGACACTCTTTTTGAGATCTGAATTCCTTAAAACAAACAAGAAGGGACCATCTCAAATAAGTTTTTATTAAGGAAAATCTGCAACGATAAACCATAGAAAATAACAACGGATAAAGAACAATGGAGGGATTATAATGTAATTTTCAATTGCTGCGCCACGTCTCTGGAACGCCTTACCCATTCATGTTAGATCATGCACATCCCTGGCACAATTCAAGACCTCTTTAAAAACCCATCTGACAAAGGATGCTTTTTATTAAAATTGTGTTTTTTCGGTTTTTCATATAAATAGGCTATATTTCTTTAAATTTTCAAATATTAGTAGTATTACATGTATTCACACATTATGATATCATTATTGACATAATTAATATACTATTAAGTTGTATTTAGTTAAATTATTGTAGATTAAGTTGTACTTTAAAATGTATGTTGTAATGTAAGTTATTTTTTGTATCGCGCCTCGAGCACCATTTTTGGTGGATTAGTGCGCATTATAAATCCACATTATTATTATTATTATTATTAGCTTACTACAAGTAAGCTATAGCGACTCGAAGCGAAAGGTCACGGGTATAGGTCAAGGGGAAAGTGCGACTGTGAAATATGGTTTTATCTTGGTCACACAAGTGGTATTTGTCGGGAAATGTACTTGAGATAGTGAAACAATATGATCGCATAAATATGTTATAAAATGGGCTTGATTGCCATTCGACAAAATAGGCAATTTCGCGTTATTTTCTTTATTGTCAAAATTGTATTGAAAATGCATGTAAATGCTATTAATAGAAAAGTTGATTAACAAATGACACGCATGTATTATGACGTGCAAGCGTGATTGTCTTATTGTGATTGGTTTAACTACTAGAGACTCATTATTATTCATGATACGAAATCAGCGGAAAGTAAAATACAGCCGTCAAAGTGAAAAATGGGGGGAGGTCGTTTTTCGTTAATGATGTTAATCGCTTCTGTATATATTCTTCAAACTATATCTCCGATTTCAGCGGCCAAAATTAATGGAAAATGATGTTTTCAAAGGTTTTTCATCATGAAGTGCTGTTAGAAATTCGCGAAAAAGAGTAAAACTTGCGAATATTGCCTTGCCAAAATGCTGAATTTGCGTGCTTTCGTGCCGTATATTTTGTATTACCCCCAACCAGTTTGGTATCGTCTGCCATTCATAAAACTTGTGGACGAATGACGTAAACTCAATGGGTAAAACACTTCCGGGTTTGGAGCTCGGGTCTTCGGAGGAAAATTTGCGGGGTTTTGATTGGTCATTTGGCACTGCCGAATGAATCTTCGGAAAAACGATAGATGACCCAACTTCATCTTTTCTCGCTTCAAAATCGATCAAAAGTGGTTCAAAAGTTACGACGATGTGAAGAGTTCATCTTCAAATTTCCACCTGAAGATTTCGTCCGATAATGTAGCGAGTAGGTATGGTAGTAAATAATATTATATAGATTAATAATAATTAATAATTTCGTAGACTTTAATTCATTTTCACCCGCAACTTTTATGATGAAATATTCTTGTTTTGAGTACCCTATACTTCGTATTGACAGCTTGGCCCATTACATGAGTGTGGCACTCTGATGCACGTACGCCACTGCAGTGAGCATTGTGATTGGCTTTTTTTTGGATAAACAACAAACAAACAAACAAAGTTGAAATGGGGGTGGGGGGGGGGGGGTGAAAAATCTGGCGGATATCAATTTTTGTTTTTCGTCATTTTTTAATTCTTCAATATGTATACTTAACCCTCAGTTAAACAAAATCAAATTTATTGGTGAGGGAGGAAGTACAAAAATCATGCCTTTATTGAGGCAAACTGTGTCCCAAAGTGGTGATTTATCTTCCAAATACATCGTATTTTCCATAGATAGGCGACACTACTACGCACTGACTTACCTATATAAATTTGGTATCGTTCGAATCATGATCTTGCCATATATGGTAACATTTAATTAATTATGCATCGTATGTCATGAATATTGATCATTTAAAATGGTAAACAAATCTGACAGCTGAACTGCTTCAACGACGTTTGTGGAACCCGTGATTAAAAGTAAAATTCTGAAAACGTTCGCAGATAAAAAATGACTACGAGTGAGTCGAAAGGCTGATATAGCCTAGACGTGAGTACAAAATAAACCAAATATAAAATGAAAAGGGGTACTTTAAAATAAATAATACATCATCGTCCAACCCCGCCTGTTCCTCATACGGTTCTCCCATCCCTGGTTCTCCTACTAAAAAAGGAACCCAAGAGTATGGCGCCGCTCACATCGGCGGTGTTTACGTACGCACGATGTTGCTCTAAAATTCGCTTCATTGTGCACATTTGATTGCACTTATGAAAGTTTTATGCATTTTGGTAGTACACAAAATTATTCTGATGGTAAATCTTGAACGAATCGCGATTTTAATATGTAATGTTAATGTCCGGAAGCTGATTAAAACCGGTGCAGATTTCACAATAATAAATGAAGACAACACAGAGAACAGAAGTACATCTACAGTACAGTACACTTTGGTGGACATTTAGTATATTTTATTGCGATTTCACTTCCTCGAAAATCTGGACTACCAATTTTCGTAAATCCCGAGTCCCGCCCGAAAAACAAAATCGAGTCCCGGGAGCACTAAATTCCCGAAAATCCCAGCCTATGCCTATACTAGCCTAGGCTATTATAGGCTATGATGTATGGTTATATTATTTTGATATCAGAGGAAAAGCCTATCTTATTCTCAATATTCCCCTAAACCAATCACCTCGGTAGATGTTATTGTTACTTATTGAACCATCCAGAAGACTGAATGCCAATTCGCCAACTGGTTTTTGTGGCATTACCAAAGTCAAAGTAGTGGCGCACCATTTAAAAGGCCAAATAAAAAAATAGTAGTTTCTCTTCCCCGCGCGTGCTCATCCATTTTGGCCGCCGCGTCAAAAAAATAGTTTTTTTTCTTCAATTTTTTTTTTTTTTCAATTTTTTTTTTCAATTTTTTTCTTTCTTCAATTTTTTGTTGTTGAATGTTCTCAAGATCACACTGATGTTGTAAATGGACAACGTGTCAATATTTAAAAAAAAACCCTGTTAAAATCAAAGAACAACATATTACAGGCAAACCGTTAATTATCAAAACATGATACAAATTAAACTGTATCATCAGATGATATAAATAAACCGTGGGTAAAACTGGTGTTTTAAAATACCAGTGTGGTCTTCGGAACATTTGTTTGTCGTTTTTGGCTGGAACTGATTTATTTATCAAGATATTCCTGAGATCACACTGATATTTTGTAAATCTAGAATACACATCTTTTCTTATTTAGCTTTGTATTCCTGAAAGAGAAAAAATAGAGAATAAATCCTTGTGTTATATTAAAATAAACATTTAAAATATCGCGAGCTGTTTCCAGTATGTACCCATTTTAAGGTTATAAAGCTAGTCTTAGAAAAGTGGCGGCCATTTTGAAGCAAAAACATTTCCACCATGTTGGAAAAAGCGAAACCAGTTTTGGAAAAAGGGGCATTCGCCATTTTGGGAAGAAGAAAAAACAACCTCATCTTCCTTTTTTCACAAAGTTAGCACGAAAAACTAGTTTTATTTTTACTTGGCCTAAGATCCAGGGGCCATGGGAGTTTGGTGACCTGTAAATATTATTAATTTCATTAAATGATGCATATTTTCATAAAATAGGTGTTGTATTTTGCCATTGTTATGTACCCAAGTTATTCATCTCTGTACATATTATTTATTGAACCTTCACACATTACATAAGAGAACAATCATCTACCATTAGGTCGCACCATTTAATATCCAAGGTGTTTGGCAATATTTTGTTTTAATACCAGAAAGAGACTATTTCTTGATCTTATGAAATCTCAACCGAAGCATATAGAAGGGCAAATCGGTCACCCGGGGTTTGGGCGGTCACCCGGGGTTTGTCGGTTCTCGGGTTTGGTGGTTTGTAGAAGGCATGCATAAAGCCCGATCGGACAAACTTTGAAAATTCGACCCTTAGACGACCTTTGACTCCGGACGACCCAAGAAAAGCAAAGCCGTTTTATTTTTTCCACGCTCGACTCGTAATTCGGGCTTCCCGTCACCGAGTTTAAGCCAGATCGGACAAACTTTAAAAATTCGACCCCTAGATGACCTTTGACCCCGGACGACCCACGAAAAGCAAAGGTGTTTTATTTTTTCCACGCTCGACTCACATTCGGGCTTCCCGTCCCCGAGTTTAAGCCCGATCAGACAAACTTTGAAAATTCGACCCTTAGACGACCTTTGACCCCGAACGACCCAAGAAAAGCAAATCCGTTTTATTTTTTCCACGCTCGACTCGTATCCGGGCTTCCTGTCACCGAGTTCAAGCCCGATCCGACAAACTTTGAAAATTCGACCCCTAGATGACCTTTGACCCCGGAATACCCGACAAACGCTAACACGTTTAATTTTGGCCACGCTCGCCTCGCATCGAGCATTGTAATCACCGAGTTTAAGCTCGATCCGACCAACTTCCAAAAGTTGACCCCTAGATGACCTTTGACCTCATATGCTCTATTTTTTCCACGCTCGACTCGCATTTGGGCTTCCCGTCCCCGAGTTTAAGCCAGATCGGACAAACTTTGAAAATTCGACCCTTAGACGACCTTTGACCCCGGAAGACCCGAGAAAAGCAAAGCCGTTTTATTTTTTCCACGCTCGACTCGTATCCGGGCTTCCCGTCACCGAGTTTAAGCCCGATCGGACAAACTTTGAACATTCGACCCCTAGACGACCTTTGACCCCGGAAGACCCGACAAACGCCAACCCGTTTTATTTTTGCCACGCTCGCCTCGCATCGAGCATTGTGATCACCGAGTTTAAGCACGATCCGACCAACTTCAAAAAGTTGACCCCTAGATGACCTTTGACCTCGCACGCTCTAGCGAATGCGAACTCGCTCTTGCGGGGACCGAGCTGCACCCACCCACCGAGTTTGAACGCCGCCTACCGAGTTTGAACGCCGCCTGACCCCGGGAGGCGACGTAAAAGCGCGCACAGACAGACAGACAAACAAACAGACAGACAGCGAGTAGCGTATTATTATATAGATAGATAATTCTTGTTTCATGTAAGGTATAATATGGATTCGAGCTTTGCATCATTTGTTATATGCTGGACAGATTATAGTGGTTTACAATATGAAGAGGTTTTTTGCAAAAGGGCCTGCCATCCACTTTGGCTCTTATTGAGAAAAAGTTTAAAAAAACTGTTTCTAAATATTCAAGTTGAGCAATTGAAAAACTGAATGGATTATGAAAGAGGTACACTACATACTAATTTAAATTGAAATACATTCCAAATGTGCTAGTTTTCAAAAAAAATTAAATCATGTTTACATTTTTTGAAAATTTGGATGTAGGCCTAGGCCCTTTTGCAACAAAACTTCATCTGTTTGTACATAGAGAAAAAATACCACTAAAAAAAAATCATTTATTTTAATCATTTAAAAAAGAAGAAGTTTGATACAGAAATGTATAGGTCACAATCATGTTTCAAGGAAATGAAGTCATTTTTTTCTTCAAAAAGACCTACATCTCATTGTAAACAGCCATTGAAGTTGTTGTTTTGTTGCAAAAGGGCCTGTATCCCGATTTAATTCTGGACACAGGCCCTTTTGCAACAATTTCAATGGCTGTTTACAATGAGAAAAAAATGACTTTTTGAAAAATGACTTTGTTTCCTTGAAACATAAGATTTTTCCCTATACATTTCTATATCAAACTCATTTTTGAAAAAAAATGCACCATAGCCCTTTTGCAACAAAGCTCTTCATATATAGACATGTATTATGAGTTATGAATTTTCCCAAATTCTCAGCTGTAGTGAGCTTCTGCATCATTGATGCTCTCGTTAATAAATTGTTGTGGGATGTAAAGCAATAATAGTGTGGATTTCAAGAGGAGCTGATCATAAAATTACCACAAAACGTTGGAATTATGTGCATGACGATTGCTTTAATAATATACATCTAGTAGCTCTAAAGAAAGCAGTAATAAGAGAGGTTTTGGCAGCCATATTTGATTGATGCATTCATTTATATCTTCATTTTGATTATCAAAATAAGTATACACATTGATTTAAGCATTTGTCGATGTTTCTGATTAGATTTTAAAGGCACAGTAAGCTTTTATCTGTCAAATATCATGATTTTAGCAATTTTTGGACCAGTTCAAAAATATCTGCCGTCTGCGCATGCGCATATTTTCTCTATGTTTCATATGAATAAGTTCGGTGAATTAGTTACCTATCCTATGGAATCGCCCAAACTGGTTAAAGTTCTTAGATTATCCTAATTTATTTGATTTGCCGCAACATTAGTGACTCAGTGACTGGGAATTTGTCAGTGAAAATGGGCTATTTGAAATACTGATATTTGTATACTTTTTATTCAATTGCTTCCCCTTACTCTTTCCTTTTATACTACATATTTCAAATTACACATGGTCTAACTTATTGTCTTAGGTATCATAATTATGCAAAAAATTAATTGAATTTACCTCCTTCTGGTGTCATGTTATGCAATCTTCTTACAACGTGTCTCATACAAACAAGTCAAATTTCCCGCCAAATAACTGATTTAGCAGTGTCCCAAGTGTACTTACTTTAAGCTAATGCTATGACATCATTGTTCATACTTAGAAATCCAAAATTGTATTGTATGAGAGACAAAGGTTCATACTTTGTTTTGATCACACTATCTGTCAATAGAATCATTCATGCATCCCATACCATGATCACTTTCATTATTTATTGAACGACCCTCGTATGTGTGAACTTCGATGTCATAGCATTGTCTCAAAGTAAGTACACTTGGGACACTGCTAAATCAGTTATTTGGCGAGAAATTTGAATTGTTTGTATGAAACAAGTGGTAAGAAGATTGCATAACATGACACCAGAAGCAGGTAAATCTCAATTTTTTTCGCGTAAGTATGATAAAAAAAGACAATAACTTTAATCCCTGTGTAATTTGATATATGTAGGCCTAGTATAATGGGAAAAAGTAAGGAGAGGCAATCGAATAAAAAGTATACAAATATCAGTATTTCAATTTTCATTGATAAATGCCCAGTCAGTGAATCACTAATATTGCGGAATATCAAACCATTTAGGAAATTCCATATGATAGTTAACTAATTATCTGAACTTATTCGCATGAAACCTGCAGAAAATATGCGCATGCGCAGACGGCAGATCATTTTGAACTGGGCCAAAAAATGGCTAAAATCATGAAATTTACCAGATAAAAGCTTACTGTGCCTTCAAATTATAATCAGAAATAATGAAAATTGCTTAAATCAATGTGTAAAAGTATTGTGATAGTCAAAATGAAGATATACATGAATGTATCAATCAAAGATGGCTGCCACAACCTCTCTTATTACTGTTATCTTAGAGCTACTAGATATGTATTGTGTAAGTAATCTTACTTTTTGACATAAAATTTAAATCTAAGTTATTCCAATATGTTCCCTGTTTCGACACAGACTGTTAACACTATGGCGGCAGGAACTTAACAGCGTAGGCAGTAAAGATGCCTCTCTGTTTAAAGTATTACTACGCATGGCGAGATCCCAGCTGATTTGGTGCACGATAGCTTGGGGTATAGGCTTTGGAAGCTCATTATTTTCCTCTGTGAGTATATCGTAATAAACCAGGTTTAGGAGAATCCAAGTTTGATATGTTTGCTGTTACGCTTTCCCAGGGTCTGGTGAAGGGACACTCTTGGTTTAAAGTGTTACTATGCAGTGGCATAACTAGGGTCTTTAGGGCGGCATGAGGGGGACAGGCCTGTGATCAGGGGGAGAGGGGCATGGGGGGATTTGTTGGGGTGGGGGAGCCTTCCGGCAAGGGGGGGGGGGGGGGAATTAGACAACTGGTACGAACAAAATTGGATTGGATAATGATCTTTTACTTTTACAATCAGCAGCTTTATCTTTGTTATTGAAAGCCAATTATTTATTTATTATTTTAGAACATGTGTAGTACTTATTATTTTAACTTTTTGAATCCCTCTCTTTTCAGACATTTGTTATGCAGAAATTGTTACAGTACACTCAACAACCAGAAGTGGACGTAGCTTATGGACTCATGTTGGCGGCAGCAATGATTGGGCTGCAATGCATGTCTGCCCTGCTTATCAATCATGGATTTTACGTCGGTGTACGATTAGGTGGCAGAGTCAGAGCGGGGTTGATAACCCTTATGTATCAGAAAATAATCCGTCTACGAAGTCTAAAAGGGAAGTCTGTCGGTGAGGTGAGTCTAGTCTGTTAATCTTTCGAACTTTTTAAATCAATATACCAGTCCCGTATTGCAATAATAAAAAAAAAGTTGAACCCCGGGTCAAGTACAACTTACATATCGTCCGCCTGCTTCGATAATTGCCTAACTCACTTTTCAGCGAAATTGAGCTTTTTGCATAAATCATGACTTCATTACATTATGCTTGCTTACTTAATTTGGGCAGTGTCCCCGATCTACGATGGCTCTCCACACTTTTCGGTCCTTCATTGCTGTCTTTATGTTACTTGTCTCCAATCCTGTATCTTGCTTGAGTGAGTCAATGAATGTCAGAGCAGGTCTTCCTGGCTTTCTTCTGCCATGTTTGGGGGTCCAGTGCACCAGTTCGGAGAACTCTTCACTTCTGTAACAGTGGCCAGCAAACCTTGTCCGTCTCTAATCTTCTGGCTTATTTGGGGAGATCACCATACAATTGGGTATTTGGTATGTGTTATTTCCAGTTGACATTGAGTACTGCGCTCAGTAATTTCCAGTTGACATTGAGTACTGCTCTCAGCATTCTGGTGTAGCAGCCATCAAGCTCTTTCTGTAACTTGGGAGTAATGGTCCAAGCTTCGCAACCATATAATAGAACCTACTCTACTGTAGAGGCAAATACGCGAAGTTTGAACTTCCGAACGAGAGTTGACTTCCATATTTTGGTCACTTTTACTATGTATGCTCTCCACGCTGCTGCTTTGCGTTGTTTAATGTCCTTGGCTGTACTCTCCATCCAGGCATGTATAGATCCCTTCTGACTTATGGTTGTCTTGCCAGCATTCATTTTCAGACCGACCTTTGCTACTGATGACTCAACTCTTTGCAGCAGATCTTGTGGTTGCAGAAGTGTCTCTGACAACATGCGATGTCATCAGCGAAGTCAAAGTCTGTCACCACCTCTGGCTCTATCCGCCTACTTCTACACCTGTCAAGATGGAAACCTAGCTCTTCTTCTCTTCCTTCTATGGCCATTCTCAAGGCAAAGTCCAGCACAATCACAAACAAATATGGGGCGAGTGTGTCTCCCTGTAGAACTCCAGCCAAGATTTCAAACTGTGCAGTCTCTCCATCGGGAGAAATCACCTTAGCCATGGTATTCTCATACATTCCTCCGATGGCTTTGACGACCTGCTTTGGTAGTCCATAAGCTTGCATTTTGCCACGGTGGATAGTGTCAAAGGCCTTTCTATAAAAGCAATGTAGGTGATTACTTTGATTAGACTGTTGGCCTTCTTCTATGAGCCTCCTCAGTGCCAGTATGTGGCCCGCTGTTGTCCTTCCTACCCTGAAACCGTTTTGGTTGGTTCTCAAATGAAGATGTGTGCGCAAGAAGTCAATAAGTCCATTTTTGGCCAAATTGAGTTAAACATGGTTTTGAGCAGCTTTAAGGGGTAAGAAACATGGGAATATTACTGATTTTTAAATTTGAGAGTTTTAAATATGTTTTTATGGGGGGGGGGTCCAATTAGCACGGTCACCAATGTGAGTGCAAGAAGTATGTAAGTCCACCCATTATGGTGTTTCTAAAACATGAACCAAAGTAAATTATCGATGGCATTGCACGGTGTTTCTAAAACATGAACCAAAGTAAATTATCAATGTTATTGCACAAAACATAAATTTGTGTTGCACTTAAAAGTCAAAATAGATTAATTCGTTAATGGCCCATTATATTAAACAACTTAAATGGGGAAAATATGTCGTTTTATCATAAATATGTGTTTATGCTATAAGAGAGTCTGGAAACACTGTTCGTAACTCCACAAAATAGAGCCAATTTTCCTGTCATTTTTCTTGTTTGTCTTTACCATGGTAATAAGGGGTCTAATTCAACCAAACTAACTTCCAATTTCATTGAATTACACTTTAATTGCTAGAAATGTAATTTAAATAAATGTTAGTATTACTTGCTCAAGGCTTGAATTATTTTTGGCAAGATTTGTTATGAATTGGTAACATAAAAAACTCTGTACAAATCCTATGGTGCCAACGTGAGCGCAAGAAGTGTGTAAGTCCAAAATCAATAAATTTATTAATATTGATCAATAAACAATGTAATTGTTTTTCTTTCAGATTGTGAATCTCTGTACCAATGACAGTCAACGAATATTTGACTTGTGCATGTTCGGATGCCTCGGTGTGGTAGGACTTATCATGAGTCTAGCAGCAGTGGGCATATCCTATGTTATCATGGGTTGGGGAGGCGTTGTGGGATGCGGAGCCTATATACTCTTATATCCATTACTAGTAAGTAATATGATTATTCCTAAATAGGATAGGACTTATCGGAATGTGCAGCGTATATACTCTTCCATCCAATACAAGTAAGTAATATGGTAGGACTTGTCAAGAGTCTAGCAGCATTGGGCATTTCCTATGTAATCGTGGGATGGTGAGGTGTAGTGGGATGTGGAGTGTATACTGTTCTATCTAATACGAGTAAGTAATATGATTATTCCTATATATGGTAGGACTTGGCAAGAGTCTAGCAGCAGTGGGCATATCCTATGTTATCATGGGCTGGGGAGGTGTAGTGTGTGGAGCCTATCTAATACAAGTAAGTTATGATTATTCCTTGTCTTGTCGAGAGTCTAGCAGCAATGGGCGAAATCCAATATATCCAATACAATCACTTTATATGGTAGGACTTGTTGAGAGTCTAGCCACTGTTGGTATATAATATGCCAGAAGTTTTCAATAGGGGACTTGCATGCCATATCTGGCACTTTAAGCAATGATCATAGTCTCTGAACAGCTGATAAAAAACATAATATAAAACATAATATACAGAAAAAGGGTTATTTATTTTCATCTTGATCAGTGCATCTCAATTACTGAGATGGTATCTCCAACATTTTGGTATCCACAATGATTAATGCTGGGAATTATTCCAGTTTGAACCATCCAGACAACAGCCAGGCAATATTTTTTTTATAACCATTGTTGGATTTCTATGTATCCGCACTATAACAAGATATAAACTGCTCAAAAAAAGTTTGGAATATTTTTTCACTCACAATTTTTTCAAATATCTCGGGATATGTGTAATATATCATTTAAAAGCTGATGTGTTTATCTTTACAATAATATCCAATTTGAAGCAATCCCTTGTTCCAGTGCTCAGCCACATGCTTGAGAACATGGGGAGGTCGCAATCTGAAAGTGCCAAAATCAACACTATTTTGTGCTTAAAAATCAATAGATCATCACACTTCACTGTAGTGGTCAATGTAACACTTCATTGCAAAGACGACAAAGATGTTCTTTTGAGCACGAAATAGTGTTGATTTTGGCACATTCAGATTGTGACATCCCCATGTTCTCCAGCAAGTAGCTGGGCACTGGAGCAAGGGATTGCTTCAAATTTGGTACCATTGTAAAGATGAACACATCAGCTTTACATGGATATATAACACTTATGAACATATCCCGCGATATTTATAATTCTTATATATTGGGCGTGGTTTAAAATGTCAACCCATAATATCCATCAATTTCATTGGTTCTGTGGTTAGTTTTGTTGGATACGTGCTATAGATTACCAGACCGCTAATCTATGGATCTGGGCGGGGCTTAATTCACACCTTTGATGATGCCGGAACTACATTTAAAAAACATCGCCTCGTCAATAATTGTAAACAAATATTCCAAACTTTTTTTGAGCAGTTTAGAATTATTCGGAATGGTATGGAGAGGTGACCTTTTATGGTACACAGACATTTAATGTAAGTGATTAGCATTGAAGTACATATAACGTTCTTGAACAATACTATTATATATCCATCAATAGGTGGTGTGCTCCAGGCTGATTAGTTACTACCGCGAACGAAGCATCTCGATCACTGACAAACGAGTGGGTCTAATGAGTGAATTCAACACATGCATTAAGCTTATCAAGATGTATGTCTGGGAAAAACCATTTGCAGAGAAAATAAGAAGTAAGTCAGTCGATCGATCGATCAATCAATCAATCAATCAATCAATCAATCAATCAATCAATCAATCAATCAATCAATCAATCAATCAATCAAATCAATCAATCAATCAATCAATCAATCAAATCAATCAATCAATCAATCAATCAATCAATCAATCAATCAATCAATCAATCAATCAATCAATCAATCAATCAATCAATCAATCAATCAATCAATCAATCAATCAATCAATCAATCAATCAATCAATCAATCAATCAGAAACAAATGGATTCTTAATTATCATCGTTCTGGCTATGAAACATTCAAACATTTCAATTCTTTGCATTCCTCTAAATTGGGATGGTATACGGTGACCAAAGTTTATGGTTTGTGTGCACAATACAAGTTTAAATCGGTCGGACATTAGATCCTAGTCTAAATGAAGAACAATTCTTCTGTAATGATCATTCTTAAACAGCTAAGAAATTTAAGCAATCTCATTGGTTCTCAGAGAAATCGGCGACATCTAGATGAGACAATAGAACACGGGGAGGTGGGGCTTACGTTTTAACAGTGCGTCCGACCTTCACAATGCGTGGTTTGCTTCATAACGCGCGCTTCTGCAGTGCGTCTTTAGCGCTCCTGCGTTAGTGCCGGCGCCGCGACGCTTATGCATGGTTTAATCATCGCATGTGATTGGATGGAATGTTTGTGGGTTATTCGATCCTAGCAGGGGTAAAAGTTGTCAAATGTGGACAATAAAATGTTCTTATTTCTTTGATAAATGTCTAAAATTATGATTGTTTAAGAATGCGTAGAACAACTCCGCCTGCGGCGTCGTTGTTCTACTTAAAATAATACTATCGTCCGCATTTATGTCAGACAATATAACACGGGTACGGTCTAAAAACAATACCTTTATTCTCTAATTTCATTCTGTTGTATCAGGCTGATATGACATGTATATAATATGGAATGGCTTTGAGTATGATACAAGAATATATTTTTATAGCGAGTGCAATATATTCTTGTACACACTTGAATAAGACATTCAATAACATTATTATTATTATTATAATTTATGACAGAATGTCATATGACAGACTAACCTTAATCTCCTGGAGATTGAAATGCTGATCTCAAAATTGTACCGATGCGCATCATCTGTGCATATATACTTGTGCGCCCATCTTCTGCGCCGCACAAACAATATCGGACGACAATATATTTTGAATATTGGTCGCATTCGGGTACTTAGGTTGAACAATATTCAATACACAGTTTTATTGTACCATTAAAAAGCCTAATGTTAGGGCCAATATATATTATTATTAATTTATTAGGTACAAATGTACATTGATAATGCAGAATGAGCCCATTTAAAGCATAAAAGGTCCATTCTTGGAGGACTATTCTTCATTTAGACCAGGTAGGTTTACAATGTTTTGTGCATATGAATCAACTATAACAGATAGATAATTGTACTCATATATTCTTGGTAGGAATATGCCACTTGTGAAATGAAAATGGACCCTAAAATTATACTTCTCGAAGAATAGAGACCCATATTTTAACCTGAGAACTGACATTGCACTAGGGCTGTCATCGACATGGACTATATCAACATTATATCAAAATTGCTATCAATCCCAATATGTCGATATTCAAATTTGAATGTTGATATATTGTGTATAAAGGCGGTATACGTTCTAAACGTCTACAAAGTTCGCTAAATGGCTGAATGCGAATGCAACCCCTATTAAAATGTATAAACCATTAAATTTGCCGTTAAAACAAAACAAGCTTGCTCATTTCATCCTAACATTGCAGCATTTAACAATCATACGCAATTGCTATCGTCTTTTTCATTAGTCGCCATCATGTTTTTTTTATTCTTCCCACAATTCTTTGCTGTTTGCTTAGTCTAAATCCTCAGTCGTTTAACAATGTCGATATAATATAATAGGTTATAGAGGCCGATGTTGGTGGGGCTGTTTCTACCGTGTAATTTAGGCATTTACCATTTATTTCTAGAAAAGTTATTGTAATCATTTTGATATTTTGAAAGAGAATTGGCAAGTTTCACATTTTTTCAGGGTGATTTTTGTTATAAAAGATGTAGAAAATTGGCGAAGTAATAATTATATTTATGTTTATACTAAAGGTTTTGAACTTGTGTAGATTGACATAGTGCTATTTTCGATACTGCGGTCATCTTTATTTTATACCACGGACCTTAATTTTGTTACGACGATCGGTATGATATTTGGTTCATAAAACATGAAAAAAAAGATCTCGGCAGCCCTACATTGCACATAACAGAATAGTAACATTTTATAAATACGATCCATTGATTTTTTTTTTGAATGATTTTTATTTAAAAATCTGTTATAGAAAAAAGTGTGTATTTGACCAGTTTTTGACAAAACCCCCAAATAAAGCACAACCGGTGTAAAATGATAAAGTGAGAAATCAGCAGTCTTAATTGGGCTGAGAAATAAAATTGGGTTTCACATCCCTGGGTGAAATTGTCTCTCAGATGAACTTTGTAATGCTTCATAATTTCAGCCTTATACTGTTCATCTGTTCAAATGCATGTCTGAACCTCCGTTCCTAGTCCTAAATTTCTAGATGTTTTTTAGAATTTTTTATGTATGCTTTTTGGTATTGATTCATGATTTGTACAATTGCAGGCATACGGAATAACGAGCGGGGTGCGCTGGAGAAGGTTGGATATATACAGAGTCTGTGTATGGGTGTCGTGCCAGTGGCCCCCATACTAGCCAGTGCTTTGGCATTTATTCTGCATACAGCTCTTGGAAATCAGCTCAATACGCCACAGGTATGCATAGATGGTCGGTGTGTTTGACTTTAGAGCCCATTAGCATTTATTCTGCTTTTAGAAATCAGTTTTAAGCACAACAAGTTATGCAAAATAGTTTAAATTAACTTTTTAAACAAATTTCCAATAACAATATTTTCAATAATCTCAGGATTTGTTCATATTCTGTTCCATGGAAAGCTGATGTGTTCAAGCTTCATCTTTCCAATGATACCAAATCTGTAGCAATTACTTGTTTAAGAGCTCAGCCACGTGCTTGGAATATGGGGAGGTCTCAATCTGAATATGCCAAAATTATCACTATTTTGTTCTCAAAAGTCAATAGAGCATCTCTCTCTATAACATAGCAAAAAATGTTGTTTTAAAGTTTTAAACAATGGGGGGTTCTTAAGTACCTTGCTTAAACATTGTGTGCATATTAAAACAATCGTTTTAAGTAAGGCAATACTTGAACCATGCTAGTTTTGTTTTATACAGCCTTTTCCAGTGTAGCTGTTAATGTGACACTTCATTGAATAGATGACAGATGTGTTCTTTTCAGCATGAAATATTGGTGGATTTGGCACATTTTGAATGAGACCTCCCCACATTCTCAAGCAGGTGGATATGTGCACTGAAACAAGTGATTGCTACGAATGAGCTATCTTTGGAAAGAGGAACGCACCAGCTTTTCATCGATGCGAAACACAGTGTGAATATATAGCAAAATATCCGAAATATTGTCACGAAATATCCGAAAAATTGGTGATTGAAAACAAATTTCTGAATTTCTTTGAGCAGTTTATGTGGACGTATTTATAGTAGAATCCATTATGTGTAGACACTTCGATGTTTTCCAAAAGGTACACACATTCAGTTTGTAGAGAGAAGCACTCTTACTTTTCGTTAAACTTAAGACTGGGGTTTTGTTGTTTTTGCATTTCTTAGTTTTGGTGATATTAGCCATCCCCTCACTCCCCCTCCCCTTCTCCCTTCTCCCTCCCTGTTCTTGCATACAAGATGCACCTGAAAGTTGATGTCAGATTCTCAAATATTTGCAGTCATGCACTTTAGCTTGGTGGTGCTTCAAGTCTGATAGCTGAGGCATATTAGACAAATTGCTTCATGATCAGTGGAAGGAGTCAGTGTTTATCCCCTCAGTAGCGGGACAGGGTCTAATTACAGGCAATAAAGCATTTTTAAAAGCTAGACAGTCCAGTGTTGTAGTCGAGTCCACCCTATCGGAGTCCGAGTCCTTACCTCCCGATTCCTTACTGTCCGAGTCCGAGTCCGAGTCCGAGTCCGAGTCCAAGTCCGAGTCCGAGTCCGAGGTCTGTGTCCTTCAAAAGGGGACTTGAGTACTCCATCACTGCTAAACACATACTTATCGCTTTTCTAATCAGGCTTTTACCTACATAACATTTTTGAATGATATTAGACTGTTCGGAATACCACTATCCTCTAAGGCTCTTGCTGAGACATTAGTGTCGATGCCCCGGATTAAGGTAATTATGTCTCATAATGCTTGAGGTTATTCATTTCATCCCTGTTTTGCTGATGCAGGCGTTCACCTGTGTGGCGTTTTTGAATTCAATTAGATTTATACTTGTTGGTACACCACATGCTGCTAAAGCCATGGCTTAAACACTGGTTGCCATGCCCCGTACCAGGCGCGGATATAAGGGGGCCCCTCCTCCAAACAAAAAGGGAAAAAAGGGGGAAAAGAAAGGGAAAAAAGAAAAGAAAGGTGGGCGGGGGAGGCATGCGAGGGACATAAGAACGTTTGGAGTTTATTGGACGTCGGTCAGGTCATACATACACGTACGTTGACGAGAAATCTGATCTTTTGGAGGTAACTAATATAACTTCTTTCTGGCATAGGCCTATATAAAAAGCCAATATTGATCGGAAATAAAGTGATTGCTTTTCAATCAAATATTGGTCAAAAGTACACACCAAATCGCACCAAATGGGTTCGAAAATTGAAATCAAGAATATATCAGTATATGAAGAGCTTTGTTGCAAAAGGACCACCAGACCACCCGCCATGTTACTCATTTTGCATTAGTAAATTTGTATTGACAAGTCCATGGAATTAATCAAATTATTGTATGGCTATGTTCATTGCTGTTTCTATGACTTGGATAGTGCATCCATGCACGCCAATTGATGCACCAACAATACAATCAACATTCCACATAATGAATAGCCATCAATTCAATAATGCAAAATGAGTTAAAAGGCAGAAGTGGATGTAGGCCCTTTTGCAAAACAGCTCTTCATATGCTCAACTTCTTTCGTGCATTGATAAAAAAAGTGATGGCTTTTCAATACAATATTGGTCAAACGTATACACCAGATCGCACATAAGTTCGAAAATTGAACATTTTTCTAATTCTGATGGGGGCACATCCCTCCTCAGACACCCCTGTCAGAGCATAGCTTAGAGGGGGGTGCTGTGCACCGCGTGGTGGATAGTACCAGCTCATTTATATGTATTTGGGCGCCACTTAAAAATTGAGGTACTGTATCTGTACTCTTTCTTTATCTTCTATCAAACCCATCTACAAAATGTTTCTTCTCTTACAGTTTATACATGCTACAATCCCCAGACTTGGTCAGTAGAAATCCCCTACCTGACCGTCACATAAAAACTAAACAGTTTCGGGTGAAAGGTCACATAGGGTCACTTAGGGGTCAAAACATGATTTCCACTTAAAACGTCCTTGCAATTTAGTGAAATAACCTAGGATCGTCAGATTCGGTCACGATATTCATTATGACCGTACCCATATATTGTAAAATGTTTTTTAAAATCAAAAAGAAATTGGGGTCGCTAGAGGTCAAAATTTTGAAACATCACTTAAAATGCTTCTAATGTCTTAGAGGAAATTACTGATGACTGTCACAATTAATCAAAAGATTCCTTTGGTCCATGCACATATAAAAACTACAGCGATTAAAATTGACGTGTCATATAAGGTCACTAGGGGTCATTACTCATTGACCTATACAGGGGAAATTTTAAGGCATTCTCCAATTTTGATCGGGTTTGTTGCATCTTATGTCTTTTGATAAGAAAAGAAAAAAGTCAATAATGACCTTGGGGTCAAAGATCACAGGGGTCACTAGGGGTCGAATCGTGATTTTCACTTAAAGCGCCCTTGCAGTTTATAGTGAAATGATCATCAAAATCGGTCAACATATTTCTTATGACCGAAAGCATTATATATAATAGTTGGGTCACTAGGGGTCAAAATGTAAATTTTCAATCCGTTCACTTAAAATGCTTCTTGTCGCAGAGAAAATGACTGCTGACCATCATAATCATAAAATCATAATCATTTTTCCATTTTTTTAAATATTATTTGTGTCGGAAACGTTTGATTAAAAAAGAAAAATCCCAGGAAAGGTAAATATATGAATCATAACCTGTCACATTACCTATTGTTTGATCAGTTCCAAATTGGCGAAGCCTCATAACAGCAGCGAATGAATATAGAAGGACGCAGGCACAAATGAAGGCAACTCACACACTGTGCATCATATTCGTGATGCGTGCGTACCCCAAAATATGCATGTGTATGGCCATGCTCACACGTGTATAACTTTTGCGCATGGAGAGATAAAATCCGAATATATCTTGCCAATGTAGAGCTGATTAAACTATAGCAATCTGATTGATAGCAATATAATTCATGAATCATAGCAAACTTCTCCCGGTTTTAACCATTCTGGGACACACTGTATAAGGCCATATGTAATATTAATCATTATTTTTCGGTATTATCAATGATAATGATCGTTTGTCATTTCATCAATCTAACATATGCACCGTCCTTCTACTTTAATTATTAAATGATGGATGATTTACAAATTTCATCATAGTGGTGCTTAACATCATAAAACTGTGTGTCAGGGGTTATGAGTTGACAATACTTAACTGATCATGGACGAGAGCCCCATTTCGTTCCCACAAAAGGGGCTATGCATCCACGGATATTCCAAATCTCTCTCATTCTTAATTTTGTTTTCTTTAGGATTTATTGTTGATGGAAGAAATTGAACATATTGAAGACCATCCCCAGGACCCAGATCATGCCATAGTTCTTGACAAAGCCACGTTTGCTTGGGATAAAGAGGTCACACCTGGCACTAGCAATCAAGATGTCCTACTGAATGGAGAAAGTAGCAACCAAGTCACTACACTAAATGATATTGAAATTATTGTTCAAAAGGTAAGCTTTAAAGATTCAGTTCTGTCATCTTTTGGCCCATCTGTCATCTCAAGTAGACCTGCCAGTGTTTTTTCCAGTTTCTCCCATCATTTGCCAGTGGCATAACTACATACGGCACTGCCGAGGCGAAGCAGGGTCTGCCCGACCCATTGTGGTCCCCAAAACAAAAGAGGGCGCAACATCCCACATGGGTGTGATTTCATGATCCCATCTTTCATCAAATTTCAGTCAGGAACATTGGATGGAACATAGCGAACTATTTTTCTGAACAGTTTTTTGTGCAGTACCGCTTGCGGTACTGCACAACTCCGCTTGCATTCCCGCAAAGCGGGAATGCAAGGCCCGCTTGGTGTCTCCGCTTGCGGATATGCACACATTTATTGGCATTGCCGCAAGCGGACCAAACACCCGCTTGCGGGGATACACTTATTTGTTCACATCGCCGCTTCGCGGACTTGTCGCTTTTGGATCGCTTTTCCCCACGCGGCAATGCACACATTTATTGGAACTTCCGTAAGCGGAGCCAACTACCCGCTTGCGGGGTTACCATTATTTGTTCACATCTCCGCTTCGCGGGATTGTCGCTTTTAGATTGCTTTTCCGTGCGTGGAAATGTCCATATTTGATTGTACCTCCTCTTGCGGGGTTACCATTATTTGTTCACATCTCCGCTTCGCGGGATTGTCGCTTTTAGATTGCTTTTCCGTGCGTGGAAATGTCCATATTTGATTGTACCTCCTCTTGAGGGGTTACCATTCCGCTTCGCGGAATTGTCGCTTTTAGATTGCTCTTCCGCGCGCGGAGTCATCGAAATAATCATCCAATGTCCGCTTGCGGGGATACAATTATTTGTTCACATTTCCGCGATATTGATTCATTATAATGCTCCTCGGTATTCATGTTTGCATTCATTTTACCAAGCGTTCTCCAATATTACAAAACTGATAGGCCTACTTCATAATACATACAAACACCACATCCGAAGATGAAACTAAGGGTTACGCATCACATACCAACATATTATAGTGGATCGCATAGGCGATTCAATAGGGAACTTGACCAATTTAAATAATAATATTAATAGTAGGCCTATAATATTTAAATATCTGTATTCCATTGGGTATATACCCGGGGGTTATAGGCCTGTGTGATATAGTTTTTGTGCAGGAGACAACATTTCTATTCTGTGACCATGGTGACTATTCACCTGCATGACCACTTAACCTCCTCTTAAGCTGTGGATTACTATGGAAGCTGTGAAACACTATTGTCTATTCAATCTATTGAAATAAAATTTGACTGTGTTGTAAGAACACATCCTGTCGTCTATTGAAATACAACTTGGCTGCGTAATTACAATCAATAGGCCTACAGGAGACAACATTTCTATTATGTGACAATGGTGAGTGGTGACTATACACCTGAATAAATGACCACTTAACCCCTTAAGTTGTGGATTACTATGGAAGCTGTGAAACACTGTCTTTTATGTCTATTCAGCCTATTGAAATAAAATTTGACTGTGTTGTAAGAACACATCCTGTCGTGTATTGAAATACAACTTGACCGTGTAATTACAATCAATACAACCACGTGATAATTTTGTTCTGATAAATCGATAGACATGTTGTTATTTTCTCCTGACCAAAGTAAAAGAAGAGGGATTATCTTTTTTTATTATATCATGCTACCCTTACATTTCCCAGGGACCGATAATTATTTTTAAAAATCGGCTTTTGTAATTTATATAACATCGTATTATTTGTCAACCAACATCATAATAACCCCTACTGTATTTAAAGTAGTATACATTTAAAAATATTTAAACCAATGAAGAGTTTGTATATGCAAAGCGTGTTAAGTCCACACATGAGAGATGCATTAAAATAAGTACAAACATGCCTAGTATTTGTTAAGTAATCCTTGCGATGGACAATGAGTTAGGAAAGGTATCTGAAAAATAAACATAATATTGGTTAAAACCAGTCCTATACTATCGCGTGGAAAGTGTTACGGCATTGGTTTATGAAATGAACTCTGATACGCTTTTAGATTAGGGGAGTAATGAAAAGTAAGTTACAATGACAGTAGCTAATGAATGATTATCTGGGACTAATATATCTAAAATATATTAGTCCCAGTGATGTTATTAAGATGAGAATTAGTGGGAATTTTCTGAATTTGTTCAGTTTTTATAACACTTTATTTGTTAACAAGAGCTAATTGTTTCTTAAAATAGTCCCCTTAGTCAGAAAGTTATTTTATTAATACAGTGTTTCTAGAAAAAGTATACACAATTGAAAAAACATCATTTCCCATCTCATAGGCCTACCTACTATAATTTAAGATGGGCAAAAATGTTGGGAAACTAACTAGTTATTTTAGTCCAAGCATAAATTTCCATTTTTCAAGCATAAATTTCCATTTTTATATTTCAGTTCAGTTTTTAATTGTCTCCATTGTCTCCATCCCAATTTAAATGCAATAACAATTATATAAAATAACTGCTAGAGATGCAGGTGGATGCCATTTAAAACGCATAGTTTGAGGAAGATGGATCCATAAGTTACAATAATGACAATTACAAAATATTGAACATGATATTTATAAATAACAATAGGCCAAATGGATGAATTATTAATTTGTCCAACGAAAACTTATTTTGAAATTGAAACAAAATGATTTTGAAGTTTTAGTGAATGTAATAGCTCTTATAAGAGGATATGATTATCATTATCATTGTCATCGTGCTTTCCAATATACATGTTGTGATTTTATCTGTTTTATATCTTATGTATTTTGATATGAATGACATTATTTTTAAGTATTACAGGGCCCCGAGTAAAAACAGCTTGTTGATTCGGGCAACTTTTTGGGTAAAGAAAACTAATAATAACTTTAAAATAAAATAAAAAATATTCAAGTTTCGTGTGTATATGAATGTAAACTCACAAACACCCACACAGAAATTATAGAGGGCGCACCATAGGCCTACTGTCCTGCCCTGCCCTGAACCCTCTGCGAATAGACATTTTTTGCGCGCTACACGCGTATTAGTTTCACTGATTATTTATTATTCAAGCTTAACGAGATGGCTTCAATCAAGAACGTTTTTCTAAACCTTTATTTTTACATATAGCAAATTTTGGCGCGTTCCTCGCCAATTATTTTCATCCTACTTTGTTATTCAATTGGAACAAGATGGCTTTAGAAACGTTTTCTGGACCTTTTTAGTGTTAAAATAGACATTTTTGGCGCGCTACGCGCAAATTAGTTTCATATTATAAGTCAAACTTAACAACATGGCTTCAGGAACGGTTTGTTAAACTCCCTGTTAAACCTTTTTTTGACAATAGCCAACATTCCAAAAAATCCAATCCAAGCCAAAAATCCAAGGGGGTACATCCCCTCAGACTCGTTACCGCGGATAGCGGCGAGAACCAATGAAATTTATTTGTAAGCCCCCCGGGTAAAAAAATCCTGTGCACGCCTATGGTATATACAACGTTTTAAAAATGTATCGAAACAACTTTTGGGGCACCCTGTTCTTTGCAAAGAATAGATCAGTCCGTGGATATTATTAATCATGACAGGTTATCAATATGGCCGTGTGTTTTGAACTCGCCACCCTTACCGTTGCATGTCCAGATTTTTAAATTTTACACCATCTGAGATTCGAATTAACATATCGCAATAACTATTTGTTCTACCCCATAAAAAGTATATATTTTCTGAACGGTAATCTCACAAGGAATCCAAATATGCTATTGGAATTTAGATAATACCTGATGGTAACATGTTGTGATTAAGAATGTTAAAAAATTATCGATTTCTTTCATATTTTGATTTAAGCTAAATAATAATTTCATACCTATCCCAATCATAATTTTACTGTGCATATTTAAGTTCCTCATGCAATTACCCATCAGAACATAATAGTTGTTAATGGTAAACATGTTGAAATATACTATATCGAGAAGTAAATGAGCACAAACGTTTAAATTTCATATTTATTAGAGTTTAAAAGTATATTTTTTTTGGTATGCACCCTATCCTGATTTAAACGGCATTTTTGAATTCCCCTATTTGAGAGCTTTCCAAAAATGTATAATTTTGCTATCATCGGTTAAATATTTCTTTTGTTATAGTCATGTATGTAAAACCGATGAATTAGGGCAAGTTCACTGTGTAGCGAATAGGGAAAAAGCCAAGGACAACGCAATCGATTCATGATTACAATTGTTGCACAATAGTTGTCACATTTGTTGAAACAGAATCTTGTAGAATATAAAATAATCTATAAAATGAGAGCAAAATCATGTTTGTACCATACAGGGATGAGGAGCTATAGTAAATTGAACGTAGAATTGGGAACATTTTCTATATTCCCCATAGAGATTGCACACAGCGCCGCCGCCACCGCCGCCGCCGCCACCGCCACCACCCCTGACTTTCACAACATAATCAATCATATCTCAGCCAAACATTTATAGAAATACCTGATCTATTTACACAATGTAGCTAGATAAATAGGCTTTCACATGACACCTCAACCATAGCTCTACCACATTTAGTTGTTGAGTTAATAGAGAGATATGGATGATTCGTCACCAAAAATGCAACGCCACCACCCTTTTTGGGTGGTGAGTTCGAAACACATGGCCATATACATGACACAATTTAGGATATCAATACATGGATTAGGATTAGGAGACACATTGCAAAGATCACAAATGTCAATTTGTTTATTTAAACTTGGATTATTATTTCGTATTATGAACAGATTATAGACATGACACGCGCCGAAAATTTAGGATATCAATACGTGGATTATGATTAAGAGACACTTTAAATCGCAATGTGTCAATTTGTTTATTTGTACTTGGATTATGATTAGTCTGTCAATAGATGTTACAAGCCGAAAAAAGTATCAATGCATGGATTATGATTAAGAAAACTTTGTAAAGATCGTGATGTAATGTGTCAATTTGTTAATAAATGAAAAGGTGGACTAAAAATGCTTCACTTATAGGCCACGAACAAAATAAATCCTGTTCTACGGGCAAGCGGACCGCTCAGGTTGGGTCAGTCGGTCGGGTTTTTTCTTTCCTTTTTTCTTTTTCCCGCATCAAAATGAACGTATGTCGCCGTAATTAGATATGCCAACAACAATATTTGTGTCGGTATTCATATTTGCATGTGACATTTTTTTCACGATTTCAAAAAAAAATGGGTTGGGCCTGTAGAAACTGGGTTTCTTTTTTTCGTCGCCCTATCACAATTTTGGCAAAGTTTAAGTTGACATGGATTAAAAAGCTCGCGGATTCAGAATATAACACATGAACAAATATTCCTATTTCTTTATTGAACAAAAAAAAGACATGGTTGAAGTTAAATATTTTCAAATGCCGAGTTTTTAGAATACCGCAATTTTGAAACCCCAAAATACAGAAACTATTAACGAAATAGAAAACTGGGAGATATGATATGGAATATTGAGTGTAGTTTGAGCAAGGGTATAATACATTACTTTAAGGAATTGATAAGATAAAGAATAGGTATTATTTATGTATCACAATTATTCAAAGATAGGGAAGTTCGG
Source organism: Ophiura sarsii (assembly GCA_035610835.1). Taxonomy (NCBI): domain Eukaryota; kingdom Metazoa; phylum Echinodermata; class Ophiuroidea; order Amphilepidida; family Ophiuridae; genus Ophiura; species Ophiura sarsii. Next base: position 36,525,582 of record CM069453.1, on the reverse strand, counting down.
GGATTGTAATCTTCTATTAAATGAATATTATGTGATCTTTTCCAGGGGGCGCCCTCTGTCCATGATTTGTTTTTAGAAAGTATATTTTCTTGCAGAGTTACATTTCTATCACATTGCATAACATGTGTATATCTATTTGATAAATACTACTTTATGAAGTCTGATTATGATCCGATGGCGAACTTGCCCCGGCCTATGGGCATGATGGGCGAGCTACCCCACCCTCCAGGGGTGGTGCATGCGCACCCTTTTGAGACACTGTCTTGATTTCCTACTTATCACTTTACACTAAGGTTTAGGGTATTGAAATTGTGGTCGTACGTAGCCAAGATACCAATCTTTTTTTTAATCTTTCATAGGTCGGTCCAATCATTCTTTAAAACTGACGTCTCGAACCCATTTCAAATGAAAACGGGCAAACACTCCCCACTCTCCCCTGTGGTGAAATGTTTACATTTGATGAAATAAAATTAGTTTTGTTCATAAAGCTAATTGCAATACATAGCTGTAAGCATGCGATACCTATACGTTTGTGGTAAAATAAAAGAGGCGTTAAATCGGATCGACGATATGACATAAATAACCAGCTTATTTTAGGGGCCTATAATTATCCTTTTAGCTGCAAGTTACAAATGTAATGATTCAGCATAATTATAATAACCGTGATATGTATGATGCACATTGAAATATTCGGTATTGCAATGTGTAATTTAGTATTTTGAATGATTTGATTTGAAACTTATATTAAAGGAATATTATGTGATCTCTTCCAAGGGGCGCCCTCTATCCATGATTTTTTTTAGAAAGTAGATTTTCTTGCAGATTTACATTTTTGATCATAAATCCCCTATAGGCCTACTATATCCCGAGTCACAGAGCGATACGATTCCTAATTACTTAAACACCATGGTTTTTAGGGGTTGAAAGTAGATTGTTCGCTAGCTAGTTTATTTTCATTCTAAAAACATAATTTTGTAATTAGGAATGGTATCGCTCTATATTCATGATTTATGATCAGAAATGTAGGCTGCAAGGAAATCTGAAATCTGCTTCCAATTTTTTTCCAGGATTGAGGGCGTGTCCCCTGGAAAAGATCACATAATATACATGTAAGATTAAATATGTAAGGGTGCGTTCGTTACTAAGGAAGCAAAGATGTATTTATATTGTTGAAAATTACGTAAAAAAATACAGGGCCAGTAAATAAAAAGTGTACTCAACTTTGAGATTTTATATCTTAGTAAATCTGTCTAAAAAATGCACAGATTATTTATTGAGGCAGACGTAGACGGCTCAAATGATATTATTTTTGTTGAAATTTGTCGTGGTAATTTTGCGTAAAAATGAACATTTTATAAATCGAACACGATTTGCGATATTTTGATTTATAAGATCTATTGTATTTCACTATTGAAAACGGTCCACACTCTCCGAGCTGAATCCGACTATCACAAAAACCAGAATGTTTGTTGTTGTTGTTGCTAAATGCAACTATTTTGTCATTATATCGCATTTAATGTTTGAGAAAATATCTGAGAATGTTGATTTGTCTTTGTTAGTTAGCTATTATGTATCATATATGAATCCACTTGTTAAATGCATATTATGTCATCTTTTCCATGGGCGCCCTCTATTCATGATTTATTGCAGATTTACATTTCTGATCATAAATTCATAAATCAAAAATATATTCTGAGTTTCAGAGCGATACGATTCCTAATTGTGGTTTTAGAGTGAATTTAGAATGAAAAATAAGTTGTCGCGCAGACTAATAAAATATTGGGATTCTTTTTGCTAGTGATAGTGAATAAATTACCGTATACATTGGTTGCCTTCATATTCTGATAACAAAAATGTCTTAAACAATTTTTACTTTGAGTACACTTTGTTCATCCTGACTGGGATACTGATAATTTTAAAAATGTTGACTCACTATATGGGATAGTTGGAAATTAAAAGTTTTGAATGCTGCTGGTGGGATAAAGATATTACTGCTTGTAAGTTACATAGACAATGGTGTAAAGGTGATAAGAGGGCTACTATTGAAGGGGATAAGCTTTGGAGTGATTACCAAGTCAAACGTCATATAGCTAAATTCCTAATCAAGGATAAGATTATGCAAATGCGTATTGATAGGTCTATTCAAATTGCTCAATAGGGTGGTCCTCTTTGTTGTAAGTTCTGGCAATAACTCAGGGGTAGTCTTAAGGGGCCAGGGGGTAATAATATAATATTTGATAAAATGAAACAATAAGTTTTGCAATATTGGAGAACGCTTGGTTAAATGAATGTAAACATGAATACCGAGGAGGATTATGAATCAATAGAAGAGATTTGTAAATAATATTAGAACTTGTAATAAATTGATAATAATTGTATAGGCCTAAGTGATATTGACCTAGGCCTAAGCTTAGATATAATTAGAGATGCTATTAGGAAATGTAAGAATGATAAATCGTCAGGATTGGATGACATTACTAATGAATTATTGAAAAATGGCGGCACGTGCCCCATCAACCGCTCGATATTATCCTTATTTCGTAAAATTATTGAATTGCAATCTACACCATCTGCTGAGTGGAATAGGGCCTAAGGGTGTTAAGAATAAGGAGATCGCAAAGATCTTAATAATTGCACGCGCGGAAAAGCAATTCAAAAGCGACAACTCCGCGAGGCGGAAATGTGAACAAATAATCATTCCCGCAAGCGGACATTTGAAGAATATTTCGATGACTCCGCTAGCGGAAGTATTAAGAAATATGTTCTTTCCCGCGTGCGTAAAAACAACCCAAAAGCGACAACTCCGCGAAGCGGAGATGTGAATTTTGTTTTGCTTTTCCGTGAGCAATCCGAAAGCAACAATCCCGCGAAGCGGAGATGTGAATTTTGTTTTGCTTTTCCGTGCGCGGCAAAGCAATCCCGAAGCGACAATCCCGCGAAGCGGAGATGTAATTTTAGAATAACTACAAGCGGTAAGTTTGTGCCGCGTTGGGAAATGTGAACAAATACGTGCATGTCCGTAAGCGGGAAAGCAAAGCCAAAGCGACAATTCCGCGAAGAGGAATTACAAACAGTAAGTGGTACCTCCGCTTGAGGACTTTTTCCCCCGCTTGTGGCAATGCCAATAAATGTTGGCATATCCGCAAGCGGAGATACCAAGCGGAGCTTACATTACCGCTTCGCGGTAACGCAAGCGGAGTTTTGCAGTACCGCAAGCGGTACTGCAAAGAATTCGGTCCATTTTAATACCTGACATAGCCTATGCATGCCATTTTACATATTTATTTAAATTATACACATTCATAAAAACAATTACAGGTAAAAAACATCAGACATGACAAGTGTACACTATTTTAGGTGTGACAATAAGAAATGGCAGCTAGTTCTGACTTTTTACTTTTATGGTCTGTACCAGGGCTCAAATTACATGGCACGGCCACTATGGCCATCATGCCCTATTTTTAACAGAGGCCGTGTGTGCCCTTTTGGCTCCCGGTCGGGTGTTCCGATATACTTAACTTTGATCAATTATTCCAAATAATTTTTATATACAACTAACATGTTTTACTCTATGATTAAATATGTATTCCATTCCTATCCCGACCATTTCCGAGAACATTTTAGCATGTAAACATGCCATAAAAAGGCATAGCAATGTAGCTATATCGGAACATAACACACCATGTAAACAACGTCGAATTCGACGCCATTGCCCCATCGCATGCAGGCAAACAAATCACTAAACAATTTTTGTGTACATAATTATAGGTAATTTAACCAAAAAATGTCTGCGTGTTTAGGTAGACTGATATTCTGAATAATATGTGTGGGTTTGACAAATCCAAAAGTTGTAAATGAAGATAAGATCTGCATTGAAAATACGAATTATTTTTCGCGAAAATGTTTGGTGTTTGGTATAATTCCCTACATGAACAGCAGCACCGTCTGAGTGAGGCCCCATGGCTCAAACGGTACGGGACGAGATGACTAAATTTGACAAGATTTAGGGTTTCCCAAGTTTGATGGAACTAACTTTAAATAAATAAATTTAGATAAAATAAATTTAAATAAATAATGAATAAATAAATAACTTTAAATAAATAAATTAGTCTAACATCTCCTGTGCTTGCACACACCCACCTCTGCTTGGAGGTCATCAACCTTTGGCCGGTGTTGTTGTCTAGATGGCAAAGTTCCCTTAGCCTCAGCACATGGTATTCAAGAGTTGATTGACTGTCAATGGGGTTCACAGACCCCTCCAGGTTCAGATGGTTAGGGAGGAGAAAGGCTCATCCTTAGGTCACGGTGGTTTCCCAGATTTGCATTTATGGTATTAAAATATGTTGATTGACAAACTAAAAAGACTGTCACGGTAATGTATTTATATATTAAAAGTCCTAGTGAGGTTTACATGTAAAATTAGGGTTTAAAAATAACGTAAACATAAGATAGCCTTGATGCCTTTGATTCAAATCTTGGTTTGGCCTTGGTGCCCCAGAACATGGCCTCGGTGCCCTTCGAAATGGTATATTCTTAAGGCCAAAGTGGCCGTGCCCCTAAAATGACGAAATTTGAGGCCTGGTCTGTACGTTTACTTTAATTGGCTACTGTTTGGTTAAATACTTCTCACATTGTGATCACACAGGGTTGTCTTCTTGGAATCTGTGGCAGCATCGGCAGTGGTAAAAGCTCCCTGGTGTCTGCGATTCTCGGTCGTATGGTCAAGGTCAGTGGAGGCTTAGCGTTGGACGGCTCTATAGCGTATGTCTCGCAACAAGCCTGCATATTCAATGCCTCGCTGAGAGATAACATCCTATTTGGAGATGAATATGATGAGGATAAGTATGCAGATGCCATCAATGCTTGCTGTTTACAGGATGATCTGGAAGGCTTGCCTCAGGGAGACCAGACAGAGGTATGTTGCCATGACAACCAACAGGTTGTTTACCTATATTTCAGTTTCATTTTTCTGTTTCAATTTTCGTTTCCGTTTCTTACAGTCTTTAAGGTAAACTAAATGAAAGTAATACATGTTATTGTTGATGAAACCAAATTTGGTAGACATTTTTGCAGGAATCATTTAATTTGCCACTGTGTAAACTTCCACGGTTCATGAGAATCAAATTCAGTTCACCGAAGCTCGAGCCATGTGAAAATGTATATTGATATCAAGGTATAACATATCTGAGGATAGTTGGAGAAGGGCACACATACATACGCAACATAATCAAGTGTATATAATTTGAGGCATCTGTGATAAGTGATGACAAAGGTTTTTTTACATTTTATAGTTGGTAATCTTGTTTGTAACTCAGTGACCAGAAATCTAATAGAACTGCAAGGAAGCATTTACAAAGTGTATTTAACCCCCTGGGGTCTACCTGTCTACCTTACAGTGGTTCTGATTGGTTTATTGCAAGATATACTCATTTGAATAGCCAATTAAAATGCAGCTTGTAAAATATTTCACTCTAATCTTTATCAGGGATACAATTATTCTAACACTGTCTCTGATTGGCGCAATAAATGATGTATCTATCTTTCGGACCAATCGGCCGGTAGTTCTCAGGGGGTTGATTATTATTTAGGATAAGGTGTCTGTTTGAAATATCATTCCTGTTTTCAATGTGTCATTACTTTTTTTTCTTCTTCATATCTTTGAATACAGATTGGTGAGCGTGGTACCAATCTTAGCGGTGGTCAAAAACAGCGTGTCAGTCTAGCGAGGGCGCTCTATTCTAACGCCGATATTTATCTTCTAGACGACCCTCTGAGTGCAGTGGATACACGTGTTGGGCAGCATATATTTAGACATTGTGTACAGACTGCACTGAAAAGCAAAACTATTGTATTTGTTACACAACAGTTGCAGGTGAGTCTATGACACCATATTAACTTATGTAAGACCACCACAAATGGTGGCATAACTTAACACTTTCCACGCGGCAGGCATTGCAGACGACAAAATTTCACAAAATGTTTCAAGAATGTCAACATTATTCAATATTTCATCACCATATTTGAAATTACCATAAGAAATGCATTGAAATAAGTACAAACATGCCTGGAATTGGTTCAGTAAACCTTGAGATAGATCTTGAACTTTGGTGTTAAAAGACTCCAAAAAAACTTACTTGAATTCTTTAAAACCCAAATAATACTCAACTGTCTATATTTTTTAACTACCTGGATTTAATGAAAATTGTGTTATATCTTGACTTATGTAAATATTTATGAATAATCTCTTAATGGTAGGTGTGAATTGTTTTGAAATTCCATCTACCATAGCCATCATTTTATACTACAGTGGAGAAAGATAAATAATTGAATCATTCTAGTAACACATAGAACTAAAATAATTATTTTTGTAATACACCTATCAGTTGTAAGACACACTATACGACCCGTTATGGGTGCGTCGTTTACCACCACATTCATGACGGAGGGTAAGTCAGTGGCAGCCTTTGGTCCGTCACGAAATTGACGAAGGGTGCGTCAATGTCCGTCACTTTAAATGGGTGCAGTCACAGTGTACATCATATTTACGAACAACAAAATACGAACTTTATAATTCAAATATATGCCATATACTATACCACCAACCGCATGTTCTAAAATGCCCGAAATTACTTGATCGCCGTGCAAGTGTGCAAGAGTTTGGCAAACGAAAAAAACAAGGAACCGACAGTAGACTGAGAACCTTTCATTTTGAGAGTACTGTCACATATAATATAGGGGATCAGCATTGCGCTATACCACACAAGCGCAGAACAGCAGAGGTAGGAGGACAGGCCTGTTCACTAGGATCATGTACGAGAAAAATAATCATCAACGGGGGTGCGTCATATGGTCCGTTGGAATCAACCAATAGTGCATCACAAAATTGACTGAGGGTGCGTATATTGTATGACAAAGGTCCGTCACTTTTTTGACACAGGGTGCATCATGGTACATGAGAAGTTGACGCACCTCAGTAAAGTGACGCACCATTCCCGGGGGTCGTATAGTGCGTCTTACAACTGATAGGTGTATATATACCCAGAGAACTAAGTACAAATTACTCGAATGTACAGTGTTTGTGTACATGTTTTAACCTGCATATATAGTTTTCAAAAGAACCAAAATGAATATTCTACAGTCAAAATATTGTCATTATATGGTGTTTCATCATTCTCATAGGGAAATTTACAAGGACTGCTGGCACCGAACACTAGGGTCACTCCACTCCATATATATATTTAGTTTGGAAATGGTTTCCTGTAAGGCAAAAAAAAAAAACCTGTTCTAGTATGGGCAAACGGACCTCTCAGGTAGGGTCGGTCAGTCAGGCGTTTTTTTCAAAATGTTGTGAACATTTATGCGAATTGTCAACACTTTCAAAAAAAAGTGTTAATGTCAAATTTTGCCAAAATTATCAGAAATTGTCACACTTTTTCATAAGATATCCAAAACACAAAATCTTGCAAATTCAAAAAATTGTGTCAGTTGTTATCTTATTTTGTTCCCTTAATACCATACTTGTTAATCTTTCTCGCAGTACCTCAGTGACTGCGACCATGTGATCCTCATGCGTGAAGGAAGAATAGCAGAAGAGGGTAACCACGACGAGCTGATGGCCTGCGACGGAGACTATGCCAACTTGATTCGCACGTTCCACACGGAGCAGGAGGCGGTTGAGGATGACAGTAATATAGAGCTGGGAAATCATAAGTCTACTCTGAGTATAGCCGGCGGTGCATTGGCAACATCAGGAAGCTTTTCTAATTTGGATCCTGTTCGGAGTAGGAGCACTCTAGATATGGGGTGTGAATATGTGGGATCTCTGTCTAACATATCGTCTGCTGAATCGGAGCATGAGTATGAAGGTGGGGATGTTGTATAATTATTGTACAACTTATATATGTGATGCAGCGCACATCAAAAAGGGGGACTTTGCAGGTGAAGTCAATTTTGAGTTTGTTATGTGTGCTCTCAGAGCATCTTCTAAGCTTTAACATGACACCAAATGTATCAAAATTGAACAAGGCATTCAGATTTTACTATATCTTGAAAACACTCAGCCGCAAAGTCCCCCTTTGATGTGCTGCATTACATATTTATGTTGGTTTGTTATTTGGTTTCTTGTGGAAGACATAACTCAGAATTGATCATTCAGCCTGTCTATTTGGCTCTAACCAGACTGATCACATTGCTGTAAATCTTTCGTTAAAACTTGTGAGCGAAGAAGTTATAAATATGCATATATTTTTGCAGCAATACATGGTGAAATCCCTTGTATACACTTATTTTCATAATTGAGGTGTGTTACGATATCTCATCGGAATTGGCATTTAAAGTTATTATAAGTCTGTATTATCTTCACAAAAATCGAAGGGTCAAGCTTATACAAAAAAATAAAAATCAATGCGTGTAATATACACATATACCACATTTTCCTTACGTGTGAGATGAGTTTCAGGAGATATGGTAAAAAGAGTTTTGGAGCAAACTTTTATTATCTAATGATCCGTATTGATAACTTTATACTTGTATTCCACAACAGATAAACTCGTGCAAGCTGAAGGCATTTCCTCCGGTGGCATATCATGGGGCACGGTGACGGCCTATATACAAGCCTGCGGAGGGCCCATCGTATGTCTGATTGTCTTGTTATTATTCGTCATGGTAACGGCTGGTAAAGTTTTCAGTAGCTGGTGGCTCAGTTATTGGTTGCAACACCTTAGTACACAGGTAAGTAGTAATGGTCAGGGTGTCATCAGGTGCAAAATTGAAATAGTAACACCCTAAAGATCAGTGATTTGTTAGCTTTTTTATAGTCACTGTCATAATGCTATGGACGAAATTCAAGCTATTTTACACGAGGATGATTTGTTGTTGCGTTCAAATGCGTAATAGGTGCGAACAAATATGCATGCATGTGATCTCACGATTGACCAATCAGGACATGCAATCATTTTTAAATGCTTCTGGTATGCACATCAGGGTTTTATGCACCTATGCACCAGGGATAGCACTAGATCAAAAATGTGAGAGGTCCTATGACATTTTTCAGGACCCCGTAGGACTTCAAAAAAATAATTAAGGGGTCCCCCAAGAAATTGAGGGGTCTTTTGGGTATTTGAACATTTTACTTTTTAACGGACAGTTTTACATGATGGAATGTAATTTACAGAATTTCTTACGGTTTCCATTTCCATACATCGTCAAATGTAAGGGGTCCCTTCAATTTTGATCTGGACCCGCAAGTCTTTCCAATTTGACACCTGACTACAAGAAAGTGAGAGGTCCAGGACGCGCAGACGTGTCAGAATGCGACCACTGCTATGCACACATGGTGGTATTTTGTCCATAGCTTTTGATGCTGCCTATAGACAGCGGGGAGGCATATCCTTCATTTTTCTCCTCCACCTCATTTAAAAGATCTAGGATCGAAGCACTTAAAGTTTATTATGTGATCTTTCCAGGGAACGCCCTCAACATCGAAAAAAAAATTGAAGGCAGATTTTCTTGCAGATTTACATTTCTGATCATAAATCATGCATACATTCCAAGTTACAGGGCGATACGATTCTTAATTACTTAAAAATCATGGTTTTAGAGTGAAAATAAACTGTCGGAATCCCGACAGTTTATATTTTTCACTCTAAATTCACTCTAAAACCTTGATTTTGAGGTAATTAGGAATCGTATCGCTCTGTAACTTGGAATGTACTTATGATTTATGATCGGAAATGTAAATCTGCAAGAAAATCTACTTTCTAAAAAAAATCATGAATATTAGGGCGCTCTCTGGAAAAGATCACATAATATGCCTTTAATGGCGTTTCCTAATCCTGTTATCACCAGTGTGCATTACATGTGCAGTTTATACAGTAATATCAGTATTGGTTGGATATATCAAGTTTACAAGACCCAGGAAGGCTTCTCCTTTTTGTAAGGACCTTCATCTGTAGCAAATTTAGGGTACTTTAAGAGTCCTGTAATGGAGCTGAAATACCACATGGAAAGAAACCAATATTATTGTGTTTTGAAAGCCAGAAAAAATGCATACATTTTGCAGGCTAAATGGTTCCATTTAATATGGAAAGAAACCAATATAATCATGTTTTGAAAGCCAGTAAAAATGCAATCATTTAGCATGCTGGTTGGTCTTTCCCATTTGATAAGAACCCAGAATCTTCATCTATGACTTAATCCGGACCAGCTTTTAACCACCCTGTTCCTGATCAGATTGAAGAGAACAATTGTATTATGACGTAAGTAGGAAATAACAATCAGTGATTAATATCATAAATCAGAAAGACCTGTTTCAAGGGGAACTTCAAACAGTTATGGCATTTCATTTGTTATTTTTTGAACAGAATGTGACGTCATCACCCGCCAACAGTACATCCGCAACACCCGATGGTGGGATGTCATATCAACTTGATGTTTACCAGCTTGTATATGGAGGTTCAGTACTGGTGATATTACTTCTGACCTTTATCAAATCATTTGCTTATACAAAGGTAAGGCTTTGTACACATCTCATTATTCCCTCTGTCGTACCCATGCAAGACTTGTCATTGTCAGATGGAGATGGAAATATTTTTGTTGAATGCCCTCCATCTTGATCGTTCAATGTGTATGTGTGTACTCGTTGGTCTCTAAGGGCATGTTCACACTATCGCTTTTTTTCTCAACCTGGGTCGAACCCGGATTGATCGATATTTCATTTTCTGTTCACACTAGCGCTATGTATGTGTTGAAGTTGTATCCGCATTGGCAAATGGGTTTATTGAACCCGGAAGTTAAAATTCTTGTATCAATGACCTATGACCTAGTTTGCTCATCATGGCGGGTATAAACAACAAGCAACAGTGGCTGGTAATAAAAAACCGTCGAAAACATCAGCGACAATGTGCCAGAGGCTGTAGAAAGATGGCAGAAATAAAGCGGGCAACCATTAACATTCTTTTCAGGTTATCTACTTCCGGCAACCGGTAGAAACAGCGATTTCTGTTCACACTACAGTCGATGCGGGTTGAACCCGGGTTCTACCCTTCACTTTCGCAGGATTGTAATTTTCGACCCGGGTTGGTTTTCTGTTCACACCACCCTTCAACCCGGGTTCGACCCTGGTCCGACCCGGGTCATGGAGAAAACTAGCTATAGTGTGAATACGCCCTAAAAGTCTCCATTGAAAATATAAATGAATCAGAATGAATGGATATTTTTATGGTTGTATGCAATAGACATCAAACACTTTTCCAGGTTACAGAATTTTGGACTATGTTTTAGATTTACAGGTACATGCTGACATCACAAATCCTATCATAGTATACAAATATTTAATGATCATGAGGGAAATGGTACAAACTTTTTGCCCCGAGGTGACTGGAGGCCGTGGGCCTACTATTTTCCCGAGACCGGAGGTCGAGGGAAAATAGTAGGCCCACGGCCTCCAGTCACCGAGGGGCCAATAGTTTGCACCATTTCCCGAATAAAGATCATTAAATATTTGTTTTATATAACGCATGAAAATATTTCTGTCATTTTACACATTTTCATCAACCATCAGTGATAGTGATACGGTACTCACCTACTTTACGTTAGCAGAGTTGAGCTCCCCATCAGTCCGAAATCATTAGTTCCCCAAGTAGTCATAAAACAATCCAAAACAAATTGATTCCTCGTCAAAAAGTCTTTATCGTGTAATTATTCCATGCGAACCAGTTCAAGTTAAAATCATTCAACTGGCAAATGATGTAGTCCTATAAATATAATACTAGGCTAGGCCCAGCGGTGGGTCAAGCCAAGCTGCTGGACCTAGGGCTAGTTGTTTACTAGGGCTAGGCCTAGGTTTATATAATCAGTCCGAACGCTGTCTACGCCATTCAACAGCTCGTTAATGGCATCTTCATCAAGTAATTCAAAACCTAATTGATCCATTCTCGGGCGGTCCATTCTATCTAGAAAAGTTACACAAAACTGTACTATAAATATACAGTGCAACCGGGAGCGCAGCAACAGCTGCAGACGACGCGTTTTGTTTACTTTCTCACCGTTTCACGAAATGAAGGTAGGGATGGGCGTACGTGGGGCGTGGGCGAGTCGGGGGAAAAGTGGGCGACTGCCAGGTCCAAAAGCTCCCATCAAAATGTACTATTGACCACCAGGTCCAAAAGCTCTCATCAAAATGTACTATTGACCGCTTGACCCGTTATTTGGGTGAAAAGGTGAAACTATTTTATGTCACGTGATGCAGTTTCCACCAATAAAATGACAGGAATATTTTCATGCGTTATATAATTATCTTTAAGGCACATTTTTGATTGATTTTTTTTTTATTAGAAAAATTTTGGGTAAAAAAATTGTACTTTTTTTTTAATTTTTTGATTTTTTTTGTTGGAAATTACAAAAATTGCTGGAAATTCCCCAAAAATTGTTGGAAATTCCCCCCAAAATCCTGAAATGTTTGTAAAAAAACAACAAAATAACACAAAAAATTCCCCAAACCACCAGCCATACCTGAGAGGTCCGTTTGCTCATAGAAAAGGTCTTTTTCCCCCTGTTATGTGACCAGTGGCGTAGCTTGGATTTTTTTTGGGGGGTGGGGCAAAATTTCCAAAATTTTCGTAAAAGGGTGCCCCAAATTTATTGGAGTCAGCTCAGAAAACTTGAGAGGGGAGGTTAGGACATGTTTTACAAAAAACATGCTCGAAAATGGTCCATGTAAGTTGTCATAATGCCTATACACTCTACATCCGGAGAATGGGGCGGGAGCACTAATAATAGGGCTTGGGGGCGGGGGCATTCAGTCAGGTGTGGGGGAGGGCATTTGGCCCCCTGCCCCCTGGTAGTTACGCCACTGCCTGTGGCCTTGCAAATATGAAGGCACAGAAATGTCTAATTTTTCTATTTACCCTATCACCAACCCTTTCTCAAAACTTGTTAAGCCAGCAACCAGGACATGCTCAATGATAGTTATCATGTGTAATGAAAGATAATTTGTTGTGCGATAACTATAGCCTCTTTTCTGTCATGTTTCAGGTAACGCTTTTAGGGACCACCAATCTCCACGAAAGTGTATTTAATAAGGTAATGCGTTGTCCAATGAGCTTCTTCGACACCAATCCATCCGGACGTATCTTAAACAGGTTCTCTAAGGATATGGATGAAGGTCAGTCACATACCTTGATATGTCATTACATACCTTGATATGTCATTACATACCTTGATATCTTGATATGTCATTACATACCTTAATATGTCATTACATACCTTGATATCTTGATATGTCATTACATACCTTGATATGTCATCACATACCTTGATATGTCATCACATACCTTGATATGTCATTACATACCTTGATATCTTGATATGTCATTACATACCTTGATATGTCATTACATACCTTGATATGTCATCACATACCTTGATATGTCATCACATACCTTGATATCTTGATATGTCATTACATACCTTGATATGTCATTACATACCTTGATATGTCATTACATACCTTGATATGTCATTACATACCTTGATATGTCATTACATACCTTGATATGTCATTACATACCTTGATATGTCATTACATACCTTGATGTCATTACATACCTTGATATGTCATTACATACCTTGATATGTCATTACATACCTTGATATGTCATTACATACCTTGATATCTTGATATGTCATTACATACCTTGATATGTCATTACATACCTTGATATGTCATTACATACCTTGATATGTCATCACATACCTTGATATGTCATCACATACCTTGATATCTTGATATGTCATTACATACCTTGATATGTCATTACATACCTTGATATGTCATTACATACCTTGATATGTCATTACATACCTTGATGTCATTACATACCTTGATATGTCGTTACATACCTTGATATGTCATTACATACCTTGATATGTCATCACATACCTTGATATGTCATTACATACCTTGATATGTCATTACATACCTTGATATGTCATTACATACCTTGATATGTCATTACATACCTTGATATGTCATTACATACCTTGATATGTCATTACATACCTTGATATGTCATTACATACCTTGATTTGTCATTACATACCTTGATATGTCATTACATACCTTGATATGTCATTACATACCTTGATATGTCATTACATACCTTGATATGTCATTACATACCTTGATATGTCATTACATACCTTGATATGTCATTACATACCTTGATATGTCATTACATACCTTGATATGTCATTACATACCACGATATGTCATTACATACCTCGATATGTCATTACATACCTCGATATGTCATTACATACCTCGATATGTCGTTACATACCTCGATATGTCGTTACATACCTCGATATGTCGTTACATACCTCGATATGTCGTTACATACCTCGATATGTCGTTACATACCTCGATATGTCGTTACATACCTCGATATGACGTTACATACCTCGATTTGTCGTTACATACCTCGATATGTCGTTACATACCTCGATATGTCGTTACATACCTCGATATGTCGTTACATACCTCGATATGTCATTACATACCTCGATATGTCATTACATACCTTGATATGTCATTACATACCTTGATTTCATCAAAATATCTTTATCCATTATGATATGCCGTGACATATTATTGAAAATTGGTGAAAACCTGTTTTTTACATTCAGCGTATTTCAATTAAAAATTACAACAAACATCAACATTGCAGCTTAAAGAATGTATGATATAAATCATTCAAGCAGAACAATTTCCTCACACCATTCAAATATTGCTTCTTAAAACATCAACAACAGGTTGATATCTATTAATTTTGTAGTAGAAATTAAAAGAGAAAACAGCAATAACCTGTATATCATTGAAATCGAGCTTTGTGCCTAATATGGTCAATGATTTTATGAGTTCAAAAGAGGTAATTCTGGTCAAACTTGGAATTTGCCAGTTTACAAAAGTGTCCATATTTTCTGTCAGAAAGGTCTGAATTTTAAAATTATATGTTCATGTTATAATCATAAGCACTGTAACTAATAACAATGGTATTCATAGCTAGATTAATACATCTTTCATGGTATAATTCATTCTTGGACAGCCTGTATGAAAGCTTCCCCTCTATTTTTGAAGGAATTTGAGATGGGAAAGCAATCATCTCCAAATGTTGTATTTATAACATGTGTACACTACAGGGTGTATCAAAAAAATAGGACTCTGTTTCGTGGCGGTTTTTTAGTTTTTCAAAACCACTGGACCATGATCAATTCACCGTCAGTGCAAAGCCCTAATAATAATGATAATATTCTGAAAATCTGAGATTAATCCAATGAAAAAAATAACAAAAAGAGCAAAGATTCGTTCGGTAATTCTGGCACAAATCATTAAAAGCTACATAATACACAAATTTGATGCATGAATATTTCTGTGAAATGTTCAATGTTGCTCAGTGTTCTCAGGGAAAAGCCTCAGCATGTAGGAAAGTTGTGGTAGAAGCACAAATTAAGTTAATAGTGTGTTTATACCAATCATTGACAGTCAACTACAATTTCTGCCATTAGCATATTAAGAATATGAATAATTTTATTTTATTTAAATTTGTAATCTTCCACTGTCATATTACTCTACCTTTACTGTGTGAATTACCATTGTACATACTACAAAATAGGTTAACTTGCCGATTTGTTCACTTTTCCCTTAATTGATGATCGATTTTTCTCATCTTTTTAGGCTTTTAAATTTATTAGCTGTACTTTACAATGAAATCAAATTGGTCATGGTTCAGTGGTTTTAATAAGGATGAAATCCATGCTGAAAGAGAGTCCTATTTTTTTTAAACACCCTGTAGTTCCAATTAATGCAATCCTGGGTATAATCCTATTTTGTAACCCTTGACATCACTTTACATACATAATCCAGCTTTGCGCTGTATACGAAGTATAGCTCAAGCTTAAGCTGCTTATTACGTTGGGAGAGTTAATGAAGACATTGCCCAAACCTGCTACATCCACATAAATGTTATTGTTTTTTCTTCCCAGTGGATGTGCGGTTACCATTCTATATGGAGTCTTGGCTACAAAATGGCTTCACCGTCCTATTCACCCTGGGCATCATAGCCGCTGTGTTTCCACGGTTTCTCATCACCAGCTCCGTAATCATCGTATTCTACATCATTTTGATGGTTTTATTCAAACGGGGGATAACGCAAATTAAGCGAATTGATAACGTCACCAGATCGCCATGGTTTGCGCAACTCATGACCACATTACAGAGTTTATCCACCATTCATGCTTATGGCAAAACTCATGCATTCACCACAAAGTAAGGCCATCATTTAACATTTCTAGGTCTGTTTTCATTCAGGATATTCCAACTAATTATGACCGTGATTGTCTGGATCATTTTTTCAAAAAAATCATCTGTTTTCCGTTTTTTGGACATCATGATTCAATAAAGGTTCCTTTACCAGATTTGGAGAATAGACAGGTCATGTTTTTGGTCACGTGCCCAACTACTTAAACATGTTATGCTTCAACTTACTTTTTTAGGGATAGGTCACTTTTAATTACGGAGGTATAATTTGCACACTAAATGCCCAAGAAATAATGGATATTGCCAGTTATTTAGATTCAAATGTTTCCTAATTGATAACATATAATACCATCCAAACATGCTGGAAAATACTCTCGTCGCTTACGCGACTCCTGCGGCATGGAAAATGGATTACATAACAAGGAAGGGTGGGTGCTCTCAATGCTTACGTGACTCGCATGTGTCTCAATGGGGGAAATATTCTGTTTGCTTTGGCGAGTACCAACAAGTTAAATCAATCGGCGCACACACTCTCGTATTAAGTATTTAACTATTTTGATTTATTCTTTTACTTAATGAATACAAAGAATGTGAAAACAAACTACACCATTTGTATTAAACGCACTCATATAGAGTTCTCTGGCCTTTGAAAAAGTGTAGGGGAAATGAATATTAAGTTTTAAAATATTCATTTGGTTTACCTCTTCAAGATTGTTTGTAAGACAACAGCGCGCTAAACCAGTCGCCCATGGAGGGAACATACCACTTTACAACGTTTTAAAGAATATCAGGACTATTATGGACATAATCGATAATGGTTAGCCGTTGTTGTTAATGCATTGAATTAAAGTTCATTTTGACAACGTATTTGGATAGACGATAACAGTAATCCATGGAATTTTTCCAATCAGAAGTAAAATGTTTTTTATTGGAAATTCAATTTTCAACAGTATTCCATTATATTAATATAAGGTCTTTGACATACTATTCTTTTACATTTCGTGGCTTACTGTTGCGCCAATCGATTCTCTGTGTAGCCTGTTGGCATACTGTGAATAGCCTCAACCATAGTTCCAAAATGACATTGTAACCTTTTGTATCTATGATTTGTTGACACAAGATTATTTCACTGCGAGCGACACATGTTATATAGTTATATGGAGATGTGGTGGAGGGGGTAATAATAGGTGCTTATTGTTGACATGTCCCTAAAAGAGATCTACTTTTTTCCTTTAAAATAAAATCATACCATAAACATGATAAAGTCCCGTATGTTTTACATATCATATTGGTCTACTGAATATGCTTTTCACACGCTTAATATCAACTTCTAGGGGGGTGGGGGAGGGGTATTAATAATAATAATAGCGTTGATGTTGATGTATAGTTATTTATTTATTTATTCATTTATTTTTAATATTGTAATGTTTCAAATCATAAGTTTATCGAAAATATAGTATGAAATTATAAATCAAAAGCCAATTTAACAGTATGCCAAAATTATCTAATTCCTATTCAAATTGTGACCGTTTCACCAAATAAAAGAAACACAAATGTTTAAATTAATAAGTATCAACAATGGGTATCATGCTATTATCCCATTCTGCTAGTTTTATAGCGATCAGTTAAATAGTTCTGGACATAAAGTAAACCCACGTGGCCATTTTATGAATAAAAGTACACCAGATATAGCCCTAATATCTCAATAAAAGTGACCGTTCCCTTAAACAGTTAATTAGAAGATCAATTTATGTCATTCATTTTTATCTATGGTTGGTAGATAAAATTGTCTCCAAGTATGAATAAAATCGGTCGCGCCGTTACGAAAATACAATGATTTTAAATAATCGAAAACTTTACATTTGTCACTCCAGGAGACAATCCCTGGCCAATATTGTTGGAACACTTTAAAACATGTGTTAAAAAACTCCCCCTCTCCCCCTGGATCAATGTTGAAACACAATTTGTTGGTTACGGGATACTGGAAGTGGTCAACATTGCCCAGTGGGGGTGGGGGAGTTATTCATGTTGAAGAAAGGCTTGAAGCTTTCGTTCAAAGGCAGCAATGTTTCAATAGTGTAAATTTTGCGAAAACGGGAACGCATGAAAGAGATATTATTATTGTTGACTGATTATCGGCCATATTATATGTGAGCCATCACAAACTAACCAGTTGTTAGCTACCCTTAATTATTTGCTGAAAAGAATAGAGTAGAAATAAATAATAACGTCTCTAGCAACATAAAATCTGTGTCCAATTTCTCCAAGTAAGGTGTTATTTTAACCCTAACCCCCTGAGAGCTAAAAAATGCTAATCCTAAGTCCATTTCCAACCGCATGTGCAGACGGTTTTCGATGACGTTATCAACCAAACCTATATAGTGAGCACGGTATACTTTGCAAACGAGTTGCTAAGGGCCGTGGCACAGTGGGTGGGACATGGGACAGGAGTCCAGATGGTCCCGGTTTCTTTTAAAATTGTGATCCCGGTCAAAAACCCCAAACCAGGGTTATAGGGTTAAGAGTTGTTAATCTAGGATTTTTAATATCAATATCATTATGAAGACAACTGGTATGTTTTGATCCGGGGAGGGGGGCACTTAGTGGATATGAGGTCACAGGGATGTGCTGCCAAATAAGGTCCCATTTTTCACCCATCTTGTAAATGAATGACCCCAATTTTCTTAGCCATTTTTGGTGGGTCTAAAATCCCTAAATTTGCTTTTTTTCACAGACAGTTTAGCAAAATCTATCAAATTTGTAGGAAAATTATGGGTATCTGGTATTTCCCCCCGAATAATGTGTGGGTCAATTTTCATTTTGCTGGCGGCACATCCCTACCAAAAAGTATCTGATTGACCCCTCGGGTGTTGATGTGCATGGGTCTCATACTATTTATAACAAGTGACAATTCTAAAAAAAATATCACACAGGTTCCAAAGACTATTTGATGAAAACAGCGTTCCCAAGGTGATGTTCTACCTAAGCGGCCGTTGGTTGATGCTTCGTCTGGATATGCTGACGCTCTGCATGACTTTCACCACGGCTGTATACGTGGTACTAACGAAGGGTCTAATACCACCACCGTTAGCAGGGCTAGCACTGTCATACGCTGTTTCGGTAAAGTTATCCTTTTCACTTGTTTACTACTCGGGCCACCTAGAGAGCCCAGGATTGATTAAAAGTGCTTGTAATTACTTGTGTATAAAATGAGGCCATGTGGTATTCTTTGTTACTATGGGAGACAATTTTATCGGACTCTTTTATATACTTGTTTATGCTTTTTAACCATTTTTACACTGCCTTTTGTGTGCTAAATTGCTCTTTTTATTATGTTTTGTGCAATAGTAATGCTGCTACTTTGGTATTTTTAACTTTGTAAAGCGCCCTGAGACCTTGGTTACGGGCGCTTAATAAGAACTGTTTATTATTATTATTATTACTGACCATTTAAAAACCGTAAACTTTAAAATGTAATGATATTGGTATTTACCATTCTTATGAGCCCTGAGCCCGTCATAAGAATGTCCACATGGATATGATTTTTCTTTTTACCCTGAGGTAACATCTAAAACATAAAACATTTATTCTTTGATTTTATTACCCCCTCATGCCCCATAGGAATCCAAGTCCTGGGCCCTATTGCATACCAGTTCAGATTAATCTTAAATGAACTTAGGAAGAGTTATTCTTAACTCTTCTTAAGCCTGGTTAAAAAGAATATTTAAGAATTGAGCTTTATATGAAGAAGGGCCAAGTGTTTAAGTTTGACCTAGGGTCTATATCAGGAAGAT
Organism: Ophiura sarsii; assembly: GCA_035610835.1. Classification (NCBI taxonomy): domain Eukaryota; kingdom Metazoa; phylum Echinodermata; class Ophiuroidea; order Amphilepidida; family Ophiuridae; genus Ophiura; species Ophiura sarsii. The sequence goes on along the minus strand of CM069453.1, from coordinate 36,505,473 downwards.
GATCAACTCACACATTCTTAAACAGTCTTTCTAAGAAGAGTTGAAATCTTCAGAAGAATAACTCTACTTACTTAAAGGGGCATTGAGAGATACATATGGGAGTGCGCCCTCAATTATCCTGGAAATCAGTTTTTTTGCATCAAAGTATAAGCATATACTAATACCATCTGAAACAGTTTACCAACATTCGCCGTTTATCATATAAAATTTCATGATTTTCTTAGTTTTGATATGACCATATTGAAACTAGGTGCTGAATTCGGAAGTTATGCGATCGTTTTACATGCATATTTTCGCGGCAAATCTCAACCAGGAAGTGCCGTTATTTGCTTATTTTGCATGAAGGCGATGTCGGAATTGTATGACATTTTGGATTTAGGCTATGTTGATGATTATCTTTACGTTATTTGCTCATTTAGTATATCGATACATCTCTCAATGCCCCTTTAAGATGAATCTTTCGTTTTATGCAATAGGACCCTGGTGATATAACACCCTCACCCAGCCATCTCCATATCAGTCATACTGTGGTTTATTTATAAGGGAACATCGTGAAATGTGTTCTAGAAAAATCATATGTTCATAAAAATGTTCAGTGTCAAAATGTCTAACATGCTTGAATTCCTTTAATACAGCTTTTAGGCATATTCCAGTATACAGTCAGGTTGACTACGGATGTAGAGGCACACTTCACTTCTGTGGAACGAATAGTTGATTATATCGAGGTAAGACATACATACCTCGTCACCATGACACTAAATTTGAAATGCTACTGTTACGCCCTGGAAATCTAAAGCAATTATCTCCCTGAAAAGTTGTCAGTGATGAGGTATGTTGTAGATTTGGTAATTTGGTATATGTGACGCGTCAAGCAAAATGAGTCGAATGTCGGCAGGTTTCAATTTGATAATTGTTCATTATTTAAAATGCTACAGTATGGTCTAAACCCAATAAAAGTTCTAGTTTTTAAATTACAAAAAATGTACCAACTGAGTAAACAAAATAAAACATAAGCATTTGTCACTCTTTACCTATGACTCAAAATCAATATTCCTGACATCTGACTCATTCCACTTGATCGCGTCACATATGAGTTTAAGGTCTGTCTGTTTGTAATAATAATAATAATAATAATAATGGCGGTGCTTATATAGCGCTGTTCCAAAAATGATCACAGCGCTTAACGCAAATATGACATAAACAATACAAGGTACCCCAGGCATCATACAAAAGAGAATGGAAAGAATGAGATTACGCTTGAAGGTTATGATACTGTTGCTGGATCTTAAGGTGGATGAGTGTTTTTCCATAGCGATGGGCAAGCCACAGCAAAGGAGCTAGCTTCAGTGTCGTGTTTATGGCTGGCTGTGGAACAGGATTTTTGTTTTCGTCACATACGGATTTGATGTATATGGACATTGTATCTGTCAAAGATAAAGCAAGAGGTTGTTGAGGACAGATAGAATCGTCTTCAACTTTGAAATGGACATTAGTCATGCAATACCTCTGATGACCCAACAGGGCAACAAGCATTTCCTATTTTGTATCAAATTGCACAGCAAAACCATAATTTTCTATTTGAATTCATATAATTATAGAATCTGACTTCTGAGGCACCAGCAAAGATCAAAAGTCGTGAACCACCAGCGAATTGGCCCGAGAAAGGTCATTTACACTTTGAGAAATTAAAGATGCGTTACCGTGACAATCTGCCATTGGTGTTGAAAGGAGTCACCTTCACAGTGAAAACACGAGAGAAAATTGGCATCGTAGGCAGAACTGGTTCAGGTGAGTATCAAACAAGTTTAGACCAGGGGTAACTTTAAACCTGGTGTTCATTTTGAGATATTGATGGAATTATCCATAGAAAAACAATGAAAAATAAGCAATTTTACAGTACTTTATCTTCACAAAATCAGAAAGCAGTATCCAATCTTAACCACAAAGGTGTCATTTTAAAGCATTCAAAAAGCTTGTTTGTTGGTATTAAGATCTTAATTCTTCTTTGAGAGACAACTGGACCCTTTTGCTGCGCTTGACACACATTTGGTATTCACATACCTTGCTCGGTAGTGTTATAGATCATAGTAAGGTGACGAAAAAACCACAAATGGACCTCTGGGGTTGGGACCGTCAGTGGTGCTTTTTCCCCCTTAAACATGACCATATTTGGGTTTTTTTAAATTGGTGTCGGTATTCATTTGCATGTGAACATTTTGTTTATCAACAAAATGGGTTTGTCGGGCCTGTAGAACAGAGTGTTGTATTTTGTTGCTTGAATTTAAACTGCAGGTTCATTTTTAGATAAAATCAGTTTCTTTGAATACAAGAGGGAAAGAAATACAATCTTTTAGGTCTGCATAAAAACATATTTTGAACATGATTCTGACCAATTCTGATTTAATTCCTGTAAAAAAAACCCCACTCTATCTGCATTTCTTCAGAGTATTTTATAGTGGACTTTACATTTATATTAATATGTAATTAACAGGTAAATCCTCATTGGGTGTGAGTCTGTTCAGACTTGTAGAGAAGACTTCAGGTGTTATTATAATCGATGGTGTTGACATCAGTACTATTGGACTGGATGATTTGAGATCAAAACTTGCCATTATACCACAGGATCCGGTGCTATTCATAGGAACTATAAGGTAAGCTTACTACGATGGCTGGAGAGTTTCATAGAGGATTTCTTGACATTAAAATGTTTCTGCAAAAAAGGTTCAGTCATATCATGATTGTGAAATAGAGTTACATAATTTTCTGGGTGGAAAAGGTTGTGATTAAGGAAGGAAAACGTAAATGTGGCAGACCAAAGTTTAGTTGGACGTGTGGATTTCAGGAAGAATCGGGTCACTGAGCTCATCACATGGCATGTCTCGAAAAGATATTCGTGGCAACTGACCATTGATAGTGTAATACAGATGGAGCTATGGTTTTAAAAAAACAAATTTTCCCCACCGAGGAAAGAACACAAATATTAGTCAAACATATTTCCCATGTTGATGTTTCAAATCTTGCTAAAAGAATTTTGTTAAGTGTTTTTGTGTTTGATCCCTCAGTGAAAAAGATTAATTCATATAATATACGCAATGTTGATTGATTTGCAGATACAATTTAGACCCATTTAACCAGTATACAGATGAAGCAATATGGAATGCATTGAAGAAGACATACATGGGAGATGTGGTGAGTTTGGTAAAGGTTTGTCACACTTGGTGATATTTGCCGTGCGATGCGCAGCGGCAGCCTTACTTCTGCCACGGTGTATGGCAATTTATCGCAGGTCACGCTGGGTCAACGCATGTCACTGCATGCGATAGCAGCCAGTGTCGTGTGGCAAAACAGGATAACGTCAGCGTTAACGCAATGCGTTGCAGCCTGCCACAATACAGTTGAATACTTTTTAACTCCATTGTAATGACGCACCGCAACGCATGGTAAATAATGTCTAGTGTGAACGGAGCTTTATGTTGTATGTATTTTCCAAAAAAAAATGCCTGGGTGTATATATAAATATTTGAAAAGAGGAATGTTTATTTTGACATCTAGATCTATTGGTTTAAGATACCCAGGCCATTTCATACCCTGTCTGAAATTGTATTGATGTTAGGGCAGGATCTATAGTCATATATTATCATCTTAAAATTTAAAAAAGAAGAAGAAAACAAAAACAGCCCAAAAAACAAAAACAGATACCCCACAAAATGCTGATAATGTGTTTGACATGCTTGTGATTTGTTTACATGACAAGTTTTCCTGATTCTAAAAATCCATTTATGAAGTATGAATTTAAGGTCAATAAATGCGTATGTGTTGTTTCGAGATCAATTGGAAAAATCAATGCATGCGTACTGATGTTGATGTGTAAATAATGGCACAATCCCGTAGGGGGAGTGCTATATTGTGAGCATATATCAACATTTACGCAAATACATTGATTTTTCTGATTTTTCAAGAACAAAATATAAGCATGTATTGACCTAATTCATACACGACAATACAAATCAAAATTTAAACAATTTGTGCTTACTTTAAACAAGTTTTATAACATCTGCAGTAAAAATTGGCAAACCCGTGCTACATGAACAATGAAGCAAATCAAAGCGTGTAGTGTGCGCATGCGCATACACACATAGTGCAATTAAACATTTTCATTGCACTCCGGGTATTTCAGTTTCCTGTTTTCTGATTGGGTCGTAACTATTACGAGTGTATGAATGGCTTTTATTTCAAGACCACTCTATTCAAACCTAACCAGTGTCTTCAAATGTGTTGTTTGTATCCTTATTGCAGGTGAGCAACCTAGACAATCAACTAGAGGCTCCTGTGGTAGAAAATGGGGACAATTTTTCTGTCGGTGAAAGACAGTTATTGTGTATGGCCAGGGCAGTGCTTCGCAATAGCCAGGTAATTTGTTAGATATTGTATTCATACGAGCCCCTCGTGTGAAATTAATATGTTTGCTGGTTTGTTCGCTGAAATTATATATAATCTACCTTATAGCACCCTTGGACATACAAATAACCAAATAACATCCAACATAACATGGTACAAATCAAGAAAATGCACATGTACCGTAAAAGGTAATACAAGAATATGCATACACAGCAGGGGTAAAGAACTAACTTAAATTACAAGCTGATTTAAAAAAGAAAGAATTGGACATCTAAAAAAAATTAAAGTGAAAAATCCTCAGTTTTTATGTCCCACTCACCTTTTTTTGAGACCCCGAGTTGCACACAATGTTCAAGAACTAGTTGAGTACCAAATAGTAACTTTAATGTGTCTGTGAAAGACAACATTTGGACATATTAGAGGGCTTCCGTTTTTGTATGGTTCCACTTGACGTTACCATGCGCAATGATCCTCACCTCAGAGGATCATGTAAGGACTTCATGTAAACTATACTTTATCCAAAAGATGAAATAAATAATCAATGAATAATATGTTCCGTTGACAGATTCTAATTCTTGATGAGGCTACTGCTGCCATAGACACAGAGACAGACAGTCTCATCCAGACAACGATAAGAGAAGCATTTAGTGACTGTACACTACTAACTATAGCACACAGGTTACATACTGTAATGGATTCAGACAAAATATTGGTTATAGATGATGGCAAGGTACGTGGGTTGTGTGTAGTAAGGGTGAGGTGTCCATTTTGGTGGATTGTCAGTGGAGACCGGGGAGGGGGTCAGTGAGGGAAAGGGGTGTCAGTAAGGGTGTGTGTCATAGGGGTGGGGTGTCAGTAAGGATAGGGATAGTAAGGGTGAGTGCCATATGGTTGGGGTGTCAGTAAGGGTGAGTGTCAGTGTGACTTGTCAGTAGTGTTCGTGTCAGTAGGTGTGAGATATAAGTAGGAGTGAGATGTAATTAAGGGTGGGGTACAAGGAGTGGGGATGTGTGTAAAATCTCGATGAAGGGCAAGGTCAGAGGTACCGTTAAAACCCAGCTGACAATCCTTTTTGGTAAAGCATCCGGACAGGATGTGAAATTAATGTCACTGTTCCATAAGAGAAAACTAGATTTTTAAGAGAATCTCTTATTTGTAATACACAGGAATCCTGATACACTTCTTCAGTGAAGCTAGGCGGTATCTTTTAACGAAATCATATCTATACATATAAACTTAAAACTTATCCCAAAGGTTGATCGACTCATACATGCCTTTAGTATACAGGTGTTCAATTTCTAATCACTTGTTCTATTTACATTTGTTTCCCTCTCAGATTGTTGAATTTGACAGCCCATCTGTACTGCTAGCCGACAGTAACTCTCTTTTTAGCATAATGGTAAACAGTATGCCAGGACACAGAGAGACCGATGAGCCATCATGATACTGTATCCAATCATCTGCGGGTTGACTTTTTCCACTAGAAATTGTCTTTCAAGCAAAATGAGCAGGAGTTCATAGGCCACGTTTTGCCAAATAAAATATCTGTATCTTTTTCTGCGGCTTTATTTGCCTACCAAATTGCTAAATTGTCCCATATTTATAGCAATACCATTCAGGTTTTCTCTATTTAATGCCAACATGCTTTTTTATTTATGTGTATGTACAGGGTGTCTCAAAAAGAATTACCACACACCCTTAGGTGATCATAACTTTCTAAACAATTCAAATGACAATATAAAGTCAAATTTGTTGGCTTTAATTTGAAGGAAACCGTGTTTTATTCGGTTCAGCAGTTACGGAGAAATGAGTAATTAGGTAAAAGTAGTCAAAGAACATGTCCCTCGTTTCTCCGTAATTACTGAACTTAATCAAATGCGTTTTTCTTCAAATTATAGCCAACTAATTTGACTTAATGTTGTTGTTTGAATTGTTCTGTTCCGACACTTATTTAGAAAGTTTCAATGACCTACAGGTAAGTTGTAATTTGTTTTGAGACACCCTGTATATTCAGATTTTAAATATTTTATGTTAATGTGTGTGGATAGTTTGATCAGCAATAGATAGATTGACTTCATTGGGTTGGGAATTTATATGGACTGGTGACAATCCAAATGGAAATGTAAAAGAAAATGATGAATGATGTGCTGTGTACTTACTTCTTATCATACCTGTTGTTGGTAATAGATGTAGCTCTAAAGACCACTAACCATTGCCTTATGGGCAGACGGGGCTAAATCAGCCTGGGAGGGCAACTCACTCATCTAGAGGAAATAAAACTTGGAGGCCTTTCTGGTGTTGGCCAATCCTTACTTTTTGAATCCTGGCTACCTAGTAAGAAACATAGAGAAATCTGTCAAACAATTCTCACCTATTTATTGCTGATCAATCTATCATAGTGCAATTTTGAACATCCAGTATTATTTTATGCTGTCATGACTTTATTATAATCAAAACAAATAATTCTTGAGCAACAATTGAGTTTTAACGCGCACAATTTCAACACAGTCTAGTGCGTACATGTTTTTAGATCACAGCGTTCATGCTTGGTAAATGCACAGCACGGGCGTGATTGAGAATTGTTTGCTTCAGTTATCTGTCTCCTAAATCACAGGGTGGATCAAGCAACACCTTTTGTGTATAACTATTATGCCCCTAGAGAATATCAGTTATCATTCTCAAAAGTATTGACATTATGTTAAAGAGCCTTGGGTGTCTCTGAGTTAAGTTTGAGTAATGTAGGCCACAGATTGACTCAAGAAATCAATGATTTTATGATTGGTAATATATACTTAATACATAGATCACATAGGTCAAGGAAACAATGATACTGTGATGTGGGAGGAGAGAACTTCAGTCGATATGTGTCACACAAAACGATCCAGTTGTGCAGGTTACATTCCCTGTCCTACCGTGGGTTGGTTGTGACATACTGGTTCACAATGATACTGTGATGTGGGAGGAGAGCACTTCAGTTGATATGTGTCACACAAAACGATCAATTTGTGCAGACTACATTCCCTGGCCTACCGTGGGTTGGTTGTGACATACTGGTTCACAATGATACTGTGATGTGGGAGGAGAGCACTTCACTTGATATGTGTCACACAAAACGATCCAGTTGTGCAGGCTACATTCCCTGTCCTACCATGGGGTGGTTGTGACATACTGGTTCACAATGATACTGTGATGTGGGAGGAGAGCACTTCAGTTGATATGTGTCACACAAAACGATCCAGTTGTGCAGGTTACATTCCCTGTCCTACCATGGGGTGGTTGTGACATACTGGTTCACAATGATACTGTGATGTGGGAGGAGAGCACTTCAGTTGATATGTGTCACACAAAACGATCAACATGTGCAGATATTCCCTGGTGTACGTAGCGTGAGGTGGTTCCGACATGAGGAATACATGCTTTGCTTTATATTATTGTAAAACATAACTGAATCAACTCTGAAATAACCTAATAATAGGGTTTGCAGGCCAATTATTTAGGGTTTTTTCTTTAACTATCACTATATTTAATAATGGTATTTTTATTTTCGGTGGTCAGATGTGTTGCATTTTAGGCGGTTTTCAGTATATTTGTGTGTGATATTTAATATTGAGGTATTATTTGAATTATTTTATGTTTATATTAGACATCTTCTTACGACTACTTTTGTGGTTATGATAGATTGAAATATGGTAATCTTTCCCAGTATTCACCACAGAATTCAGAATTTTTGCAGATATAAGGCCAAACAAAGAAGAAAGTCTGTCTCTTTAGAAAATAGGCTATGAGGTATGCTAATTTATTTATTTTTTGCTAATTTTTAATTTATTTTTGCTTATCCAAGCTTACAGAGAACTTTTTAAATTAAAAAAAAAAATCCCCCAAAAAACACAACAAAATTTTTTTTTAAAAATAAAAAAAGGAAGTTTTTTTTAGCCCCCAGCGCATAGACCTACGCGCCATAGCTCATTTCACATACCAATCAATCGGGCTTCTGAGACAGACTATTATCTTTGTTTGGCCTAAAAACAATACTCATTATGTTGCACTGCCTAATCACTTTTATAGCAGCGATTTTGCTGTTGACCTGTCATACATTCTCCAATTTCCATATTAGGCAGACCAGTGGTCATGCCCTAAAGCACTGTTTTAATGTAAATCCTACATATGGCCATGCTTTAGTCAATGATGACAGCAAACTGACAACCTGAAAAATAGGCACTTTATGGCCTCAGGGTCTTTGGGCTGTAAATAGATATTCATACACTCTTAGTAGTGTCGAACCAATAAGAAAGCAAGAAACTAAAACACGCAGATATATATTAAGACAGTGGAACATAATGAGACAAATGCATGTTGGAGCTCGGACATCATCTTGCAAGCTCATCAGATATAATATGAAAAGAATTCCCAAATGAATTATCATGTAAATGCTTTAGAATGTCCATCTCCAGTGGCTTAGCCAGAGCCGGGTCGAGGGAGGCGACCGCCCACCCCCCAATATTGGCGTCGTGTTGGTTGTCGGTTCATTTGACCAAAGGAATCATGGAATTATGATGGTCAAAAGTACACAGATGATTTTTTTTTGGCGCTACGCACGCATATATCTTCCCAAAATGCAATATTCTTTGGTACAAGCTAGTTTAGAGCCGAAATGCTCAATCCTGCAAAAAATAGGTACAAACGTCGAATATTTTCGCGCGCATTTCTTGACTCACAAATATCTTGTCGGTTCATTTCCCCCAATATGAATAACCTAGCTACGTCACTGTCCATCTCACATGTGTGATATACACATTAGATGGTTTTATTTTACTTAATTCATTGGTGTTGATCAAACCCATCTATATAGGAGATCGTGGGTTCGAGTCCCATGCCGGTGAATGTCCTTGCTTTCTCGAGTTGGGACATTCAACGGTGTGGTTTGTTATGTGATTATTTCGCTCTTTCAGTAGGGATGAGCTTCTCTATTATACTTTATTTACATTTCTGCTCATCCCTCTGTACACCTTTGGGTATCCTTATTGTAGTTTCTATTCTGTTTCAGTTGGGACTGGTTTCGTATATTGTATTATAAAGAATGTTAGTTAGACCCATATATTTACCAAAAAATGGCTAAGAAAGGGGTCATTCATTTACCGGGTGATCAAATCAATAAAAAGGCATAAAATGTTACATGTAAAAATTTAAACAAGTGTATGTGCTAATATACATATAATAATTTTCTGGATGGTATATTCTTGATCTAAACAGTATTTTGCGATATTGCGACGAGATGTTAAGTCATTCCCCACAAAATATGGTCAAAATAAGATTTTTGACAGCCATCTTGTATGTACGCTAACATTACTTTCCCCTACATACATGTAGATGTTATTTGATTTTTAGTATGATATTTGAGAGACCTTTCTAATAACAAAACTGAAGAAAAAAACCATGTATTGCAATTTGTGGTGGGCTGAGCCTTATTTGGGGATAGATTGATTGGACTAAATGGTGCTATTTATGTAGAGAAAACAAGAGAATTGCCACCATATTTGAAATCTTAATAATCACCTTTGTTATAATATTTTACTTTTTCATTCTTTAAATTTCAAATTTGTCAATAAAGCCACTAAAGCCTTATTGTGTGTGGTGGTGCTACAGATTTAAATATAATGACCAAGAAACAAATGGCAATAACATTCCTTTTTCGGTATTTGTTGATGTCAGCATTAGGAAGAGAAAAAACACAATTTATTGTTACTCCTAATATTTGTTATTCTACAAATGTCCAATTTGTCATATTAACCATAATTTGTAGCAGAAAAACATTGTGTGGTAGAGCAATAAGAAATGAAAAATGAAATAACATTAAAGGTATATGTTCTGATCACTTTTTTTTTGGCTGTGATGTTTTGTTCACATCAAGATATTTTGATATCAGGAGATCGAGAATCCCCATATTTTTATCCCCCTGGTTTGTAAAACCAGAAGGGGATTTTGTCATCATGTAATGTGCGTCTGTCTGTCGGGGGGGGGGGGGGGGGGGGGGGGGGGGGGGGGGGGGGGGGGGGGGGGGGGGGGGGGGGTGTGTGCCTTTTGGTTAGCATTTTTTTCCAAATGCTGTATCTGTTGAAAGGATGGACGGATTGACTTCAAACCTTCAGTGATAGGTAGGCCATGGTCAAACACTGTAGCTGCTTGTTTGGGGGTCTAATTTGCAAAGGTCATCTGAGGTCAAAGGTCATCTAGAGGTCAAATCGTAAAAGTTGCCCGAATGCTGTATCTGTTGAAAGGATGGACGGATTGACTTCAAACCTTCAGTGATAGGTAGGCCATGGTCAAACACTGTAGCTGCTTGTTTGGGGGTCTAATTTGCAAAGGTCATCTGAGGTCAAAGGTCATCCAGAGGTCAAATCGTAAAAGTTGCCCGATTGACGTCAAACTTGGAGACAAGAAACATGAACACCAGGTGAACATGTCTAAAATAAATTAGGTCATCTGAGGTCAAAGGTCATCCAGAGGTCAAATCGTAAAAGTTGCCCGATTGACGTCAAACTTGGAGACAAGAAACATGAACACCGGGTGAACATGTCTAAAATAAATTAGAGGTCATCTGAGGTCAAAGGTCATCCAGAGGTCAAATCGTAAAAGTTGCCCGATCGACGTCAAACTTGGAGACAAGAAACATGAACACTGGGTGAACATGTCTAAAATAAATAAGGTCATCCAAGGTCATCTGAGGTCAAATCGTAAAAGTTGCCTGATTGACGTGAAACTTGGAGACAAGAAACATGAACACCGGGTGAACATGTCTAAAATAAATTAGAGGTCATCTGAGGTCAAAGGTCATCCAGAGGTCAAATCGTAAAAGTTGCCCGTTTGACGTCAAACTTGGAGACAAGAAACATGAACACGGGTGAACATGTCTAAAATAAATTAGAGGTTATCTGAGGTCAAAGGTCATCCAGAGGTCAAATCGTAAAAGTTGCCCGATCGACGTCAAACTTGGGGACAAGAAACATGAACACCGGGGGAACATGTCTATAATAAATTAGAGGTCATCCGAGGTCAACGGTCATTAGAGGTCAACCAAGGTCAAAGGTCAACAAGGGGTTAATCTGTGCAATGAACACCGTGGGAACATGTAAAAAAATAATTAGAGGTCATCCGAGGTCATCTGAGGTCAAAGGTCATCCAGAGGTCAAATCGTTAAAGTTGACCGATTGACCTCAAACTTGGAGAAAAGAAACATGAACACCGGGGGAACATGACCCATATATGACCGTTGACCTCATTTAGTTGATCTCCCAGCCAGGGGGATTCGCAAGTCGTGACTTGCAGTATTTTTCTTATTATGTCTATAAAATCTTAGGGGCCAGAAATGTTCCATTTAGAAAGTATAGGCTAAAATGTGGTGAATTACTGCCAAAGGTGGTTAATTGACCACCTGTCAGTTTGTGTACTAAATGGGCACATTTCTTGTGACCTTGGGTCACCTTGTGCTTCTAATATTAGAACCATTGGCTTTATGCAACTCAAACTTGACAATGTGACAATTTTAAGGATGACATTTCATGTAAAATGGAAACATCAAGTTGAAAATCAGGCCAGCAATCAGAACATCTACCTTTAAGGTTTTTTTAAACTATTTTTTTCAAATATCAAATTTGTAAAAATGTGTGCCTTGTTCAAGGAGTTGACAGATAATATAATGCCTTTGTATCACAGTGTGTTTATATTGCAAATTGATGATAGCAGTAATATTCTTTACATGTCAGTGCAATTTTTTAGTGTGTGTTAAAAACAAAAATATTTTCATATAAAAAAGTGATGTTTATATTATTAACTATATTGGCAAACATGTAAGTATCATGTTCTAGGTTATATAATATAGATATATTATTTTTTGGAACAATCAATATTCCAACAAACCTCATGTGTGTGAAGCTCAGGTCGAGCTATATTGTATTTTAGATGATAATATTTTACCATTATTAATGTTCGGGCTATATTTTCTTGACCCTGTAAATTTCATCAGCCCTATTGATAATGACAGAAATATTAGTTTTTAAGGATTCTGTACTATATTTGATTGAAAACCATGGTTTCAACGTTATCAATCATGTAAAGAAAGATATGTTGAGCTGCAATAAATTGTAATATTTTCTCTAAACAAGAGGACTATTTAATATTATTTGTTGTTTATTGTTAAATTAGTTGAAATTCACTAGTGGATGATTAAATGTTATAGATACAGTACATGTTGCTAGATCAGTTGCCAAGTTGACGAATACATGACGTTTGCAGCATTCTTTAGATATCCTAAATATCCCAAAAGAGAAAAAAAATTCAAGGTTAGAAAATCTTCATTCTTACTTCTAACTTCCCAGAAGATTACACCGGTTTGAAAAATTTAGTTCTAACTTCTAACTTCTAACCTGTCCTAAAAAGCCCAAAAGAGGGCGGGCGACACCTGAAAAAAAAAAATTGCGGTTAGAATATCTTTGTTCTAACTTTAACTTCTCTAACTTCTAAAAAAATTACACCGGTTAGAACAATCGAATTCTAACTTCTAATTTCTAACCTGTCTTAAATAGCCCAAAAGAGGGCGGGCTACACCTGCAAAAAAATTACACCAGTTAAAAAAAAAAATCAAGTTTTAACTTCTAACTTCTAACCTGTCTAAAATAGCCCAAAAGATGGCGGGCTACACCTGAAACAAAATCTTTGTTCTAACTTCCAAAAAAAAATCACGGGTTAGAAAAATTGAGTTTTAACTTCTAATTTCTAACTTTCCAAAAATGTACAATTTTGCTAACATCGGTTGAATACTTTTTGTTATAGTCATGTATGTAAGACTGATGAATTAGGGCAAGTTCACTGTGTAGCGAATAGGGAAAAAGCCAAGGACAATGCAATTGATATATGATTACAATTGTTACATAATAGTTGTCACGTTTGTTGAAACAGAATCTTATAGAATATAAAATAATCTATAAAATGAGAGCAAAATCATGTTTGTACCATACACGGATGAGGAGTTATTGTACATTGAACGTAGAATTGGGAACATTTTCTATATTCCCCATAGAGATTGTACACAGCGCCACTGCCACCATCCCTGACTTTCACAATGTAATCAACCATATCTCAGCCAAACAGTTATAGAAATACCTGATTTATTCACACAATGTATAGCTAGATAAATAGGCTTTCACATGACACCTCAACCATAGCTCGAACACATTTAGGTGGCCGGTATTTAAGGAAGCAGAGACGGTGCACCGCAAGCAACGGTTGGAGGCCAAGAGGGCTCGGAAAGCCGGACAGAAGAAAGGCAGCGGGACGAATCAACCCCCACAGGCCCCACCTCAGAAGGGAGGCGGACACAGAGGTGGTGGCGGCGGAGGAGGGAAAAGGGACAACGGGAAGAAGGATGGGAGTGGACGCCTGAACACCGGAACAGCTAAGGGAGGTCCGAACAGAGGGGGCGGAAAGGGAAGTGGTTCCTTTTGCGGCCGCGGCGGTCAGGACCGCCGCAAATGACCGCCCAGGTCAGCGACCTTCCTTCCAGTGGGAGGGAGGCTTACGTTCTTCGGGGAAGAGTGTGGACGAGTGACCTCCAACAAATGGGTCCTGGACACAGTATCTTCAGGCTACCAGTTGGAATTCACCCGCCCCCCGCCGTCAACAAGAGTGTTCCGGTGTACAGATCTGCTGAGAGACCCCGACAAGAGGAAGCAAGGTTCAAGCGAGGTTCAAGCGCTGTTGGAAAAGGATGCGGTAGAGCAGGTAGCGCCCGGCCAGGTATCATTCACGTCGACATTCTTCCTCACCACGAAGAAATCGGGAGAATGGCGCCCGATATTGAACTTAAAGCCCCTAAATGTCTTCATAGAGCCCAAGAAGTTCCGCATGGAAACGCTGGCCGCTGTCCTCAGAGAGCTACACCCAGGATGGTGGGGCGCCACTCTAGACTTAAAGGACGCATACCTGCACGTCCCTGTGAGGCCCTCGGACAGGAAGTGGCTGGGTTTCTGCATCGGATACCAAATTTACAGATACAAGGTGCTGCCTTTCGGCCTAGCCACAGCACCAAGGACCTTCACAAGAGTAGTGAAGGTGATCGCGGAGTACCTCCGACAACAGGGAATGTTTGTATTCGTCTACTTGGACGACTGGTTGGTGACAGCGCCATCGAAAGCAGATCGAAACAGTGCGCCGGTTAGTCACCTCTCTAGGGTTCGTCATCAACGAAGAGAAGTCCGCCCTGGTCCCATCGCAACAGGTACAGTTCCTGGGGGCCATGCTCCTGTTTACGGAAGGGAAAGTCATCCCGACGGAGGACAGGGTGGCAGCCGTTACCAAATGTGCCTTAGAACTATTGTCAGCAGGGACTGCTCCAGCCAGACTGTGGATGAGGCTCCTGGGTCTTATAGCAAGCCTGACGGCCATCCTCCTCCAGTGCCGCTTACGGATGAGAGTTATCCAGCTGCACGTTCTCGCTAGATTCAACCTCCGGAGGAACCCTTTGACGACACCGTCAAAGAGGGATCGACAAGGAGCTACGATGGTGGACTCGTCGACCCAATTTGACCCGGGGCATGCAGCCGTTCACGGACCAGGCACCATCTTCGTCCCTGACTACGGATGCCTCCAATGGGGGGGGGGGGGGGGGGGGCTGGGGCTGGGGAGCACACTGGGGGGGGGGGATGTCACTCTTTCAGGCAGGTGGACCTCAGTCATTGCCAGACTTCACATCAACAGGCTGGAGCTCCTCGCAGTTCATCTGGCATTACGGAAGCTACTCCCGGAGATCAAGGGGAAAACAGTCAAGATACGCTGAGACAACCTATCGGTGGTAATATATATCAGCCGTCAGGGGGAACTCGCAGCAGATCCCTGTCCTTCCAGACCGTCAAGTTACTAGTATGGTGCTCCCGTCGCGGGATCACGTTGCTGGCGGAGCACCTGCCAGGAGCGGACAACAAGTTGGCGGATGCCCTATCCAGAGAGAGGGAACACCCCTACGAGCTGCTGCGAAAGTCCGAGGGACATCGGTAGAGTGGCAACTGAACAGAGTGGTGTGCCAGACACTGTTCAATCTACTGGAGAAGCCGTCCATAGACCTGTTTGCGACAAGGGGAAACAGCCAGCTCCCGGTTTACTGCACTTCAACGATTCCTCTGACAACAGCCCAGACCCTACACCTATAGCTGCATGGAGCATTTCATCCGATCTTACATTGCAGAGGGACTTTCGAGAGAGGCTGCCACCTTGGCTGCAAAGTCAAGGAGACCTTCAACCAGGGCGACCTGTGGGGGCCGTAGCTGTGTTTTAACTGAACAATTAAAGCACAACATGGCTAACCCCAGATCAGTCAGATGCTTCCGTACGGCCATCGCCTCAGTTCATCATGGATTCGAGGGAGGCATGACGGTGTCCACTTCGCCGACCCCCAACAGCCTTATTAAGGGAGCGTCCCCGGTCAGGTCGTTGGTACCGGCATGGGATCTTCCACTGGTTCTGGGCTCCTTAGCAGACTCTCCCTACGAGCCCATGCATCTTCTGGACTTGCCGGACCTTAGGGAGCACATCAAAATCAAAACTCGACCGCCCGGCAACCGCCGGTTCCGTGGGGTTCCGTGACTAAAAAAAGACTAAAAAAAGGGAGAGAGAAAGAGAAAGGGAAGATGGGAGGGAGAAGAAGGGAGGAAGAGGGGAAGGGAGAGAAGGGGGAGGAGGAAGGGAGGGGAGAGGAGGAGGGAAGGGGTAGGGGTATCTCACCGTCTCTGAACGTAACCGTGTCAGTGTTATATAACAAATCTAAATATTGATAGCAAGGAGAGTTTTAGGTCGTTCAGACAAGCTAAAACCCAACACGGCTAACAAGAGGGGATCCCCTGGTCAATGCTGGTAGCCCCCCCCCCCTTGACAAAAGGGTAAAATAAAAAAGGAAGACAATTAAGGAGGAAAAGGAGAAGGAGGAAGAAGGATAAGACGCATGAGCATAGACGGTGTAAGCAGCGGGAGGGGGGGGGGGGGGGGGCGGTCACGCCCACTCAATTCCCCCCCCCCCCCCCCCCTCCCCCGGAAAAAATGACAATTTTCAAGGTTAACAACATGGTTTCAGGTACGTTTTCTGAACCATTTTAGTTAAAAAACTAAGAGTTTTCACGCGTTTCACGCGAATTAGTTTCAATGTTAATTTATTCAAGCTTAAAATAGGATGGTTTAAAATAGCCATTTTTTTTAATATCATTCAAGCTTAACAACATGTTTCAACAACGTTTTCTGGACCATTTTAGTTAGAAAACTATACATTTTTGCGCTTCGAGTGAAACACTTTCATTGTTATATTATTCAAGCTTAAATAAGATGACTTCAGGAACGTTTTTCTGGACCTTTTTAGCGTTAAAATAGCTAATTTTGGCGCGCTACGCGCGAATTAGTGTCAATGTTTTATTATTCTAGCTTAAAAAGAGGGCTTCAGGAAAGCTTTTCTGGAATTTTTTCGCGCAAATTAGTTTCAATGGTTCATTATTCAAGCTTAGCAAGATGGTTTCAAGAACGTTATTGCTGGACCTTTTTACTTTTAGTTTTACTACCGGTAGCCATTTTTCCACTAATGATATTATCTACAGTCGTACGCTGTGACATTTTCAAAAGTGTACACTAGATCACACCAAATGGGTTAAGAAATTGGGAAAAATCCAAATTTCCCCTGTCAGAACTTTTCAACCCATTATACATTATTTTAAACACATACGCCTATTCGTCAAAACATTGGTTAAAAGTATGCACCAAATTGGAAAATCAATCATCAAAAGCAATTGTGAATAAGTGTGTCTTTATAAGAGACGATTTGAAATGGCTAAGAGTTTTACAGTTCTTGATGTGAAGCGGAAGTTGATTCCAAAGTTCAGCTGAAGCATAACGAAATGAACGATGACCATAAGTTAAAGTTGACACAGAGGCAATGATAAGTTGTTGTTTTGAAGCCGATCGTAAATTTCGAGATGGTTTGTATTCCTGTATGAGTTCTTGTAGATAAACCGGTGCCAAATTATGGATGCATTTGTATGTTAAAACAATGATTTTGTACATAATACGGTAGGATACCGCCCCCCCCCCCCCCCCCCGGGGTACTCAGATTTGGTTTGGTCGGGGGTGTGCCGCTGGAGATTCAAAACCCCTACCCATTTCTAAGGGTGATTTTGGAAAAATCGGTACCCATTTTAAGGGGTTTTGCTTCATTTTAGGCAAAATGTTCGCAAATTATCGGGAAAAAGACCCCATTTTTGCAAATTTTCGCGAAAATAGACCCATGTCTAAGGATTTTTCAGTTGAAAAGCCTACCCATGGCTAAGGATGTCTCATGAAAAAACGACCCAGAGCGGCACGTCCCCGTATGCCTTACATACGTGAGTACCCCCCCCCCCCGGATACCGGCAACCAATGAAGTACTGGTGTAATGTGATGAATACCAATGTGATCATAATAACGAGTGCGTGCAACAAGCCATGCAGCAGAGTTTTGTATTATCTGTAATTTTGCAATGTGTGAGTTCGGCCAAGACCATAAACATGATAAAGGAGGCTGTTACATTGATCAAGGCGACTCGTGATAAAAGCATGAATAAGTATTTTCCGTGAGAAAATTCCGAATACGACCTATCTTGTATAAAGCAAACGAAGCTGAACGACAAATATTATTTACATACCGTAGTCATTCATTTTAACATGTTTAAGTACTACACCAATGTGTATCAACCGGGAAAGAGCCACCAGAATGCAGACAGTTTATCAAGAAAGACGTGTACCCAATGTATATAGATGGGGACGAATCAGATGGCATCCGGTCAGACTCACCTAAGCATAGACCAAAGTGAGCCGTTGAACATATTACGGTTGACTGACGATGCATGAAGTGAACAACGAATGTACACGTGATATGAAAGAAGAGAAAAGGGTAAACTGGAAGGAAGAAAGTCAACTGGCTGAGATCCTTTACTTCGACCCGGATCCGACAAAGAGAGCAAATATGAGCCGGATGAAGGAGTTTTCGATCTCATTGGGCAGTGAGAAGGTGCGCCGGTGAATGATGCGACAGAAATAAGAACACAGAAGTGCAAGGAAAATCCGAAATGTAATTGTTCATGCTGGAGTAAGACGGGACACGCTTGAACAATCAGCACGATAGCGATCCGACTATCATGGCTATCAAGACCACGAATCATATGAAATCACGACAAACCAGTCTGCCACCATTATGTACTGATGAAGAATTGAAAGCGGCACAAGAAACAGATGCCGATATGAGTTAAGTGAAGAAAGCTAAACAAAGTGAAGAACCGCGACCGCCCTGGAAAGATGTCTCTCCGCTCTCTAAATCAGCAAACACGTAGGGCAGAATGGGACAGGATTGAAGTCCGACAAGGGATGATTGCATAGGCGTTGGGGATCGAATGACGGGAAAGTAATCGAATGGCATCAGGGGGTCCCCGAAATATACACGGATCCGATATTGCGTGAATTACATAATAGCAAAACAGCAGCTCAACTGGGTTTAACCAAGATAAGAGAGAAAGTCCGAGAACGTTTCTGATGGTATATGGAGTTTGATATCCGCTCCTGGATCCGAAGATGCAATGTACATGATGTATGTGCACGCCGGAAATCACCAAGCACGAGGAGGAGAGCTCCACTCCAACAAGAACTCGCTGTCCATAGTCTTCAGAGAATGGCTATGGATATAATCGGTCCCCTACCTGTTTCGGCAAGAGGGAATCGTTGTGGAGGGGCGATTACTTCTCCAAATGGATCGAAGCTTACCCAATTACTAACCACGAGGCAGCTACGTGTGCGAGGGTGTTCACGGAGGAGTGGATCTGCCGCCATGGTTGTCCGATAACGCTGCACTGATCAAGGCACTAATTTTGAAAGTCATTTGATGGCTGATGTATACAGTCTGTTAGTAATCGAGAACACAGGACAACTCCACTGATGCCGAAATCCGACGGACAGATTGAGAGGTTTAACCGTACGATGGTCGATACAGTGGCGTACCGACCGGGGGTGGCAGGGGGTCAAGTTGCCCCCTGGCTCCAAATACCGGGACGCTAAATTCGCATAAGAAGAAAAAAATAGGGCCTAGGCCGAAAACACTGAGGATTGGGCATTATTTGTTGACTGTGGTGCTTTTTGGACTGCGAAATGTTGTGACCGTGCGAAATGTTGTGACCGTGCAAAATGTTGTGACCGTGCGAATTCTTTTGACCTTACCCCATATATCATCGTAACAAGATCTGATCTAGTGTACCGCATTCAGAAATCACCGAAGTCTAGACCACAGGTCATACATCTTCAGCGGTTAAAACGATACGAGGGCTCAAAGCTCACGAGTTGGCTACCTAACTAACCTATTTGCAGAGTCTAAACTTGATCCTAGCATCATAAGCCTGATTCAGGCATAATCGGCCTCGGACAACCAATTCGACAGAATCATCAACTCAATCCGGCATCGGACACCAATCCGACGAACTCATCAAACCAATCCTTCCAATCCCTACACCAATCCGGCATCGGACACCAATTCGACAGAATCATCAACTCAATCCGGCATCGTACACCAATCCGACGAACTCATCAAACCAATCCTACCAATCCGTACACCAATCCGGCATCGGACACCAATCCGACGGAATCATCAACTCAATCCGGCATCGTACACCAATCTGACGGAATCATCAAATCAATCACACCAAGCCGTCAGAATCAGTACACCACTCCGATGGACTCATTAATCCAATCCGGCATCGGACACCAATCCGACGGACTCATCAAACCAATCCTACCTATCCTTCAGAATCCATACACCAATTCGGCATCTGACAACAATCCGACGGACTCATCAATCTTATCC
The DNA here is from genome assembly GCA_035610835.1 of Ophiura sarsii. Classification (NCBI taxonomy): domain Eukaryota; kingdom Metazoa; phylum Echinodermata; class Ophiuroidea; order Amphilepidida; family Ophiuridae; genus Ophiura; species Ophiura sarsii. Next base: position 36,485,169 of record CM069453.1, on the reverse strand, counting down.
GCCAGAATCAATAATGCAATCCGGCATCGGATATCAATCCGACGGACTCATCAATCTTATCCGCCAGAATCATTAATGCAACCCGGCATCGGATATCAATCCGACGGACTCATCAGTCTTATCCGCCAGAATCATTAATGCAATCCGGCATCGGATATCAATCCGACGGACTTTATTTATCATACATTTGGTTGAAAATTGAAAAAGTAAAATACAAAGTCGTTATTGTAGAATTAGAATATAACGCGCGAAATAAAAGAGACAAGAATTGCACAAATTTATAGACTGCATTTTATTTTGGATAGCTAAATTGCGTTTGTTATACACGCGAAAATATTGTTTTCAACATTCATGCAATGCATCCAGAAAAAAACAATTCGCGAAATGTTTATGATGTCAAAATGCGCGAAAATATCTTTACGCGAAAATATTGGCTTTTACAGTATTTTCATTTTGTGTCTCTGCATTTCATGTGCTGTGTTTGGGCATCAAAACAATGAAAACTCGAGCAACTACAGCTTTTAAATTTTCAAAGGAGAAAAAGTTAATGTTTTGTTTACCATGTTTACGTTGAAAGCTGTTGAAGGATTGGATTTATTTAGTGAATCGCGATAGCAACTTGATTTAGGGCTGCAAAAACTCGTATCGCAAAGTTCCACCAGCCTTTGAAAGTTGTATCGCAATTGATGCTTTTTAAGGTGCAAATTGCGATGCGATACGGGAAACTTGCAGGTCAGGTTGTACATTATTACTACGTACGTACCATACTAGTCCAAAATGCTATACAAGTGTCAACGCTCGTGTCAATAGCACTGGTTCCGTGCCTCATGATTCATCCATCCAACTGGTGTAGGCGTAGTGGTATTGCTATGCTCATTCTGGATTCGTAGCTAGCAGCATGGAACTAGTGCTATAGTTTCAATGAAAAAACTAGACAGCATCGGACTGTATACTATCAAGATTAAGGCGTATACTTGATGACGTATTGGCGGCGACGAAAGAGGCGTGTTTTTCATCACCAGTATTACTATATACTTCTCTCGATTGATATAACGCTAATACCCTCGTGATTCACATCATCTTCAAACCGACTGTGTGTGACACTCGGGGTGTGACACAGCAGCTACATGTACATCGCTACTAGTGCCTCAATCGTCGTATAATTATTTCCCCGGTTTGACGCGTATATAAAAAGGAAACCTCTGGATTCGTATTTTAACAGCGTAATAGATGTCGTACACGGATAAATCGAGATACTACTGGGGAAATACATATAGACAAGAAAGGTCTATGTTATCGTCGTTTCGAATTTCAAACCAAGTAGTGTTACGCCAATTCGGAGATTATAAGTGATGGCTTCTACGCGAGGTTGGCCACGGAATGTGACGGAGTAGGCCTACTTGTTTAGCGTATTGCGGGTCGTATTGTTACTGACTACTCTGCTAACATCTGGCTTTCTTGTTGTCTACGGTTCATTCCCACTGGGGGGAGGGAGCTATTTAACTCCACCTGTAGTAAACGATCCGCAATCTATAAATTGTACAACCGGGTGCTATGCATGGAGATTTCCTCCTCTTTACGAGCCGCGGGTGACAACTATTCGCACACAGTTCCGATGTCCATCTTCGTGCATGTGTACATTAGGCAATCAAAACGTAACGATAACCTGCGCTTGCCGGTGTTGTACCCACCAAGTTTCTCAAACCAATCCGACAATTCAAGCCTGTTATTATCTTGGAGTAATATTCGCCTAAATGGAATGGAACCAAACGCACTCTCCAACTCTGAGCTGACAAGTCGCAACGCAAGCTCTCGCGCATTGTATTGGAGCAGACTATATTGGCTAGATTTATCCTTCAATTATATAATAGATCTACACCGACGACAGTTTGAAGAACTTGTCAACTTATGGGGACTAGATCTAAGCTATAATTGCATTATGGCAATATGTCAGTTTCAATTTCGAAAGCTTGACAACATGGGGTGGTTAGATCTGTCCACAAACCGTATCGTGAAGCTACATCCGCTGCAGTTTGAATCCCTCTCTAACCTTGATTCATTAAAAATGGAGTGCAATAGAATCGTGGAGCTACACCTGAAGTCTATTACAGGTCTAACCAACCTTAATTCGCTAGTTATGACTTACAACAATATCGTAGAGCTACACCCAAATCAGTTTGAAGCGCTTATCAATTTGGAATTGTTAGATCTATCTCATAACAATATCACACAGTTACACCCGCAGCAGTTTGAGTCACTCGTCAGAATATCGATATTATATCTGCAATACAATGATATTGTAAACCTTCCCCCGCAGCTGTTTCAAGGTCTTTCATATCTCTCTTGGCTAGATGTTTCCAAAAATAACATCGTGAAACTGCCTCCTGGTCAGTTTCAATCGCTCACTAATCTTTACCTATTGAATATGGCCGACAATACCATTGTTGAGCTCCACGCACAGCTGTTTGGAGCACTTACCAACCTGGACAGTTTACATATAGAAAACAATCATATTGAAGCACTACATCCGCGGCAATTTGAAAACCTTACTGTCCTATACGAGTTATTTCTGTCCAACAATAGTATTGCGGTGCTGCATCCAGGGCAGTTTGAAAATCTTACCAGACTTTGGGAGTTAGACCTGAGACACAATAACATTGTTGAATTACAACCATTACAGTTTGAATCACTAACCGAAATGCGGGCGTTATATTTAGAAAATAATAATATCGTGGAACTACACCCGCAGCTGTTTGAATCGCTTGTCCACATCGGGACATTATATCTATCCTACAATGATATTGTGGAACTACACCCGCGGCAGTTTGCACACTACACCTTGGTAGATTTACATCTGCCCTACAATGATATTGTAGAGCTACACCCCATGCAATTTGACCACCTTACCAACCTGCGGAGGTTAGATCTATCTAACAATAATATTATGATGCTACATCCGCGGCAGTTTGAAGACCTTCACAGTCTTGCGGTGTTAAATCTGAATAATAATGATATTGTAGATCTTCACTCGCAGCAGTTTGAAAACCTAACCAACCTGTGGCGTTTACATCTAGCTAACAATAATATCATGATGCTACATCCGCAGCAGTTTGAAGACCTTGACCTTTTTTTCTTAGATCTGTCCAACAATGATATTGAAGAGCTTCACTCGCAGCAGTTTAAAAACCTTTACAACCTCGGGTATTCCTTTCTATCCAACAATAATATTATGATGCTACACCCGCAACAGTTTGAATACCTTACCGGGCTTCAGGAATTAAACATGTGCAACAATGATATTGTAGAGCTACATCCGCAGCAGTTTGGAAACCTTACCAGCCTGTTTATATTAGATTTGTTTAACAATAATATTCAGGTGCTGCACTCGGAGCTGTTCAAAGCGCTTGCCGAGCTGGGTTACTTGTATCTATCCGACAACAAAATAATGGAGTTGCAGCCGTTGCAGTTTGAAAGAACTACCCGCCTTAGACAATTGTGGTTGTACAATAATCTCATTAAGACGATAAGTACACAAGTTTTACAGCCTAATCAACTTGAAGTCATTGACTTAAGTAACAATAATATGTTTCTTTTTCAGCCCAACTCATCTGTACGATACGGATACCTCAAATATATGTCACTTTCGAATAACAAGTTGTCTAGTTTCCCGAGTAATCTATTTCAAAACATGTTATGGTTGTTATATCTTGATTTGTCTGAAAATAAGCTTAATAGATTTGATACCGGGTTGTATTTTGTAAAATCGCGCTCTCTTTACATAGATTTGAGACAAAATATGCTGCACATGGTAAACTATGAGTCTTTTAGAAATGTTTCCATGAATATAAGTATATTGGTCGACAATGCTGCTACTTGCTGCTTCATGAATTCAGCAACATGCACTGCCACAATTCCACGTTCACAGTTTTTGACTTGTGGCAGATTGCTTTCAAATCCAATTCAAAGAGTATCCATGTGGCTACTAGGCATATTCGCACTTATCAGTAACGCTTGCGTACTGTTTTACCGTTACATGCAAAATAACGAGAAAAACAAAGTTCAGGCATTATTGATCTCAAATCTGTCAATCTCAGATCTCTTTATGGGTATGTACATGTTAGTTATAGCGTCAGCAGATATGTATTATTCGAGACTTGGTTATTTCCCCTCTGAAGCATGGCGTTCAAGCATTACCTGTAAGATAATCGGAACGCTATCCGTTCTATCAAGCGAGGCTTCGGTATTCTTCGTCACCCTTTTAAGCATGGATAGATTGATGGGTATACGATATACATTTAGCAGTAAGAGATTAGGCACAACCTCAGCGAGGAAAGTCACAGCTGTAGTCTGGGTATTCACAGTAATATTGAGTATCGTTTCAACAATTACATCAGTAATTAATCCTGATGTGTACGACATATCCGAGGTGTGTACTGGACTCCCACTCTCTAGAAGTAATACTTTCCAGACCCAGTATTGGTTATTGGATATTGAAACTAATGATCGATATGACAAACCTATTGTATTGAATAATACTCGTGACATTATTGTTGGTACTAAACCAGGGATGTATTTTGGTATAGCATTATTTTCTATAATCAATTTCATTTGCATGTTGGTAATAACATTTTGCTACATCGGGATATTCATAACGGCACAGCAAACAGCAAAACAAGCAGGACGAAATCAAAGTCAAAGGGAGGAATTCAGAATGGCTATCAAAATGGGGGTAATTGTGCTAACAGATATGATGTGCTGGTTGCCTATCATTATAGCCTCTATATTTGTACAGAGTGGGGGATTTACAGTCACACCTCAGGTCTATACCTGGATTGTAACGTTTGTACTGCCCATTAATTCCGCTATCAATCCATTTCTGTATTCCTTAGCAGCAGCTATATATGAGATCGTAGAAAAAAGACATTCGAAAAAAAGCCGGGCTGTCAAGGTGGTAGCTTAAAGAAAATGATTAAAACGCACTGCGAAATTGTATGGCTATATCTTGCTAGACGTCCCGTACGGAATAAATCGTGATGCACCACGACAATATATTTAAATATTGTTATGAACATATGCTCATCAGTGACGGGAGGTCTATCAAGAATTGCCAACTGTATAAATAATTGTTGAATCATATTCGTTGATGGTTTAAATCAAATGTTATTGTAAGTATTTTACTTAAACACATTAGTAAACACACAGTAAAAACCGACATGTTCGGCTTTTTGAACAAATAGTAATTATCGTTTCACTTAACAAACATATTTTAACTTTTATTTATACATGTAGATATCCTGATTTATTTTAAGATTATACCTAACATGTTCCGGATCAGGTTGTGTAATGTAAGCTAATTTAAAATCCAATCAGGAATCGGTACCAACCAATTCAAATTTACATGATATACGGTACGTTAAACGAACAAATGTCTTTTTCACAATTTGACACCTCATTCATGAGAATTGAGAGGATACCTTTACAGTTTAATGATGCTTCAATTAAGTAACCAAACCTAACGAAATAAAGTAAAAAAATGGCGGTGTTCAATGAATGTGCTATGGACTGTGTTCAGCTTTGGTAGTGGACACGATAAGAAGGAGATCTTATAGGCCCGTAGTAGGCGCCAACCAGAAAATAAACATTACGGTGGGAAAAATTACAAGATACAAATACAAATTAATTTTCGATGCAATATCATTGCCTAGTGTGTGCTCAGCAGTGACAGGTTTGTGAAATGAATCACAGCTCACCATTAATCTATTCATGCCTGAAAAGTTTCGATGGCACACAGTGTTAACTGTTAATGGTCAACACACTGTATTTCAAAACGGTGACGATATTATGGGCTTCGACGTTAAACACTTATGCTAAACGCTGAACGACCTAAACACTTCTATCTTGTCTCAGTTTTGAAATACTGTATACAGTGTACAAATCAATGGCATCCCATCCATGGAAGAAGAAAAAACCCGATTTACTACTACTTGTTTTCGTTAGCATGGTTAGGTCTGGTTATGGATGATTTCCAGATTGGTATGGTTTGAAGATCATCAGACTGAGAAGCACTGGGATGGACGAATAGTTTTGCGTAGTTATAGAGAATGCAGCTACAATGAATCAATGAATCAGTACACCAACTTCAAACGAAAGGCAATATTTACCATTTGTCCTAATTGCCCACTTAATAAAGGTATAACCATAACTAATAACGTTATCATCGTATGCATATTATAATGACACCATATATGACCTGGCACCACAAAATGAGCGTAAAGTCACGGCGAAGATGTTGCTGAATTGAGCTAGGATAGCATGTTATTGATTTTTGCCATTTGTTGTTAGTATGGACCAAGCCCTTCTATTTATAGCGAGATTTTAAAATAAATAGCCAGGCATGGATGGTAATACGCTTAAAATAAGTATACATGGCCATGTGTTTTGAACTCACCACCCAAAAAGGGTGGTGGTGTTGCATTTTTGGTGACGAATCATCCATCTCTCTCTATTAACTCAACAACTACATGAGGTAGAGCTATAATGGTTGAGGTGTTATGTGAAAGCCTATTTATCTAGCTACATTGTGTGAATAAATCAGGTATTTCTATAAATGTTTGGCTGAGATATAATTGATTATGTTGTGAAAGTCAGGGGGTGGTGACGGTGCTGGCGGCGGCGGCGCTGTGTACAATCCCTATGGGGAATATAGAAAATGTTCCCAATTCTACGTTCAATTTACTATAACTCCTCATCCCTGTATGGTACAAGTATGATTTTGCTCTCATTTTATAGATTATTTTATATTCTATAAGATTCTGTTTCAACAAATGTGACAACTATTGTGTAACAATTCGTCGCTGTTCTGACATACCGGCACATCACTTTGCTTAATTCTGTTGTGATGTGCCGGTATGTCAGAACAGCGACGAATTGTAATCATGAATCGATTCGGCATTGTCCTTGGCTTTTTCCCTATTCGCTACACAGTGAACTTGCCCTAATTCATTGGTTTTACATACATGACTATAACACACACAAATTTAACCGATGATAACAAAATTATACATTTTTGGAAAGCTCTCAAATAGGGGAAATCAAAAATGCCGTTTAAATCAGGATAGGGTGCATACCCCCAAAAATATACTTGTAAACTCTAATAAATATGAAATTTAAACGCTTGGACTCATTTACTTCTCGATATAGTATATTTCAACATCTTTACCATTGTAAATATGTAAACGAAAAATATGTAAACTTTTATTTGATAAAAATAACACAAGACATGTAAAAATTTGGAACATAATATTTGTGTAAAAAATGTCAGTACTTATTGTGTATGTTTTACACAATATACGAGGGTCATTCAATAAGTTCTACCTCCTACCTCATAACTTTGCTATTATACAAGCCAGTCGTATGAAATATTCCACAATTAAAGCTTTGAGTCTCAGCTACAAAATCATATTAAATTAGTCTGAATACTCATTGGACTTTTCTGGATATGCAGTAAAAACCAAACTTCCATTTAGTGCGACGGAAACGGGTAAAAATAAGCCACATGTCTTCTAATTGCTATTCATTTAACCCATTCTAAGAGACAAAATGTACCTATCGGGTCAATTACAACCGTTCTAAGTTACAAATATTTCTTGAACGGACTTTAAACAATATAAGTGACTGATTTCTTGGCGGAAAATGCCCTCTAATTAGCCAGAACCAGACCAGGACAGCCATCAATTTTAACCCTACCCTAGAGAACCGCTGCAAAAGTCATATTTGCTTTTCATAGGAACTAAGACTCTTCATTATACAGGACTAAATGGATATATTTCAAGTCTCTCAAATATATATTTTTATATCACTGACTACCTGATTAACTATTCTAAATGTTGCATATAAGGAAAACTGATAAAGTTACTATCATGTTAAGATTTAACATTCGAGGCATCACTGTGGCTTGATTTGTAACAACGAACATTTGACTGAATAGCAGTTTTCCAGTATGCTAAAGGCATAGCAATACATTTGAGTCGATATTACACTATTTGCAAGCTACAAAGGTTAATATTGCCTACAATATGATTTATACATGATAATATAGCATTATATTCAGAAATCATCCATTGTTTTCTAATTTCAGTATTTAAATCGGGCGGTTACCTAATTATACCATACGGCGAGAAAACGAAAAAAACATGTATTTAGCTTTGGGGTAATTTTCCGTGTCTGTTGTCCAAAATCTCTCTCTGGCTTTGATTACATCATGACAAAAGTGAAATAGGTATCAATTAGCATTTACAATAAATGTGCAGCTATGATTCAGAGCTATAATCATGACAAATGTCATAAGGCGGACATTGATATTAGCGATGTTATGAGTGAGGAGGTAGAACTGATTGAATGACCCTCGTAATTGCAAAAAAAAGATAAACATTAAAAGTGTGTAAGCTTTACAATTTATAATGTTAATTGTACATGTTTGTTATGTAAAAAAAGCACATGGTGCGTGTGACTACGTAATTGTGATGTAAATTTTTCGCTTCATCACGTTTGTTATGTAAACGTACGCGGTGAACATATACCATGCAGTTTCAACATGGCCGATGCAGGAGAAGCTTGTATTGAAGAGGTCTCTGCAATTCTGCAGCGGTGGGGGCTGGAAAAGTACATCGAAAACTTTGAATGTAAGTAAATCACTGCACTGATACACTTATAGTTGTTATTGATGCGTATATTTCAATTGTTGCCGATGGAAAATGCCGCAGTTGATGTGTCTGTGTTCAGGCTCACGCACGCAAGTCCTGTGATTCAGTATGTAGGCCTACCGGTTGCCGTACATGTTGTATAGTTTCAAGGCTAGTATTAGAGGGCAAATAATATTATTAGCCCCGGGTATAGAGGCCGTCAGGCCGTGTGTCTTTGTGGTTGAGAGTTAGTTCCCGGCAACAATTGAAATATACGCATCAATAACAACTATCAGTGCAGTGATTTACTTACATTCAAAGTTTTCGATGTACTTTTCCAGTCCCCACCGCTGCAGAATTGCAGAGACCTCTTCAATACAAGCTTCTCCTGCATCTTATTTTACCAAATGTCAGTAAATGTGTTGATTTTTTACATAACAATTATGTTTTACTGAACATCAGAAATATGTTAAATTGTCCACAATAGTTACGTATTGTTTACACAGTTTCCTAGTAAAATTTTGATTTTACATAAATAATTAGTAAAATTTTACATAATAACTAAGTGAATTATTATTATGTTTTTATAACTGAACATAATTGTAATGTGTTTTTTACATAACAATTATGAAATTCTATCAAATGAACACAAGAAATGTGTAGAATCGTTTAATTTTACATAAATAATTTGTAAAAAATTACATAACAATGACATGTTATGTTTACATAACAATCATGCTCTTATTGTTTTACATAAGTTGTTGGTAAATTATTTGCATAACGTATATGTTAATTTTCTTACACATTAATTTAGTAATATTTTACATAACTAACAAGTTAAATTTTACATAACACATGTTATGTAAACTTTTACATAGAAATGATAGTGTTCTGTGCGAACACAGGAAATATGTAAAATTTTACACAAGCTGTGTAAACTTTTTTTCTCAGATACTCTGGTCCCCGTTTAAAGAAAATGTGAAATGATGAAAATCGTGCTTTACTATTTAAATTTGGAATGTAACTTCCTCAATACTCAATCATTATCCAATTAAAGAGGAAACATTTCTCAACAACTTTATAAGTTGGTTTTTTTATGAGTTATAATGTAAACCAACTGGTGAGTTACTACTGTGATAACTAATCGCGTGACTAGTATTGTGATAACTAATCGCGTGACTAGTATTGTGATAACTAATCGCGTGACTAGTATTGTGATAACTAATCGCGTGACTAGTATTGTGATGACTAATCGCGTGACTAGTATTGTGATGACTAATCGCGTGACTAGTATTGTGATGACTAATCGCGTGACTAGTATTGTGATGACTAATCGCGTGACTAGTATTGTGATGACTAATCCCGTGACTAGTATTGTGATGACTAATCCCGTGACTAGTATTGTGATGACTAATCTCGTGACTAGTATTGTGATGACTAATCTCGTGACTAGTATTGTGATGACTAATCTCGTGACTAGTATTGTGATGACTAATCCCGTGACTAGTATTGTGATGACTAATCCCGTGACTAGTATTGTGATGACTAATCCCGTGACTAGTATTGTGATGACTAATCCCGTGACTAGTATTGTGATGACTAATCTCGTGACTAGTATTGTGATGACTAATCTCGTGACTAGTATCGTGATGACTAATCCCGTGACTAGTATTGTGATAACTAATCGCGTGACTAGTATTGTGATGACTAATCTCGTGACTAGTATCTTATTATTTCGCTGGCATTGAAAGTAATAGGGTACAATAAGGACAATATTTTCTTCTTCTATGAATTCAATCTCAATATGAAGAATTACGATGAATATAAAAAGTCTAACCTATGTAGTGAATCCGTGTAAATAAGGTTATTTTTTAGAGAAACAAGATCTACCTTTAATCACTTTTGAAAAACGCACAAGTACAACTCGCTGAATATGGCTATAGTCAACTAGCTAAGCCACTAGAGGAAGGAACCCTGCTATAATGGCAAATACGCCATCATGTATGTAATCGAAGCACTTTTTAAAAACGCAAAAAGTACAACTCGCTGAGTGAATATGGCTCACTCACCTAAGCCACTAGAGTAAGGAACCCTGCTAGCTGCTGTTAATTGCTATAATGACAAATACGCCACAATGCATGTAATCTGTTTTGTAATAAATAACAAAGGTGATTGTTATTTGTTATATTGGAATAACTCTGTTGACACGCTGATCAAAGTGCACTGTTTTTATAAATTTAAATTTAGAAAACGGAGACGAGATTATAGAAGATCCGTTACCTTTGACTCCAGTACCATTTCAGTAAAAATACTATATATTTTCAACTTACATGTATCAAAAATTTGCAACTTTGACACTATAGGGAAGTGTCTGTTATAATTTAATTATTGTTAATAGGCATGAGTCTATCCAAATGAACACGGTGCTTTAGTACATCATGACGCGAAATTAACACTAATACTTATGAAATTATGGGCCGTATTCTCGTACGGTTTTTATTCGTGGTTTTAAGCTAAACAGGCGTTAACTGACTTTAAACATACCGTTAACTAAATGCATAAACACGCGACTAACTCACTAAGGGACCACGTCAAAACTCGACCGCCCGGCAACCGCCGGTTACGGCCGGTTCCGCCCGGTTCTCACAAAACGTGTCGTCTGTTATAATATACACACATAATGAGGTCAAATAGTTACACTCTGGTGAACACGACCGGTTGATAGTGCCTCGTCACACGCGTGAGCAATAAAATCTTGAAGTAATGGGCTCTCAACGGGCGGTCAAGTTTTGATGTCTTCCCTAACAAGTGTCTAACTTTATACATCGTGGTACGGGAAAATCACCTTAAGTCAAATAAGTCAAGCCAGAGCCTTTAACATATTCGAAAGGAAAAATTGTTGGGATCTCGTTGGCGCACAGAGATAATCAAGGTCAAAGGTCAAGTGTTACAATTTGAATCATTTTTGCGATCGCACCTCCGTAAATATGTGCGCCATTTAGAAATGATATCCAGTTGCAAAGATGGTTTACCTTGAATAAAAAATGAATAAACTAGCTTGGGATCTCTAATTATTTTTTTAATAATTGTTTTAAACATTTGCGTAAGAGCAACTTACACTTCATGTGATTCAGTAATAATAGCCCCACAAGCATTGTTTAAGTTCTTGTAAATCAATGCGCCAGAATATTTTGGTTTATTTGATTAGTTTCGTTACCACTCGGTAGATACCACTAGATTTGATGCGCTATAAGAAATAAATATTATTATTATTATTATTATCATTATTTTCCCTAAAGGCATTGAGAGATTGCCGAGAAAAATGAAATTTGGAAAAAAGGAATGGTTTCCATAGTAGGAACATAGGAACCCTGAAGTGTTATAATTTATGGGAAAACGGTTGAATTATAGCGCTAGATTGAAATTTGGTGAGTGATGCTGATAATTTCGATGTGATCTAAATCGAAATTATCAAATCGTGAAATGTTACATGATAGACGACGAATTAAGGTAAACAGTTTCAGATGGTAGTATATGCCTATAAGTGACCGTAGTTGCAAAAATAAATGATTTCCAGAAAAATTGAGGACGCACTCCCATGCGTATCTCTTAGTGCCTTTTAACCAATATGGTGAGTCATAATGTAGTTGTACGGGAATGAATTCTTGATTGTATTTTCCGTACTACGTACTACAACAGGTACATTTCGAGGTGAACATTTCAACTAGAACAGGGAAATCCTCAAAGAATACCTTGGTTAATAGCTCTATTGGGCGAAATAAAAAATAAACATGCTAGCGTCCCCTCCCGCATCCTTTTGGGGTCCGCTTCAATTTTCTTTTTTCTTTATTTCAGTCATGACTTTTTTGTTCAGGTGTTTTAGAGTTTGAGATGTTTGTAACAGCTTTGTTTCCTCTTTATTTGCATTTTAAACAAGTTCTGTGGTGACCAACCACTCAAAACCATGAAATACAAATAATTTTAAAAGGCCTCCTCCAAAGTTCGCACAATTTATCGCTAATAAGGGCGATTTTGTTCTAAAAACTATAAAGAAGGGCCTCCTTCCTTTTTTGAAAAAGTCAGGACGCTAAACATATTATTTTTGGTTATTTTGCCTTGGAACTGCCTAAGTGCCTATACCAATATATAAATGAAATCAAACGGAAGACTGGCTACTTGAGCTTCATGCTTACCACGCTAACTGCACTATTTCATTATATTGGCTGCGCTGTGATTTCTTACTTGAGGTGATATTTGTATTGCTTCTCAGTTTTATTTGGAGGCAACCATTTTGGTTGAAGTCTGTCTATAGTCACTTTGCTCACTTAACCCCACCCCCATGTGAAAAAATTAGCTAAATATAAATGTACAAAAATGGTGTATTACTAATTCTAACTAAACAACCTATAACACATTCTATTATAGAATAGACCTAATGGTCACATTTCTTAAGTTGGGACCCTAAAAAGGGTGGATTTGTCACATTTTTTCGCTTATTTGCCATTCAAATGCTTATATTTTTCAACCCATACATCACAATTGAGTACATTTAGTCTCATTTGGAAGATAATTTATTGCTTTAATAGTATCTATAAAAAAAAATGTATCAATCAAGTTGAGATTAATTATTATAACTCGTTAATTACAATTAGTCAGGGTGGAGGAGGGTGAGGATGCATGAGGGTGAGGATGCACACTATGTATTTCAATGGGACGGGCAACATTTTTTCGCTTATTTGCCATTCAAATGCTTATATTTTTCAAACCATACATCACAATTGAGTATATTTAGTCTCATTTTGAAGATAATTTATTGCTTTAATAGTATCTATAAGAAAAATGTATAAATCAAGTTGAGATTAATTTACTATAACTCGTTAAATTACAATTAGTCAGGGTGGAGGCGGGTGAGGATGCATGCGTGTGAGGATGCATGCTATGTATTTCCAATGGGGATGGGCAAAATCATGATTAAACCTTGTGTATATTAGTTCATTGAATTATTATTTTGTGTGATTAGTATCATTATTGTAATTACCAAACCTTAATTAGTGTTAATTACATCCCCAATTAATTAATATTACTAATTAATTACATACAACAAATACCATCTGAAAATGTATACGGCAGATTATTACCCATTTCAAATGGTAACGGGGGGGGGGGGGGGGGGGGGGGGTATCTCTGCAGTGTTTTAATGAAGTTGGACCTAATATTGAATGTTCCTTAATATTTTAGATAATCTTTGCTAATTATGTTGATACTAATTACCTACGAAGTGCTTATTTTATCCACCAAATCCGCACAATAATATCACTTTTTAGTGTTTAGGATTAACATGTCCATCGCCGTCACCCTACTAGTTTTCAAATTGTTATCAATATCCAATGCTGATTTCTATAGATCAACAGTATTAATTATTATGTTAGCAAGATGTCAGTGCAATTAATGCCAGGCACAACATTGTAATCAATTCATAATACAGAAATGAGGTTGTAAGTAATCACCCGAATTAGTTTTCTTTATTTTTGGACACCCTGTATAATAATATTGATTTGTACCTTTCTACCAGAAAGGAATGTTCATAAACTTCATTTTAGTGTTTCTTTTGAACAAACAACATTTATATACATTTTTGTCATACTGTCCACACAGAATATATAGTTTTTGTATGTGAAAATTGACACATTTTGATCACCCTGTATTTTCGTTTGACAATTAATTAACCCTACATATAATATATGACCGGAAAGGCCTTGCCTTTGGCTTATCAAATCTGGGGTTCAATATGTATTTCAATGCACTATGTTTAAATTAGGAAGCATACAGTAAATTACATTTCATAGTAATGTTTCTTTTGTTACACCCTATATTTCCTAAGTCACCCTGTACACTGGAACAAACACTAGCTATTCACAATCCTAGATATCTCAGCTTTCTAACAAGTATAATTTGTCACACTTTGGATTTATACTTTTTGAGTTATTTGGCTTAGAGCATTACGACATGTAATTTTTGTCAAATGTATGCATGTGACGCAATAGGGTCCCAACTTATTAAATGTGACCTAATGGCTTTCTAAGGTAATGTCTTACAGATGCCTAACTTTGCCTCGAAGACTAAGGCGGTATACAATTGCGTAACTTTACCTTGATTGATTCCGACGGAGGAATACAAATGCCTAACTTTACCTCGATGGTTGTCCAAGGCGCGGTATACAAATGTCTAACTTTACCTCGTAAGGCGCGGTACACACGTAAGGCGCGGTACACAAATGCCTAACTTTACCTCGAAGGCTGTCTAAGGCGTGGTATACAAATGCCTAACTTTACGAAGCCGCGGTACACAAATGCCTAACTTTACTTCGATGGCTGTCGAAGTCGCGGTATACAGATGCCTAACTTTTCCTATGGCTTTCTAAGGCGGTATACAAATGCCTAATTTTACCTCGCAAGGCGCGGTACACAAATGCCTAACTTTACCTCGAAGGCGCGGTATACAAATGCCTAACTTTTCCTATGGCTTTCTATAAGGCGGTATACAAATGCCTAATTTTACCTCGATGACTTTCTAAGGCGGTATACAAATGCTTAAAAACTTGACCTCGATGGTTTTCTAAAAGCGCAGTTTATCTTACAAATGTAAAACTGCTTACAATTATTATTATTTTTATTATTTTATTATTTTTACCCAGGGTTGCCCGAATCAACTGGCCGCTGTTCTTACTCGGGGCCCTGCACATCAATGTAATACATGCTTAAAAATAATGACTTAATATAAAATACACGAGATATAATAATGATAATATGATTATGTATAGAGTATAAAACCCAATGGACAACACTCATAAATCTATCACATAATGCATACAATAAAAACATATTAAAATTATTTGATTACATAGGCTATAGCCTACACTTCATAAAAGCTTGACTATGATACATCAAACACATTGAATTTGAGCTAGTTCCAATGATAGGATTTATACAAAGCCTTAAAAGATTGCACGTTCACAGAATTTCTGATTGCAATTTCAATACAATTCCATACATTATCACCATTATAGCTAAAACGATACTTATAACACTCAATGTCATTGCCATTTGTAGTGCCAACAGACCTGCTGCCGATTGCCTTGTATCGCGCTCGTGGTGTTCGCGCACATAACTAAATTTACTTTGTAAATACGATGGTGCCAGACCATTTAGACATTTAAAAACCAGCAAAGCAGTGAAATAATTTCTGCGGTTAAAAAGTTTTTGCCATTTAAGTTCATGGAACATTTCATTAGAGGGAGTAAAGAATTAACACCAAGTATAACTCGAGCACATCGCTTCTGTAGCACGTCAAGTTTATGCATATCATCATCACTGTATCGACCGTACCATGCCACACTATAACAGTAGTCGAAATGTAATGCTTTGTAGATAGTGTTCAGGGTGCTTGGATCAAGAAAAACTTTAAGACGACGTAAAAGTGCAAGTTTTCCAAATATTTTTCTCATCACATTATTTACCTGACTATGCCATTTCAATTCATTGTCAACTATATAACACCCAAACATTTGAAGTTATCAACATTCTGTAGTACATATTTACGAACTGCAACACGAAAATCATCATTATTTACATTGAATGAATGAAAACGTGATTTATTAAGCGCATTTCCAAAAACACGATCAATGCGCTGTACAGGAATTATACAATACTAGCGGGCACCAGCGCTTCGCGCTGGACCCGCTAGAAGATTTCACGGGGAATAAGTAAACAAAGCGTAAGAAAATGTGATACAATAATATCAAGAACATGTCCTACATGTAGGCCTATACATAATCCACGGGGCCCTAAAAAATCCGAATAGCGCAGGTGCTTTTGATAATCCAGGTATACATGTGCCTTAATCTAGGTAGGCCTACGTTTGTGTTTCCCGATACCTATGTAGGCCTCCCATGAGACCTGAAATGCAGGTACCCGTTGTCCCATTATATCCAGGGACCCCATAGGCCTAAGCCCTACCCCCTAATCCAGTTGCCCCAGGTGCCCTTAATAATGCACAGGATACCACATAATCAAGGTAGGCCCACTGCAGTGTGCCGTTATCTCGAGATACCCAGGTGCCTTTACTTTATCATAGTCAAGTAAATTAAACGCGGGTGCCGAAGATAGCGGGCAGTAAAAGTCATATCACAATAGGCAGAGGTCAAAGCGTTATAAATGTTTATATAAATATCAAGAGTATGTCCTTAAAGAATTCAGGTACTAAAGTGCCCTTGATATAATGTAAGTGACATGGTGCCCTTAATACACCATGAGCCTAGGCCCAATGTGCTCTTAAATAATACAGATACCCATGTTCCTAATCCAAGTAGGCCTACTCCATCAACGTGTTTTTAATACCGCCAGTTATTACCTCCTGTCAGCGCATGTCTCTACCTATTTTGTACCCCAAATAATAAAAAGTTGAATTTTAATGTCAAAATTGAAAGTTACTTAAAATTTAGATTTTAAATGTCTCCCCCGATTCTTTTATTGCCCCGCCACCCCGTTTTCCTCCTTTAACATGTTTAACATTTTGGTGCTGGTGTCGCCACTGCCCATATGCACATACTGTATCCAGGTAATTCAGTAGGCCTACGTTCTGAGCGTTATAGTTTTATAGTCGGTCGTTTAGTTTTATGGTCGGCGGAGTCTATCATCAAGATCACTTGTACCATTCCACGCTTGTACTTGAGCACAATGTATGCCATCCGGGTTTTGTTTGGCCTATTTACATTAAATACATTATTCCTCCAATAGGCATGTGGGGCCTTACGTATAGTATGTAGTCCCTTTGTCATGTTTGCTGTGTTCTATAAAGCCTCCCGAAATACTATCTGAGTGTACACCCTTAAAATCCAGTTATCAAAGGTTGCCCATCTGCGCATAGTATATCCAGGTAATTTGAGACTCGTTTTATAGTGAACCCCGTAATCCAGACACTCTATAATCATGATAATGTACCACACAAAAAAACGTTCCGTTTATCCAGATGCCCTATGTGCCCTTATATACCCAAGTGCGGAGAGGAGGAGGTGGCTTTAGGGTACACTATTAGAAAAAAGGGAGCTTCAGAAGGGTTCTTGGCTGTCCCGTATATGGTTTAAAGGTTCTTTGATTTTAAAGGCCCCAAAAGGTTCTGTAGAGAACCTTTAGAGGTTCTAAAGACCAATGTTTGCCCACTTTGAACTTTAAAATGGTTCTTTTTAGAACCTTTTAAGGTGCTCTAAAGGGTTTCATAGAAAATTTAGAAAATGTCGTGAAATATTTTTATTTGTCGGGCGTATAGTCCCGTAGAAATGCTTGTACTCATGCGATCTTTAAGAATAACAAACGGCCGCATATACAGAAATGTAGCTATATCCCTGAAGAAAATATTTTGGGTGAAGACCATATGTCATCACTCACTCCGAAAACCACATTTTTTGTCCGAACATTAGTTACCCGAGTAAAAGAAATTCAACATTTCGGATTTTCACATGTGATCCTTTCTGCGCATGTCTGAAAACGGGGAAATACTGGCATTGAACTATCTAATTAGCTCGTGTATTAGAGGCGCAATTACCACGCTTTTTCAGTTGAAGAGGGACAAAGACCAATGTTTGCCCATATTTTGCCCACTTTGAACTTTAAAATGGTTCTTTTTAGAACCTTTTAAGGTGCTCTAAAGGGTTTCATATACGGGACAGCCAAGAACCCCTGAAGCATCCTTTTTCTAAGAGTGTACGGACTGTCTGCTTTCACTCTGCCCCGTTACAATGTGCACGGTTTGCGCCACAAACGCGTACACTTTTTGTCTGTGTTATTACGTGTGCGCCGAACCGCGTGCGCCATGTTAAACGCCGTTGCGCAGCACAACATAGAAACGGTTGTTATGGTACCGCCAGTTTCTTTATCGTTAGCAAACTCCGCGTTCATCTATGTTACTAATGCGAAAGTGTCACTTTAAGATCTGTGTAAGAGTTTTTGTTTACATTTAGAAAATGTCGTGAATTTTTTTTATTTGTCGGGCGTATAGTCCCGTAGAAATGCTTGTACTCATGCGATCTTTAAGAATAACAAACGGCCG
This sequence comes from Ophiura sarsii, assembly GCA_035610835.1. NCBI lineage: Eukaryota > Metazoa > Echinodermata > Ophiuroidea > Amphilepidida > Ophiuridae > Ophiura > Ophiura sarsii. The sequence goes on along the minus strand of CM069453.1, from coordinate 36,466,384 downwards.
CATATACAGAAATGTAGCTATATCCCTGAAGAAAATATTTTGGGTGAAGACCATATGTCATCACTCACTCCGAAAACCACATTTTTTGTCCGAACAGTTATTAGCTACCCGAGTAAAAGAAATTCAACATTTCGGATTTTCACATGTGATCCTTTCTGCGCATGTCTGAAAACGGGGAAATACTGGCATTGAACTATCTAATTAGCTCGTGTATTAGAGGCGCAATTACCACGCTTTTTCAGTTGAAGAGGGACGCGAGTGTAAAATTATTATTGAACTATCTAATCAGGCGAGGGACCGAAAATTAGTATATAGATAAAAGATAAGCATAATAAAAAATACCAATCAAAGTACAAAGTACATTAAAGATAGGTTACAAGATAATTAAAATATACAATGTAATAATATACAGATACAATTGACCGTACCATGCCACACTACAGTAGTCGAAATGTGGTTGAACCAATGCTTTGTAGATATAGTGTTCAGGGTGCTTGGATCAAGAAAAACTTTAAGACGACGTACATTTTTGAGTCTTGCACCTGTACCAACTAGCATTACCTTTGTTTTATCTGTATTGAGAAATAATTTAAGGCTTTCTAAAGGAGCGGTATAAAACAAATGCCTAACTTGACCTCAATAGTTTTCTAAGACGCGCGGTATAATACAAATGCATAACTTTACCTCGATGGCTTTTTATGGCGCGGTATAATACAAATGCCTAACTTTACCTCGATGGCTCTCTAAGGCAGTTCATCTTACAAATGTAAAACTATACTGTGACTGCTTATAATGAGACCAGTGTCTGACATGCATAACTTTGAGTCCAGCGTCTGAAAAAATGCATAACGTTGACCAATTTTTAATCTTACCCTCAAAGCAGTGTTTGACAAATGCATAATTTTAAAATGATGCGTATCCAAACCAATATGCCTAACTTTATAAAAGACATTTACATGTCGACTTATACGACTAATAGAGGTATCATAATGGCTTTTCTAAATCGATTTTATCCCAAAATCTTAATCACTTTCCACGCGGCAGGCGTCTGCAGACGACATTCCAAAATTTCATAAAATGATTAAAACATGTCAACTATTGAATTTCATTACCATATTTGGAATTACCATGAGAAATGAATTGAAAGAAGTACAAACATACCTTGTATTGATTCAGTAATCCTTGAGATAGACTTTGAAAATTGGCTAAGGTTTCTGAAAAATCTGTGTAATTTTAAGGTCTTTGTTAATTTAATTCTCGCCAGTTTGTCCGAGTCTATATATTAATTATTCATTTCAATTACTCGGCTGGTATCATTTGCTTGATCCTCGCGTTTATTTAAGTAAGTTTCGCTCGTCATAGATTCTGCTAGAATCATGCTTATAGGCCATCATCAATTGTTATTATTTACTCATGTATTTCGGCTGCTAGAGGCTTTCAACAAAAGACTTTGTATACATAATAGCTCGTTCGTCTGGTATCCATGTAAGCACAGTCCCTGTAGCCTAGTGGAGTAACCAATCGCCGCGATAGCGAGAGGGACGGGTTCGAGGCTGTGTATTTTTAAGGTCTTTGTTAATTTAATTCTCGCCAGTTTGTCCGAGTCTATATATTACCTAAACTTAATTTAAATCACTTATTTATCGAACAATAATATAATTGTTTACGCATTTTAATTGTTTGAATCAAGAGTTAAATGATAGATAAATAAATAAAAAGAAAACTATAAACGCATTGGCGGGCATTATAATTTATAAAAATTGACATAACAATGATGTTTCATCAATCCACCATCAAGTTTAAAAGATAGAAAAATAAAAGGATTACAAACAATTTACGGGAATCGAACCCGTGATTGCCGATTGCCAACGACATGGCCAACGTATGCACGCCACAGAGATCGATGATTATAATTGTGATAATTTTATTATTTAGCCATATCCATTTATTTATAACGAACGGATTTTTATTGTGCCATTTTTTGCCAAATTAGTGTGTTTCTCTCGCACAATGTGTTTGTAATGTGATTATACTCCTAATTTTTGAAAGAACGGAAAAAACGTTGACATTTTCGAACACAAAAAATGGCGTCATTTATACGGTTCACAATCAGTGTGCGACTGAACCATGACTGAACGTGTGTCGTGACGTGACGTGTTGCATTATTCATGTTATGATCTGTTATACACAGCGAACATGCACCGGGGTCATGGGTTAATGCACTGTGTCATTCTACATTCCTGACAGACATTCTGTTCAAAGGCACAAAAAAGTGGACTTGTTTTAAGCATTCTTTTGCAAGGTGTGTGGATCGTGTTTCTTTATCAAATTGGTTAGAAATCCATCCATTTTAGAACATCTGAAAATTAAAGTGAACCCATACACCTGGGAAAGTATGATGCCAAGGGCATAATATTTTGCACGTAAATTCAATACAAAAGTTCAGAAAATCGAACAAAATATGACGTCATGACCATTGCTTCGGAAAAAAATGGCGCGGTACCCCTCCCCCTAATGGGGTTCTAATACTTTGATAAATAAAAATAGTGCCCTCATTTACCCCCCCAAAATGATTCAAACTCAAAAAGGTGTATCTCGAGATACACCCTTTAACCAGCACGGTAGTGCGTGCTGTTCAGTAATAATACTTACGTTCACACCAGCTGAAGTAGAGCGGAGGTAAGAATTGGACGTAAGTTTATCGAAAGTAGGCGGGAGAAGTGACCGTGTGGTCGATGTTGGATGTAAGTTACGTCCGCCTTACACCCGCTGATTTATGGGAGAGTGGGCCAAGCGCGGGCGTGTTATATACGTTCTGTTCGCCCATCGCGTGTTCATTGTGGCCACTGGTTCAATTTAACGAACACACAATTGATAAAGTAGTGTGTTGCAAGCTTCTCACAGTAACGTGGTAGATTACCGTAACATGCTTGTCAAATATTCTATCATCCAAATACCAGTTTTGCCTTACAACAAAGCGAATTTTTATCCATTGTTTGATCGTGTGCCATCGAATTGGGACCCCTAATATTGAGGAGGTGTGACATTTTCACGCTATTAGTGATGTTTGAAATGATAGAATTTCTAGATTTTTGGTACAATGATGATTGATGTTGGTGTCATTTTAAAGTATAATAAATATCAGTTTCAGACCAGTAAAGACAATTGGTCGATACTATTTCAGTTTTAATTGGGAGTAATTCATTGATACAATTGTGCTGGGAAGGAGGCTATGGAGCAGTGGCGTAACCAGCGGGAGGGGAGGGAGGCTGGGGGCGGGAGCCCCCCCCCCCCATTTTGAACCCTTGCCCCCCTCAAATGCAATCAATCGGTGTGGGTGTGGAATGGAGGCCCCCCCCATTATAGGAGCCCCCCATTTCAAGTCACTGCCCCTTTTGCCCCCCCCCCCCCCCAATGTAAAAGTCTAGTTACGCCACTGCTATGGAGGAGCCGGAGGCTAGGGAGCAAATGGCACGATGAAATACTTCCTTCACATCACTCACTTAATGAATAAATGTCTATTTTGATGTGTAGGCCTATAGATGGAGTGTCAACAAGGTAATATAAACTACTTAGTAAGCCTATCAATTTGGTGTTGTCTAGGTGGTGTCTCTTTTGCCGAACATTGTTTTATTTTTAGTTGAGATTTGTCCATCCATCCTTTTGAACTGTCACGGATTTCATCAAATATTCAGGATAAAACTTGTTATAACAATGTTAACACCCTCGGGGTTAACATTAATATACAGTTGCTGGAATTAAACAGAGTTTTAAACATAACTTTCGTACAAAATGCCTTTAAAAAGAAATGCTTTACTTATATGACACAATGATGTAGGCCTGATTATTTTATTGACATGATTAATTGCATCATTGCAAATCAACAATTATGATTATGTACCCGGTATTATAAACTTTGAACTCATGATACGGTGATAATTTCTATGGAAACTCGATAGATATCACGCTATCAGCTCCCATATATGCAAAATAAACCCTAAGTGAAGAGCGACGGACGACAAGATCCTTCTAACTTAGTGTGGATTTCTGCACCGTCTACTATAGCGTGTAAGTTTTGAAATCAAATGTCATGCAAGAATTACATATTAGGCCTAATATAATGAATTTACAGTCTGAATCTCGTTAACTCAAAGTCGTTTAGAGTTTAGTAGGAATTATTGTTATCGGGTTTGTTGTTATTTTGTTTTAATGATGATGTAAAAAGCTTTGGACCTACAAAAGCAACAACTTTGTGTTATCAGGAATTTTGTGTCAACAGAGTTTATGTTAATATAATTTCACATTGCACCATAATTTACAAGTGCAATCTGATGATGTCAGTGATGTGATAGGGTCAATCCATTAGGTGACGAAGTAAGTAACATAAACCCCAGTTATAAGCTTAATGAAGTTGTAAATTAATTAACTTATATACTACGAAATTGGTCCATGTCAGTAGCGTGTGCAAGATTTCCGTGGTCATGGTGGTTGGGGGCTAGGATCTCCATCCAGCAAATGATTTTATATTACACCATTTTACCCGAAAATCTGGTCGGTCTGAAAACATACTTGCGAGTCGGGCGTTTATTTTTTAACTGTTTACTTGAATCTGAACAGGAAGGTACTTATTTGTTTTAAACGTGCTTCTAAAATGACATTCCTGGACTTACGCGGACGTAGCACGCAATATTGGCTATTTTTGTTGTATTCCTGGTTGGTTTCGATTCCCCCGACTGACGGGTGTCTTGGAATTGGATAGAATTTTATTAAACTTAACATTGGAAACATACGATGATAGAAGTACGGGATCTCCGTCTATAACTCGTCCTCTATTATAAACCAAACACATTATGATTGTGGTTGATAAATGTTACTGTTCTCAGATCAGAACAGTCTTGCCGGCGATCCTAACTCAAACAATATGAAGAGTAGTATTTACGGCATTATGATACTTCTTTCGTCTTTAATAGGTAAGTAAACGTGTATGGGCGATTCCATAAAAATGTGACGGAACAAAAAACTGAAAATGTCTCCAAAATACTTATTTTTACCTTCATGCTGTTCAAAGCCCATGCAAAGGTATAGGAAATCATTGATTTGTGTGTGATTACGCACTGAAAAATCTCACAGCTAATCAGCTGAGACTTTTATTCTTCACAGCTAGTCACACCCTTTGTCCCGCAAATTGCGGTTATCACTCCAGACCCATTCATCTGGCTCGTTCAGATAGCACACATTTTGTTGAATATGAGGTATCAAACTGCGGAGAAGACATTTTCTCATTTATGTATATCTCAGATTTTTGGTACCGATTATTTATTTTAAATTAGCCAACATCGAAGCACCTGGTCAGGGACTTTCAGTGCTAGGTGTAAACCTTCAGCTTTTGCTACTTTTAATGTGACGAGAGCTCTTTTATTAGAATTGTCATTCAGTGTGTAATTGAACAAAATCGAGAAAAAAATCAATAGTAAATAGTAATAGTATATACTAAATGTTGATAGTTAGTTGAATTTGAACAGAAAAACATTTTCATCCATATTATCCATGGCATACTATAACATATTTAAATTTTAGACAGTATTTTAAACAATACAGTGACATTATAACCTGTAAACATCATCGGAATCACAGAGGCAGTTTTTTCAGTTGTTAGTTAGGTTGTGAAATTCAATGGGATAACGTGTATTTGATAGAAGACTAATAGGACGTATATTGAAGTCTTACGTGCAGGTCTTACGTATAAGTCCCTTATACGAGGAATTTTTACGCACTAGTTTTGCAGTACGGCCTATACCCACATATCGTAATTTATATGACATGGTTTGCCGCATCTCCCCGGATGCGATTTTTGGTTTTGTAAACAAGCCCAGTGATTAATTATTAGTTACAATGTAATCATGCACATTACTTGGACTCCCAGATTTGCACTTTTACGATTTGCACTTTTACACAATAACAATTAATAAGTGCGTAAGTCAAATCTGTATCGTATAGCGAACCTTCTGAGAACCGCGCCATATACGATATAACAAGTTAGGTTACAAAAAGATATTGCTCGCCGGAAGCGATTTTTTCCGTAGTTACAATTGAATCCAATCATTTTGATGCAATGCAATCGTGCAGATAACTTGGACTTACACATTTTTACGTCGAAATTATGTCACGCCGGGATTCGAACCAGGTACCTTTTGCTTGTGAGACCTGTTCGCTAACCACTAGGCCACGATGAATTGGCTGTTATGGCATTTTAATCCGATATGAACTTTTACGGAATAAAGTCGATTTGTTTACACATAATATACATACATTAGCCTATGCCTAATACGTGGGTAGGGGTGTATGTATGTATATATTGATACCTAATCTATTTTTTCTAGGAGCCGTCAACACCACACAATGCTACTTTTGCCGGGACGAGTACGGTGATAGATGCTCTAATGCAAAATTCGAAGAATATTCGACAGTTATTCCCTGCGTTGATTCTTGTGTAGTAAGTTGGAAAGGGTTATATCAGTCAGTGCCTCTAAGAGCGTACCATGTGGTGATTCATGGGTCCTTAGATCAACGTATAAATCCCCAGCGATACATTACCATGCCATTATACTATCACCAAATTTTAAAATTCCTAACACTTATGGTTCGGTCGTAACAAATGCATCGAAATGTCAACAACAAAAATCTCAGTGCTATGTTCCCCATATTGTATAACTATGCGCGCCAAGCACGTCCAAACGAAAGGAAAACATATTTTGAAACCTCCAGTTATGGGTACATAACAAAAATGAAAAACAAAACAAAAATCGTTAGGATCTCGTTGGCGCGTCACATTAAGCTGACCCTGAACCCTTGACGAACAGCGCCCTCATGCAGTTTTCAAGCCCTTATAATTTGATGCGCCAACACGGTCCCGTTAACAAGTTCATAAGGAAGAACTCAGAGCCTTTAACAAATTCAAAAGTATAGATTTGTTGGGATCTCATCGGCGCACGAAAATATTCAAGGTCAAAGGTCAAATTTTACAAGTTTTGAGCCATTGCCGCACCTCCGTAAATCCGTGCGCAATCTTTAAAACACCTTGGAAATGACATACTTGCAAAGATGGTTTACCTTGAATCAAAAAATGAAGAATCTACCTTGGGATCGCTAAGATTTTCTTACACTGCATGCGAGTAAGTAATAGCCCCACTTGCATTGTTCAAGTTCTTGTAAATCAGTGCGCCAACAAGACCCCATCAAGTTTTTGATTTATTTGCTTAGTTTGGGCACCTATCAATAGAACCACTGGCAAAATACTTTGGGATTTTTAATGCGGTTAACTCTACAATGATAGAAAATTTGAGGCGTCATCAGCTTTATTCTCGAACCTTTTTGGACCATTTGAGACAGTCCCAGAATATCACATTGCTTTGGTGAAGGTAAACCATCTTTGCAATAGGATATCATTTCCAAGGTGTTTTAAAGATGGCGCACAGATTTACAGAGGTGTGAAAATGGTAAAATTTGACCTTTGACCTTGATTATCTCCGTGCGCCAACGAGATTCCAACAGTGTTTCCTTTTGGATCTGTTAAAGGCTCTGTTCTTTCATAAGAGCTTGTTTATAATTAGCTCTGCTGGCATCGCCTAGAATTCCCATTAATAGTACTGTATTTGAATCCAATTTCTAGAAACACTTCAGCAGGTCAATTATCTACCAACACGCTCTCTATGAGATCGGGACCGTTTATAGGGCTCTAATGATGGAGCTACTATTATTCACCATACTAAAAGTTCTTAAAAATCCCAGCATGAGAAAGTGCTCATTATGCAAATTAGCTTCAGCCATTAGGGGTCAGATTGCAAAAATGCTCGGATTATACTGGAATGCATTTCAAACTGTTCCTGAGACCATTATAGTCTACTTCATATACCGTGTGTAATTTCACTGAGGAAAATATTTTGGGCGAGAACCAATGTCAAGGCATACTCCTAAAGCTACAATTTTAGATTGAACGGCGGTTATCCAGTGCTAGAAAATCACCATTTTGAATTATCTTAATATTCGAGGAAGACGGTATATAAATATTCATATACTTCGTATTTATCGTGTCTGCCATTGGTCACTTTTGATCCCCCACAAAATCCCACACGAATACTTTGCTCATTCTGTGGCTCATTAGGCTGGGTTCACACAGGAGTATACGGTATACCGGTATACGTTATTCGCTATTCGGTATTCGCTATACGCTATACGCTATACGGGCACGGCGAGTCACAGGGTAGCACGCGTGCCCTACTCGGTCTTTTGGCGCCGATCAAATGGACATTTCAGAAATGGATAATTAGTTAAGACGACGAGTTTTAAATTCCAAACCCAATGTTATTTTCATTACTTTGACACTTATATTTGTGTATATTTTATTAAGGAAACCTGCACATTTGAGAGTTGTTCTATCACCAAGAGAATGTATGGTCTACATATCATGTTTCATTTGGTTGATAGTATAACATGTACATATGAAGGCATGTGCTATTAAAATTGCCAAGGAGTCCTATTGTTTCTAACTTACCCTATTCTACGCAATAAATTGTTTATAAATCGTGATAGGGAAATTCAGAACGCCTGTACACACGAATTACAGCTGCCAAATCCAAACAGGACGGTATACGCGGCACGAAAATCGAACGCGCACGATTCCCAGTATACTATACTATACGGAGGTATACGGCCTTTTCGAATAGTACCCTCTTATGTTTATAGAGTGACAAGGAGAAGGTAAAAGACCCGGTGTTAAAGGTCATACGGAGAAGACTAGAGATCATAAGGAGCAACAAAGTCATTGGTTGTATTTCAGTTTGATATCCATAACAGTATAATCCGAGCATTTTTGCCATCTAAACCCTAATTGCCGGAAGCTAATTGGCATAGTATGCAAATTAGACCAATTCCCCGTGCTGGGATTTTTTAGGACTTTTGGTATGGTGATGACGGGAGCTTACTGAAATGAACCGCAGTGAAAACAATTCTTTTGCCATTATTTGTGGGTTACCCCTTCAAAATTGTAATAATGACTGGACTAATACTAATCACCGCGTTTTTCAAACATGCCAGCCATACATGTGCCATTGAAACACATAGTGTTAATATAAGTTCTTAACGACATTTCAATATCATCACTGTACTAGAAAATCTATGAACATACATATCCATGTACATTCAAACAAAAAAGAGCACTCGCCTTTCACTTTACACGGGGCTGTCACACTCATATTTTGCATATTAACATTTTAGAGCCATAGTTCAAGGCTTCCTGTATTTTGCGCAACGAAACGGGACGAAACGGGACGAAACTTAATAACAAATCATTTCCTCAACTATGACATGCCATTCCTAATAATCCATTTTTGTTTCATTTCATTTCGATGCGTTACACAAAAGACATTGCTTAAAAGCCGAATGTAAATAATCAAATAACCAGTTTTCTATTATTTTCATCGTTAAACAGAAAGAATGGACACAAAAATCCTATGGCATAACAGAATCGAGAAGGGGATGTGAACCTGTAGATCTTGTAGATGGTAAAGGCATTGGTGGACACTGCGAGGAAGCCTTCTGCTCTGAACTTGACCATATTGGTGTCACGGTGTGTAAATATTGCTGTCAGAAAGATCTGTGCAATGACGGAACATCATTGATGGCGGCCAAGGTTCCGGTACCCGCCTACGCTGCACTCATGTTTTTACTTCATCGTGTTGCGTTCGGACTACTTCTTTGACTTTGACTGTTAACTTTGAATGTGTTTTGTTTTGTAAGGAAAAATATCGGGCAATATCCACATTGCGCTCCCATGACTATTGTTGCATCGCGAAATTAAAATAGCGGGCTATACTTACAAGTGGTGTGCAAATTTGGAAACGACACATGCCGTCACGGAGGTTTAGGATGTGACGTGACGGGTTAGAAATGTCGATATTGCCTGCAGCGTTACCATACACTCTAAGAACTTCCTATTCAAAATAAGTAAATCACTATAATAGTCGGAGGGTCGATAAATATCTAGTCATTATTGTCAAAGGTCAAATACAACTTGAAATATAAAGGACCCTATCAAACAAACAAAATGTATTGAAAACACGAGTAGCAAATGGGTACGTGTCAAACCTTTGCATTTTATAGTATTGGGAATTTGCATTTGACCTTTGACAATTTGACCTTTGACAATTTGACCTTTGACAATTTGACCTTTGACAATTTGACTAGATTTCTGTTATGTGTCCTTCGGACTCATATTTAATTATCTGGTCATTTTGAATACAGAGTTTGTTGAGTGTGGACAGGATATTATGTTTTTTAAATTAAATGTAGGGCCTACTTGTATCATAATATAATGTTTATCCGAAGATGAAACGACATGTTGAGAAAATCTCTATGAAGTATAAACGTACACTGAAAACATTTATTGGTTAATGACATGCTGTACTAAGAAATTTTACTAGTAAAAATAATTAGTTCAGGGAGTACAACTAATCTTTCATTGGTGTCGGTAATTGTAAGATTGTGATAACTAGTTTCTTTTCGTTCAGCATGTCCAAATTGGTGCAGATATCCAAACTAATCTACATTGTACCTCTACCAAGAGTATTCACTGGAACTAATTAAGCGCGACTCGGTTAACTAAGTTTGCTTTAAATATTCGTATAACCAACCGAACTAAAATACAAATACTGTCCGCGACTAAGATATGTTCGTAGAAATGGTTGGCGACTAATTTGTCAACTAACTTTTTAGCGCCGCGGTGCTGTGTTCGAAAAAGGAATGTTGCAACCGCCATTTTTGTTCAATGTACGTGAAGCGATTGTTGACTCCCGATAACTGAGCGAAGAAAATGGCTCAAAGGTACGTAAAATGATGCAAAATGTATGTCAAATCATTTGTTTTTAAAGAATATAAATCTGTAGATGTTTTTGGACAGTTCAATTTTTGTGACAGAAGTTTGTGTGACGTGCAGTTTTAATTCATGAATTTACGTACCGACCACAACATAATTCCCATGTGGTTGTCCCAAAACCGGCAAAAAAAATCGCAGGGTACAAGTTGCAAATGTACCGACGGAACCTACCTATGTCTCTGAAAACCTACCTATGTCTCTGAAAAAGGTAAAAAATGGTACACAAAAAAGGTATATTGTCAAATTTTACGGGGGCGCGTACACATAAAAGCCCGCCCCCTCCGCCCCCCTGTATCCGCCACTGAGTATAGACCCCTATAAAATGAGTAGAGACACCTTACAAATTAGTAGAGCAAATTAGTAGAACACAGCCTACTAATTTATAAGCTAGTTAAAGAATACTTAAACTAATCTATAGTTGGTAGAAACAGACATCGTTTTTACTAATTTATTTTAGTACAGATGAGATAACTAACAAATGTTTTTAGTTTTTGTCGAAGAACCCTCAAAATCTTGCTTACTTCCGAATTAAAATTGGTTACAATGGTTTAATTTAATATCAAATACACATATCTAAAATGTCAGCAATATATATCGGTGGTACTACAACTGCGTTACCATGGTTACCAAGGGATGGGGTTGGTTACTTTTGTTTTGGAACTACCCTTAGTTTTTAGCACATTCTTTAACTATACCACCTCCGACTCTTTGACACTAAAAAAACCCAAAAACCCAATAAGCAAACGACCCTGAAACTATTCAAACCTGGAACTGTTAAAAGTACCAGGAAAAGAGCCTCTGAAAATTTGACAGTTGTTGCTGCGTCGACATATTTCATAAAACATTTGGGAAGCGTCGCCAGGAAATATACAATCACCAATGCACGTACCCAAAATCGAGTTATCGTTTTTTAACTGATTATAATAGGGAATGTCTTTATTTTCTCAACTCACAAATTTCTCAACCAAACATGGTGACAATACTCTTTGGGTAAGGGGGCTTGAGATGTTCATGGGGTGTACACAGATTGACCTCAATGACCCCTACATGGCCCTTGACCCCATTTTCTCACAACTTTAAACTCCACTTGTTGCTGTTTATAGGCTCTCTCATACGCTCATATGAAATGTCAGACTTCAATCTCAACCAAACCACTTTGAATAAGTTCACCAGGATTGAGATTTACGATGAAAGAATTGAAGTTTTCTTTTTAACAAATCCAAGATTTACTCACTGTTTATCGACGTTTCACAATCGACTTCTCTGGTTGTTTCTTCAGAAATGATGATGTTTTTGATTCATGATCACTTCCGGTGTTTCTAGAAGATTTCTGGATCAGCTGATACAGGAAAAAGACGCATACCGACCAATATTTCAATTTCCAGTCGCATCACCCGTTACAACACAAATTGGGAGTGATCCGTACCTTGCTGGACAGAGCGGAAAGAGTCGTCACAGAGGAAGAAGGCAGAGCAATGGAAATTGATCACATCGAGAATGCACTAAAAGTACATGTATGTGGCCGTGGGTATCCAGAGTGGACGTTCAACAGGGTCAAGAAGCAACGCGCAAACAAAGTAAAATAGCTAGCCGAAACAGAAGAAGACAGACCAGACGCAATCCAATGGTTAAGCCGTAATTCCTTATGTCCAGGGCACATCTAAACGTTTTGAACGCGTGTTCAAGAAACATAGCATTGCGACAGCTATGAAACCTCACTCAACGTTGAGAAATGTTTTGGTTCATCTCAAGGATAAGCAGGACATTCGCGACACAGCCGACTGTGTATATGAAATTCCGGCATAATTCTGTTATACCCTACACACCAACATCGGTAGTATGCGTCGTTCTTAAAAATCACGCACTATGAATGCCTCTGTGAAGGGTATAACAAATTACTCCGAAATTCCCTGCACAAACTATGGGCTGTATAAATAAAAACTAGCAATTGCTTATCAGGTAAAAGGTCCAGCATTAGTAAAAGGTCGATAAGTAAAAGATCTCTATAAATAACCATTTACTTGACTAAACACCTTTTACTAGATCGGATATGTCAATGGTCGGAGGATAGCACAATAGCGGGGTATATAGGCTAATCAGGAGTAGGCCTATAACAATAGCGGGGTATTCAAATGAACATGGACTTTCTATAGATCAATAGCGAGTAATTTAAATACACGTGGCAGTTTCCACTTCAATTTAATCTAAAGAAAGAAAACACACACTTAAAATAATTTGTTTTGCTATGTATTTAGGCCTATAGGCCTACTAATTTCTCAACACGAATAGGACTAGCGCAGACAATTATCATGGATGTCGCGGATACTTAAGATTTTAATGGTGGCAGTGGCAATGATGAGAAGGGTAATGGGAAGAATGAACTCACGCTCAATGACTTGCTAGTTTCCATTATTAAAGATTACCCTATCCTCATCGATAAGAGCCAGCTACCAGGTGCCAAAGACAAGAAGTCAAATGCATTAAAAAAACAAGACAAACCATTGCTGCCAATACAGGGAAATCGATGGATGAAAAGCAAATCGCATAGAAGGTTGCCAATACATGCAATATGAAGTTACAGGTGAAAAGGAGGACGGATGCTAAACAGACAGGAAATCGCAAATTGTCCTTGCACATTTCTTGACACCACGTCATACAATGCTGATGTTTGAAATATGCGCGAGTCATGCACTGATCCTGGCCAACTACATCAACTGGTAAAGGCCCATTTTTCATTACATGTTGCCTGTACTTTGTAGGAGGGGAAGTTCCTGCGGTTGATGAAATCATCCCCGAATTGTCCCCAGGCTTATTTATGCGCACATGCGTACAGTCTATACGGAAACCCAAGCTGTGCAGCCCACCGTTGCTTTGTATTGGTCACTTCTGTTTTTGATGTCGGGAATCTTATCCAGGTTGCATGCTGAGCAGATATGCGATCCAAAGTATCTGCAATTACAGTAGAAGCTGTAGGCTAAGTTATGCCCATCACCTTCGCAACCGATGTCTGAAAAACAGGATCCGCTAAGTACCGTAGAGTCGTTTCCATACGTTTAACTGGCAACAAACATCCACCATGGAGTCTCATTATTTTCTGGCAGGAAAGTCTCTGCAAGCCACTCCACATTTTCCTTATTAAATCGAAAGAGTCGATGATAAGTGGCAGGATTGACCTCTTTACGATTCATTCTCATCTGATACACTTTAGCATGTGTTCTTGAATTCATGAATAGCGCCATGATGACAACATGTACACCATGTATGCAACTGTTGTTTAAGTAAAAGCGCAAGCTCCCCATGTAGTATCTTGTAAAACTACAAGTAAATGCTACAGGACACTACAGGGATTATATAATTATGGGATAGGACACTCCTCACACAAAATTTCGCCTACTAAAACCAATTCATGGGTGAAGGTTAGTCATCCAACATCCGTAGGACCGTGGGGTAGTTTACACTTCTTCCCCTAAAACCATGTAGTATTTTGTTAAATACCACTAATTGATTAAATATATAATGGTGCAAAACGTTCGAAATTAACGTCGTAAAAATTAGTATTTTTAGTTTGAAAACTCGTGATATACCAGCTTACCAACTTCCACAAAATTACCAAATACACAATGTTCATTATATTATCTTCTTTGTGCATTCTTTTAATTCAAAACATGTTTTAAGGGCACAAGTAATTTTAAACAAAAGGCTAAAGAACAATCGATTGGTAATTGAATATAAATCCGCAAATTTCATTTTAAGCCCAATATAGGCCTATTCAAATCATGCAATGTTAAAATCTTTTCCACTCTCTGATAAGTGATGAAAATTGGATTACCAGGGGTCGTAATATTAATTTGCATGTGAACATTTCTTTCGCAATTCCTAAAAAAACTCGGGTCGTAGAAGGGTCTATTTTCGTCGACTACGGATAAAGTTACTCCTTTGACTGCTCAGCTGACCAGGTCCATCGTACTGCCATTCCATGCCTGGTCATATCAAAGTTTAAGTTCGCGTGTCCATAGTCTTCCAAAATATCTCAATTGTACAAACCTGCACAGCGAAACGGTTTGTATAGAACGCCGGAAGCGGTGTAAGCGATTCGACCGTACGTGAAATCACTAGTTCGTGACGCGTGGTATTATTTTCTTAAATGCATCAAACCTACTTGTATAATTATTATGAAAGACGTCAAGTGCACATGTTTAGGTGTTGCATTTACATTTTAATATCAGCAATTATATAGAGTGCCATCCGCAAGTACCGACAGCATGTTTAGTAACGATTTACACCGCTAAATATTGGTAAGTCAGACCACAGACGGTACTGGAAATGATGGTATTTGATTTTGGCTCACCAAGTTGTTCATCAAATGTTTATTTATTAACGTTATGGAAAATCATGATTGCTCAGTCAGTGTGTATTAGAAAACGTGTACAAATGTACACGAACTTGTACTGGTCGGTAAAGGAAGCCTGACGTACGTTCGCATATATTTATATTATTAACAATCTCTATATCGATTACACGGGACTTGAAATTAAGGATTTGAAACGCGTATTAAGCTCTTCGTGGGTCTTTTCAACGACGCCTTGCATATGCTATTGTTCAGCGCGCTTGCGCGTCTGTATAATATCATTCGTTCATAATGAATCAAACCTGTAACACTAGTACATGTTCATTACGCTGGTTGCAGAGATCAACTTTATTTCTAGCAAGGTCACATCATGGATATAACATGTATAGTCCATTTGGTACTCTAAGCATTATAGTCAGGGCCCTTGGAAGTACACCTAGCACATAACGTCCCTGACCAGGTGCTTTGAGGTTGGCTAATTCAGAATAGATATTCGGTACCAAAAATCTGAGATATACATTAAATGAGCAAATTTCTTCTCCGCAGTTTGATACCTCATTCAACAAAATCGAATGGATACTTTTAAAGTCAGAAAAATTGCACTAGGTATAGGAAATAATTGATTTGTGTGTGATTACGCACTGAAAAAACTCACAGCTATTAAATCAGCTAAGACGTTTTTTCTTCACAGCTAGTCACACCCTTTGTCCCGAAAATTGCGGTTTTCACTCCAGACCCATTCATCTGGCTCGTTCAGATAGCACACAGTTATGACTATGAATTAGCCAACCTCAAAGCACCTGGTCAGGGACTTTATGTGCTAGGTGTATATTTTGTATGGGCGTGCTGTTCATTTGTAAGTCTTCACCACTACGGCGTGGGGTCCAGGGATCCAGGGGTTCAGCTGTTGGGTTTTAGTATGTTTGAATGGCCTAAGAAAGCTCTCCTTGCTATGAATATTTATATTTATTTTTAATAAACTTTGGCTTGGTTCATAAACACACTAAAAACGAGAGACACTAATGAAAGATGAACATGTAACATTAAAACTACAACGCGCGAAGCTCGTAAAAAAAATCCAGTTATTTTAACTAAAATGGTCCAAAAACCGTTCCTGAAGCCATCTTGTTTATGCTTGAATAATTAAATAACTAACATGGTCCAGAAAACGTTCCTGAAGTCATCTTGTTATGCTTGAATAAACATTGAAACTAATACGTGCGAAGCGCGCAAAAATGTCCACTTTTTAAACTAAAATTGTCCAAAAATCGTTCCTAAAGCCATCATGTTATGCTTGAATAATGAATTATTGAACAAAATTTTCCATTTTGTAAACTAAAATGGTCCAAAAAAACGTTCCTGAAGCCATCTTGTTATGCTTGAATATTTCAAATATTGAAAAGAAATACGGCGCACTAAAATGGTCAGAAATGTTCCTGAAATAATTAACCATTTAAAATAATACGCGCAAAAGATTCCAGTATTTTTAACTAAAATGGTCCAGAAAACTTTCCTGAAGCTATCTTGTTACGCATGAATAATTAAACATTAACACTAATATGTTTGAAGCGCGCAAAAAATCCAGATTTTTAAAACTAAAATGGTCCCAAAAACGTGCCTGAAGCCATCTTGTTATGCTTGCATAAACATTAAAACCAAAAATGTCTCTTTTTTTAAAACTGTAAATGGTTTAGAAAACGTTCCTGAAACCATCTTGTTATGCTTGAATAATAAACATTGAAACTAATATGCGCAAAGCGCGCAACAAAATGAAGTTTTTTAACTAATTATGGTCCAGAAAACGTTATAAAGCCATCTTGTTATGATTGAATAATCAAACAATTGAAACTAATTTTGCAGTACATGTTTAATTTCTACTTTTTATAATACAATATAAATAGAAAGCCTACCCCTTTCCTTCCCTCCAGGCCCCGGCTCTTGAACCTAGTATTATTGGACACACATTGTACATTTTTTCAAAAATCTTAAAATCTTAAAGGGTGCTGTGCACCCCTTAACTTATTATTGGACTGACACTGTATGTTTTTTCAAAAATCTTAAAATCTTATAAATATGCGAGTAATGCACATCCCAACGAAAGGGCGCACACCCTTAAAAACCCACGGGGGTGCTGCAGCACCCGGCTTGAGCATAGTGTGAAATAAGGCCACTCAAAACGTCAAGTAAA
The DNA here is from genome assembly GCA_035610835.1 of Ophiura sarsii. Taxonomy (NCBI): domain Eukaryota; kingdom Metazoa; phylum Echinodermata; class Ophiuroidea; order Amphilepidida; family Ophiuridae; genus Ophiura; species Ophiura sarsii. The sequence continues at coordinate 36,448,918 of CM069453.1, read as the reverse complement.
CTTTGATTTTGTTGGTACAACTAGATATGTTGTATTGCGAAATAAATAAAACTCGTAAACTCGTTAAAACTCAAAATACACCTAGCCAGGCGCGGCGGAGCGTATTTGAAAATGGGGGGGGGGGGGCACGAAAATTACGATCATGCAAGCGAAACGAGCGGAGCGAGTGGAGCGCCTTGCGGCGTGGGGTCCGGGGCCCGCTTAAGGGCCCCGGGAAATTTTTGGGTTTTGATATGCGCTCAGGGGCCATTTCATGGCGTATTTTGATATAATTAACACATTCATGACATTGTAAAGGCCCACGAAATTGTACTTTATACAGCAATAATTAAAAAAAAAAATTAAATCCGCAACCCAATGACAAGATTTCCAAAAAGTGACCAGTAGTATTAATGAAAATGAACATATTATGATTACCGGGCCCCGGAAAGTTTTGAATTTCCGTTGCATCAAGGCCATTTCTTGTCTATTTTGTAAGAAAAATGGCAATTTAATTGCTGAATTTTTTCAATAATGAATAATGAAGTAATTGAACATTTGTATAATGATTATGATCCTGGAAAGCGGAGCGGAGCTTCTTACAGCGTGGGTTCCGTGGAGCTAAATTTGGAATTTTAGATGCATTATGAGGCCATTTGCGGTCCATTTTGAAACGGAAAATGGCATAAAATGTTTATCACTAATATTAAACATTTGTACTTTAGGAGCGATGCGCAACTCAATTTTAATTTCAACACCGAATGTATTATTTGCGAAAATATAGGCTACCGTTAACAATCTTCTCAATAACTTAGATGCGCTTTGAAGTCATGTTCACAAGACTATCACTACAACCATGCTAAGTGATTCTTGTTGAAAATGCGACTCTTATACTTTTGGATGGAAAAAACTACTATGGACTGAAACGAAGTCGTCTCAGCTACAACCTAAGAAGGACATTAATACTCTCAATCAGTGGCAGCACCACCAGCATAAAAATAAATGGGGCCAAAGGGTGTTTCGTGGAGAAAAAAATTGGCAAGGAAAACGTTTGTTTTACAAATGCGCGCGAAGCGCGCGATTTTTTTTGGGTTTTAATGCATAATTGCCTGCAGTTTAAGAGAATTTCATGCATTTTTGACACTAAAAGTCAATCTTCTCAATTATTTTGGGGTAACAAATGTTGTGGAGCTCGATTAAAGGAGTTCAGCCACAAAATTCTAGGGGGGCACAGTGCACATGGTGTCCCACCACTTTCACGGATGGGGGGGGGGGGGGGCACGTGCCCCCCTGGCCCCCCCGGTTCCGCCGCCCTTGCACCTAGCAGTATCACTAAAAGTTCCACACCAGGTGCATGTACACAATTGGAGGTTTCATATGTCTTCCTTTCGTTGGGATGTGCATTACTCGCATATTTATATTATTTCATTGGGAACGTAGTAATCGTTTTTTGAGATTTTTTTTACGACCGAACAAAAGTGTTAGGAATTTCAACATTTGGCTATAGTATGGTATGGTAATGTATCACTGCCTTTAAAAAAAAGTTGATATGAGTACCCATGAATCACCATGTGGTACGCTGCTACATGCAATGACTGATCAGACTCTCTCTTGGGCTGATTCCAATCTGATCTAGATCTCCCTACGTTTCCTGTAGACCGGGTACTATACATAGATAGAAAAGAATGATGTGAGATAAATTTCATGAAAATCGAAGCATTGTTTAATTCAAATTGATCTTTGTCGTGAGAACGCTACATGGACGACTAATACAAATTCAACTTGATAGTAGCCGGCTGCATAAAACTCGAAAAGTTCGGTGAGCAACATTTGGATCGAAAAATACTCTTATTTATTAGTATAGTGTGGGGGGGGGGGGGGGGGGGGCATATTTTAGAGGGTCACTGGTCAATGAAACAACATTGTGAATTTCAACCAATAAAATGATTTATTCGCATCAGTGCTTTGTACATGAATACAGCATCTAACACATCATCGCATTCAGGCCTTACAGTATATTGTAGTTAAGCTATTATAACAGATCTTCGGTAGCATAACTGGCTGTCTAGACCTATGAATAGATTAGAGTACATCAACACAGGTAAGCATTATTTATTTTGAGTTTGCACACCAGGAAAGAGAATATCAGAAAACATAAACTAAGCTTATTTTTTGTTTTAATTTTTTTAATTGCCTTTATTTAGATCAAACTTGTTCATCATACAAGCTGCCTAAGAGTGAACTATTTATAAGGGATACTCATATGGGGTGGATGTTTTTGGATTCATTCCATATAAATCCTATTATTTGGAATTAAACAGAAGGTGTAAAATACTGGTGGGCAAATTGAGCTGAAGTGACCACCACGGCTCTCTCACACAATGTCATTCATGTTGACGCATAAAACGAGAAGAAAACAAATAATACTAATTCACTACTGTCGTTCAACCGCACATGTGTAGATTATATAGAATAAATTGTCAACTATACCCCTTGCAAAGTCTGTGACCTTGGATAACATACCGGTTGGTTCTAATGATTTCACTGTATTTCCATGATTTCAGGAAATGATGATTCCGATGATTTATATGTCCCTTATATTCTGTACTTTTCCCGGAAGCATCTAAACCAACAAGGTCACAACCAGATCTTTAACATACATAAATATAATGATTATTTTGAGTTCTAGCACATATTATTTGGATAAATTAAAATATATAAAATGTAAAATGCCTAGAAATTATGTAGGGGCTGTAACATAGTATATATTGAAATCTGAACCAGGCATAACCATACAGGGTGAGTCAAAAAAAAGTGTACCCTAATTGAAAAAATCTTAAAAAATCTTTCTGACCACAAAATCAAGGCAAACAAAACTTTAAATGATTGCGCCATTTCTTTGCTACCATCTGGAATAAAATCACGCTATTTGATGATACCGTTAAGTTAATATGACTATTTCTGTACAGGAGCTGTTTTTTCACCAAAAACACGGTTTTATAATTTCAAGCTTAACGAGCTTAATAATGTTTACTAGAATTATGATGTAAAGCATTACACATCTTGTTTATTAAAAGAATTAAGTAGACAATAGACTTGTTCAAAATTGTCTCCTAATAGATTAAAACAGTAGACAGCTTTAAGGCCTATTTATGACACAATTACCACACTTTAATCATTTCATAACAAAGGAATTGATCCTTTCGCTGTCGGTATTGTAATTTTTTATTGGTCGTATCTTATGAAATATAATGGTCAAGATCTGGAAGCGTGTTCGGACGTTAAATTGGTCACTTTTATTCAAAACAGCGTAAAATAAGTTTCCCTCAACCAATCTAAACCAGATAAAATTCATATTAAAGCTAATCCATTTGTCTTTATACCGTAGTACATTGTTTTGAAAACAAACGAATACTTTTTTCTAAAAAAATCGCTGAAGTTGAGTACACTTTTTTTGACTCACTCTGTACATTCAACCCTTTTTGGATAGTCATCTAAGAGTATTAAGGTTATCCAAATCATGGATTAGGTGCCATTTTGTCGGTAATCATAACCGTGTTTAAGATTTTCAAGAAGAACACACCTATTTCATCAAAACAGCATGAAAGTATTCTGGACAAGTAGTGTGATTTTTTCTTTGATATATATTATGTGTATAATGAAAGAAGTACCAATCAAATACAGTATGTTTTTTTTCTTCAAATCAATCACCTTTTTAAACTTTTTTATTATGTTCTTTATTTTTAAAAAGTACACCGCGTTTGTTTTGTGCATGCAAGCGCAGAGGTTGGGCGTTCTTGGGTGCTGAAAAAAAAGCCTTGCCATTTAGTCTTTTGTTCATTGTGTCTATGTCGTTCTATGTACATGTAGAATGTTGTTCACTTGTAAAACCCCGAGAACAGACTGAGAAGGCAGGAGGCTTTCCTTATAGGGCGATTGCACGGGGTCATTAGTTAAAATAATCCTTTGAACAAATACGAGTACATGCATGGATGGAGTCCAAACACTAGTATTAATAAGTTTAACAGGTGTTTGGTATTGTATTTAGGGTGATGATTTGAATCTTATAGCCTTCGTGTAATCGCACTTTACTCTCCGCGCACACGCAGAGAACTTTGTGCTAACGTAAACGTATTGAGAACATACTAGTAACACAGACAGCGACTTGGACGCACTAAGAATGTTTACAGAATAGTGGAAGCGCAGTGAGAGCCCGTGGAACTTTAAAGTAGAAACACAATGGGTCGTAATACGAGCGCCGCGATAGGAGCGTATCAAGAGCTTCCATGTTTTAAAAAATTGACAATTGTTAGCAGTTTTCCGCGCTCTCCCTGCGTGTTACATGGGGGACCCTCTCTCGACCTAGCCAGTGCCCACTGCGTCCCCAGGCGGTTTGTTTTTGCTTTGATACTTTTTTTTTAGCGCAAGGTAAGCGCAATGCCTGATCGCCGTAGGTGTGACAGCCCTATATAAAGGGTGGGGTGTTGGGAGGTGGCGAGGGGACAAAACACGAACAAGAATTCCCTTTTGGTTCTTTACTTGTCTTTGGATAGTGAATTATAGAGGGCAATATAACTGCATCCAAGTCCTTTTGCAACACATTTTGCATTAGAGGGCAGTATAACTGGACCCAAGTCCTTAAAGGGACATTAAGTGGTGCTGAAAATTTTAAATGTTTAAAATATTACTTCAGAATTCAAGATGAACATTAAAAATTGCCATTATTGTTGTTTCTACTAACAAAAACACAGCAAAACTTGATTAAAACAATATCATCGCTATTTATTGAAAAACGCCCTCTATGCAAAAATGGTTCGCGTTATGTATCACGCGTACTGCAGGGCGATACTGCCGGACCTAAAATGCTCGTCGCGGCTGTACGAGCATTTTTGAATCGACGTTTTTTTGTACAAAGAGGGCTGATTTTTCTTAATCCTTATAGGTGTAAGTTCATACATGTAATACAATTATAAAAATATACTAATCCCAGTTTTTATCATAATTGAGGGCGCAGCCTCCAACACATCTCTTAGTGCCCCTTTAAGCAAAACATATTTCATGGACGGAAGTCCTTTTTGCATAACAACTCGGACTTATTACAACAAATTACCCACATCGCTAGAAACTACTAAAATACTTTACATTGCCGGTTATAGCTCATTTTTGAAAACAAGTGAACGTAAGCCCTTTTTGCATATCAGCTCTTCATATGAAGAGGTATTTTGCAAAAGGCCTACATCCACTTTGGCTCTTATTGAGAAAAAGTCCAAAAACTGTTTCTAAATATTCAAGTTGAGCAATTGAAAAACTGAATGGATTATGAAAGAGGTACACTACATACTAATTGAAATTGAAATACATTTTAAATGTGCTAGTTTTAATTTTTTAAAAATCATGTTTACATTTTTTGAAAATTTGGATGTAGGCCCTTTTGCAACAAAACTCCATCTGTTTGTACATAAAGAAAAAATACCACACACAAAAAATTATTTATTTTAATCATTAAAATAAATAAGTTTGATATTGAAATGTATAGGTCACAATCATATGTTTCAAGGAAATAAAGTCATTTTTTTCAAAAATACCTACATCTCATTGTAAACAGCCATTGAAGTTGTTGTTTTGTTGCAAAAGGGCCTGTATCCCGATTTAATTCTGGATACAGGCCCTTTTGCAACAAAACAACAATATCAATGGCTGTTTACAATGAGATGTAGGTATTTTTGAAAAAAATGACTTTGTTTCCTTGAAACATATGATTTTTCCCTATACATTTCTATATCAAACTCATTTTTTGAAAAAATGCACCATAGCCCTTTTGCAAAATACCTCTTCATATGTAGGCAAATTTGGTAACACAGTTCATGCAATGAACTGGATGTCATGCACCGATTGTAATATTGAATGTAGAATAGGCCGGGTGCGATTCCCCTTTGTAGTCAGTTGCGCATGGCTACATGGATTAACCTTTGTAATGTTTATTACTGTGCTTACGATTTATATCTATATAATTCATTTCAGAAACCGGGAATCCCGAGAACAAACATGGATACAAAACATTCCTCGTTAGAGCGTGTCTTGAAGTACTACACTGATGAAATAAACGACGCTGATCCTGACCATTCACAACAATATTCAGTGCAAGACACTGACGAATTTGAGCAAACTCAGTCCGATACAACACCGATTCTTGAAGACAATTCATCACGTGCAAAGTTGGACATATTTTCGATGAACTCCATTCTTTTTGGTACGTTCTTTTTTCTGGTTCACGGTGCTTCGAATGCTTTAAGACCTTATTTGGCGGTGTATTACAAACAGTTAGGCGCGGACGCGAAACAGATAGGAATTATAACCAGCGTTCAATCATGGATAGCCATCCCATTTACACCATTGATCGGATACATTGCCGACAAATATTCAATACAAACGCTTGTTTTAGTGATTACAATAATTGGTGCTGCTGTTAGCCACTTGGCGCTCTATTTCGTTCCAAATGTGAGAAAAGTGGATTGTAAACAATTAACCAACCTATGCGATACTCCAGTAATGGACTATTATGAAGCAAACTTCACATTCTCTCACAACTCCATTGATGCTTCAAATCCATCAAGATCTTGTCTTGAACCAGACCTTCAATATAGCGGGTATTTATACAATGACGCTGACCTTCAGAAAGTATTCATCTACCTGATATTAGTTAATATTGTATGCCAGCTTGTTGGGGCAGCGTGGTATCCTCTAGGTAACGCGGCGGTGTTAGACGCACTTGGACCGGAGAATAGAAATCAGTATGCGTATTTCAAGGGTATGGGCGCCATCAGCAATGCTCTATCGTAAGTATGATTACCAGAAAGTGTAGATTGACATATCAGTTACCATGGTACATATCCTTAAATCTCTGTTCAGTTCCCTGTTTTATTTTTTTCTGTCAACTATATTGAGCAAGCCCTGACTCCATTCTATGTTAACATGAAAAGCAAGTTTGAAATTAATACTCCAGTATCGTCCAGCGCTGTTGATTTAGTGTTACGGACGTTACATTTTGAAGCGTTACGGACGTTACAGGTATTAAAATCAATAATAAAACAAGATCAGACGATGACGAATACTTCCAAGTGGAAGGCATTCGTATCGATAACATCGAAACCAAACCAAACTCGGTGCACGCTTCTTTGCAAATTAACAATCATCGCAATCAAAACCTCAAAGTCGATACGGGAGCCGCATGCAACGTCCTTCCACTAAGAATGCTCCATGATCTCGACGGCGCAGAACACCTGGACTCGCGCATACGCCCAAAGTTGGTAGCATTTGGTAATACCAAGATCGATACATGTGGCACAGCGGTTCTGGATTGCTTCACGGGACGTGAAAATTATACCATAACATTTCATAGTGGACAAAGATGTCCAACCAATAATTGGTTTAGCCGACTCGCTCCGTCTTGGACTAATAAGTCTCGACAACAACACACGATGTAAGACCGGACACACACACACCAGCGCCATAACTGTACGCCGAACTCTTCAACGATGATCTTGGGTGCCTGCCCTTCCAATACAAAATGACTCTGGATGAGAATATCCAACCCATCGTCAGGCCACCCAGGAAAGTTCCCAAGCCCATGGAAGACAAGGTAATAACAGAACTACAGAGAATGACAGACATCGGTGTCATAACACCAATATCAGAACCAACCGATTGGGTATCTACCATGGTCGCGACAAGGAAAAAGAACAGCGACGAAATACGTTTGTGCATTGATCCGCGAGACCTCAACAAAGCGCTGAAACGCCCGCATCATCCGATGAAATCAGTTGAGGAAATCACGATGAATCTCGCGGATGCCAAAGTGTTCTCGGTCCTGGACGCAAAAGCCTCGTTTTGGCAAATTCCACTGGACGAGCGCTCCTCAAAGCTCACAACATTCAACACAATTCGCGGTCGGTATCGCTTTTTGAGGATGCCCTATACGGAATAAACTCAGGATCAGAAGTCTTCCAGCGCACCATGGAACAATTGTTCACTGGATATCCATGCGAAATTCTAGTGGATGACCTATGGAAGAACATGACCAGAATCTCAAGAAAGAGATGGACAGAGCGCAGGAAGTCGGACTTCGGTTCAATAAGACCAAGTGTCGCTTCCGCGAAACGCAAGTCGGTTATGTCGGTCATCTTATCACGGATCAAGGAATCCGTCCCGACCCGGAAAAGGTTATCGCGATCGCAGAGATTCCAGTGCCCGAAGACCCAGCTGCACTTCAGCGGTATCTAGGTATGATGAATTATCTAGCCAAATTCATCGACAACTTCTCGGAAATTGCAGCACCGCTACGGCAGCTGCTGCATAAGGAAGTCCAATGGCACTGGGATGCCCCACAACAAAACGCATTTGACCAAAAAACTCAAATCTATGATCATAAATCCGCCAGTCCTAAATTTCTATGACGTAAAGAAGCCGGTTCTTCTAACGTGTGATGCCAGCCAATTCGGACTCGGTACAGCACTAATGCAAGATGGACGACCAATCGCGTACGCGTCACGGACAATGACGGACACCGAGAAACGGTACGCACAGATTGAGAAAGAGATCCTCGCGATAGTCTTTGCTTGCCGCAAGTTCCATCAGTACATCTACGGCAAGGAGATCACGGTTGAAACTGACCACCAGCCACTAGTAACCATAGTGAACAAACCGCTTCTCAGCGCGCCAGCACGGTTGCAGTCCATGATGTTACAGCTGCAGCGATATAACATAATTAATACTAGTATACAAGAAGGGTAAAGAACTTTACTTAGCAGACACCCTTTCTCGCGCCCCTGGGAGAACGTCGCAAAACGATCCGGAACATTTCGACATGGAAGTCATGACCATAACTCTACAACCACTACCATACACTGACTATGTAGCAGTGCACAAGTCTAAACCATTGTTGAAGAAAATGTGGTCTAATTTGTCAAAATAGACCCCATTTTTGACGAATTATTATTTTCAGTGTTACAGCTCACAAAGGTGTGTCATTTAGAAGCTCTTCAAAGCCTTGAGTAAAAGCTGTAACGTCCGTAACGATTTATGTAACGTCCGTAACGATTTATGTAATGTCCGTAACGCTCGTTAAGGTATTTCTAATTATATATATATTTTTTTGCTCAATGATTGAACCCATCACAAACTACTGTGAATGTGTGGTGTTATTAAAATCAGCCAATTAATTTTCTCCCAGAGGAAAAAAAAGATAAAAAATGTTACGGACGTAACGCGATCCAATGGAAAAAATGAACGTAAAAATGATAACTCGCATAATGCGATATAAGTGATATCACTTTTTTGCTTTTTACTTTCATTGGAAGCTTTATTTAGAATAACTAAATCACAAATAGCATTTAAAAAGCAATACTTTATATTACAAAAATAATACACTTTCTTAACTAGCTTTTTTCAAGCCAAATTTAAAAAAAACCATTATCCTTTTTGCGCACCTATTTTCAAACGATGATGTAATGACCAAAACGAACAAATTGAGGTGAGATCATATTAGACTTGATAAATAGAGATATACCCCTTACCAACAATAGAGGAGAAAAATTTGTAAAATCAATTTGAAATTTTGGCTGTTATTCACATTTGGCATGGAATTGGCCATGTAGAAAGTTAGGCGTTGTATAAAAGTAAAAAATCCCCAGCGTTGAGCAATTCGTCGAAAACAATGTCCTTAAAATGTTGGTGGAAACTGTTTCTGTTGCTAAAATATGTTGCTCAACTGTTGGTGAAAACATGTTATCTAACGGTGTTGGGCAAATTTTACTTAACAGTTGAGCGGTTGCATACTTGAACAACGTTGTATAAAATGTTGAGTAAATATTTAAGCAACCTTTTTGAAGCGCAGGACCACAATTAGATTTATTCTGTCTTGGCATCCAAGACGGAATAAATCGCTAACACTGACAAAATAGTTTAAAATTTCCATAATTGTTTGATATATATTTGTTCATGAATATCATTTCAGTGGTGTTATAGCGACGTCACTAGCGATGAATATTGAATAGTCGATTTTTATAGCCAAAAATACACGACATGGACATATACTGAATAGTTCATGTCATGTGATCTATTTTCCACCAAAAGAATCACATAAATATGTTTATGTATTATATAATATGGACTATTTATACCTTCATACCCAGATAGCAAGACTACGTTTGGCAAACGTTCACAGTAAATAACACCATTGATAAGAGATGTCAGATATTATGTATATATGCCTATTTAAATAACATGTTAAAATAAATTACAAATTCACTACCGAAAGGGAATAGTGTATGTAGCTCTGCTGCATCGCCTACAATTCCCATTACAAGTTACCGGTTCACTACCGGGAGGAAGTGATGTATGTAGCTCTGCTGCATCGCTCAGAATTCACATTATTTGCCTACCCCGTGTTGCTATACAAAAATGCTCAATATATAATAAAAACTTGCAAATAAAATACCCAACATATGGCTACATTTGATAAATTAAGCAACAGTTGCTATACAAAAATGCTCAATATATAATGAAAACAATTCACAAATTAAGCAACAGTCACAAAATGCCCAACAAATGGTTAATTAATAATACCCAACTGTTGTGTAATTAAAATTGTGCAACTGCTGAGTAACTGGAATTGTTCAACTGTTGGTGAAAACATGTTATCCAACGGTGTTGGGTAAATTTTACGCAACTGTTGAGCGGTTGCATACTTCAACAACGTTGTGTAAAATGTTGAGTAAATATTTAAGCAACCTTTTTGCAGTGTGGTCCGGACCCAGGTTGCCCATAACGTTGAGTCCCCACAGCCTGACGAACCAGCTCTTTCGTGTTTGTTCATTCGTACTCATAAAACAGACGGTCGTTTTCCCCTGTAAAAGTTCTTAGCAACCGCACTGCATGGCATGAACATTGCTAGAATGACCAACCTTTGTCTCAGCATGTACGAGACTGGAACATTCCGGAAGTGAAACCATTATCGTTATTTAAAGTTCTGTTGTTTTGTTGCGACCTGTTATTGTTTTCTGTCCACAATAAATGAAGTTAGTTATCATGGTTTATAATATGATACTTACTAATTAATCTACCATCTGTCTTTTAGCGTCTGGTTGGTAGGGCTCCTGTTACAGATGACCAACTACACAGTGACAATTTGCGGCGTGACGTTGAATAATGTTAACTATATTGTGTGCTTCGCTTTGTTTAGTGTCATGATGTTGCTTGCAGCACCAGTGGGTGTAGCCATGTCTCCGAAACAGGTATGACGATGAATTTGTTTCACATAACCAGATAGCAGAATAATGTCATTTGGATTAGGCCTACATTAAGACATTTGTTGTGTAAATCTATCTCATTGAATATTCTGTTCGTCTTAAAAAGCTTGTATATATGAAGAGTTCTTTTGCCAAAACAGATAAACATCATATGCCAAAATGAACACTAGTTGTCACAGTAGGTTGACATAACTGGATAATTTGTTTTCTCTAAAACAAACGGTATCACAGCGTATTATTATGGGATGCATTTCGACAAATGACCTTGTTGCCGTGTGCGTTGATAGGTGATCGTCCCGATCCCCAAAGCACCCGTTCCCGTTATTAAACCGTTTCATTAGCGATGTTGAGTTTACCTGGGTATCCCCATTACCATGGCAATTTAAAGGGGGAAAATGACCCTAAAGTGACCCAATACTGACTTCAAAAAAAAATAAAAATCTGGCAATGACCCTAAAGTGACCGAATACTGACTTTAACAAATGACATGGCAAAGGCATTAATTCCATTTATCATGTGATTCTTGACTAGTCTTTTGAAAGTGTAGCTCAACATCATTGTCTATTATTTAAGCCCAAATACTCCCGAAGTGGCTATTGTAACCGTTTTCTCCAGTAAACCCAACATCACTTAAACTCGGACGCGACGAATTCGACAAACTCGCGACAAATGTTCAGGCCTATTGGAAATGGTAGTAGTTTGCGTTCAAATTTCATGCAAACTATAGCGTTAATTTTAACAACAAAAAACCTGTCGAAAAATATGCTTATTCCAAAATCAGCTGTAAACGGGGCCCCGTTTCAATTGAGGGCGTTCTAAAACGACGGGTGTAACCAAGGTGCGCACCCGTCGATGTGCGCAAAGATTGAGTTTTCGCCTTTTACCCCAATTATCTGCATACAAAGTAACTATCCATCAAGTTGAGCGCAGCATAAGGTACCAGAACTCCTTGCGAGATCCAGTTCGATGATTTAATTTAACCTTTGACCCCAACAACACACGGCACAAGCTTATATTATGTCTTTTTTGACCGGTTTGCTGCGATGAGACCACCATTTTTTAGACGAGATTACACTATTTTATAGAATTGTTAGGGTATTAAAGTGTAATAATTTTTACATTGAATATAAGCCCTATAGTATTCCGAAGTGATGCCTTTGTAACGGTTATCTCTGTGATAAGAGAGTTATTTCGTTGTTTAAAATCAGCAAAATTGGTTTTTTTATGAATTATGAAAATTACTGTGACGTGAAGACGTTCCCTTGGAAACGCAGTCCCGTTCCCAAGCCCGCCCTCTATTGAAAAGTGTTTTTGTTCGTATTCCATACCGGCCATGGTATTCCGGCGGGTGACGGACTACCGTCACTTTATGTATTGCCGTGTGAAAAATGACGGCAGTGCGTCACTAAATAGAGTGCCCTCAATTGAAACGGGCCCCGTTCTACAGCTGACTGAAAAAGGTTTGCTCATTTCACGCTCGATTTCGTCGGTCGAAACGACAGGAGATTGTCATGATGTCATACAGGGTGTCGATAAGCATGCGCATACACCAAAACATTGATTATATCATTGCTCAGCCAATTCATTTTGGCCCTTTTTTGATGGCTTTGGCCAATATTTTGGCCGATCCGAGGTCGTCATCTGCTTGTGTTATAGCGCCATCCCTTGACGGTTCAGAGCATTTGGCGCATCAGTGAGTACCGCACTGATTGGTTACAAGACCCTTTTGAGTTTTCAAGCGCAGCGAGCAGATCCACCGCGTGTGGCTGACTGTGGCCAGAAGGATATATATATTATGTGCCGTAGGCCCGATGAACTGAACTGGCCATACCATGCTGCTCGCGAAGTTGTAATAATAATAAACGGTGCTTATTCCACGAATGATCATTGCGCTTTTGCCATTATTACGCTGTCGTTAGAAAATCGTCACAATCATTTCGCTTCATCTAACTGCTACCCAATCTCGCACGGGTCAACGAGGCAATTGAGACTAAGTATCTTGCCCAAGGATACAAACACGTTGGCCACGGCGGGGCTAAAACTCACAACCTCATGATTATGAATCCCGCGCTGTTCCACTGGACCACACGTGCTTTTTGGAGCACGAGTTGTATGAATGGGTTAGTGTATTTATGACGTTGATCGTCGGGTTTTGCCAAAAAATCTTTGAATAATTAAGTTCAATAACTGGATTGTTTGTAGATTTGCGCACAAATCCAAAGAAAGTGAAATATGTTTTACTCACTGTTTAATGACGTTTCACTACCACGCTGGTAGATTCATCAGACTGGTAACTCTGCATTCCTGCTCAATTTGTCTTTAGATAGCTAAAGGAAGCTATCCGGATCAGGAGGAGAGAGAGCCTACAAACTGCATAACATCTATGATCAACTCATCCTGACTACGCCCTCTGCGACGGGTAACAGTAGCTATAAAAACTCTGTGAGTAGGAATCAGAGTTGCCAGTCTGATGAAGCTACCAGCGTGGTAGTGAAACGTCATTAAACAATGAGTAACATCTGTCACATCTTTTGGATTTGAACACAAGAAAATCTCAATATTATGAATTCTTCAAATGCTTATGTCCTCAGTGAACCATAATCCATATCAACCAATAAAAAGGTGCGCTGATGGTAACTAGAATCATGAGGATTATATTCCAGCTATTATTTGTCGTCCACCAACGACATTAATGTTCCCGAAATCTGCAAATGTTACACGATTTTACTAGATTGAAGCACTTGTCTATATCCGTTAATACCCTAAAAACGACAAACGGAAGTTGACCATTTTATTGCCCGTCTTTGTTAGGGATTCCCCAATTTGGTCTTTCCACTCTCCTTTAATGGCACCGGATGACAAATATGTGCAAGTTTTGTGCGATACTTCGTTTTCATTTTCATTTACGCAGATCGAACGTCCAACAAAAGAATATAGTTTTACAGAAGTTCTACGGGCATTATGCAACTTACGTTACGGCAGCGTCGTGTTCGTTCTTAAGGCCCTGTCACACCATAGCGTATGGCCTGAACGTGGCCTGAACGTATGCCGACGTATTCAAAAAATAGCTCGAAAATTGTTAGAGTCCGAGAACGTCAAAGAACGTCCAACTTCCCAACGAATTGCGTCAACACCGGTGATGGAATGGACGTATCCATAGCGTATTAAACGCATACATAGCGTATGACTAACGTATTGATAGCGTATCACTAACTTATAACAAACTTATGAGAGCGTATCACAGCGTATGCGATCGGCGAGCGTATGACCAAGGTATTCGTAGCGTATGTCTGCCGTGCTCGACGTATCCTCAGCGTATCCTCGGCGTACAACGAACACGTGACTTATGCCGTTGCAGAAATTGAGTTTCGTACACGGCGGGACAAGTGTTGCCAGTTCAAGTAAACGCAGCCTAGATGATAACTATTAAAATATCTAGAAGGGTAAATCCATATGTCCAACCTATAACTTAAGACGATTAACGTACCTCTAACGTATGTCAGCGTATGTCTAACGTATGTCAGCGTTTGTAAACGTATGTCTAACGTACCACGAACTTATCGGGAACTTATGCAGAACGTAAGTTAAGCACACGTTGAGTACGTCGAGAAATTTTGAACATGCTCAATAATTTTTCGCGGGCTCGACGTGTTCCAAATTTTCACAACGTATCACAGCGTGCTCTTAACGTATACGACGTATCCCAAACTTACCCCTAACTTTTATCAGCGTACACCAACGTACGCCAACGTACGCCAACGTATTTTTCGATATTTCGCATACGTTGTTATACGTTCAGGCGATACGCCATGGTGTGACAGGGCTACCGTACAGCTAGCGCGTATTCGGCGTTTTGGGAACTTATGGAGGGTTTGAGTATATAAATGGGTCCCTTGAGTATCTCATCCTCACTTCTTCATGGTCTGTCGTGCTGAACACATCAACCCATCATCATACGCTACGAATACGCTACGCTACGTTAAGTATACGTTAAGCATACGTTAAGCATACGCTCGCATACGCTGTGATACGCTGTCATAAGTATGTTATAAGTTAGTGATACGCTATCAATACGTTAGTCATACGCAATGTATACGTTCAATACGCTATGGATACGCTATGGATACGTGACAGGGCCTTACACGATCGCCCGGCATAAGGTGAATACGTGAGAATACGTCGAAACTCGTTGGAAATACGTCAGGCATACGTTAGACATACGGCACATATACGTTATCAACTCGTTATCACTACGTTGGCTGTGCGTTTCCCCGTCAGCCTACGTGCATCAACGTATACCAACTTACGAGTAACGTACGAGTAACGTACCACTAACGTATGTCAGCGTATGTCAACGTATATTTAACGTACCACAAACTTACCGGGAACTTATGCAGAACGTATTAAGCACACGTTGAGTACGTCGAGAAATTTTGAGCATGCTCAATATTTTTTCGTGGTCCAAATTGTCACAGCGTATCACAGCGTGCTCTTAACGTAAACGACGTATCCCCAACGTACCCCTAACTTATATCAGCGTACACCAACGTACACCAACGTATTTTTCGATATTTCGCATACGTTGGCATACGTTGAGGCGATACGTTATGGTGTGACAGGGCCTTTACGTGGTTAGCTATTGCCAACGGGAAATTACGCACATTTGACTACTGGTACATTCAGATATTAGGTAAGCGATAAAGACCTGTTAATCTGAGCTGCCATTGGTTTGTCATTGACAAATTCGAAATGTGTCATGACACACAGGGCTTATAAAGTGTAACATCAATAAATTGATTGCACGAGAAGAAAATACCAATAAAAGAGCAACACGAAGTATGATTTCGAATGTTTGCACTCGGCTGTTTAATAATATTTAAAAAATTATATTTTCACAGTGTTAAAAACACTCGTGCATTTATTGTTAAAGGTGTATGTTCCAATCACTTTTTGGGGGCTATGATTTTTTTTTTCACATCAAGATATTTTGATATCAGAAGAATCCCCGTATTTTTCTCATTATGTCTGTAAAATCTTAGGGGCCAGAAATATTCCATTAGGAAATTATAGGCTAAAATGTGGTGAATTACTGCCAAAGGTGGTTAACCACCAACTAGTCTGTGTATTACTCAATGGGCCAATATTTTTTGATCTTATGCTTCTAAAAATAGAACCGTTGGTGTTATGCAACTCAAACTTTGGAATGCGACAATTTTAAGGATAACCTTTCATGTAAAATAGAAAACATCGAGTTGAAAATCAGGCCAGCAATCGGATCATCTACCTTTAATTGCTTTCATATCATACAATCCAAATTATAATACAACAACCTTGTACTACATTTACTAAAACTCATTATGGAAACAAACTTACATTTCATAATGCCAAAAGACAAAGGTCGCATTGTCTTACGCATTCTCAATTGAGCTTGAAAAAGCAAAAGCAAATTGTGGTGGTTACCGTATCTAAATTTACTAATTCATGTACAAAGTTAAGCAATAACACAAACATAATTGATAAACTTATTGCTTACAATGTTGGAAGTATGCATCCCGAATCAAATGATTAAATGTGAACGAAATGTTTATATTAGAAGAAATAAGGTTATTGGCATGGTCCCATATGCCCTTAACCTTTTTACATAAGAAAGAGAAATGCTCTTTGTAGTTAATAACGTTACATGAACTGCAGATGTTTGTTGCCTCTTTCCCCATTTTGTGTAACATTAATTTGGTCGGGTAGATGTTATGGAGAATTTTCCAGTTTACGGTTTAACAATCTTGCATCATGAGTGCAGTTTAGGAATTGCCTTCCAAATATGTTTCCATAAGTGAAAATGAGATTCGGAATGCGTCTCATTCGGAGGTTTTGACAGATTTAGGAAACAACCATAGACTCGGTTCCGCCATCCCCTGTAACGTATGCTTTTGTGCGCAAGCGTTGGCCATGTTAAGAGACAGATGGATTTTGTCTAATACAACCATGGAATTAAAACAAATTGGGCAATATGAGATTATGAATATGCTCTGTTCACCAAGAACGATTGACTAACTGTTAGAGGAATTCAATCATGTTTCACCTTTGTTCATCACAGTTTTTCAAAAAACGCAAACAATTATTACTTTTCCATCTAATGCTTTCCATTTCTGATAACCAAATGGTGAAATATAATTGAGTTTCTTATCGTTAGAATCAGCAGTTTTTGTAAACCAGCCGTCAATTGGCGTTTAACTTTCAGGAGGCTCACATAGTCTGATGGCATGGGCTGGACTGATTGGCGAATCATCCATGATTGTTACATATTTCATTCTTCCAAAAGTCAACGACATGTTTGGACACGTTATAGTTGTGATCGTCGCATGTGTGGCTACGGGTATAGGATGTGGTATCAGCGGCTTTATTACCAATCCTACGTGGATGATCTTGACGCTATTCATAAGAGGTAAGAGTTGTTTGTGTGATTTTCATAGAAGGATTGCAACTAAATGTATCAGATGAGAGTGTTACTGAATTATACACTTATTTTAAGAAACTGCTCCACAGATCTCAATCGCTATGTGTGCATCGATGCCGCACCCGATGACAACATATTGCACGCGCTGAAGTAAAAGTCTAATAATAGAGACACACACTACAAGAACTGTGATCTCGCAGACACCCCACGCATAACTGTATTGATTGATCCATATTACGCTATATTATATTTTAAAACTACTTGAGCAGGAACTTTAATATCACGATATATGTCAATATTATTAATTAGCCTTAACCCGACAATGGATTTAACTGAAAAGTGTGCATTCCCGTGCAGGGGTGTGCTACAACAACACACAAAAATAGGATTAAAATGGAATCGCATGCAAAATGTTGTCATCCAGTGTGGTTACCTCACCTGAGGGTCATCAGGATACCATGAAATTAGTTTAATTAGTATAATCGAAGTAAAAGTGGTTTATCATAATCAAGCTATTCAAATGTGGCGCTTTTTGAAGAGTCCCGCTATTACTATGTGAAAGGCACCTGAATAGGCTCGTAAAAGGAATTCACATGACATTACTGGAGGTCCAATAAGCCGGTCTGTGAATTCCATCGAATTACTGAAATGTAACACAGGATTAGGTGTGGTCATCCATTATGGTTCCGGCGGGGGAAACATACATAGTAAGCGAAATAGGGTATGGGTGCTCAGTACCGTTTACGGTACAAAGTAATTCGCAGTATCAAACTGAAAACGTATTTGGATGTGTAGAATTAATTTGATTTCGAACTCTTCTCTTTTGTTGAGGCCTCTTAATAACTGTATAACCCACGCGGAAAGTTGTGGTCGCATAATTCACAATACCAACGGTATTCAACGGACGTCAGGTGTGTATCTATAATCACGTGCTGCAGGTTCCTCGCATTCCATTCATGTGGCTTTTGCAAAAAGGCTTTCACTTCTTATATTATTTGTTGTTCACATCGTTTAATAATGATTATGAGGATTATGAAATTTAAAAGGATCACCATTGAAACCCTTTGTATTCACCACCTCTCCCCGGTGGTTTCAGTCACCATTGACTTTAGGTACGCACGCATGATCGTTCCTAAAATCACGGAAGGGGTAGATTTCGTACCATTCCGCGGTATAATTTAAAGTTGTAATCTAAAGCTATTTAATCAATTCATTATTGAAGTAATGCAATTTATTTTACAAGTTAAAACGATGGGTTTAGTGTAACATATCAAATAGTCCTTGGATCTGGAATCGGAAAAAGGGGTATTTTGAACCAAATGTGTCCTCTTTTTTGTGCAAAAAGGGGACTATTAAGACAGCGTCCTTGAAATGATAAAAGGGGTGGTTTTTTCAGACAAAATGACCTTGTTTTTGTGCGAAAAAGGGGTCAAATGAACAATATGTCCTTGAAACGCGGTCACATACAGGGGTAGTTCAACCTCTGGGAACGATCATGTGTTACCCGTCTGAATACGAAGAGAAAACACCGGGTCTCTCTCCCTCTCTTGCTACCTTCAATACATTACATAAAAGCTCATTAAACGACGAGTTTATAACAAAGTGCAGTTTTACAGTTCGGAAAACTTTATACTTTATAGCAACACAGATAGCTGTTATTGTAGTTTTATTCTGCGAACTATTTTACCGGAGAAAGCTTTGAAAGGTATCGACACTTTTGGGACACCCTGTTTATGATGTACGTCTTTAAATGGAAAAATTATGAATCTTATGTTTCATTGAAAAACATTATCTTTTTATGCAGAGGCTACTCTCGCCATGTACATCCAAGCATCCGGGGCTTATCTAGCGGAAGCAATAGAGGGTCATCAGATGGCTACGATGCAAACCATCATGGCGGCGCTCACTTTTGGCGTAGGGAGAGGAGTTGGTAGTCTGCTTGGTGGCGGCCTATTTGGATTAATCACTCCGTCTTTGTCGTATTACTTATTCGCAGTGGTGTCGTTTGCCATGGCATTGTTTTTAGTTATTATACACTTATCCCTCAAAGCATTTTCAAAATGAGTCTAATGGACCATGGATAAAGCTGATGAAAGTTGATTCCATGTTTCCCGTAACCCGCCCGCGTTTGGTTTTTTCGACCGCGTTATGAATGCCAAAATAGCGAAATCATTCATTATTTGATATTTTCCATTTTTTCCGCCGTTTTTGAGATATTGTTGAAGTTTTTCGTTAATTTCCTTCATCGAACATCGCATTTTGTTTACATTCTGAATCAATTGGAACCTTAAAATAGAAATCGACTTCGATGATCACCTGAAATGGTCGTTATTTTGTTAATAATGAACTGCTGCAAAATAATGAAATGAAAAAGTTACCTCATTATGGTTTGAACCAAATGTTACGGGAAACATGGAATCAACTTTCATTAGCCTAATACCCGAATGACATCAACATGACCTTTAAAACTTATCTGTTCGTCTTCTGCGACTCTACCCATGAGGTGTGCCGACCTAGTCTGTGGCACGCTGTTGTAAGCCATGCTAACGTACAATTGTTTGTAAGTGTTCGAGACTCGGTCAAACTTAATAATCTTTGAATAATTTTAAACCAACGAATTTATACTTATGATTGACTGGTGTGTGTGTGTTTCATCACCATTAATAACGCCCTCAACCGGAATCAGTACGTGTCAGAAGAGGTCTATTTGATGAAGTGTGTTAAGACCATAATGCACAAAACCGGTCAAACCGTATTGACAATATACTATTTTTCAAGTTATCGTCAAAATCGGTTTACAACTATTGATAATTAATACAGCTTTCTGCACGAAATAAATCTTAACCATGTTAACCTTGACCACAGCTTTTAATTTTTTAACGAAATAAATCCTAAAAAGCTGAGCATACTCCACATATTTTATGCCACAGAAACACTGGTTGGAAGCCAATAATATGATCGCGGGGGACCAGCGTATGAGCACTAATACGCATAGTTGGAGCGTTGTGGAGTATGCTCACCCCTTACCTATTAACAGTCTCTAGTCCGAAAAAAGCTTCATTAATCCGAATATTCTGAAAGGTTCTATAGTCGGAAAACTGGTAAAGGGTTCTCTAATCCGAAAGTTAAAAAAAGTTCTCTAGTCCGAATTTAAAAAAAGTTCTAATGTATAGTTCGAATTTTCAAAAGGGTTCTCTAGTCCGAAAAGGTTTCACGGTTCTTAAGTCCGAAATTTGAAATAGCGTATTTTGAAGTGCGACCTCTATAGAGATAACGTTATCATAACTCCAAAGCCTTTTCATATCGAGAGGGTGCAATCTACCATATGTGGCATATGGTGAGGGACACAATGGTCCAAATGTGCAAACAGTATTGTTTTACTTACCTCTAGTGTTTGTAGTTTGAAAAGGAAAAAGAGAAATTTCAATCATAATATGGAAACAAATGTGAATGTCTATGCGAATCTGTGTAGTAGTAGTAGTAGAGATGGCAGTGATGCTACCACCTAACTGTTGATTTCCATCAAACCTGTACTATAACGCTCTGGCCTAAATATATACGGGGAAGAAGAACATATATATGTAGCAATGAACATATATATATATATGCAGCAATGAAAATACCCACATGACTTTCCACCCGGGGTAGACAGTCCCGGGGTATACCAACCCTGGGTTGACCAGCCCTGGGTGGATAGGGTTAAGGTTAGGGTTAGGGTTCATTTATGTTTAGGGTTAGAAACAGTCCCTGGGTGGACAGTCCCGGTGCTGTTTTTTTGTTTTCGAATGATCCATCCTTGTTTTTATCTCCCCGACCACCAACCCCCTGAGTGTTTTAACATATAATTTATAATCATTATAGTTTCCAAGGTGTTTTTAGGTCGTCCGTAGGAAGAGACCTTATGGCAGCATCCTTCGTGTGTAGTCTGTGTGTCGGGGTGTGTGTGTGTCAACAATTTGGTATACACTTTTTGTTTTGTCCATTTCTTTTCCATACAATGTCCAATTGCAATCAAACTTCGGTCATAGATGCAACATGGGAACCTTCATATGTTAATGAGGTCAAAGGTCACATACCAAGGTCAAAGGTCATCCAAGGTCAAGATGTATATGTAAAAGTGGCTGCATATGTAAAATTGATTACATTTGTCCATTTCTTTTCCATACAATGACCAATTGTAACCAAACTTTGGTCATAGATACAACATGAAAACCTTCATATGTTAATGAGGTCAAAGGTCACATACCAAGGTCAAAGGTCATCTGAGGTCAAGATGTAAATGTAGAAATGGCTGCATATGTAAAATTGATTACATTTTTCCATTTCTTTTCCATACAATGTCCAATTGCAATCAAACTTCGGTCATAGATGCAACATGGGAACCGTCATATGTTAATGAGGTCAAAGGTCACATACCAAGGTCAAAGGTCATCCGAGGTCAAGATGTATATATGTAAAAGTGGCTGCATATGTAAAATTGATTACATTTGTCCATTTCTTTTCCATACAATGACCAATTGTAACCTAACTTTGGTCATAGATACAACATGGAAACCTTCATATGTTAATGAGCTCAAAGGTCACATACCAAGGTCAAAGGTCATCTGAGGTCAAGATGTAAATGTAGAAATGGCTGCATATGTAAAATTGATTACATTTTTCCATTTCTTTTCCATACAATGACCAATTGCAACCAAACTTCAGTCATAGATACAACATGGAAACCCGCATATGTTAATGAGGTCAAAGGTCGCATAGAAAGGTCAAAGGTCATCTGAGGTCAAGATGTAAAATTTAGTACACTTTTTTTTTTGTCTCTTGTTCATTTTGTTTTGTCTCTTGTTCATTTTTCCATACAATGACCAATTGCGACCAAACTTGGGTCACGGATGCAACATGGAAACATTAATATGTTAATTAGGTCAAAGGTCTATTTAAATGTCTAGTCTAACCAGAAATGGTTGTCAATAATAATTATTATGCTCCTGATTTTTCAGTTGAGCACTCTCTGATTATCTTTTGATGTGTATTGACCACTTCGGGAATATAATGTTGCTTTGACCGCTGGTCTAAAACACCATTGATTGTGTATTCGCATCATCATATGTGTGCCAAACCTGCGATCAGAGAAACATCTATTCGCTTGAAGATTGGACAAAATGACCGTATGGGATTGTCCACGAAACTCAGAGTAGCGATAATATTCCGGAAGGTCTATACCTCTGAATTTTTATAAGCTCTACCTTTTACGGTATTGAGCACTCTATTCAAATGTCTAGTCTAACCAGAAATGGTTGTCAATAATAATTATTACGCTCCTGATTTATCAGTTGAGCACTCTCTGATGATCCTTTGATGTGTATTGACCACTTCGGGAATATAATGTTGCTTTGACCGCTGGTCTAAAACACCATTGATTGTGTATTTGCATTATCATAATTATGTTTGCCAAACCTGCGATCAGAGAAACATCTATTCGCCTGAAGATTGGACAAAATGACCGTATGGGATTGTCCACGAAACTCAGAGTAGCGATAATATCCCGGAAGGTATATACCTCTGAATTTTTATAAACCGTTTACGGTATTGAGCACTCTATTCAAATGTCTAGTCTAACCAGAAATGGTTGTCATTACTAATTATTACGCTCCTGATTTATCAGTTGAGCACTCACTGATTATCTTTTGATGTGTATTGACCACTTCGGGAATATAATGTTGCTTTGACCGCGGGTCTAAAACACCATTGATTGTGTATTCGCATTATCATATGTGTGCCAAACCTGCGATCAGAGAAACATCTATTCGCCTGAAGATGGACAAAATGACCGTATGGGATTGTCCATGAAACTCAAAGTAGCGATAATATTCCGGAAGGTCTATACCTATGAATTTTTATATATATATAAAAATACAAACATAATGAAATAAAAAAATTAATGAATACATAAATTGATAAATTACATAAATATTAAAAAAATAAAAAACCCAGATAGATCAATTAATAAATGTCAAATAAATAAATAAATAATATAAATAAAGACCCCAATATTATTGAAAATTCAAAAATCGCGAAATTTTGCGTTCCAAAGCCCCAATTCTTCGAAAATGTTGCGTTCTAAAACCAAAAAAAATCGAACATTTGCGTTCTTGCTAATCAACATTGAACTATAGGCAGTTCTCAAGACCTAGTTTTTTGAAAAAAAATCAGTTCCTAAGACCCTATTTTTCGTCATAAAATCCACTCAGTTCTGTAGCCTAACTAAGGTTTTATATGCTGTTGACTTTGTGTCTTTGGTGCATGATCCAAGGTTGCGTCTTATAAAACCTATGGTTTTATTTGCTGTGGAAGTGATTTTATTTATGTGTGTGTCCCATTTTAAATCACTAGCTATGTCAACACCTAGGTAGGAATGTACAGATGTTTCTTGCAGAATTGTGCCACCTAGTGTATAGCTTGAAATGATTGGGGACCTAGAAGCAGGGATGCGGGGACAAAGCATTTTTGTGGATTGAATTGCATTTGCCATTTTTTCTCCCATGTTGATAGTGTGTCTAGGTCCTTCTGTAATGAGACAGCACTCTGCGTGGTACTGATGCTATTGTACAACACACAGTCGTCAGCGAAAAGCCGCACCGTTGATTTGATGTTGTTTGGGAGATCATTGATGTAGATCAGGAAAAGCTAGTTGGCCCAGAACTGTGCCTTGAGGTACACCAGATTGTACTTTAACCCATTGAGAATGTTCACCCCCACCACGACACGTTGATTACGGTCCATTAGAAATGAAGAACTCCAGTTGTTGATTTTCCCATCTATGCCGTGTTGTTTTAACTTTAATATGAGACGGTTGTGGGGGACGGTGTCAAATGCCTTTGAAAAATCCATGATTATTGCGTCACTTTGAGTTCGTTTGTCCATGTTTTTAGTCAGGTCGTGAATTGTTTGAATGAGTTGAATTTCACAGGAGTGGCGGGAACCATGTTGTTGGGGTGTGAGAATTTTGTATTTGTCGAGGCGTTTCATAATTTGGGAGTGGATCACGTGCTCAAGTACCTTAATTACTACACACAGAAGTGAGAGACACTGGCCGATAATTGGCAGCCTTTGTCCTATCACCTTTTCGCCCAGTAATCTGGGAATATAGCTTGGCTTTGTGGTTGGTAGGGGGTAGGTCACCGGTTAACTCTGGTTTATTAAAGTTTATTTATTTTTGTGGCTAATCATGAATTAAGTGTAAAAAATGGCAAAAACATGCCTATGTCACATCAGATTATTGGTTGAACGAGGAAAAACGGTCGTGTATTTCTGGACTTATCGTAAAATAAATAAAAGTTATGGATATTTTCCAGCATGGTGATTAATCAGGGATAGCTTTCTCCTATATGCTCCCATGTATTAATATAGGGCCAGCCAATTCATTTCTAACCTATCGTCGTTTTGCCGATGACAGATCCCAGCATGATCTCAGCGTGGGTTTGCTGTGATTTGCCATCTGGACACGACTGCCCTTGATAATAATTGAGCCAATCGTAGCGCTTGTTGCAACAGGTGTTAGCCAGTGACGTCAGCGACTTTTATCACATGATCAGTGTCAACCAATCAAAGCACGCGTAAGGTCACTCGGTCTTGTTTACAAACACAAAACATGTGCGATTCTGTGGGAAATTACCAATTTTAATGTAAGAGTACAGGCATTGACTATCTATGGTTTCGTTGGACCTGTTAGGCCAACATTTTTTTTTGTTATGTTGTCCTCGACCGCCCGCTCGTCATTTTAGGGCCGCTCCGATTTTTTTTTTTTTTCAGATTTTTTTTATTTTTAAATCGTTGTGTTTTTTTAAAAAAAATCGTATTTTTGTTTTAAAAAAAATCAGATTTTTTTTTTTTTTCAGATTTTTTTTTCTTCAGATTTTTTTTTTTCCAGATTGTTTTAAAAACAGTTTAAATGGCATTAATATTAAATTACGTGTTTATAACATATATGTGCGGCTCTTAGAGTGATTTTAACTTCTTGTTGGCTGAACTTTGAGCTTCTGCTGGTCAAAGAAAATTTAAAAAAAAATTAAAAAAAAAAAAAAAATCCGCCCGCCCGCCTCTCCTCTCTGAAAGTTGTCGAGGACAACATAACAATTTTTTTTTTGGCCTTACTTCCATGGTTAGACACTGGCAATGCAATAGTGAATCTGTACAGTCAGTCGTTAGCGCACACAGAACCCGTTCGCTGTGAAAGTAAATGCTGAGACGATTATAACTTTAGTTATAATCGTCTCAGAGTAAATGTGCATGGATTTTCGTGAAGGTCATGCAGCTCGGTCGGTCGTGCATATTAATTAGTTGAACTCCTTGGTTGAACTATTATAGTCGTTTTCAATTTATTCTAATCTTGTTTTTTGACGGGGGAGATTAGCGACCCCGTCATTTGAAACGACGTTTCTAAGTCGTAACCTTTTCACAAACCCCTAAAATTCGCGGCATTTGCTAATATTAATAACTTGCATTAATCATCTTCTGAAGCGATTTTGTTGTAAAATGTAATTGATATTGTTATAATATGAAGGTAAGTAAACACAGTAAGTTATTTCAGCTATTTGGATGCCATTTAGTAATATACTAAGCTATTTGGATGCTATTTTGTATTATATTATATGATTTAGTAATATACTGAGTCACTGAGTCCACGGCCTCTTTGTTCCGTGTTGCCTTGGTCTCGCAATTAGCCCAATGATTATGGCGAACCCTAGGCTACATCCCCCAGTCATCAATTTATTTATTTATTTATTTATTTGAACATACGCTTTTAAAACAGCGGCACCCGTCTATCCGACGGTGCGTTCATATACAGAAAATTACAAGATTAATACACAATTATATACACAAATTACAAAGTTTTACCATGAGATAGATACATATTATATACAGACACAAAGTCAATCATACAAAATTGATCTGAAATTATGTCAGGCACACGTACGGACGCTAAAGCTGTACAAATATCGGAGCCTGCAAGATAGCGACATAAGAGGGCGGCTGAGAGTTACAGTCTAGGTGAACCCTTCAATATGATTAGCCCAATGATATGGCAACAACCCCTCGACCTTTGCCATGCGACACGAAAACAAGACTAGAAGTGACGTCATGATTATTACTTCTCCGAGATGCGCAGAACTCCGCCATTTTGTACACATTTTAAACCGACAGAAAAATTCTGCGCAAGTACGTGTAAACCAATGGGATTTTTAACTCTGGACGAAAGTGAAAATGAACCGCCGATATTTCAAGATTTACCATACTTTGTTTTAGTTATTTGAAGATGACACTCAATCTTTAGGTTTGGCTTTGATGGTACGTGATCAGAGATCAAGTAGGGAATCTTTTGGCGTAGCACTTTTTGCTACATATTTGTGCATTAGTGTTCAAAAGTGTGTCGTATTTCGTGATGCTACATTGGTTAAATCGAACGCTGCGTGGTGGTATGCACTATGCAGGTTATTACGAGGCTTGGGCTCTACTGTGGGTTGGGTTTGGGAATTCACGGAGAGTGAGACTTACGGGATACGGGTACCCGTGACACGCACGTATAGAATGACCCGTGTCACGTAAGAGAAAAAGCACGGGATAACTCAAGCCTACTTTCAACAGTCTTCTATCTCCCCCGTCCAGTTTTTTTTAAATACCTTGTTTGTAATATATCGGAATGAACATCACAGAGTAGATGGATATAGCCATGAATTTTGATAATATCCTAACAATGATTTAAAATGATGATATAATTTTAGTAAATTTACCGTACTTCCGTGCGAACAAAAACCGGTACCTTTACCGGATATTTTCATTGTGTTTGATGCCAAATTTCTCACTCGGAACAACAACCAAAAAATCTGTAAATCCGACATTATAAAGGTTATTTAGTTCTCTGCACGAAAATGTAAAATATTATGTCCAAAACGCGGTACGATTGCCTGGAGGTAGACAAATATGTCTGTGGTTCAAAATTGTCCGAGAAAAAAAAAAGTACGCCATTTTCCAAATCTACCGCTATGCCATGTTATTGTTCAGCGCGATTCGCCGATTCTGATAACGTGGTACGCCTTTATATGGACATTGATAGCCAAATATGGAGATCGACTCCAAATATGGTGTTGGTCTTGAATAATGAGTTTAGCATGTATGTTCATTTTGGCCTTACAGATGATATCGACGTTAAGATGATATTTCTGAACAAGCCTTCTTAAAAGATAGAATTCAATTTTGAGTGAAAGTGACAATTCACTATGAATAGAATAGCACACACAAGCAACAAAGTGTTTTAAGTTTAGAAAATGCTTTGCATACCATAACATCCCTATAATATTCTTCAATTGCATCCAAATATGTATAAAGTGTAAAAGAACTAATCCGTAACTGATAAGGCTCAATAATATGAATAATTGAAGGATCTTACATCCGAATATTGCACATATTTATAATGTGAAAGCTGAAGAATTGATCCCTCAAACACACGAAAAGTTTTTTTATAATCCATTGTCAGATGAAAATCTGACCATTTTAAAATAAGTTCTCCAAATCAACAAATAACAACCCATAAGGTTTCACACCACTAAATAACGTCTGGCCCTACCCCCTTTGAGGCAAAAGTCCAAAACCGGCCCGTTTCTGTGCCGAAATGGGAGACCTATTGTAAATTACAGTTTAAAATTAGGGTATTTACTACATGTTATGGCGAAATTAATATAGTGTGAATTTTGACAGACACATCAGCGTTCTTCAGGTCCAAAAAAATTGATGCAATGATGATTTTTTAATATTTTAACAGAGACATTTGTGTTCAGGTCATTTCCGGTATCTGACGCAATAATCTTAATCAACAATTGCGTGTGACCAGGAAAACTCAACTCGTACTTTTTGAAAAGGCTCTAGCTCAAAATTATGCCGGTTACCCCCCCATATATGAGTTGTTGAGTTAGTAGTCATGGCTTTCATCTTCAAGTTGAAACCAAATTTCAAGTTACCAGTTTCTTATAACGTCGAGAAATATCCATTTTAAAATTGTGCATTTCACGTGTAACCCTATGGGAGATGTATTTGGTGGTGTGCAACCATAAGATTCAGACTAAAGAGTACATTTTAATGATTCGGAATAAAGAACCTCATTTCAAATTTATACTGCAGAATATGCTTTAATGTTAATGCAGACCCTTTCTTAATAATTGGAATATAAGTATGATCATAATATTGGGACTTTTTTAGATTATTGAACCTTAATAACGTTAATACTATAAAACCATAGTACTATAGAAATCTATTTTTTTGTGTAATATAAAACCCGTCGGACTATACAACCGTGACTCCGAACATGTCACCAAAATGGTCTTCACCTCATTGCAAGGAATTTTACTTGATACTAGGTTTTCCCTTTTAAAGGGAATTTTTATTTGAATATGGGTGCAATATTGGCGTTCTTCCAATCGACCGGTAACGTGTCAATAGAGGCCTGATTTTTTTTATCTCGGTCAGATGGGTGCAATCTCATGAGCATAATCGTTGAGAATGCGGGGGGAGGGGGGGGGGGGGGGGGTATTCCATTCATGCCAGCTGCCTTGTTATGATTAAGGTCTTTTAGCAATTTTTCAATGCCAGGTTGGTTAATTTTGAAAGTGTGTAATGAGGGTGTTGAGGTATTGCCTAAGTTTGGACTGGATTGCATGTTCTCCTGTGTGAATACTGAGCGGAATTGGTCATTATTCAAAACTGCACCTTTTTCTTAGGGCTGCTATGCCTGTTGAATCTCTTTTGAGATTTTTAATGAAGGCCCAGAATTTCTTTTTGGAGTCGAGACAGAAGTCTCTGATATGCCTCCTGTATGCGTACCTAGTCTCCTTGTGTGTGTCCTTTCGTAGCTGTCTGAATTTCTCCCAGTCTGCGTCCTTACCACGCTTAGTGGGAATATGGGCATCCATTATAGATTTCAGACGGCTTGTGAAACGCGACGAGAGACTTTCAACAGATAAGGTAGGGCCCAGGTTAGTGAATATGTCACCAAAACTACTGAGATCAGCCTTAATTCTGTCAACATTGGCTTTGTCATACATATACACTTTGCGTGGTTTGGACCAACATCGTTTTGGTGTTGTATTGATGGTTATCATGGGATTCCATCATGGTCACTGATACCTGGAAGGCTGGAATTACTGAGGATTTTTCTACAAGGGTGGAGTTTGTAGTGAAAAATAGATTCAAAATGTTTTTGTGCTAGCCCCAACGGGGGCTTGCACTAATACCCAGGATTGGTCAACAGGTAGCTTGGTGCTGTGACGTAGTGAGGTACCCGGTAGTTTATTTTAACGGAATAAATCGTATTGAAAACTGGAAACCATAGCTGGTGACGTCAGAGCACCAGGCTGCTGTTAGTGGGTTTCGTAGGAATCGATCGAACGAGTACGCGTTATTTATGGCTCCGTGTCACTTGGCACAGAAAACCTAATTGGTATATCAAACGGGTTATGCCAAATTATATTTTCATACGGTGATATTGATTGGACGAGAAGTGTCGATGGCTTTGATTGGACGAGAGAAGTTGTTTACGTGTCATTGTGATAGTTTGTAGTTGGCAGTTATCTTGCTACGCAAATGTATAAAATGTTGAAAACTCGCCAAGATAAGATTCGTCTCTCTGCGTTGTCTTCTTCGTACTAGATAGATGTAATTGCTATTAACACAACAAACACCTCCCTGGTTAAAGGGCCGTGGTAGGAAACAAAGTTTTTTCCTTGCGATTTCAACGGGACTGTCATTTATGTCGTCAAATTGGTTGCGGATTAACCGATCAGTGACACCGATATCATACGTAGCTCAAAGTGTGATATCGTATCCTAAAAAGCAAATCAGGGCACATTATATGATATTTTGCCTATTTTGTCCACAATTGCTAGGAAAGAAAACCCTGTTCGAACTCGAACGTCATAGTAGTCAAATTAGTCGCGGATTGACCGATTAGTGTCATATATATCCTACATAGCTCAAAATGTGATATCGTATCCTGGAAAGAAAATCAGGGCACATTATATGATACTTTGTCCGGAATTGGTTGAAGAAAAAAAATCCTTGCGATTTCAAGGCGAACATCATTTATGTTGTCAAATTGGTTGCGGGTGACCGATCAGTAAAACTGAAATCATACGTAGCTTAAAATGTGATTTTGTATCCTGAAGTAAATCAGGGCACATTATGATATTTAGTCTACTTGGTCCGGAATTGGTTGGAAAAAAAAATGAAAATAATATTCCTTGCGATTTCAATGTGAACATCATTTATGTTGTCAAATTGGTTGCGGATTGACCGATTAGTGACACCGATATCATATGTAGCTTAAAATGTGATATCGTATCCTAAAAAGCAAATCAGGGCACATTATATGATATTTTGCCTATTTTGTCCGCAATTGGTAGGAAAAATGTGTTTTTCTTTGCGATTGCAACAACGGGAACATCATTTATGTCGTCAAATTGCTTGCGGATTGACCGATTAGTGACACCGATATCATATGTAGCTTAAAATGTGATATCGTATCCTAAAAATCAAATCAGGGCACATTATATGATATTTTGTCCGAAATTGGTTGAAAAAAAATCCTTGACCGATTAGTGACACCGATATCATATGATATTTTGCCTATTTTGTCCGCAATCGCAATTGGTAGGAAAAAAGTTTTTTCTTTGCGATTTCAACGGGAACATCATTTATGTCGTCAAATTGCTTGCGAATTGACCGATCAGTGACACAGATATCATACGTACCTCAAAATGTGATATTGTATCCTAAAAATCAAATCAGGGCACATTATATGATATTTTGTCCGAAATTGGTTGAAGAAAAAAAATCCTTGACCGATTAGTGACACCGATATCATATGTAGCTAAAAATGTGATATCGTATCCTCAGGGCACATTGTATGATATTTTGCCTATTTTTTCTGCAATTGGTAGGAAAAAAGAGTTTTTCTTTGCGATTTCTACGGGAACGTCATTTATGTCGTCAAATTGCTTGCGAATTGACCAATCAGTGACACAGATATTATACGTACATGTACCTCAAAATGTGATATCGTATCCTAAAAAGCTAATCAGGGCACATTATGGTATATGATATTTAACCTATTTTGTCCGGAATTGGTCGACCCCCCCCCCCCCCCCTTTTTTTCCTTGCGATTTCAATGCCGACGCCATTTTGTCGTCACATTGGTTGCGGATTGACCGGTCAGTGACACAGATATCATAGGTAGGTACCTCAAAATGTGATATCGTATCCTAAAAAGCTAACCAGGGCACATTATATCATATTTTGCCTATTTTGTCCGCAATTGGTAGGAATTTCATATATGTCGCCAAATTGGTTGCGGATTGACTGATCAGTGACACAGATATTATACGTACCTCAAAATGTGATATCGTATACTAAAAAAACAAATCAGGGCACATTATATCATATTTTGCCTATTTTGTCCGCAATTGGTAGGTATTTCATATATGTCGCCAAATTGGTTGCGGATTGACTGATCAGTGACACAGATATTATACGTACCTCAAAATGTGATATCGTATACTAAAAAAACAAATCAGGGCACAATATATGATATTTTGCCTATTTTGTCCACACTTGGTAGGCTAGGAAAAAGCAAATTGTGGCACATTATCGCCTATTTAACCTTTATAGCCTATATCTGCATTTAAAGAACAACTGCTTTTCTCAAAACTATTCAAGTCTTTCATTTGTACTAGCACTTCCCTTTTAAAGGTGTTTTTTCTTCTGGTGGGCTCGGTAACAACAGCTCAAGATGAAAATCATTTGCAAGGTCAATCAGTTGTTGACATTCATTTTTGAAATTTGAGCCCTGGCGGATGCACTGGGTGTCCCATTGGATGTCGCCAAGATTAAAGTCACCACCTAGCCATATGTTTCCCTTGTGTGAATTCTTTATATTTTTGAGTGACTTACTCAATTCCATAAGATAGGAAGGGTCTTTTTTATCCGGGGTCTGTAAAAAGCACCTATAGTAAGTACTTTACTCCTAGCAAGTTCTATTTGGACCCAGATAACCTCACAATTGGTGTCGAGATCTGCTAGATGGGTGTATATTATATCATTTCTAATAGCAATCAGGACTCCACCGTATGAGTCAGCTCTGTCCTTGCGTATAACTGAGTATCTATCTGGAAATATTTCATTGCTGCGGCTGCTGCCTATAGATGGGTTAAGCCATGTCTCTGTCCCGATTACGATTTCAGGATTTTGGGTGTCGAGACAAGCAGCGAGGCCCACAACTTTGTTTTTGATACTTTCAAAGTTTATTACCAGGACTTCAACTGTTTTATTAGAGTTATGACATTTTTGCTTGGGACGAGGATAATCCTTCTTTGAGGAAGAGGTAGCCACTGGTGGGCTGAGAGGGGATTCATCTCTATTAAGGATGTCGAGACTTGAAAAACTATTCGACGTCTCCATTGAACATTGTGAGAAAAGTGAAGTGGCATAATTTGGTATGTCACAACTACAACAAATCCATGATACATTTGTGTTACCAGTAATGCCCATGGCATCATAAATATGGGTAAGGACAGGAATCTGAATTCAATTGTCAAATTCGGTAGCAAAAACTTAAGGGTGCAGCATTGGTCAAAGTCTATAAAAATCCAAATTAGGTCACGGCTGGAATATCAAAATGACACGTTTTGGCCTATTTCAGCACTTTTATAAGGCTAAAATATTTCAAACTTTTAAGATTCACCATATGTAGGGAAAGTAGAGGTAGAACTTGACAGTCACACCACATGATTTACAACACATAAGCTTAAAATATCAAAATGACACGTTTTGGCCTATTTCAGCACTTTTATAAGGCTAAAATATTTCAAACTTTTAAGATTCACCATATGTAGGGAAAGTAGAGGTAGAACTTGACAGTCACACCACATGATTTACAACACATAAGCTTTCTAGAAATGCAGTTCTCAAACAACCATCATGGCCTACTTGGGTTATACCATTGTTTGAAATAGGGGTGTTTTTTGTAAATATTTATTTCCTGAAATATAGCAATGTTCAATGAGCTGTATACCCCAAAGTGGTGCTTTTAATTTTTTTTTATTATCAATGTGGCTAGACTAGGTAGTACTTTACCTAAATAAACAAAAAAAAGTGTCGGTAATTTTGACAGAGGCAAACAGTTGCCAGAAAGTTTGACATTTTCCCATAAAATAACAATGTTATATTGGGGGGAAATGAGCCCTTACGAATGTTTTAACAGGAAACCAACCATCACAAAGTACCTTTAAATACTTATTCTCAAGCAATGACCCATTCTTAAGACTGTTCCGCAGCATATATTTTATAGC
This sequence comes from Ophiura sarsii, assembly GCA_035610835.1. Classification (NCBI taxonomy): domain Eukaryota; kingdom Metazoa; phylum Echinodermata; class Ophiuroidea; order Amphilepidida; family Ophiuridae; genus Ophiura; species Ophiura sarsii. The sequence goes on along the minus strand of CM069453.1, from coordinate 36,414,788 downwards.
AATATCCAAAATGGTCTCCAGAAGCCATTTTAGAATTTAGAAAATCACATAACTTCTGGACATATTAACCCGGAGACAAGATTGAGGTATCTTTTTTGACTAACTTTATGATTAGGAATCTAATACGGTGGTTATTTTATGATTTGGAGGCTGTATTCAGCATGAAATGCAAGATGGCTGCCAGCGACCATCTTGGAATTGATACAATCACATAACTTTTAAACACCTTAACCAGGACACGTTATTTAGGTGTCTGTTTTGACTAACGTTATGCCTTGGAATCCTATATACAGTAGTTATTTTATTAGTCTGAAGTTGTTTCCAGCATGAAATATAACCTAGAAACATAATGTAGATGTTGCTCTCATCTTATTTATATGAAATTATTCTAAAACCTATTAGTATTTTTAAATGACATGTATGGGTTAATTGTACTCATTATGAAAAATTCAAGATGGCTACTTAACGGCTATTTTAGAAATGTTATGATGTTCTTAAATATGATAAAGGGGCATTTCTTCAATAATTCCACAATGCTGAATCCATAATCCAGGGGCAAGTTTGTCGATTATCTTGGGTATAAAAGCATGGGTGGATTCCAGTTACAAAATCCTGTACTGTTGCTGACCATCATGAATAATTGTTGCAAATGTTATAAGGACAAATAAAAAAAAAGTATGATAAAACACGGTTGCTACTTTAATTCACAAATTTTACTTTACAAATTTTAGTTTTTAACGATAAAAAGCTTTAGAAGAATGCAATACAATGCATAACTCTAGTTTCGCTTTTGGTCTTTAACCATTACCCCGGCGGAGATATTTTGGTGAGGGGAGGGGGAAACATTGAGGGATTTTGAACAAACAAACCACCGTGGTGCGACCCTGATTCGATCCGCAGACCCGCTGCACGCCCCATGCGCGCTCCTAACTGAGCTAGCATGCGCTTGGGGAGAGGATTTTGCGTAATCATTCGTAGTTTTTAGGACTGTTAGGGTTAAGAATATACTGTTTCAACCATCCAGAACATTGGTGTATGTGCCAAATTAAACCAACGTTGCATACAAAATGTGGTGATCTTCTACTAGTTCAAGTAGTGATCCTCATTAATGATCACAGAGTAAATTCCCTCGTTGAATTGTCTTGTGATACTGAATAAGGATCGCATTCTGCCAGTGTTGGTATATTGAAAGCCAAACCATACTGACCAATTACAGTTTTCCAATTACAGTTATCTTCTTTATAAGAAAGTGTGTGGTAGAATACTTAAAATAGCTACTATGTTTTAATAATAGTATAATAACAAGCATTTAAAAAGCGCTCTACAAAGAGCACAGCGCTTAACAATATCAAACGGCATTATATACAAGAAAAATACAAAGAAAATAATATACACAAGTCATGCAAAGATAAAAAATCAGTACTTGGGAAACAAATGCGTTTTTAACCGGCGTTTGAAGATACAGACGGACAACGCCTCTCTGATGCTGACCGGGAGCTGATTTTAAAGTAGGGGCCACATAATAATAATAATAATAATAATAATAATAATAATAATAATAATAATAATAATAATAATAATAATAATAATAATAATAATAATAATAATAATAATAATAATAATAATAATAATAATAATAAACAGGCATTTAAAAGACGCATTTCAAACCGCAAAGAAACTCAATGCACCGCACAAAGATCAATAAATTAAAAAATCAAAATCAAAATTAAAAATTTAGAAAACGCACAACCTTTACAACCATAAAATACCATAACAAATTAACAAAATATATAAATGCAACCATAAAATACCATAACAAATTAACAAAATATATAAATGAGTAAAAGGCAAAACACAATTGAAGCGCAAAAGTCAATATAGATACAGATTCGCCAAATTACGATCTAGTGAAAAGACATGAAGGAATTATCACCAGCTTGATGTTTAGATAGAGACACAAACAGCCTGGTAGCATCAGAAGAGGAGCGAAGTCGGGGTCTACTATTTTCATTTAACGCACATAATTTTTCTTTCTGTTTTGCCTTGCTACATTTTAAACTTGCTAAGACAATTCAAGTTTGCTAGCCACAGTTGACTTCCGTAATTTGAATCCACCCATGGATGCTTTTATACTTAACATGATCTCAAAATGATTGACACCAGTTTGCCTCCGTAATGGATTTCTCATAGTCCATTATAATACCCTTTCATAATTGAGGACCCTAGATCTAAAAGGGGGTTAAGTCACAATCTTGTGAAATTGTAGTTAGTATCAGTTTTCTGCTACAAGGAGGATCTCTGCACCCTCTGTTCAAATGTTAAAGTTAAGTCATGCGGTAAAGCTGTGTAAGTGTCCACGTGAGGTACAACCGGAGTGGGTCAAGTCCACACATGGACACAATGAAACCCATTTTTTGCCATTTTTCTCAATGTGACTTAACCCCCTTTTAGATCTAGGGTCCTCAATTACTAAGGTCGTTTGGCTCAAAAGATATGCACCATAAATGTTCTAAAATGGTTGTTGGTGGCTTTCTTCGATATCCATGGTGAGAATAATTAACTCTTACAGGGAATCCTAGAAAGATTTCATGAACATTAAATTATTCAAGATCTGGTAACATCTGTTACCGGACCCATCACACGTTCTTCATCTGATTCCACTCTTCTTTATCTTCATATGGGAAAAAATCGCATCGGGGATAAATCATTCTATGTGTCGGCACCCTTGCTGTGGAACAGCCTCCCACGAAACATCAGGGAGGCATGTACATTGCCAACCTTCAAGAAGGTGTTGAAGTCACACTTCTATCCTTCATACTGACTCGATTTGCATTGTTTATTTATTTATTTATTATTTATTCTTTATTCATGGCGCTTTGATCAATTTGGAAAGGCGCCTTATAAATGTTGTTTATGTATGTAAGAGCAACATCTATTGTGTTTCTATGTTGAATGGTTCAGCCGATATGGTCCCACACCACCAATGAAAAGTACCCTATTGCTTTGTGTGGTTTAGAGGTCAAGTTCGTGTTAATTTGTCTCACTTTTAGAGCTAGCTGGTTCATTCAAATCATTGTTTTTTATTGAAGATCAATATGTCTTCTGCTTAAAAACAATCCCTTTTGTGGGGGTTAACCGGCATTTCCCCCCGCTACGGGCCAATGATATCTATCTTAGGTACGACAGGCTGCCTATATCCTAAGATCCAGGATTTTTGCCCTAAATTGGTGGAAACAGTGAAATCATGTAAAATAATAGAATTCATGAAAAAGCTTGAGATTTCGGGCCTAATATGTAAAAACATGGTCTGGCTGGTTAGGGCTAAATACATGTAGGGGAATATGGGGCAACTGGTCCGTGGGGCAAGTGGTCCGAAATGAAGGATTTTGTAATTGTATGGGCATACTGCTTTCTTTTGAACAGTACGATTTTTGTTGAAACTTGACATATATCCTTACCTTCTACATTCCAAAACATTTGGAACTTTAGGGTATTTACACATGTGATATCCTCCAGATCTTTGAAGCCACCTCCTTGAGTGACTGATTGAAAATTCACAGATAGTATGAGCGATATATGAAGATGGGTTTAGATCATGTTTAATGTAATTTATATGATTGACAGATATGCAACAGTAAATATATACATGCAGTACAGTCGTCTTAAACTGCTAAGTGCATATTGCATTTGATGGGTGCTATATTGTAGTGTGCTTATGGACTTTCCGAAATATGATTAAAACCATAGGTTGTGGTTGAAATGACCGTAAAATGGCGCACATTGCTAAGTTGGGACATTGGTGGTTTGGATTTGCGATCAATATTATCATTTAAAGAATGCTTCAACTTAAATCATTATCACGGGTATTCAGTTGGTAGAGTTATTAGTTTATGAATTTGCAAATAACAAAGTACACCATTTCTTATTTTATCTAAAGATACTCGTCTACTTGTAGAACCCGAACGCCGTAATGTTTGCGAATTCAAAGATACTCGCTGGCTGCAGAAATCTGTGTAATGGCTAAAAACAAAAATGCAGTTTTGTCTTTTTTACAATATGACATGAAATTGCTTTAGAAACCTCGGTATTATGAATTACATCTTTATTATATTTTGAATGGTGTCTGTAAAGGTATTTGCAATGATAAAATATCATAATTTATGTATTTTATCCACTGCTTTTTGTGTATATTAACCGTTGGGTCATCATTGTCATATTGACTAACTTCCCTTTAACATGAAAAGTTGGCTAAATATCAAGATGGTTTATTATAAGTACTAAATGATGATTTTATGAAGTAAATAAAATCATTGAAGAAAGGGGTATATATAGACAAATGTATGGGGCATCTGAATATCACAACCATGTAACCATTTTAAACTAGGTTCATACCGTTTTATCTAATAAATGTGCAGTCGAAAATTTCGCTTGCTTTGTAAACCATTAGTATACTGCTATTTACACGTTAACCACGAAAAATGTATAAACATGGGTTTCATGAGACATGTATCCTTTTTACATGTTGAATAATATGGAAATGTGTTTGTAAAGAAAATACTGCCTAGTTTCCGTGTTGTCATTCACTGATTTCTGTGTATTCTAACCGTTAGAACATATAGGACCAGTTGCCCCACTGATGGGGTAACTGGTCCGTGCCAAGTAAAGTTTTCAGTTAGTGGTAATTGGCCTTTTCTCAAGATATTTTTTAACATTGATTATATGTAATATGTAAACAGTTACATGGGTGATATTTTCATAGCAATTCCATAAATATTTACACGAGCTTTAATCTTTTATATCATGAAATATGCTTAACCGGACCAGTTGCCCCATCCGCCCCTATTTGTATGTAGTACAATCCTTCAGACCTCGCTGGATGGTCTGACACGTTCTGTTTTTCACTAGATAGTGATAGGATCTTGGATTAAAGGGTGGATGTGTGGGAATAAGTATTAAAATTACAGGGAAGTTTTGTTGATTAGTTTGGCAAATCAAGGTGAAAATAATGTTAATACATATATTTTTTTTTAAAAAAGGCTTGGTTTTGAGATTGTATGGTTCGGTCGGTCTTGTTTGGGCAAACAAACCTTTTTTAGGCCTCGTGGTCTTAAAAGCATACTTCATTTAGTAAGCGCAAAATGATTCGATTTGGTTGAAAGTGTTGCTATTTTTATTTTTTCAGATTGACAATTTAAAACGTTGCAAAAAAAAAATCAATTTGTGTTTGAGTTAAATTGAAAATTAACCTTTTCTTGTAAATGTAACGCTTTAAATTATGGCTGTAAGAGGATACTTCATTAGTTAATGCAAAGTGACTCGATTTGTTTGAAATTTTTGCTATTTTTATTTTTCAGATTGATAATTTAAAACGTTGCAAAAAAAAAATCAATTTGTGTTTGAGTTAAATTGAAAATTAACCTTTTCTTGTAAATGTAATGCTTTAAATTATGGCTGTAAGAGGATACTTCATTAGTTAATGCAAAGTGACTCGATTTGTTTGAAATTTTTGCTATTTTTATTTTTCAGATTGATAATTTAAAACGTTCCAAAAAAAATCAATTTGTGTTTGTGTTTATATGAAAAATTACACGTAAAGTGTTTGAGTGCTTACGCTTTCAGGTAAATTTGCAGGAACCTCTAAATCGCGTACTTTCAGTTGTTGTTAGTGATTGTTTGTTTTGTTTGTTTTAGATATGCTCCCAAACCATAGGATACACTTAAAACCACAATATCTACTACTTTCTTTAAAAAAACCCCGTAAAATATGGTTTAAACTTTTTCAAACTGCGCATCCCCAACCAGTAATTATTTGAAATTCGCACTTGGTGGTTTGTGACGAAAGTGCTGATGGGAAAGCCACAGAGATGTGGAAGTCTCGATTTATTTTTTTCTGAAGCCGATTTTGTCTAACGCGGCACTATTAAACTTATGGATGTGGTCTGAATAAAAATAATCTGAGCGCTAAAGTGCCACTGGCACGGATTTCCTTTAAATTATAGCGCTCTGATCGTCTGCTAAATGGAGCCTCAACGGGCTTCACCCTGTCTCGGCACCACGCTATACAGTCGGCACCAAGCTATGTACATTCGTATAGCCTTACCGTAAGACAGGCTCTTTCAGTCCTCATAGCTGGCGTTGCAGCCCAGTCAGGCAAATTTGAATTATCCGTATATAAATTCTAAAGATAATAAAATAGGTTGTTGACAATAAGTTAGACTTATCCAAGTCTTTGTTTACGCTATGGTTACAACGGGGAGACGGTTGTCCCGGGAGCGAATTTATTAACCGTAAACAACATTTGGCCAAATACTGTATACATGTATTATCAGTCTCATCATGTATACTATACTCCGTCAAGGTATTCCGTCAAGGTATCAAATGGCTGAAAGTCACCACGTGTGCTAAGTCATGTGGCAAGACTGTAGCGCCTGCGGGCTTGCTACCAGTTACACCGCTGCCACACTCAAGGTCCCCCAGCATGCGGTCAAACTTGGGCTCAAACATTACAGGCAACTGGAATGTAATGAAATAATATCGGTGTTGTCATTAATGTGTAATTCTATTTGAATGTGTGTGTTTGTTCAATGTTTTTTTAATGTTTTTTATATTTATAATAATGAATTTCTCATATCATTAGCTATTTACTGGATACACCAGGATGATAATATTGACGTCGTCCTATATTTTAGCGTGTATTTTGCGCAGAGCCGTAATTTTAATCAAAAATTAACACTAATTTTTTCACTTTGCTTCTCTCTCATTCAAAAACGGCCACACGGAATTTCTCATTATTCAAACACTAAATATAGAAAACTCTTGTGCACAATATACGTGCATTTTCGTAATGGGGCAGCCAACATTTGGTTGGTAAACTAAAATTTTATTATGTCATTGTTTTTAAGTTGTAAATCAAATTAGTGCATGTACTGTTACAGTACGTCAACCTATCAACGTGTATTTTGCACAGCGTCGAAAATTAAATCCAACGGATCACATTCATGTTTGCACTTTGCTTCTCTCTCATACAAAATCGGCAACACGGAATTACTCATTATTCAAATACTAAATATAGAAAATTATTGTGCACAATAAACGTGCATTTTCGTAATGGGGCAGCCAAAATTTGGTTTGTAAATTAACATTTTATTATGTCATCGTATTTAAATTGTAAATCAAATTAGTGCATGTTCTGTACGTCGTTCTATATCCCAACGTGTATTTGCCATGATTTTGCACAGCGCCAAAATTAAATCCAACGGATCACACTATTTTTGCACTTTGCTTCTCTCTCATTCAAAATCGACAAGCCGGAATTACTTAGGGTTCAATAAGGTTTCGATGTTGTTTATCTTGAATCGACAACGGTAAGACGGGTTTATTTTGCGGGGGCAGCTAAACCGAGCTAAATAAACCCGTCTTACCGTTGTCGATTTAAGATAAACAACGACGAAGACCTTGTTGAACCCCGTTCAACGACGACCAAACATATTTACATCATTTAAATGTGAATATCGTTTTAGATAATTGATTAAAACAAGTAAAAAACTTGTTTTAATAGGCTTAATTTGATATAAAAAATAGCTGCTCTTTAAAAACCGGAGAAAACGTTTACGTTTTATTATAATTAGGCCCTTATTTGGACATCGTCCGTTCCCTGTAAATGGGCGAGGGAACTCATGAATGGGCTGGGTTACAAAAGGTAAACATTAGAGAAGACAAATTATTTCGCAAGTAATTGTGAAATTTAAAATATTTTGTAAATAGCATTTTATTCACACACCACCTTTAACATTCAGAGAAAAATTAAATCAAGAATGCGTTTAATTTACACAACACATTTTGATACATGTTTATAGAATATATGTATCAAATCAAAACACACCCCTCCATTTCAATAGTGATACGGTCCATAAGATGAAAGCGAACACATTTTAACGCGATGATGCAAAACGGCGATTCTCTTGTGCTCAGGTAGCGACCGTTCGGACTAAAATTGTGGCTTTAGGAGTCAGCCGTGACATATGGCCCTTGCCAAAAATATTTTCCTCAGGGATATAGCTACATTTCGGTATATAAAGCTGTTTGCTAACTTGAAGGATTGCATGGCGAAATGCATTTATACGCCGAAAAATGAACAAATTTTACGATTTTTTTTTATTTTTACAATTTTGCATCGATGCATAATGCATTAGTTGTTTCCAAATAAGGTTCGTTATTCTAGTAATTTACATATGAACAATGGGTTTATCTCAAATCGACAACGTTTTGTTACTGTACTTAAGGTATGGGGGAGTTGTTGAATCATTATTCAAATACTTAATATAGAAAATTATTGTGCACAATTTTCGTAATGGGGCATCCAAAATTTAGTTTGTAAATTAACATTTTATTTACATGCCAACTGTTACAATCGGATGCTGGAAAAGCGTTTTTCACTACGATTTTAACGCAAGAGACATTTTGCGGTTTCACCGGATAGTAACAGCGATATCATACGTAGCTCAAAATTTGATATAATATTTAAAAAATATATTCTGGGCTCATTTTTAGGCTCCTTTGACTTTTTGGGACTGATTCGTTCAATTTTCCATGCCGTTTGAAGGCGAACGTTATTTATGTCGTCAAATGTGTTGCGGTTTTACTAGTTAGTCATAATAATGTTATACGTAACTTTAAATATGATATCGCATAAAAATAAAAATAATATGAGCGCAATTCTGGAGTGTAGCCAATTTGTCCTAGGCTGAAAGCTGGAATATCGTTTATCCTACCATTTTAACACGAGAGAAATTTTAGTCGACAAATATGATTCGGTTTTACCGGTTAGTCATAATAATTTTATACGTAACTCAAAATCTGATATCGCATCCAAATAAAAATAATATGAGCACAATTCTGGATTGTAGCCAATTTGGCCTAGGCCGAAAGCTTGAATATCGTTTATCCCTACGCATCCAAATTAAGAAAATATGATAAACAATTATGGATTTTAGCAAGTTTTTAAACCTAAACAATTAATTAGAACCATTTAATAGTAAAATCGGCCTTGTATGAATGGCCACCGTCACATATAAGTAACTGAACACTGAATAAATGAACAAAGAACATAAGAAAATGGATCTAGCAGTGATAAAATGTTTTTAAATGTCCCCCGTCCTAACTGATGCATATCCCTTTTATCTATAATCCTTGGTTACGCAGCGGCGAGCTTTACCGATATATCGATTAGGGTTTTACAGAAATATCGGCTGCCCTCTGTTGTTGTAGTTGTGGTTATAAAACGGACGATTTACACACGATCAAACAGCCGTGTTGCCTCACATAGCGTATTGTGTGGACACTTGCTGCCTCAATAGTATATTGTGTGGACACATGCTGCCTCTATAGCGTAGTGTGTGGACACATGTTGCCTCAATAGCGTATTGTGTGGACACTTGCTGCCTCAATAGCGTATTGTGTGGACACTTGCTGCCTCAATAGCGTATTGTGTGGACACTTGCTGCCTCAATAGCGTATTGTGACGACACTTTTGCTGCCTAAATAGTGACGTATTGTGTGGACACATGCTGCCTCTATAGTGTATCTGTGGATACTTGCTGCCTCAATAGCGTATTGTGTGGACACTTGCTACCTCAGTAGCGTATTATGTGGACACTTGCTGCCTCGATAGTGTATTGTGTGGACATATGGTGCCTCTATAGTGTATTGTGTGGACACTTGCTGCCTCAATAGCGCTTTGTGCGGACATATCGACAATCATGGCAAATCATATGCTCAATTTGATCATACGGAGGTCCTATATTTTAATATTGGTTGTTTCTCTCCACAGTGTGGCACTGAACAGAGCAGTAGCTACAAGTCAAATATTTGTAAAGCCTCTGTGGGATATTGCTGACAATGACACCCAACCATGTCGTATTGAAGAAAGAAATACCAGTCTAGGAGCGATTGCCTTACTGGGAAGTGCCCATCACAACTGCAGGATAGAAGTCAATGTCTCACTAGGATATCGCACGCATGTAGAAATACCAGAATTTGACAAGGGATCTTTTTTTCTTTATATCGAAAGACAAGGCGAATTGAGTGACTGTCAAACTAAGTATGTAGTTTTAAATGGACAAAGTAAAAAATGCGGTGCTGATCTTCATCAGGATAGTCTCCAACTAAATCTGCAAGGTAATGTCAGTATCTTAGTCAGTGGGAGCTTATTATTAGAGTCACTGCCCTCTTGTAAAGAATCTAATGTTGATATCTTGCCTAGTCTAGCAGAAAATCAGACACCGGTTTGCAGTAACGTTACGGGATACAAACATACTGTTATGTGCGATTTAGATATAAGTCATACTTGCAGAATGGAATTTCAATCGAATTGCAATGCAACACTTGGCCAGAGACAAATAAAATCTCAATGTATTGATAATGATCGGCTGGAACAAAAATACACCTTGATGTTATTGATATACACAACTAATATGTTAACTTTGGATCTCAGTAGTAATAATGTAGTAAACATTGAAGATGGTTCATTTGAGACTCTGAATTATTTGCAATCTCTTCACTTGGAGAAAAATTACTTGACCACCCTCAATGAAGATGTATTTATTGGATTACATAAACTTTTAAAACTTGTTATGTATAGAAATCAATTGGTTGAACTTCAGATTGGCTTATTTCAAGATTTAGGAATGCTAACATACCTTGATCTTAGAGTAAATCAGCTGACCACATTGAAAGTAGGATTATTTTCGGGACTGAGAAACTTATATCACCTTTTTCTGTCTTATAATCAATTGGTTACACTAACAGGTGGGTTGTTTGTGGGATTTGAACATTTGAATATATTGAATGAAAGTACTTTTCAAGGATTATCTAAGCTGGAATTTCTCTATCTGGGTAGAAACCAACTGACCACATTGAATGAAAGTATCTTTCAGGGATTATCTAAGCTGACATGGCTCGATATGAGTGATAATAGTTTGATAACACTCCCGGGTGGGTTGTTATGGGGATTAGAAAATTTGGATAAATTGTACTTGTACGGAAACCAACTGATCACCTTGAATGAAAGTACCTTTCAGGGATTATCTAATCTGACGCGTCTAGATCTGGATGATAATAATTTGATAACATTACCGGGTGGGTTGTTTTGGGGATTAGATCATTTATATGTATTGTACCTGATGGAAAACCAACTGATCACCTTGAATGAAAGTACCTTTCAGGGATTATCTAAGCTGGCTATTCTCGGTTTTGATGATAATAATTTGATAACGTTACCGGGTGGGTTGTTTTGGGGATTAGACCATTTGAATGAATTGTACCTGCGTAGAAATCAACTGATCACCTTGAATGAAAGTACCTTTCAGGGATTAGCTAAGCTGACGCGTCTATATCTGGAGTGTAATAATTTGATAACATTACCGGTTGGGTTGTATAGAAATCAACCAATCATATTTAATCAAAGTACCTTTCAGGGATTAACTTATCTACTGCATATGACTTTGAGTCATAACCAACTGATCAGTTTGAACGAAAGTTTGTTTTGGGGTTTGAATAACCTAACCGATCTTAGTCTGCATCATAATAACTTGACAACACTACCAGATGGATTGTTTTGGGAATTAAATAACTTAAGATACCTTTACTTATACGAAAATCAACTGCACACACTGAAGACTCTCCAGTTCAATAATTTGAATAATCTTAGAATCCTTGAAATCTATGACAATAAGTTGAAAACATTACCCGATGGCATTTTCAATGGGTTAGGTAATCTACAGTATCTGTCATTGTTTGATAACCAATTAGAATGGGTAAGTGAAAATATGTTAACAGGGTTATATAATTTGCAAGGTCTATTTTTGCAAAATAATAAGCTATCAAAACTTGCTTTTGACATATTCAAGGACACAAACAATATTTCTATAATTGAGTTAGCGCAAAATAATTTAAAACAATGTCCAAATATCAAACACTTGAATCATTTAAACATCCTTAATGTGATAAACAATACATTGACAGATATATATCATGATACATTTTCTTGTCTTTCTGGAAATTCAAATTTATTTGTAAGTCAGCATGAGATATGTGAATGTTATGTGCCTGATGATGTCATATGTAGCGCAGTAGATGATAGGTCCCCATATCTCACATGTGATAGGCTTTTATCTGATACGACACTGGTCGTCCTTATGTGGCTTGTTGGTATCAATGCAGTCTGTGGGAATATATTTGTTTTGATTTGGAGAAAGACCAATACTAAAAGATATAAAGTCCAGGATGTATTACTAAGCAATCTGGCATTATCTGATTCACTGATGGGTGTATACATGTTGATAATTGCATGTGTGGATATCTACTATGGGGAATATTTCCCAATGCAATCTGAAACGTGGAGATCTGGCATTACCTGTAGAATATCTGGATTCTTATCAATAGCATCAAGTGAGGCCTCTGTCTTCTTTGTCACATTAATTAGCATTGATAGGTTTATTAATATCAGGTTTCCATATTCTAATATCAAATTTGGTAAACAATCAACAATTGTGACTGCTATACTGATATGGATCTGTGCATTTGCATTGGGCATTGTCCCATCAGTCTTAAGTGGAAGAAACTTCAAGTTTTATGATAATTCACATGTGTGTGTCGGTCTGCCATTATCTTTAACAAAAACATTCTCATATATAAAAAATGTAACACAAATGCTTCCCGCCAATGATGATGAGTTTTATTTCATCCAGGATATCTATACTACATTACCCTTAGGTTTGGTCAATGGCTTGTATTATTCAATAGCGGTTTTCCTTGGTCTCAATTGCTTTTGTTTTTTCCTAATCCTTTTGTGTTATATAGAAATAATACGAGCTGTCATAAAATCGTCACAACAATCTGGACGCACTCCTGATATGAAAAGACAAATCCGACTTACTGTCAAAGTAGCCGCAATAGTGGCCACTGACTTTGCATGTTGGTGTCCATTAGTTATACTTGGAATATTAGTTCAAACAAGGATAATTACCCTGCCCCCATCAGTATATGCATGGTTAGTGACTTTTGTGTTACCACTGAATTCCGCAATTAATCCATATTTGTATACTATTGAGGAAATCATTTCAAAATATAGAAAGAATAAAAGAGATAAGAAAAAAATACTTAAAAAAATGCCTCAGCAGACGTCAACCATGTGACAACATCACAATGCTTAGGGGTTTTCGATTCATCCATATTTGAATGCGATATCATAAAACGCATGCTATTTTCTGGTTAATAACGACGCACTTCATGTTTAAAAAAATGTTCCAAAGAAATTCGAGGAAACGCATCATTGTTCAGGGAATAAGGCGCACACAAATAACACGTCGTGCAGTACTTGAGTGTCGAGCAGCACTATAATATCACTCTTTCAAAGAATTCTAACAATGAATGAATAATGCAGGACAATGTCCACCTACCTCAAGCTTCACTGAACTACTTCATTTGTTTATTGTTTTTAAAATAATACTGAAACGTTTTATTTATTACATTAAAGAGAGACCATTTGCAAAACAAACGTGTTTAGGTTGGATTTTCAGGCTGCGTCATTATCAGACATATATTTAACATGACATTTACTTCTCAGAATGATGAGTTCTATTCAAGTTATTTAAGTGTTTTGTTAATATTGGCCTGACAAGACAATCAGGTATGCAGGATAAACGATGTAAATTGTGTTTTCAGGTCGTCTACATATATCTAGAAAATCTCAGCGAATTTATTGTCGATATCGCTGTAATTTGACTATGTGATAGCCAAATATACTTTCCAGAGCGATATGTGATTTGCCGTAAGGGTACGGAACTCGACAAAAAGTGTTGCGGTGATTTTTTTTTATACACCCTGTATATATATATATATATATATATGCAGAGATGGAATGCTCATACACCTTTCGACCTCAGGTTACCTAACCTCAGGTTGTAATCACTTTTATTGAAATAGAATACTGCAATAAATAAACCTGCGGTTGAGAAAAAAATCAATAAAACAACCTCAGGTTGAATACTGCAATAAATCAACCCGAGGCAGAGATAAAATTCAATAAAACAACCTCAGGTTGAAAATAAATCCAATTTAACAACCTCAGGTTGCATATCTGATTCCGCTTAACAAGGAATAAACCGCAATACTATTGCGGTTTATTCCGGTAAGGTAAGGGCGCTCTAAAGCTAGTATCATATCCAATTTATAGTTTAAGATTGATCCATCCTCGATCTTACCTCCCCCAACCACCAACCCCCTGAGTGTTTTAACATATAATTTATCATCAATATAGTTTCCATGGTGTTTTGTTTTTGGTGAAAATGAATTCGACCTGAGGTTAGGTAACCTGAGGTCGAAAGGTGTATGAGCATTTCCATCTCTGGTTATGTAACCTGAGGTTAGATTGAGAAAACATTCAATACAACAGCCCCAGGTTGAAAATAAATCCAATTAAACAACCTCAGGTTGTCAAGATATTCAATGTGAAAACCTCAGGTTGATTTTGATTGAATCGTGGTAAATTATAGCCCCAAATAAATCAGTAGCTACCCAAGGTGATTATTATTATTATTATTATTATTATTTAAGGTAATAATACAAAAATCAAACACGTCTAAATTCCTTATACATAGTAATTGGCACTTTCATGCTCACCAACCATTTCTGGTGGAGGCAATCATCAGACTGGTGTACATCTAATTACAAAAATTAGTCAATGATAAAGATACAGCATATTATTATCAATATAAGTGGTAATATCAACAATCCATAATAGGTGTGAAGATAAAAGTTAATCTCCAGATAAGATAATCCGTAATGAGTGTCAAAGGATGAAAGGAGACGCTGATCAATCATAAAAATGAGAAACTAAAATATGGAATCAATAGTCAATAGGTAGGAAGCTGGTACGACTAACAAACTATTAAGGCCATCCAGAAGAAGTTACGTTACTGCATGATTTACCAATGTGTATGTTGTACCAATAAAGTACATTGATAATGTGACTAAGAAATACATTAGGCTATTCTAGTTGGAATCATAGGCTATTCTAGTTGGAATCAATACACCCATGGAAGACCTTACCTTAATCTTCCACACAGGGAGGACGTGTAGTCTTCATTAAAGTCACCCATACAGTTAACCGCATTTTAAATCACACTCCCAATGTGCAAGATTTAAAATACTCGTAATATCTTCGATTGGGATGTGGATTTCAAATATGAAGAGGTATTTTGCAAAAGGGCCTATACATCCACTTTGGCTCTTTTTGAGAAAAGTCAAAAACTGTTTCTAATTATTCAAGTTGAGCAATTGAAAAACTAAATGGATTATGAAAGAGGTACACCACATACTAACTTAAACTGGAATAAATTTCAAATGTACTAGTTTTTAATTTTTTTAAATCATGTTTAATTTTTTTGAAAATTTGGATGTAAGCCCTTTTGAAACAAAACTCCATCTGTTTGTACATATAGAAAAAGTATCACACAAAACAAATCATTTATTTTAATCATTTAAAAAAAATGAGTTTGATATAGAAATGTATAGGTCACAATCATTCTGTTTCAAGGAAACAAAGTCATTTAAAAAAAACACCCTACATCTCATTGTGTACAGCCATTGAAGTTGTTGTTTTGTTGCAAAAGGGCTTGTATCCAGAATTCATTCGGGATACAAGCCCTTTTGCAACAAAACAACAACTTCAATGGCTGTATACAATGAGATGTAGGTCTCTTTGAAAAAAAAAGACTTTGTTTCCTTGAAACATATGATTGTGCCCTATACATTTCTATATCAAACTCATTTTTGACAACAATGCACCATAGCCCTTTTGCAACAAAGCTCTTCATATAGTAGCCCTTATAACCTCTAGGGCTTATTTGCAAGTACAGTTTCCTAAATATGTCTGATGATTTGTGGGTAGAAGTTACATGAATTGTAAAAAAGGGAGTGCATACTTTTACTACTAACAGAGATTTAGTATTTACATAAATGCAGTTAATGACTTTAGTCAGCTGATTAATCAGGTTCTATGTAATGTTGCCTCGGATCTCAGAATTCCTTCGGTACCAGTGTAAAATATTGTCCACAGTTTCCTTTAAACACTGTACCGGGGAATATGGAGTAACTGGTCCATGTGGTGAGTGTTCCAACATGAAAGTTTTTGTAATGGCATGTGTATACTGGCTTCTTTAGAACAGTACGACTTATGTTGAAACTTAATATAACAGGTACCTTCTGTATGCCCGAACATTTGAAACTTTAGGATGACTTGACATGTGATATTCTCAAGATCTTTGAAGCCACCTCCTTCGATGACCGATTGGAAATTCATAGATAGTAACGGGCGATTTATGAAGATGAGTTCAGATCATGTTTGATGTACTTTATATATATGATTGATAGATATGCAACAGTAATACATATCTATGCAGTATAGTTATCTTAAGACGCCAACTGCATATTGCAGTTGATTGGTACCATTTTGTAGTGTGTTCAGGGACTTTTCAATTGCGACTAAAACCTAGGTTACGGTTGAATCGATCACAAATTTGCTAACTTGGGATATTGGTGGTTTGGATTTGCGGTTAACAAACTAAATCATTATCACGGGAATTAATTAACTAGCGTTACTTCTTTAAGTATTTACAATGAACAAAGTAAACCATTTCTTACTTTAATTGTAGACCCTCGTCCTATTGTAGGACACAAGCGCCGTTATAATTGTGAATTCAAAGATGCGAACATCGTCGAAATGGCTAAAAAAAAAAATGCAGACTTTTCCTGAAAGGTTGGGGACTTAGTAATTATCATGGCAAATGATATAATGTTTTGAAATATATTTTGGTGACAAATTTACCATTTAACCATTATGTTTGAATAATGTTTAATCTTGACAAACTGCTGACTCATGGTTTAGGGTGAGTAGTCCACCTGCAAATACTCATTAAAAATGGTAAAATTCATGTTGAAAATCAGTTGTTATTGTCAGTGAAGTTTTACTGTGTATTGAAATTGCATAGAATTTCAAGAAATTCATACTATTTCTTGGTCTTATACAATTTTGGGCATTTTGTGCCTTTTACCACGATTTTTGTCATTGAATAATTACGTTAAGACATGAAATTACTGTAGAATGGACTAAAGCCTGGGTAAAATAAATGATATTGTTATTATATTTTGATTGATCTACACTCTTAGAAGGTCAGGATCAAATATGAGACGAAAAGGATCAATTTTGATCCAGAAGCGGTATCACATATGAGCTTACCCTTTCCGGATCAAAGTGATCCGACAAGCAGGATCAAAAAGTTTGATCCGAAATGGGATCAAATATTTCTATCAAATGATACTGAAACGGATCAAAATAATGATCCTTAATCGGATGTACCTGTAGCTTATGATCCTACTCCAGGATCAAACTGAATCAAAGAAAAAGTGAAAACATAGGGGGTCATCGGGTGACGGATTGTAAAAACAAGCATGCATGCAAGGGTCTTTCGGTGACACCGGGCCAAAAAAAGGGGGGTATTTTTGATGGAGACTGGTGTGAAACCTAATATTGATTGAGTGCCCCACCCCCGGGTGCACACTGCAGACTATATATCGAGTGCAGTAAGCTTACTACATCGTGTAGGCCTAGTACATCGCAGTGATCGTGACATTTTGTGAGGAGCATTTTGACCGAAAATCGTACTGATGGCACTGGTCAGGTACAAGAAATTTGTTCACAAGAATAGAGCATGTTCAAACATAAAAAATAAAACTACTTTACCGACAAAATCATGTAACATTTTACAGATTAGACTGGATAACTTACCGCGGTATTTCACCCTTGTTTCAACTGTGGCGATTGAATTCAAAAGATCGTCTGCTTGTCGTCTATCGGTTTGCGAAAGAGTGACGTCAGTCACTCATTGACCAATGAACTGTTTCATCGAATTGATCCGGAAATCAGATCAAAGTTGATCAAGGTGAATTTGATCCGTTTGTTGATATCTATCTGGAAACGGATCAAAACGATCCGAAAACGGATCAAAACGATCCGAAAATGATCCTTAAAGGATCAAAACAAAGTGAGCCGGAAATCTACTCATGTATTTGATCCTGACCTTCTAAGAGTGTATACAGATATCTAGTATTACTGTTATTTACACATTAACCACGAAAATTATATAACACCCAGGATTCATGCGAAATGTGTCGGTGTTTACACGTTATATATAGATAATGTGTAAATATGTTTGTTAAGAAAAAGGTGCATAATTTCTATGCTGTCATTCACTGATTTCTATGTATTTTAACCGTTAATGGCAAGTGGTCCATGCCAAGTAGAGTTTTTAGTTAGTTGTAATTGACTATTTCTTTAAATACTTTTTAACAAAAACAATGTGCCATATGTAGAGAGTTATATGGGTGATATTATAATAGCAATTTGGTAAATATTTTCCTGCGCTGTAACGGTTTATACCCTGAAATACACTTTCCACGCAGCTATTAGTTTTATCATATAAAAACAGATTTTTCAGAAATCTTTTTTCGAACTTTCAAAGTCTATCTCAAGGATTACTGAATCAATACTAGGTATGTTTGTACTTGTTTTAATGCATTTCTCATGGTGATTCCAAATATGATGATGAAATGTATCAAAGCTATTTTGTTCACGAGGTGGAAGTGATGGTAATAATTAATCTCTCCCTGATCGTGATGGTTGAGAAATGAAACTTCATTCCTCGACGGGGATTTGAACCCGGGACACCCTGTATAATAGCTGTAATAATAACTTGTATGTAATATATTCGCACAGCCGCCACTTACCGTAATCTAGGTCTGTCGACCGAAACGTTGGATGTATTTCCTAATACAATCGTGCAACTCTACTAATGTAGAGCACTGTTGACTATTTTATTGTTCACATGCCTGTACCATTATGGTTGCACTCCTCATGTGTATACTGAATACTAAGTAACACTTGCACTGTGTATTATATATAGCCAAGGAAAGACGACTCATGCATGGTCAAGGTATACAAATATGAACAAAAGAATGCATATAAAACATAATAGGGTGTGAAAATTAATCTATATATATATAATATTGCTGTGTTTTAGATAATTAGTTTATAAGGTTTGTGAACGTTGATATGGGTTGTTTTTTATCTCGATGCACTTTTTAATCCTATTGCACGGCTGTTTGACTGTCCGATTTATAACTAAAATTATGGAATAAAAAAAGATTACATAGTGGCCCAGTTATGGTTTGACCTAATTTAGGTAGCGCTAATGAATACGAGTATACGGTGAAAATTTCACAAAAATTGTTCGAGCCCTTTTTAAATAATCGGCATTTTCTACTTTACACACATTTTACATGTAACTCTATAAGAAATGTGGCCGATGAGGGCGCTATTATAGTAAATAATAATATTCAAAGCTCTATTTCTCAGAAATGGCAAAAACAAATGTTCTGAAATTTCTACAAAAGATGGCCAGTATATTCAGGTACTTGAATAACTTAAAACCAGAACCGGGCCAGCAAGTTACGGTGTTCTCAGAATAAAATGGACAAATTATGTGGGATCAAACAGCCGTGATTGGCACATTTATAGATATTTATAGATATTTGTGTGAATTTCAATATTTGTATTGTACAGCGCATCGAAACTTTCGTATCAAGCGCTTACAATTATAATGTAATATTATTTATTATAAATCATTGTTTTTTTCCATCCTCACAGACTAGTATTGATAAATAATTGAGCCTTAATACGGCTTATTAGGGTGAACTTGCACTTTATCACAAATGTTGACCAAATATAATGCTGGAAAAAAATGACCACAATAAATTTAGAAAATGTTGCACATTCAATACAGACAACACAAATTCATATACATGTTAAATCAATTCTGTTAGATTTACCATGTCTTGTTCATCAGATATGACCATTTATATCCACGTATTCAATGATTACTTCAATTATATTAGTCAAATATTTCACACAATAAGTATGCCGTGAAGTTGGCCTAAAGGCCTATTAAACTGTTAAGTCGGACGAAAGTCTTAAACACAGCGGTATAGTAACAATTGTCATCAAAATTATAGTTCCGTAATGATGAAGACTATATCATCGCTTCATTTAAATTTACAATGTGATAATAAAGTAGAATCGTACAAAAGAAAACAATTATATTTTATTCTTATATATTGGGCGTGGTTTAAAATGTCAACACATAATATTCTTCAATTTCATTAGATTTGTGGTTAGTTTTGTTGGATACGCGCTATAGATTACCAGACCGCTAATGTATGGATTCGGGCGGGGCTTAATTTACACGTTTAATGATGTCGAAACTACATTTAAAAACCCTAGCCTCGTCAATAATTGTAAACAAAGTCGAAAGTAAGCTTATTTTACAAAGTCAGTGATACGTGTTTATTTCTTCAATACAAAATTAAGGTTACATTCATGTAATTAAATGTAAAGATAGAGGTCCATTTAATGAATTAACGTTAGTTAGACATGTAAAAGAGGGGGAAATAAAATATTCAAGGGTGCCTAAGCCTATTTTTCGTCTGCTTTATTCGTATACATTCGTAATTACTTGCAATAAAGTCGTCGCTGTTCTGACATACCGGCACATGTGCCATTTTGGGCAAAATAAGTTAAGTTGCATTTTATGATCTACAAATGAAACTCTTTACTCTCCAAAACAATTGAGACAAAAAGGTAATTAATTAATGAGATACCGCACTAATTAGTGTGATATGCCAGGGTTTTAACATAATACCGGCATGAAAACCTCATTTTGTATTCTGACATACCGGCACATCACAATATTCTGCCATAGACCACCGTGTAACTGCAGTTCTGACATACCGACATATCACTGGCACATCACTGTAGGACGAATATGAAGGTTTTTTCTTCTTTCTGACATACCGGCACATGACTTTATGACATAATTACTCCTAATTAATAATTGCAATTTGTTGTTGTAACATGCTCATAACAAACATAAGTATATATATCTATTAGTGTTTTTTGACAATGATAGTGACATTTGATGTAAATGCTCTCTAACAAGTCTTTAAAAATTGGGAAATTTTCAAACACGATTTTCTCAAAACGCTGTTTTTCGTGATGTGCCGGTATGTCAGAACAGCGACGAAATCACGGCAAATTTTGAAATGGGAGACATAGATGAAATTTTAAAACACGTGAAAGAAGAACCAAAACCAGAACCGGAGTGAGATGATTTGCCAAATGAAGTGATATGGAATTTCCTATCAGAAATTGAAGGGAAGGTCGACGCTACATTAGCATTGCTGCTGGCGTGACGATCGAGCCACTGCCACCAGCCCGAACCTGTCAATGTCAAGAAACCACCATTTGTAAAGCTCACTGAGGCTGTATTGAGCAAGATGAGAAAACAACGAAAAGTGCCACGAGCTGGGACGTCAATCATCTTAAAAGTAGGGAAACATTTATAAGTGTATTTATTAAATTAAAACATTCACAATTCCCCCTCTCTTGGCGTTTGCACACCGGCCAGAAATAAGAACTACTTTTCCTGCGCATGTTTGTAACGTAAACATTGAACTGTTGATTGTATCATTTCAAAACAAACAAGAAATATTTTAAAACACGACATCATGGCTTCATTAATCTATGCCGTGATGGGACCACATTTATTTAAAAAAATACTTCAAAACTGTCATTTAAAGGTGTTTTTTTTAATGTAGGGCCTATTATAGGCAATGATGAAAAAACGAACCTTGTTCTGCAGGCCCGATCGCGATCGATCGGTCTCTTTAAAAACAATTGTACATATTTTCCCTCTTCTCCCATTGTATATTTCCATTTAGGGCGAGAAAAATGTTACAATGTTCTATTCTAGTAGTATTCTTCTCAGTCTCTTATGGCCCCTAACATGTTTCTGTGTAAGCTGGGCGCCCATTACCGCGTGAAAAATGGGTGCGGACGGCGGTACACACGGTGGGCCGTTTCCCGTCCGTTAAACACGTTCAGGGGACTTTGCCGGCCACCGGAGTTTTGAACATGCTCAAAACTCCTGACGTTTGAGTAAAAGCGGCGGCGAACGATGAGAGCCTGGTATGAGGACGGTATAAGGACGGCGCACCCGTTTCGCACCCGTTACGCGCCCATTCGCAGGGCGGTGATTGACGGTGGTGGACGTCGACCATCTTAGCGACGGGCTGCGAACGGCCGCATGCAGCCTGGTAACCGTTCGCGGAACGGACTCTCAGCAGGCATGTTGTATTATAGATGTTGGTCGTACGAATTCCGGAATGCAAATGAGGGGCGATTAAAAAGGGCGGTTTGATGATGTAATCAAGACGTTTTGGCCGGTACCCAGGCGTTCCGATCGGTTCCGGTGTGGAGGTGGTATGCACACGGTGAGAACGGTAAGCTAGACCTGTATGAGGCCGGTGAGCCCGGTACCAGACCCGGTGTACGGCGGTATGGACCGAGGACCCGGTGAGGAGGTGTTATGCACCCGGTGAGAACGTTAAGCTAGCAACGTATGAGGACGGTGAGCCCGGTACCAGGCAGGTGAGGACCCCGCATAGACCCGGTATATAACGGTATGGACCTGGTGACCACCAACAAAAATCAATGCGCCCGTTGACATTTTTTACTGATTGTTTGGACTCTGTTGTTTTTCTATTAGACGGTAAGGTGGCCACCTACCACCACCGCCCTGTGAACGGGCGCGAAACGGGTCCGCCGTCTTTTTACCGTCCTCAAACCGGGCTCTCACCGTTCGCCGCCGCTTTTATTCACCCGGCAGGAGTTTTGAACATGCTCAAAATTCCTGCCGGGCGCGGATGGCCGGCAATGTCCCCGGCAACGTGTTTAACGGATGGGGAACGGGCCACCGTGTGTCCTTACCACACATCCCTTAGGCTGAGTTCACATAGGAGTATACTATTCGGGTATACGGTGCACGTTTTGCAGAGCACGCGTATAGCTTAAATCGAAACAATGTAATTTCATAATACCGGGTCACATAAGACGGCACTATTCGAAAAGGCCGTATACCTGCGTATAGTGTAGTATAGTATAGTATACCGGGAGTCGTGCGTGTTCGATTTTCGTGCACCGTATACCGTCCTGTTTGGATGTGGCGGGCTGCAATTCGTGTGTACAGGCGTTCCGAATTTCCCCTATCACGATTTATAAACAATTTATTGCGTAGAATAGGGAAAGTTAGAACAATAGGACAATAGGACGCCTTTGTACTATGCTTTTTCGGAATCCTTGTGCTCAGCCGAACAATTTGGTGTGCCATTTGAATTTATTGCCCAGTATGGCGGCCATTTTGGAATTTTTGCTATAAAAGAACGTTCCCGTCACTTTTGAGAAATGCATGGGACCTCATTTTCTTTTAAAATGGTTCTAGTTGACAAGTTCACTAAGAAACTAAGGTAATGACTCTACTACGAGTAGGGCTCGCGTGCTACCCTATGTGACTCGCCGTGCCCGTATAGCGTATAGCGAATACCGAATAGCGTATAGCGAATACCGTATACCGTATACCGTATACTCCTATGTGAACCCAGCCTAAGAGAGGAATTATTTTCAAGACGCCCTCGTTTGACTTTCGTGTTGCTTTACTTTTAAAAAAAAGAAGTGATTCTAAGCGGATTCGAACCAGCAGCAGCACAGCAATCTGTGCATTCATAGACAGCGCTCTTATCGATTGAGCTACGGAGGGAACTGCCAGAGGAGCGCAAGATTATAATCTATAGGTATTACATTCTCAAAATCGATTACTGGTGTCACTATAATAGACGATTTAGTTAGCCGATTTTAACGATCTATAGCCTACACAAAATTGCTGAGAATTCGACGAAGCTCAACGCATGGTAATACATGAAAATTAAATCTGATGAAGACAAATTAGGAAAGTTTAAGCAGCTGCTGTATTTCTTCTGATGAGCAATTCTCCACGAAAATGTTTAGCGTTGAAGTTCAGTATTTTCTTCATCCAATGCGTCAATGATCTAAGATCTATCATTGGTGAATTCTCTAATTTAATGTCACCTTTCATTGTTTCAACACATGTAGCGACCTATGTTTATAACATGTAGGCCTGTGGTCGTATATATTGTCATCCATGAATAACGCCACCAGGCTCAACACACTTGAACTTTTTTGTGATAAAAAATCAACAGAGGGCGGTTGCTATTATGTCCCAAATTTCAAATTTCTAAGGGATGTGACCATGTGCCGCCGTCTGCACCAATTTATCACACGGTAAGGGGCCGGCCAGCTCACACGGATACATGTGAGTAATACAGAGATTCCCGGAATGTGAGTGAAGCGGCGAGCTTGAGCCCGGTTCCAGGCCGATGAGGACCCGGTATAGAGCGGTATGAACCCGGTGACTATAAGACGGTAAGGGGTCGCCCAGCTCACTCGGATACATGAGAGGGGCCCATAAGTCTTTACATGGTATTCATTTTGATTTGTTTAAACATATCTTGCAGGCTGGTTGAAAGCAAGTGAGATGAGCGAAGCTACCTGTTCAAGACTAATAGCAGCCCTTCTTCGCAAATTCTATGCTGAAGTGAGATAGATGGACGGAAAAGAATACGCCAAGAATGCTCTCTGTGGACTTCGATCTGCAATACATCGTCGTATTACGTCGGCACCATTCAATCGCGAGTCAAGGCAGCCAACAACATGTTAATTGGTGTTCTGAAGAATATAAAACGTGAGGGAAAAGACGGCACAAGGAGTTATGAGCCAATAGTGAAGGAGATCTTGGACGACTGATGACATCTGAAGTGTTTGGCCTGGACACACTAGACAAACTGTTGAAGTTAGTTTGGTTTAGTACACAATTCTTCTTGTGATGCAGAGGTGGCGAGGGTTTATCCAATCTACGCACTGATTCGTTTGAATTCAAGGTTGATTCTACTTGAAGAGAGTTTGTACAGATAACCTACAATGAAGCAAGCAAATATCATCCAGGGGGTTCAAAAACACCAATGACCCCTATAAGAAGATGTACGCAACATGTGGCAATCTTTGCCCTGTGATGGCGCTAAAGAAATATCTTCAGAAGGTTAATCCTGTAAGTACGTCATTGTACCAGAGGCCAATTCATCCTCTCGTCAAGGTTGAAATCCTGGATGATGGATATTGGTACACCGGAAAGCAGCTGGGTATAAACAAGCTGAATGGTATGATGGCAACGCTCTCAAAAGAGGCTAAACTGAGCGTATGTTACACAAATCACTGTGATCACAAACTTGATCAATAGTGGATTCGATCCTGTCACAATCAGTAGGTTAAGTGGCCACCGCAATCCAGCTGGTGTGTTGTCTTACTGCAATGACAACAGTGAGAATGTGAAGCGTAACATGGCAGATGCCCTCAACTCTGAGCTGGTGATAAATCCATTACAAGCAATTGAACCGCCGTCCAGACAGCAACAGCGTCATCCATGTCTACAAGCTCCGCAGCATCAAGGTCTACCAGTACCAGCGATTCAACCGCGACCCAGGCAGCAACAGCAGCAGCATTTGTCTGTATCCGCAGTGACAATTCCACAGTATTTGACGCAGCAGCAAGAGTCTCTCTTCTCCAACATGTCAAACTGCCGCAGCCTGTCAATAGGAACAATAAAAATACAAACATGAATGACTTTTAGAGACTGATAAATCTGCTACTATAAACCCCCATTTATGGTGGGGAGGTCTAATGAAATAATCCTGACATTTTATATAAAACAAATCAGTGATACATTCTTATCATATGGAATCAGTATTTGGATTTTATAAATACCGAAAACTGCAGTCATTTGGAACAGGCCTGGACTAAACACGCTGCTAATTAAAGTGCTGTGAATCCTAGCTCTCTCCGTGTGAGATTTAGTACGCTTAGGCATTTTATTTTACTGGATACTAGTAATATACTTCACAAAATCAATATTATGAAAGAGGTTTTTCATCTTGTCAAATAATTTAAATCGCAATTGTAATGGTAATACTTATTGTTTGACGACTGCTTTATTTAGTTGTTGAATTGAATGTTTCAATTCAATGTGCAAACAATGTCACATGTTTTTCTCCACATCAATCAGAGCGAGTTGAACGTCTTATATATATAATTCCCTGTTATTCTCCGGAATGGTCATAAATTTGTGAAAGTGGCTACCGTTTGTTCATTCTCTGACAGTTGTGCAATAAACAGATACTTGAATTACAAAGAAAACATCATAATAATCGATTGTCTTTATCTGACATCCGTGTCATCAAAATGGCGCGCCAATATGTGACTTCAGGTTTGAATGGGCTTATGAGGCATAATTGAGGCAGAGTTGAGGCATGAAATGTCGCGTTGAAACAACACTTCATTACACCTCGTGGCCCTCCCTGTTACGCAATTTAGTATCATTTAAATCTCGTAAATAATCAGGACTACCACATACAGTGTCAGATCCCACATCTGACACCATCTTATGCGATTTAGATTCACCATACCATGTTTTATTCTTATCAGAAACCACATTGTTTCATTACCTCATGACCCTCGCTTATTCCATATTTCTTCATTAACCCCCCTATCTCCCAAACCACATTACGTCACCCCCTCCACCGTCCCCACGGCTTATCTCAACCCCAAGGCTTAATCTTATCCATCTCTCGTAGCACAACGTATTTCTCCATTATTTGCCCGCCCGCGTGTATGCGCGTCTATTTTCACGGCGCACTACGACGCGTTATGTGTTACTCGCCAGAGCCTGCTCACGACGCTTAAAAATTGAAGCCAAAGGACGGAAATCGCACAACGATACGCGCTTCCAAATAAACAGCGTATCTACTCGCGTGTCTGCAGTGCGTCACTATATTGCAGCAGTCTCTGCGTGCCGCGCGTCCATTTCCGGCATCATTGATTGGTGGTATCGATTTAGTTTATTAGTTAATATTGTGTGCCAGCTTGGTGGGGCGGCGTGGTATCCTCTAGGTAACGCGGCGGTGTTGGACGCACTTAGACTGGAGAATAGAAATCAGTATGCGTATTTCAAGGGTATGGGTGCCATCAGCAATGCTCTATGGTAAGTATGATTTAGTGTATATTGACATATCAGGTTAGTCCCCATATTCTACGGATAGCTCCCTCCTCACTACATGCAATGCGACATGAAAATTGCTTCATACTCTTTAGCCTTTCAGATGCTTGATGAAGCTTGTCAATAGGTGGGCTTTCATGTAACACTATATTAGTTCATTATGTAGAAGCCTTGGGCAATTAATTAATAAGTATCAAAACAACGGAATTTACTGTTCACTCAGGGGAATTTTTCCACCCCAGGACGCTTCATCTGTCCGCCTGACGTTATTATAGACGTCACTATAGAGCTGTCGTTGGCGCCCGCGAAGTCGTGACGCAGGTAGGCCTCCTGACGCACTGACCGATATCCCTCTTTCCGGCCTAGTTGATTGCATGTTTTATGTGTTCAGCGTCACAACGTCCTCGTTCAAAAAGGTGTGGTACTGGTCCGGACCACCACAGAAGGGATTGCCCCAGAGTGGGATTGCCCTTAGCGTTGAGTCCCTACAACCTAACGAACCGGATCTCTCGTTTTTGCACATTCGTACTCATAAAACAGACGGGCGTTTTCCCCGGTAAAAGAACAATGCTAGAATGACCAACTTTTGTCTCGGCGTGTTACATAGCTTGAACAAGACTGGAAAATTCTGGAAGTGAAACCGGTAACGTTATTTAAAGTTCTCTTTTGATTCACGCTACCAGGCACCTCTGCAAATTTCGACGCTAAACTGCATTTTCATTTCTGCCAACAACAAAAAAGTTAGTTATCATGGTTTATTATGATACTTAACAATTAATCCACCATCTATTTTTCAGCGTCTGGCTGGTAGGTTTATTGTTACAAATGACCAGCTACACAGTAATAATTTGCGGTGTGACGTTGAATAATGTTAATTATATACGTCATTCATATATTCTTGTTCATTGATTGGTTAAAAGTGGGTCACATGATCAAAAATAAACACGCTATTTTGACAAATGTACTATTTACGGCTCCCAAAAGTACTATTTACGGCTCCAAAGAAGACTATTTACGGCGCATCAGTTCGCCGGTAGTTTTACGCGGCGTTGTACTCCGCGTGACGCGACAGGGCGCACGATTTACATCCCCGGGCGCAGCGTGACTGACGATCGTTCGATCCACTGCCTTTGAATTGAACTTTTAAAACTTTTTAACTGATGAAGATTGAAACTTACCGGATGATTTTTGAATTTGAACTTTATGTATTAGAAATATATGAATGACGTATATAAAAAAAATATATACTGCCTTATTCGAGTATCTGGATTAAAACTATGGTCCCTCGGTGACTGCAATAGTGCTATTTTCCTTCGGGGCTGCGCCCCTCAGCAAAATAGCACTATTGCAGTCACCTCGGGCCCATAGTTTTAACCAGAGTTTCTCATGGCAGTATATATTTGTATACTGTATTGTGTGCTTTGCTATGTTTAGGGTCATGATGTTGCTTGCAGCACCGGGTGGGGTAGTTAGCCATGTCTCCGAAACAGGTATGAAATGATATTATTTCAAAGATGGTCATCTGGATTAGGCCTACATTTAAAAACATTTGTTGCGTAAATTCATCTTATTGAATATTTGTTCGTTTTAAACGCTTGTATTTCCAAGTAATAATATGAAGAGCTCTTCTGCAAAAACAGATTAACGCCATATGTCAAAATGGACACTATAGCCGTCACATTAGGTTGACATTACTGGAGAAAAATATTTTCAAACAAACGGCATTACAGCGTATTATTATGGGATGTATTTCGACCTATGACTTTGTTGCCGTGTGCGTTGCTATAGATTTCCTTTGTGTGATCGTGCAGTAGGCCTTTTGATACGTCCCCAAAGCGCCAGATCTCGTTATTGTACACTTTCAATAGCGATTTGGAGTTTACCTGTATAGCCCCATAACGACCATTACCGTGGCAATTTAAAGGGAAATGACCCTAACTGGCTGAATATTGACTTCAAAAATATGACCTGGCAATGCTGGTAACGTATCAAAGGCTTTAAACTCATTTGTAAATACCTATGTGATTCTTGACTAGTCTTTTGAAAGTGTAGCTCAACAGCATATTCTATTATTTATTTAATGACTGTCTTAAAACTTGGACGCGACGAATTCAACAAACTCGCGACTAATGTTCAGGCCTATTGGAAATGGTAAACGAAGCATAAATCTATTCAAGAAACTTGTAATTGAATAGACATATCCTGACCCTAACCCTAACCCTAACCTAATATAACTCTAACCCTAACCCAAACCATGCGTTAATCAGATTTGCCTATGGCTTTTAAGCAAACAAATTTGAAAACACGTTTTTTATCGATTTTCGATTAAGTCTTGCCACACGAGAACAAAAAGAGATATCCCAATAAAATTAACATAACATGTAGGAAACATGTTGACCTTTATATTGCAGGTGTTTAAATTTAAAACAATAATCAGTTTTTAATGTATTTTAGAAACACGGTACAATCTGCCCATCAAAATACGCTTTCAGTTTGATACTGCCAATTATTTTACAGTGAAGATACAAAGCTTTGAAAAGGTATTAAACCTTTTGGGACACCATGCGCCAACAATCAAGGTGAACTTTCTCTCATCTGTTGTACCGTAGACGGTACTGAACACCTATGCCCTAGTTCTTTCTGATACACCCTGTATCATGAGTTATGTCAATATTTAGTGGAACCCGACGAAGGATTTAACTCAAAAAGGCATTTAAAACCGTACACAGCTATACTACAACCACACACAAAATAAGGATAATGGAATCGCGTGCAAGATGTTGTCATCCAGTGTGGTTACCTCACCTGAGGGTCATCAGGATACCATGAAATTAGTTTAATTAGCGAAGTAAAAGTGGTTTATCATATCAAGTTATTCAAAGGAAGCGCTTTTTAAAGAGTTCCGCTATTTCAAGTGAAAGGCACCTGAATGTGCTCGTAGAAGGAATTCACATGACACTACTTCTGGGGTCCAACAAGCCGTTCTCTGAACTACTGAATTAAAATTTCTCAAATGTTACACAGGATTGGGTGTGGTAATCCATTTTCGGGGGTGGGGGGGGGGGGGGGACACATACATAGTAAACAAAATAGGGCATAGGTGTTCAGTACCGTCTACGGTACAACAGATGAGAGAAAGTTCACCTTGATTGTTGGCGCATGGTGTCCCAAAAGGTTTAATACCTTTTCAAAGCTTTGTATCTTCACTGTAAAATAATTGGCAGTATCAAACTGAAAGCGTATTTTGATGGGCAGATTTGATTCCGAATTCTTCTCTTTTGTTGAGTCCCCTTAACGTATAACCCAAGCTGAAAGTTGTGGTCGCATAATTTATAATACCATATGATGCGGCCGAGTGCACCAATGACGGGTAGCTGAAGAATAGCGCTACCTCGCTAGTAACTGAGGCGTAACCCAAAATTTTGAGAGCGCCAATGCCGGGTAAGCTACTAGGCTAGTAACTGGCGGGTAATTTAGGCTAAATGTTATACCTGACCGGACCCAAGAGTAAGTTGGGGCATAACATTTTATGCCACAAGTCAGTCGATTCTAGCAGTAGCGTAAATTTGTTGTGAACATTGGAGGGGATGATTCGCTGATGCTGAAAGACCAATTTCGCTTGCATGCCCAGGGGATGTATATTTGAAGTGGAATGTGACCCCTCATAAGCTGAAATATTTTATATTTTGAAAATCCATTCATGCAATTTGGGGATTTTTAAAGTCAAAATTTAGATCAACTCCTTTTGCCCATTCAAACACTAATCGCACCGACTTTGGGTCATATTTTGACCAAAATGTACTATAATTGTCCAAGGATCTTAAATAATGACTAAATAAATAAACTTATTATTGGTTTTTTTAATTAAAACTGAAGTTTCAACATTATTGTGAGTGGAAGGGTATAACTAGAAGAATTTTTTTAAAAGTATTACGTGCCGTGCGTGGTCTGGGAATCGAACCGGGGTCCTGCGGTTAACAGGCGAAGTACAAGGTATCCATGCCACGGAAGTATGAGTGTAAAGAGGTGTGTTATAATTGTATATAATTGTTTGCATCGGGTGCATGTGTTTGTCATTAAAATTGTGCTTTTTGGTGCAATATTTGTGTGTGCCCCTCGCCCAAAATATGTTTGTAATGTCTTGATAGTCCTTATTTTTGAAAAAGCGTTGAACAAATTCGAAATTTTTGGCCAAAAAAATACCGTCATTTTTGTTCGGAACGCAAGCCGACTAAACGTGATTATTTATGTTAATTATGTACACTCACCTATGACCTAGCGAGTGACGACACATTTTAAATATTACGGAGGACCACTCACGTCAGTATTTTACAGTAACCTATAGGTTAACACTTCGCATATGCGCCAATTAATTTTGTAAGGGGACGATGCTGATTAATGTGGATATTTACCTCGCTAGTTACTATTCTGTTGTTATTCGCCAGTTGTGCTCTAAGAATTACATCGTTAGTAAGTTACGCTACAGTTGCAGCATAACTACTAGGGAGGTAGCTTACCTCCCTATTAAGTTACCCGTCATTGGTGCACTCGGCCGATCATAACTATCTGACTATGTTCAACTTAAATATAGCTGTAATCACGTGCTTTAGGTTCCTCTCATTGCATTCATGTGGCTTTTGCAAAAAGGCTTTTACTTCTTACATTTGTGTCCACATCATGTCATTTAATAATGATCATAAGGATTATGAAATTTAAAAAGATCACCACAGAAAACCTTTGTCTTGCCTCCCCGACCCTCCCCTCTCTAGCTACCTTCAACATAAAAGCTCATTATACGACAATTTTTATAAGAAAGTGCAGTCTTACAGTTCGGAAACTTTCTTTTGTACTTTGGAAACAGATAACTGTAGTTTGATCAAAATAATTCTACAAAATGTCTCTATCTAAATATTTTCTCAGTTTTATTCTGCGAACTTTAATTATTACCGGAAAAATCTTTAAACAGATATCGACACTTTTGGGACATCCTGTATGATGTACGTCTTTAAATGGAAAAATTATGAATCTTATGTTTCATTGAAAAACATTATCTTTTTACGCAGAGGCTACCCTCGCCATGTACATCCAGGTATCCGGGGCGTATCTAGCGGAAGCAATAGAGAGTCATCAGATGGCTACACTGCAAACCATCATGGCGGCACTCACTTTTGGCGTAGGGAGAGGAGTTGGTAGTCTGCTTGGTGGCTGGTTATTTGGATTAATCACTCCGGCTTTGACGTATTACCTTTTCGCAGTGGTGTCGTTTGCCATCTGTGGCATAGCTCAGGGGGGAACCAATTTGGGCCCCCGCCCACCCCCACCCCCCTAAAAAAAAGGGGTGAGAAAAAAAGGAAATAGGAAAAAATTGAGAAAAAAGACCGAGGTTATTAGCCAAATAGAAGGCAAAATTGTACATGTAGTACATTTACTAGGCGGTTTTTTTTACTGTGCGATTTTTTTGGGACTTTGCGAATTTTTTTTTGACCTCACCCCCCCCCCCCCCCCCCGTCTTTTTCGTGTGTTTAATCAGAATTAACAACGCCCTCAACCGGAATCAGTACGTATCAGAAGAGGTCATTTTGATGGAGTGTGTAGACCATAATGCTCAAAACCGGTCAAACCTTTTTGACAATATACTTTTCTCGTCAAGTTCGGTTTACAACTATTGATAATTAATACAGCTTTCTGCACGATATAAATCTTAACCATGTTAACCTTGACCACAACTTGAGTTTTTAAATTTGTAACGAAATAAATCTTAAAGGGCTGAGCATACTCCACATTCATGCTACAGAAACACTGGTTGGAAGCCAATCCCGTGGGGGGGGGGGGGGGGGGGGGGGGGGGGAGCATTTGTATACGAATGTGGATATCATGCTCACGTATGTCCTCTGAAAATGGATCCTAAACAAGTATTTCTCTCATGCGCCACAGACACCCTAAACAAGTATTTTACCTTTTTTCCCACGCTAAACAAGTATTTAAAATTATAGCCACCCTAAACAAGTATTCAGCAATTTTCATACCCTAAAACAAGTATTTAAATATTTTGTTTGTTATCATACCCTACAGACCATCAATAAGTACATACACACTCTTTTATGTTCTAAACACTACAAGGGTTAAGTATTATCAAACTACATATGTCAATTAATGCTTTAATGTACAATTGTCATAAACCAGAGAGATGTTTAAAAACTCACTTCCGAAACTCACTGGTCATGTCAAAATTGGTGTAAAAAAATCACACTCTGTAAATTAAGAGAAAATTCACCAATTTTGATTCAAATACACATAACTGTTATCGTTTACATCCGATCTACACGGAGTAAAGATATTTGGTGACCTATTACTACAAGGATACCAGATATGTAAATACCAAGTGATATTATACAGGGTGTGCATTAATTATACAGGGTGTAACATAAGAAAAACAATTTTTTTTACTAGTTTTGATATACCCAGGTTATTATTTTTGCTAAAGTATTACATCAAAATCAAGTATACATGTAGTACAGGCTGTCCCAAAATGATTAGTACCCATCGATGCCCAAAGTTCAATAAATGTTTTCATCATCAAAATCAATGAGATTAGATCCGTTGTTTTTTATATCATATTTGCTATACTGTACCCTTTCATTTGAATTTTAGATCATGAATATCGGACTTATTTTAATGAAGTTACACTCCATTGTGTAAGACATGGTGATTTCACCTTTTTGGCAAAGTGCAAAAAAATGTGTTTTTAAACAGCTTGTTTGAAAGA
Source organism: Ophiura sarsii (assembly GCA_035610835.1). Lineage (NCBI taxonomy): Eukaryota > Metazoa > Echinodermata > Ophiuroidea > Amphilepidida > Ophiuridae > Ophiura > Ophiura sarsii. The sequence goes on along the minus strand of CM069453.1, from coordinate 36,380,891 downwards.
AACTAATACATTCTCTTAATCTCTTGTCTGCTAAAAGCTTTGGTTCCTTTCTATTTTAAACTACTGTTGTATCATATTGTTGTTCAAACTATTAGTACTTCTTCATTTTGATTCAATTTGAAGAGTAAAAATGGATTGTCACGCATGAGCGACCTCAAGCTTTGTTTCTATAATGAGCTAGTTTTGAGGCTAACCTTAAATGGTTGGTTGGTACGATTTTCTGTCATGACTGACAGCTCGTGACTTTGGTGATGACACGCCACTTCCGTCGGTCAGCAGCCAGTCGATAAATGACTGAAGTAGGATGCCCAACCAGAGATTTTATTCTGTCGAACCATCTTGACCTTGGCCGACCTCGTCCGCGTGCACCCTCAATCTTGCCCTGCATGATCACCTTCTCTAGACAGTTTCCTTGACGCCTGGCAATATGACCGAAGTAAGAGAGAGTTTGGGAATTGATCAGCCCAAGTAGCCTTGACTTCACACCAACCTCCTGAAGCACACTCACATTAGTTCTCTTCATGACCCAAGTGATCCTTAACATCCGGCGCCAACACATTTCAAATGCATTAATTTTGTTACAGCTTGCAGTTGTCAGTGTCCAGAATTCACAGCCGTAGGTTGAAATAGGGAAAACGAGTGCTTTGACCAGGCGTACCTTGGTTGATATAGTGATGCCTCTGTCAGCCCATATTTTTGAGAGCTGTGTCTTGCAGATCTAGCCATAGCCAAACGACGCCTGATTTCTGTATAACATCCTCCTTCTTGAGTGATGAGAGATCCGAGGAAATTGAACTGTTGGATCTGATCCACATTTTGACCGTCAACTAGAAGAGGGGTAATGTTTCCATCATCACCGATGACCATGAACTTTGTTTTGGCAACATTTAGACGTAGGCCCAAGCTCTCACTTTCATTCTTGACCTTCTTCAGCAAGATGCCTAACTCTTCCTGGCTTGTGGCTAATAGTGTGGTGTCATCTGCATATCGTAAGTTGTGAAGCTGCCAGCCACCTACTGATATGCCGCCAACCTATCCATCAAGGACATGTCTCATGATGTGCAGGGTAGGGTGAGGAAAACAGATTTTTTCCAGTCTTCAGGCCATATCCGAGTGTGCCATATCTTGTTGCAGAGCTGTAGCAGGATTGAAACTCCATGCTCGTCAGTGTTTTTGAGTAGCTCGCCGGGAATATCGTCTATGCCAGGTGCTTTGTTGGGTTTAAGCTTCTTGATGGCATTCTTGACTTCAGATACAAGAATATCAGGCTCCTCCTCATTGCACTCGATATCTGCTTGTATGCCAGTGAACTCTTGAGACGCATAAAGCCCCTTGCAGTAGTTTTTCCACCGCTCTTTGATGTCTGCCCCCTCTGTCAGAACTTTGCCATTCTCATCCTTGATAACCGCAAGTTTGGCTGTAGTTTTATTGGTCAGATTCTTTATTCCACGGAACAGATCTCTGCTGTTATTCTGGGCACTGTGGTCTTCCAATTCACTGCATAACTTGCTGATATGACTGTTTTTGTCCCTCCTTGTCTTCTGTTGGGTTTCATTAGAGAACTTGCGGTATAGGTTGCTATGTTGTAGGCCAGCTTCTTTAAGATGACGTCTTTCATCTGCAAGGTCTATTACCTCTTGAGACAGCCAATGGGATGCACTTCTCTTGGGCTTCTTTGGGACATGTTTTTTGGCAGTTTGATAAAGTCAATCTGATTGCGAACAGCAGGATTTCCTGGGCTTTGCCATGTGTAAAGTCTTCTAGGATGTTGGGAGAACATGGTGTTGGCAGCAGAAAAGTCGTTCTCTATGCAGAAATCAACTAACATATTTCCTCTCTCATTTCTTTTTCCTAGACCTTGGTGTCCAATGATTTGGGCCTCCTCATCATGCTGGATTCCTTTTCCTATCTTCGCATTGAAGTCGCCAATGACCATAATAACATCTTTCTTAGGGAGTCCATCTATGACATCCTGAAGTTGATCGTAGAAGGAGTTAATGTCTTCGTCTGATGCAGCTGACGTGGGTGCATAAACCTGAACAACACTGATGTTTACAGGTCTTGCCTGCAGTCTGATGGATATTATTCTGTCACTAACTGGATTATAGCCCAACACTCGCTTGCTCATGAAAGGACTAGCTATAAATGCCACACCACTGCTGCCAACTTTCTCATTACCAGAAAAGTAGATGATTTGGCCATCATCAGTTGTAAAGTGACCTTTCCCAGACCAGCGGACCTCAGATATTCCAAGCAGCGTGCAAATTCTCTTATCAGTAATTTGAGAGTGACTGGTTTAAGTAGTGTCCGTACATTCCATG